>CM053582.1:181562895-181583924 GCA_028627135.1 Pseudochirops cupreus | reverse complement strand
ATATATATATATATATATATATATATATATATATATATATACACACACAATTATTATTAACTACATGCAAATGGGAATTAAGCTACACAGGCACTGGGGTAGGGAGATCCATCTTGCCATACTGGAAAGTCAGAGGGGCGATGGGGGAGGACATAGGAGAGAGAAGATTGGGGGAGGGTTTACACAATGGGACAGGGCTGTTTTGGAGTGGTGGGCCAGGGAAAGATGGGGAGAAAATTTGTAACTCAAAATCTCATGGGAAAGAATGATGTAAACAAGAAAATAAGTATATTATTAAAAAAAAAAAGAAACAGAAGATCTAATCAGAACTTAGTGTTCAATCCAGAGTGAACAAATAGGTACTTGTTTACTTACACAAGAGACTAAATAATGTGCCTTGTTTGTGAAGTCATAGCTATTTGGAAGGAATACAATCTTTGTCACCATTTTGAATCAAAACATCCTGACTTACACAAATTGGATACCGGTGAAAAACAAATTAACATTTCCAAATTGTTGAAGAATCTCCATAGGGAAAATCAATTTTTCATAAAAGTAAATTCAGAAAATGAGGGGGCTGCAAAGGTTAGTTTTCAGATTTCTGTAGAAATTGCTGCTGCTGGGAAGTCTTTTACCGAAGGCGATGTCCTAAAGAAGTATTTGTTGATTGATTGCGGTTTCTGGATTATGTCCCATTTTGCAAAGTATTTTTTTTAACATTAATGTAATTTCATGATAAATAAAAATCTTAAGAAATAAGTGTAATTAATTGCTATTAATTGAAACTTCCCTTTTTAAAAATATGATTTAATTGCAAAAATAATTTAACATTAATTATACCTTTACTTAAAAAGTGAGCTGCTAAAAACTTATCTGCAGCCCGAAGACATTTGACTTATTTTAATTTTGGCCCCTACCAACTGCCAAGTTGTGCAGGTCTGGTTTATAGTAATGAGAAGCAGCATAGCACATTGGTTTGTGAGTCAGTCTTAGAATCAAGAAAAACTTAGCTCAGGTTTTCTGCCCTTGACAAGCTATGTTACGTATACTAGCTGTATTGTGGTGAGCCAAACATAGAATCTCTCAGTGCCCCGGGAAATTTTCTCAGAGAAAAACTTATAGATGAGTTGCTGATTATATCAGAAGAGGGAATATCCACATCAGGAGTGCCCTACACACATGAAATCACAGGTTCCTATCTTCCACCTCCAGAATCTGGAGTCTCACCCTGGCTCTAAAGTGTAGCTATGATTCACTCATTCTGTTGGGGATTAATGAATGTGACAAAATGCTCTGATGCTGGGCTCTGGTAAGTGTTCTATCTTCTTAGTCTTTGTCCATAAGAACCAGACATCTGGGTCACTTTGTGGACATTTTCAAACTATGCCCGTGAAAGTAACTCTAACTTTTGACCTGCTCCCCCTACTTTTTTTTATTGTCTACCAGACTTAGAAAGTAAGGTCTTTGACAGCAGGATTTGCTTCTGTTTGTATTTGTATCCCCAGGACTCAGTGTCTGGAATATACTGTGTGTTTAATTTTCTTTTTCATTCATTTTTATGAATATTCTTTGCTTCCCCTCTCAGAAAAAAAAATGCAAAGAGTTTTCCTCGCAATAATCCTGGAGGTGGATAATTATTATCCCCTTTTATAGACAAGACAACGAAAGGCCTTGAGAGGTTAAGTGACTAACACACTTTGACACAGCTAGGAAATATCAAAGGTGAAATTCAAACTCAGGTTTCCTGACTCTAAGTACAATACTCCTCAGGCCTCAAATAACTTAAGATATGAAAGATTAGATGTTTAAACAAATATAAGTGTAAGTGACTAACTCTAGTCACATTGAATATTCATTCAAGCTTTCACTAAATATCAATTGGCTTCCTACTATGCGCATTATGCACACAACCTTGATTCCTTGACAGATGCTGTTGCCTTGATGTTTAATACCTTTAGAAATTAATGCATAAAATAGGATGGTGTGGATATTATGTGTATGTGTTTTAGGATTAACGTTCAGAGGCATGCAGACTCTGTTAAAATGAATGAGCTTTTCATAGTGATGGTGGTTTTGAAAGAGGGAAAGGTGATAAACTTTAATTAGGATCTTGGACCCAGGCCATTCATTTCCTTGAGGCTAATTCTAGTGGTGATAACCAGGAGTGATGTTACCTGTGCAAAGGGGAAAAGTTTTCTCATGACAAAATCCATCAGAATTAGTAGAATCCCTTAAGTACAGAATTGTTGCTTCTGAAATGTAAAAAGAATGAGAAAATATGCTGATGGGCAGTAGTTCCACTTCAGCACACAGGGGATGACCTAGCGCCTTTCCTGACTCAAATTTCAATGATCATATCTCATGATAGATCTTTCCATATTAATGATCATACTTACTTTACTCTAATAGTAATTTACCATCTCTAGTATTCTTGTGAAGTATTTTAAAAAATCAAAATGTCTTTCTTTAAAAGTTAGCTATGATTAACTTACTGCTTATACGTAGGGTCAGGCATTAATAAACATGACAAAACACAGAGACGTGAAATTGTTTTTATTTATCATATACTGACAGATATATATATATATCCTACAAAAGGTGTGGAGATTTCACAGGAATTTTGAATTGCTGATATTATACACACTTGAAATTACACCACTATTAATTAACCCTTTCCTATTTTCATGGGAGAGTTTTAAGAATGCATCTGGAAAGTACACTGAGTTCCTGTTTACATATCTAGCAAGAACTAGGAGATCAATGTACACAGTAACAACAGTCTTGTAACAACGATCAACTGTGAAAGACTTAGCTACTCTGATCAATATATTGATCCAAGAAGATTCTGAAGAACTCTTGATGAAACATACTATGTATGCAGAGAGAGAACTGATAGACCCTGAGTGCAAATAGAATAATTCTTTCATTTTCTTTATTTAGCTTGTCTGTTTTTTCCCCCCAACATGGCTAATATGGAAACATGTTTTGCACAACTTCACATATATAATTGATATCATATTAATATCACATACTTCTCAAGGGGTAGGAAAAGAGGAAGAGAATTTGGAAGTCAAATTTTTAAAAAATGAAT
Organism: Pseudochirops cupreus; assembly: GCA_028627135.1. Lineage (NCBI taxonomy): Eukaryota > Metazoa > Chordata > Mammalia > Diprotodontia > Pseudocheiridae > Pseudochirops > Pseudochirops cupreus. The sequence continues at coordinate 181,580,833 of CM053582.1, read as the reverse complement.
GTCAAAATATTTTATATATAATCAGGATATACAACAAATTAAATAAAATGTATTAATAAAAAACATCAAATCCTGATGTTACAAAGAAAAAATGTAAGAAACATAATTCAGTGCAAAAAATAAACAAATAAATTACATGAAAAGTAAAAATAAAACTAAAAAGATTTATGCAAACTTTAATTATAAAAATACTATTTTACTACTTAAAGTATTGTGAGTTATTAATTCTACCCTACTTCCTGATATTTTTCACCATATTCATCTATTCTATCATTTTCATTGGAATCAACAAGTATCAAAATAAACATTGACTTAATTTTGGAGGTCTCAATCTCATTTTTTGTTGAATTTCCCTACCTATTTATCCTATATAATTATTATCAGTATATGAGCTGCAGTCTTTTATTTATTTATTCATTATTATGGGAGTATTTAAAAAAATTCTCATCAGTATTGTAGTATGAAATAATCATCTGCCTCATAAAATAATGTTTCCTTGTGTCTTTCAGTGTATGATTAAACCAACTTCAAGAAAGCAGGATCAGGAAAAAGGCAAAAGATAAAAGGCCTATAGATGACATAGAAGCCTTATGATTGAGAAGAGAACTAATAGATTCTGGACATAGTGAACATAAAAAAACATCATAAGAAGTGAAATTTATTTAATTTTAACAAATAGGAAAACATCTATTGCTGAAATTTCAGTCATACTTGAATTAACTGTGTGCATAGGTAGATGACCAGGTTGTCAGTGCAAAGACCTAAATTGATAAAAAACTGGGGTGGGTGGGACAAAAGGAATAACAATTAAGTAATTGAAGCAACTCTGTCCTTAGCTATTTAAAGAACTAACTGAAAATTTTAAAAAATGTCAGAAATGAATTTCAAAAATGACATTGACTTTAAATATTAGATAGATTGTGAAGCAATTTAAATCAATTGCCATAGCTTGGAAATCAAAAAGCATAAAAAATAACTTTCAAACACTTGATTTGATCGCCAATTAGAGAGAAATGGTGGCCAAAAGCAAAACTCATTTATAATATAAATGTTTGTAAAATCCCCAAAAGTACAAGTAATGATTATGAGCAACTTTTTCTAAAGCAAAGAGAACCAGTAAAGAGTAAAACCAATTCAAAAAAGAAAAAAACTTGGCAAGAAATCTAGCTAAGCAAAACCATACTGGGGTATGTAAGACTGAACCTGGAAGTGAGACAAGAAACAAAATTTAAATGGGAGTGGGAGGATCTACGTGAATTTTTATAACAATCTGCTTACATCATTAGATTAGAGTTGCCACACTTGAACTCTAATATCATGTCAGTTTTGTTTATAAAGAAGGGATGTAGAAATGACACTAACAAACAAATATAGGAGAAAAAAAAGTTGGTTTGGTCCTAGTGTATGTAGAAGAAATCCAAACTGGAGAAGAGGATATTAAGGGATTATTTCACTAGATATCTGAAGGAGAGGATGATACTGAAGCCTTGGAGGAAAAAAAAAATCAGATTTTATTAATACTACACCCCACCCTCCAAAGAAAGTTCCTGAAAAAACATCAACTATTTTGAACTTTATGCATACTCTTCTACCTATACAAAAATTTATGAGATTCATTAGGGTCTTAATTAAAGGCAACTTCAGTGAGAATATTATTGGGAAATAGAAAGGGTTTTATAAGTAATATTTAACAAAGGCTTACAACTTTACAATTATAGAAGATCCTACTCTCCTTTACAGTTGGTGGATTAGGAAAAATAATTTAATTTAGGGAGCAAATCACTGCCTCAAAGATTTCCACTAAATACAAAGTATTATATACATATTTGATATATTGCGTAAATCAAACTAATAGTTTTTGGAAGATTCATCAATTAAAAAACTCCCTATGCAACAACTAATCATAAATGCTTTGAGAAGAAGAACAGAGGGAGATGTTTGCTAGCCAAATGTGTGAGCCAAAATGATGAAAAAAATAAAGTGTTCAATTTGATGATTCCTATGGATCAGGAATTCCTCCAGCGTCTACTGGTTGTGGATGGCATTGTGCTTGATTCATTCATCCCCAAAACATTGCTGGGCCTCCATGCAGGTAGGCATAACTATAAAAAACCCAAACAACTAGCTAGACAACATACGCCCCCTAGAGCCATGTGTAAAATGAGTTCAGTGCATATTTTTGCCTTATTTCTTACTTAAATCCTATGTGTACTCATGGAAAACTAAATTATTTGATGGTCACCAAGTGATTCTGTCTTTTTTGAGTTCTGGGTTTTTGCTCATGCTAGGATGCCTACCCTGACCCCCCAAACCTGACAACATTTTGTTGTAATTTCACCAGTCAAAATTCTAAACATACTTTCAAGGATTTTCTGAAGATGACCAATCACTTTGGCCATGACCTTACATTTCCCTATGGCATATCAATTTTTTTTAAAAACTGGGAAAAAGGTGAGATGGACAAGGCAAAGGTCTTTTTATTTAAAACTTATTTCCTATTCACTTTTTTTTAAAATAAGAATCCTTGAGAATATGTCAAAAGGACTAATGGCAAGTTTATATTAATAGTCTAGGGAAGGTAAGAGACCCTTCTTTGAAACAAAGGCTAGTGGCAGGAAAATGGGACTCAGGTAGTTCATTCCTTGGCACAGAAAAGAAAGACGGTGACAGAATCAAAAAATGCCCCTGAGTTGTGTGTGTGTGTGAATGCATATATGATTTGTATGTATATATTCATATATACTTATATATTCATATATAGTCTACCACTTTTCTTTGAACTCATTTTCAGTATGACAAAATGCTATAAATAAATATATATATACATGTATGCATGCATACATGTATATAAAGTTTCCTTTTGTTATACATTGTCAAGGAAAAAGTGTTAATGAGGGTGAGTTAAAATGGATACTATGTGCATGGGCTGACTACTCAGGATTCAGGAATAATTCAGTCCTTTCTTATATTGGGTGATATCCCCATACTGGTCATTTTATTTCTATTACAAAGATAAGACATTTTCCCATTTTATTTCCAAATTGGCTAAGAATATCTCTGATGTAGTCATTAAAATCTGCCCTCCAACCACGTTATGTATATAGAATGTGACTCAATTAAGTAGTTGAGGGACTCAAACATAAATTAAATAGTAAGACAATGTTATTTTGGTACCCCACTAAATTAAAACAATCCCATAATAGTATGTTAGAGCTAAAATTAAAACCAGAAAAAAGCTCCCATAATTATTAAAATCGAATTCAACCAACTCTAAAATCTGGTACCTAAAAAATGGGAATAAGCATTGTTAAAAAATATATTCTCATTAAACTTCCAAAACTCCTGCCTGTAACACAACCCACTAACAAAGCATTTCTGCCAGAGATAAATTAGAATTAAACTCCTTTGTGAGGGGGTTATATACACAATTCTTAAGCAGGAGAGAAAAAAAATCAAGAAAAAAGAGAGAGAAAGTTTATTCAAACATTTTTGGAGCCACGAATACAATTTTGACCTTGAAGATAAGGTTCAAGAGGATTTGGATATGAGCAGGTTTATCCATTCCAAACGAGAAAAAAAAAAACAAAAACACAAGTTATCAACAATAACAAAATCTCTGATGATATCCTGAACCATTGGCCCTTACTACCCATGATTTCTGTTTTCAAGTAACTGTCAGATTGCCTCACCACAGGTAAAATAAATACAGATTAACTTTGAGGGCTATTGAACACTGAAGATTTCCTCAGCGGTTCATTTGGTTATTTAGCACAAATGTTTCAGTTACTGAGAAATGTCGGATAAATGCTGTGTTAATGGCCCTTTAATGCCTTCTTCTTCATATTTGATGTGATCATCTCTATGTATAACGCATCCATTAAAGCAGTATGATTTAAACTACTATGTAATTTTTTTTCCATTGAAAAGGCGCTTAATAAAACAGTCATGACTCCAACCCATGCATGTACCATACACCATTTGCAAGCATGAAATATTACTTATGAACTTAAAATTTTCTCGTACACTAGAATTTCTAAAAACACTGTGATTCTTACCTTCACCTTCTTCATTGTAGTACTTATATAATTGAACTAATGTTTTGTATTATTAGTTGCAGTCCTGAGCCTATGCAGTTAAAATTTGCAATGTCAGGTTGCACTTGCCTCTGCAAATAAAGGATCTTTGAAATCCTATCTTCTTAAATCCTATCTGTTCAAAAGGAGAAAAAGTCATATCCTATATTGTAGAAGTGAGTTTTACCACCAACCCATCATTGTTGTGATTGTTTTGTATTTTAAGAACTGTTTCTGGCACTTCTATATTTATAACTTAGTCTGAGATTCTGATCTCAGGTAAGGCCCTTCCTGATCCTGGCTTTTTGGTTCCTCCAATCATATGCTGATTCCTAATTTGATCTTGCACTTAGCAGACACTTGCATGTCCTTGACTTGTAAAATCTGATTTCTTCTCACCTGCTTGATGCCTTTCCTTTTCACTACCTACCTTCTTGAAGTTTGCCATTTTTTTTTGTTGGCTATAACCATATCTTTTTTAAAAAATTATTTACTTTTAGTTTACAATATTCAGTCCCCAAACCCTTGAGTTTCAAACTTTCTACTCCTTCCTTTCCTCTCCCCCTCATGGTGGCATGCAATCAGAGATAGAATCTACAAATACCTTTACATTATGCATTAGACAAGTTGTAAAGAAGGATTATAACCAATGGAGTGAACAATGAGAAAGAGGAAACAAAACAAGAACATGAGAGCAAGTAGTTTGATTCAACCTGCATTCAGACTGTAGTTCTTTCTCTGGATGTGGATATCTCTTTCCATCATGAGTCGTTTGGAGTTGTTTATAACCTTGCATTGCTGAGAGGAGCCCAGTCTATCAAAGTTAGTCATCACATACACGTTGTGTCTGTAATTGTGTACAAATTTCTCCTAGTTCTGCTTTTATCACTCACCATCAGTTTATATGTCTCTCCAGGTTATTATGAAGTCCATCTGCTCCTCATTTCTTATAGCACAATAGTATTCCATTACATTCATATACCATAACTTATTTAGCCATTCCTCAACTGATGGGCATCCCCTTGATTTCCAATTCTTTGCCACCACAAAAAGAGCTGCTATAAATATTTTTGTCCATATGGTCCTTTTCCCACTTCTATGATCTCTTTGGGATACAACCCTAGAAGTGGTATTGCTGATCAAAGGATATGCACTTATTTATAGCCCTTTCAGATTGCTCTCTAGAATGGTTGAATCAGTTTACAACTCCACCCATAATACGTTAGCGTTCCAATTTTTCCACATCCTCTCCAGCATTTACCATTTTCCTGTTTTGTTGTCTTAGCCAATCTGACCAGTGAGATGTAGTACCCCAAAGTTGTTTTGATCTGCATTTCTCTAATCAATAGTGATAAAGAGCATTTTTTCATATGCTTTATATTTTCATATGCTTCATATCTTTAATTTCTTCCTCTGAAAACTGCCTATTCATATCCTTTGACCATCTATCAATTGGGGAATGACTAGTATTCTTATAGATATCACTTAATTCCCTGTATATTTTAGAAATGAGGCCTTTATCAGAGACACTGGTTGTTAAAATTCTTTCCAAATTTTCCACTTCCTTCTTAATCTTGGTTACATTGGCTTTATTTGTACAGAAACTTTTCAATTTAATGTAATCAAAATTATCCATTTTGCATTTCATAACATTCTCTAACTTTTGTTTGATCATGAAGTCTTCTCCATATATATGTGGAGCCTTTATACCTAGATCATACATTCATTTAGACTTTATTTTGTTATATGGTGTAAGATATTGGTCTATGCCCAGTTTCTGCCATAATATATTCCTGTTTTCCCAGCAGTTTTTGTCAAATAGTGAGTTCTTATCCCCAAAATTATGGTCTTTGGATTTATCAAACAGTGGATTACTATAGTCATTTACTGCTGTGTCTCGTGTACCCAATCTATTCCATTGATCCACTACTCTATTCCTCAGCCAGTACCAAGTAGTTTTGATGTCTGCTGCTTTATAGCATAGATTAAAATTTGGTATGGCTAGGCCACTTTCCCTAGCATTTCTTTTCATTAATTGCCCTGATATTCTGGACCTTTTGTTCTTCCAAATGAATTTTGTTACCATTTTTTCTAGCTCTATAAAATAATTTTTTGGTAAATTGATTGGTTACAACCATATCTTAGTGGATATTATCTCTTAAAATTTATATCTGTGTCTATATTTGAACCCATTTCCTTGGACTTAACATTCCTCCCCTGGTACTGATAATGCACCTCTCCTTAGAATCTTTATACCTGTTCTTCACTATCTTTTGCTTTTTTTGTGGAAACTTGCAGCAGTATCTTAGTCACTTTTATGGTAGCTAAAATCTTAGTGTGCTGCCAGTATTTGTACTGAGATGACATCAATAACTAGAGTCACTACAAGGACAGAGTGAGTAGGTCTTTGTCCAAGCCGCTGAAATTTTAAAAGCAAGAAAATTTCGAATAACTACTTTAAAGTTTATGCAATGTTTAAATTATTATGTTTATATTTTACTAGCATTCACATCCCTTCAGCTACATAGAAATAACTGATAGTAGCATCTAGTTGACAACAACAATTAATTAAATAGGAAACTACAAGATAACATTCCTTTGGAGTCAAAGGACTTGGGTTTGATTCCCAGTTCTGTCACTTGCTACTCTTGTGATCTTGGATAAACTAGTCAAGTGACAAGCATTTTTAATTGCATATTATGTTCCAAGCACAGTATAAAACATTAAAAATAAACACACTCCCACAAAGATGTCCCTTCCTTCAACAAACTCATATTCTAATGAAGAAGGTAACATGCAATGTATGTGTGTGTGTGTGTGTGTGTGTGTGTGTGTGTGTGTGTATGAGAGAGAGCGAGAGAGAGAGAGAGAAGCGTATTGTAAAAATAGTTATTTGAGCTAAATCTTGAAGGGAGTCAGGAAAGCTAGGAGGAAAGAGATGATAAGTCCTTTTTCTTCTAGTTCTTCTAGTTCTTTATGAGACTAGGATTCCTCAGTTTAATGAAGAAATTATATCAAATTACCTTTAAGACCTAAAAAAAATCCAATCACCCGCTGAGATTGGAATATATGATCCTATGAACCATACTCTGGGTGAGCTGCCCCCGTCCTATTTCCCATCCAATCATGCAGAGATCTCCCCAAAATAATTATCAGTCTATTCCATTCATACAAATTGCTACCTGAGTCCCCAGAATAGGGTAGAGTGTTTCTTGAGTTGATTTTTCAACACATTTTTTTCTGTTTTTCCCCCAGGTACCAAATTAGTGTTTACAGATCTATTGTCAATAGTCAATATGCATTTATATAGTGTCTAATAAATGCCAGGCAGTGTGTTACTAGTACTCTAAGTTACTAAGTACTCCAGTACTTAAGTACTAGAGATAAAAATACAGAAAAAAGAAAGACTTACAAAGCTTCCAATCTATTGGGAGAAGACAAGAAAAAAGAAAGTTGAAAACTGGGGGTTAGGGGCAACAATGGGAGAAAGCACCTGACTTGGGGTCATGTTGTCAACTAGTCACAGAGAAATGTGGTTTTATTAACAATCAAGAACAAATTAAGTATAGATTGACATTTTATGTTTTTAATAACATAATATATTATTATATATGTAAATCATTTATAATTTGTTAAAAACTCTTACAGACATTATTGCATGTTATAACTAAGCAGATATAATTAAAAGTAAATTGGACAAAGAAAGAGATCCTAATAAATTATAAAAATCTATTCTTTCATCTATTATAAATTATTTTCCTTAAAAATGTCTTCAGTTTTTCCTCTTTCTTCACAATCCCTGAGTTATGTGTTGTTTGGACAGAGGCTATGGGTAGCTGATTTTAGTTCTTCCACAAAAACATCTTTACATCATCACCTTGATCCCCACAAAATTGACTGAAGCAAACCATCAGTTGCTGAGAACATTTCTATCTACTCTATTCATCTAAAGTCAAATTATCAACCTCAAGAAGAGAAATACCTCTTATTCATCAACCTGGTCCCTATTAGATTAATGAAGAATTTGGTTTATATGTTAAGACTAATAGTAACAACACTAGTGATGATGATAAAAATTTTATAAAAGAAAAAAGTTTAAAAACAATTAATGTTTTCTAATAACTATTTAATTATTCATGTTAAATATTAGCATCGAAAGAATTCCAAAGAGGATTGAAACATTGCCTTTGCCTTTTTTATTCATATTCTTTCAAATAATTTATTTGAATGTTTATAAAACTATGTGGGTAGTCTTTTATCCCACCTTAGTTCATGAGGTATCCCAAATGGTATCATCTAATTTCCAGTTAGAGACCAAATTAAAATTACCCATGAGATACATCATTTCTTTTAAAACAGAGAGATCATTTAATAATCGAAGCATCAATATATTCTCTAGTGCCGCCATTAAAGAAATAGACATTAATTAAAGCAATCATTATATCATCTATCATGTATTCCTTAACAAGATATCTTACATTTTTATCTGAAGTGATCTTAACCACATAAAATAAAGGACATTTCCAAAGTTAAATTACCAATACCATTTTCTCTAGAATAAAAAATGATAAAAACAGGTCACCTAAACAGGTTTTCAAATGCCCACTCATCTGAATAATATCATACGTCAGAGAAGCTACATGGTTTATCAGAAAGATCAATGGCTTTGGAGTCAATACCCCTGTTTTCAGGTCCCATCTCTAATATATGCTACCTGTATGACCTTAGACAGATTGTTACTTTATTTCCCTGGGCCTCTGCTTCCATACACACACACACACACACACACACACACACACACACACACACACACACACACACACACACATATATGTGTATATATGTCTATGTCTATGTATATATGTGTATATATACATATTATGTATGTATATATATTTATATATACATATACATATTTATATGTAAGGAGGAGGTTAGACTATGTGTTTTCTGAGATTCCTTTAACTCTCAGTCTATTATTCTGTGATGTTAGATTGCAAGGAGATAGGCATTTCCATAGACTATGACAGGGTTATGATTTTGAAATACATAAAGCAATGGATGAATAATTTTGTCTAATTTTAGCAAAGGGCAGTAGTAATTAAATTTTGGAAATATTTATTTTATTTCATTAAGATAATTTCTGATGAAACTGTAACAAACACACAATTTTCTACTGAAATCTTACTTCGATGAAAAATCATAATGTCAAAATTACTCTGTTTCGTCAAAGGCTATGTCACCATAGCACAAAGGCAGGCTCCATAAAACTGAGCCTGAAAGGCTTCAAGGGCAGGCCCAGCAACATCTTGCAACAGAAGACAGACCAAGTTAGTTTTATAAAAATTCATTACCAAAAGGCTGACCAGGAGGTGATTTTGACTTTTTTTCATTTTTGTTAGTCTTTGTTTTGTCACATCAAATACTGGATTTTATCCATTCCATTATAGAAAGGTTACAATTGGAATAGGTGGAAAGACAAGCTGTACTGAAGAAACCACATAGACTCCAATTCATATGTGTGATTGAGGGATTTGTATTCACATATTCTAACTATATTTATGCATGGAAGTATGTATATCATATATAAGATGTTCCAAAAGTCTTAGAGGAAGTGTAATCTATTAAAATTTTAACAGCTCTAACATTTAAATCTGCTCTAAGATTTTAGAATATCATCTGTGTTTATGCATCTGTGTTTATATGTTTGTGTTTCTATATGTTTAGATAGAGAAGTAGATATAGAAAGAGATGGAGATCTGGAAAGAAGAAGAGAGAAAAAGAGAAAGTGTGTGTGTGTGTGTGTGTGTGTGTGTGTGTACCTAGAGGTATATATTTTAATATTATTTGTATAAAATTTAAACAATAATTAATGGCTTTTATCTGTCTATACCAAATCATTAAAAACAAGGGCATCCACAAATAAGACCTCAATCTGTATAATCCCTCAGGATGCCTCAAAGGCATACCTACTTTAGAGGCAGATATGTAGAGAATAAGCATACAAGTTCACATCTCCTTCTTAGAATATGTTCTATGCAAATTATGACTGATGGGAGCAATAGAGTCAAATATTTACCAGCCCCTTATTATTTTCCTTTACAATTTAAACGAAGGAATTTCAATTTGTTGCTTTGCACTCATCCCTCTATTAACATCTATGATGAAAATAATAATTAAATCACAGCAACCGGTATTTTTTTAAGTTAAGAATGCTTAACCTTTCTTGAAAATGATGATGGGAGTCATGTACCCAGGTAAGGCTTAGGATATTACATGTTGTTTCAAGGTATAAATGAAAACTTTTTAATTTTGGAGATATATTGATTCAAGATATCATAGTGGAAATAAGTACTATAATAATAAGAAATAAGAAAATAAGAAATATATTACAAAATACATGGGAATATTTTGAGAAGTCAAAACATAATACAAGAAGAACATTATTATGGCTATTTTTCCCATGCTGCTTGGTAGGTTCATATGTTACTGAGGATTTTTTTTTTACACTGAGCAAATATTAAGATATTTAGGAACATAAAAATGGTTAGTTGCCTTTTCCCCTTTTCAACATTAAAATACCACCAAAATATTTTAAATCCTAATTTTTTTTCTGAGTACTTGTTAATTTTGTCTCTGTTTATTTCATTTATGAAAGACCTAGGCATTAGAATAATATAGCTAGCTGTGTTATTCTGTAATCGTTGCTCCAGGTCTTTCAAACATAGCTAAGCAATTTTAAAAATAGATAAGGACCAGCTTAATTAAATTTACTAAAAACTAAATTCCTATTTTTTATTAATTTGGAGTTGCTATTGATGACCTGTAAGAAAAGGAAATATGACATTGTGGCACATGAACAAGCACTGATTGTAATGCTAATAACTTTCTTATTTCCTGGACTGTCTCCACTACTTGAACTGGTGTCACCAATGTCACAAACAAGAAACGCATAGCTAATAATAGAAAAGAGTCGCTATGGTAAACCTTACAAAGGAAGCTATGACTAATCAACATTGACAAAGATTTTGTCATATTTTAGAAACATTTTCCTAAGACTTATTAGAAGGGAAAAGACAGTGTACTTAAAAACAGACTCACACTCCCATTAAATTTTTAACATTTTTTCAAAAACATCTGCATGACTGTACCATGACTGTCCTTAGAGCCATCTACTCCCTCCCCACCATAAAGCAGAATAATGGTGGATTGGGAAGGGAGCATCCATTAGTCTATTTTATATGGCACCTGAAATGCTGTTCATACTCCATAAATATTTGTTAATAATAACATCTCTGCAGTCACAAAACACTTGCAATGTTCAGTAGTACAATTAGCATGCTGTTATCCATTTACAGATCCGTGCCTCCTCAAATAGCCACTGAGGCTGACAAGCTTGTCACTTAAAAAAAAAATTGTTTCTCATTGTTACCAAAAGATAAAAGCTAATCAATCATTTCTGTTATACCAAGCTAATCGACATAAGATAAACTGTTAAAGTATGTGTATTTAATAGCCATATGTACATAGCCATTTTATGAGTAAATGTAAAAATGTAAAAGCATTCTCATTGACTTCTGCAGAAGCTGCTCTGATTAAAGAGTCACTTCCCCAAATTCATGTAGAGATTTATCCTTGAGCTCCTTCATTAGAACACAGGTTTTAGTCCAGCAGAAGCTTCTAATACTGAAATCTGTCACATTTTTCTCCATCTCAAATGATAATTATTGAATTTTTATTCACTACCAGAAATTGTTGTATATACACAAATCAGACTGAGGAGGATAATGAAAAAAGATTCATGATGTATTTCCTAATTCAACTCATTGGCTCTGAAACTCCGTTCAGATGAACTGGATGGGAATCATGAATCGGAAGTGGTGAACAAGGTATATCCTATCTCACATAACACCTTCCCCCAATTCACCCCTCTTCCCCACCATATACAGTTTTAGAGGGTAATATCTGAAATTACAGGAACAAAACAAACTTCGAAATGTTGATGGGGCAAAATGCCTCAACCTTAAGTGGCCTTTTTGATGTGTATTTTGAACTCATTTAGGAAGCTAACAAATCCTACATTTATCAAGAGACTAGAAAGAAATAAGAGAATCTAAAAAAATGCTTGATTCTAACAAAACATTTTTTTTTATATCTGAGAATCATTTTTATATAAGTTTCTGGAGAAAAAAATATCTCTTAAATTATCCTGTTAACTTAAAAAATCAATTAAAATTAGTAAATATTTAGAGGGAAAGAAGGAAGGAAATTCATTAGACTGTTAACTGTTTTATTCTTTTAAGATCTCAATACAATAGATTATCTATTTTTCTCTGCAAATCTAAAGTGATTTTTTAAAATGAGCTTTTCAGGTCTTTTCATTTCTGAAAGGAAATGCTAAGATTTCTAAGATGTTATTTCAGAAACTACTTTTTATGAATTTGTTTAAATTGAACTAATATTTGCTATAAATCAAAACAACAATCTTTCTGGTGTCATCAAGATTTAAGAACTAAGAAGTTATGACATAGCAACGAAAATAATTTTGTGGTTGGGGGTCACCACAACATGAGGAACTGTATTAAAGGATTGTGTCGTTAGGAAGGTTGAGAACCACTGCTTTAGATATTAATTCTGACTGTAACAGTATATTTGCATAACTTTAGTAAAGCCTATTTAATATTAAAAATGCCCAAGTGTCTTAGTGATTTGGTTGTTATGGGAAGACCACTTACTAAAGCAAATCACAACTCATCCATAGCTTCCAAAACAGTTTGAGAGAGTTACCTGAAGCTCAGTAAACTTAAGAAGCTTTTCAATGGTTACACAGTTTACAGAGAGAAGAGGAAAAGGAATACTGGAAGCAGGAGGAAGAATTCATGTACATACACATACACACACAAACGCACACGAATATATATGCACATATACTATATATATATATATATATATATATATACACACACACACACATATATATGAGTGTGTAAAATACATGTATATGTAGATAGGTAAATAGAAAGATATACCCTCAGTGGAAAGAATAGATGTAAATTGAAATGCTAGGAGATGGGGAGACAGAATTAATATGGCAGAGTAGAGGCAGAAATACAGCAAAAATCTCCAAACTTTCCCCTTCAAAAGTTTTAAAAGTAATGCCTTGAATCAAATTCTGGGGAGACAGATCCAAAAAGGTCAGGATGAGACATTTACCCAGAGAAAACAACTTCGGAAGCTGGCAAAGAGGTCTGTGACAGTGGGGTATGGTCTGATCTCGAGTGCAGGAGACAGCAACACTAGCAATGGTTCTTGGAGGTGACTATGACAGCAGTAACAGCTTTGAGAACTCAGAGCCCAGAGACAGTAAGGGAGTCAGACAATTGGTCAAATAGAGTTTCCAGGGAACCTAGAACTGGCACTGATCATGGGACCCGGTTACCATGACCATACACAATTCTGGGGTCACAGTTCCAAGGCTAAGAGCAGCACTAGCACTTGCAGTTACAGGGTGTCAAGCAGACTGGAACGGACCTCTGACCTGTGGGTGACTACAGCCAAATAAAGCAGATTAGAGACAAGAGAGTCAGGAGACAAACAGTAGTTTAATTTCAAAATTGAGGAAAACAGCTTGCAAGTAAGGACAAGTGCCTCAGACCTGCCCTTAATGGGAGGGACCTGCTTTAATGTGGGGAGATCTTAGTACTTATACCTGTGCAATGAGCTGTAGCCCTGACAATGAGGCAGAGATTCCCAAACTTATTTGGCCTATGGCCCTCTTTTCTAAAAGAAAATAAATTACTTAGAGCCTCCTGGAAATCTACTTTCTTTAATCTTTTAATGTGTTTTTTTTTAAATTGTGTCATTTAATATATATATATATATGTAAATATTCTGTGATATAACAACAAATAAATAAATAATGTTTAAATATTGCATTGTAATTTAACTTTTTAGATGTTTATTTCTTGACTGTGAGTGGCTGGAGTCAAACAAAGCAGGTTGGAGACAGGAAATATTAAGATCCCAAAGATCCAAGTTATATCTTACTCTTCTTTATAAACCCCATCTTTTCAAATATAATGTCTTGTTTATATGAGGCATTCAGTAAATATTGGTTGAGTTGATTTTTATTTCTTTCACTGAAAAGTGATTGTAGGCACAGCTGTTCTCAGAGAGGCTTTTAATTTCCTCTTAGGTACTATGCCTGCACCTCAGGAAGCTCCCACCAGGTGAATGGCGCTATGCAATTAGGGCGTCCCAGGGCACAGCTGGTAGGAAAGGAACACACAGAGAACATGTCTCTCCTCTGAGATTTAAGAACATATAACTTTATTAAGATGTTAGCCTATAGTTTAAATACCTTAAATGATGAAATAACTCAGAAATATTATTTACATTTTCCAAGAAAGGGAACAGACTCAGATAGATTGTCTTAGCTATCAAATGGCTAATAAAGTATGGCAACAATTATCGAAAGTCAATCTCTTCCCCTGAAGCCCAGTGTTCTTTCAACTTATTCCACACTGTCCACTATGAGTTAAAGGAATAAGATTTCCTATGTACCAACTATGTATCTTGTCCTTAATTTAACTAAAATAATTCCTACTTCATCAATATTTACTTGAATCTTTTTCTCCCTCACCTAAGAAGGTCCTACTTTAACTCCTTTCATGATTTCTGGCCAGATGTTCCATACAACATAGACTACGACTATTGTGATTTCTTGTCTTTACATTACTACTTGATTTGAACATTATATATAGATTATTTACTCTTTGTTTCTCTTGGTGTAAGACATTTGTACAAGCTCCAGGGTATTTACCCTGTCATTTTATAAATGGAAAAAAAAAGATGCAAACATGCAAAAGGGGCTTGCCCAAAATGAAAAAGTAGCCACTGCCTAGAAAGAAATTAAGCCTCCTGACTTCCATTTTAGTAATATTTCTAATAAAATATGTAATTTCTCAAAAAAATCCTAAAAATGATTGCATGTAATCATTGGTTCTATTCTCCACTTGTTCTTAATTTATTCACTCACAATCAATCCCTAAATTGTAAAACAGGAATAATGATACTGCTAACGATTAGTGAAGAAAGCAGGCATGGGAGGAACAGCAAAGAGAGTGGGCAAAACAAAGAGAGTACAAATTGAGAAAGGAGAGTAATGCAGACCAATAAGAGGGACTGAACAGCAGGGTTCCTAATTTTCCAAGTGAAGAAAGAAGGCCCAGTAAAGATATCCAGAGTCACAAGACAAAGGTGACAAAGAACAGGCATATACAGCAAGTTAGAACTTGTCAGTTTTAGATTTTTTAGATTAGATTATATCCATAAAATATCCAACACCTGCTAGCTATGTATATATAGCCTTATTCCTTCTGATCCTTAAGGAGGATCAAAACACCAGCCAGGATCTAACGTAAGGAACATAAAAGCCCATTTTCTATGCTTGGAATATCCTCCCCACCCTACTTCAACACCTACCTCTTCTTGAATTCCCACACATTCTTTTTTTTTCTTTTTTTCAAATTAACTTTTGTTTATTTTTAGTTTATATAATACATTTCCACGAGATTTTGAGTTACAAGATTTTTCTCCCCATCCTTCCCTGACCCACCACCCCAAAACAGTGATCCTATCATATATCCCCTCCCCCAATCTGCTCTCTCTTATATCCTCCCCCATCACCCCTCTGAGTTTCCAGTAGGGCAAGATATATCTCCCAACCCCAGTGCCTGCATATCAAATTCCCCAGTTACATGTAAATAATAAAAATTATAATATCATATATATAATTAATATATAAATATATTCATATACACACACATATATGTATGTATATATATATATAAATATATTCATATACACACATATATGTATGTATATATGTATGTATATGTGTATGTATATATGTATGTATGTATGTTCCTAGAATATCTTCCTTCCTCCCTCATCACCCACTGAGGACAGACACTGGAAAGAAAAGCAATTCAATACTAGCTGCACATGTGTAGTTATGCAGAACATCTCCACAATGAATATATTGTGAAAGACTGAAGATATTTCCCTCCCTCCTATCCCACCCTCCACTTGTTCCATTCTCAACTTTGTCCCTGTCCCTTTACAGAAGTGTGTGCTTCAAACAATCCTCTCCCCTCAATTTGCCCTCCCCTCCATCATCCTCCCTCTCATCCTATTCCCCCCTACTCTCCTGCAGTGCAAGATACCCAATTTAGAGTGTATGTCATTCTTTCCCTAAGCTTAATTTAATGAGACTAACGTTGACCCATTCCCTTTTGCCTTCCTGTTCTTCCCCTCCATTGTAACAATTATCCCTTGCCTCTTCTATATGAAATGATTAGCCCCAATCTGTCTCTCCCTGTCTCCTCTCATTCTTTCCTCTCCCACCTCTTAATGTCACCTTTTAAAAAATCATCCCTTCCTATTCAGTTGATTCTGTGCCCTCTGTCTATGTACACATATATACAAACACTATCATATGTATTCATATGCATATATACCCTCCTATACATATATATACATATATATGTGTACGTGTGTGTGTGTGTGTGTGTATGTGTGTGAGAATGACAAAATATGTCAAAGATTGTAAGTGGTGATGTTGAGACACAGGGAAGTGTGAGGCCGGGGAATTAGTTGGGTCACATGGAAGTCAGAGCATATTGCACCATCCCTGGCCAGGGGATATTGCATTGCTCAAGACCCTCTTATGTGGAATACCTGAAATTCCCGACTAGTGTCTCCACACCCTGGGGTCTTCATGCCCTTGTAATTGCACTTCCCCTCTCACAATTTACCTCCCCTCTCACAATTCTGCTCACCTGGACTGTGTCATGTGTGGTGTGTGGATCTGGGGTAGATAAAAGACCCAAGCCTTGGAGGGAGAGAGAGCCTGCCTTAAGATCTGGCTGTAAGGCTTCCTGAGGAATCTCAATAAACCTTCTTTGCATATACCTTCTTGCCATGTCTTTTCTATTCTGGAGAAAACATCAGCACCTTCTCACCTTCTCCTTTGAGATAAGTAACCAGCTGCCTCTTCAGGCAGGTTGGGTGAACCCTGACAAAAAAACCCTGCTGTGTGTGTGTGTGTGTGTGTGTGTGTATACATATGTAAATTTATGTTCCCTTCACCAATCCTCATACTGAGAAAAGTTTCATAAGTTACAATTATTGTTTTTCCATGTTGGCACATAAATAGTTCAACTTTGATAAATTCCTTATGATTTCTTTTCCATGTTTACCTGCTCATGCTTCTTGTATGTGAGTGTCAAATTTTCTTTTCAGTTCTGGTGTTTTTCAGCAAGAATGCTTGAAAGTCCTCAACCTCATTGAATGACCATATTTTCCCCTGGAACATTATATCAATTTTGCTAGGTAGGTGATTCTTGGTTTTAATCCTAGCTCCCTTGATCTCCAGAATATCATATTCCAGGTCCTTTATTCCCTTAATGTAGAAGCAGCTAGATCCTGGGTTATCCTAATTGTGTTTCCACAGTATTCAAATTGTTTCTTCTTGGAAGCGTGTAATATTTTCTCCTTGAACTGGGGGCTCCAGAACCTGGCTATAACATTCCTAGGAGTTTTCTTTTGGGGATCTTTTTCAAGAGGTGATTGGTGAATTCTTTCAAGTTCTATTTTGCCTTCTGATTCTAAAATATCAGGGCAATTTTTCTTGAGAATTTCTTGAAGGATGCTTTCTAGGTTCTTTTCGTGATCATGGCTTTCACGTAGTCCAATAATTTTTAAATTGTCTCTCCTGGATCTGTTTTCTAGGTCAGTGGTTTTTTCAAGGAGATATTTCACATTGCCTTCTATTTTTTTCATTTGTTTGGATCTGTTTAATA
>CM053582.1:181546583-181562395 GCA_028627135.1 Pseudochirops cupreus | reverse complement strand
ATATTTTGTTACATGTGAGTTCTTTCCCCATTTTTGTGATTGCTTTGAGAGATCATAATACCACACTAGAAATGGTACTACTGGGTCAAAGAATATGCACTTTTTTATAGTCCCTTGGACATATTTCCAAATTGCTCTCCAGAATGGTTGGTTCAGTCCACAACTCCACCAACAATGAATTAGTGTTCCAATTTCCCCATGTCTTTTCCAACATTTATCATTTTCCTGTTTTGTCATGTTAGCCAATCTGATAGGTATGATGTGGTATCTCAGAGTTGTTTTGATTTGCAGTTCTCTAATCAATAGTGATTTAGAGCATTTTTTTTCATGTGACTATAGATAGTTTTAATGTCTTCCTCTGAAAATTGCCTATTCATATCCTTTGACCATTTATCAGTTGGGGAATGACTTGTATTCTTATAAATTTGACTCAGTTCTCTATATATTTTAGAAATGAGGCCTTCATCAGAGATACTTGCTGTAAAAATTCTTTCCAAATTTTCTGATTCCCTCCTAATCTTGGTTGTATTAGCTTTGTTTGTGCAAAATCTTTTCAATTTAATTTTCAATTTAAAATCAGGCATTTTGCATTCATAATGTTCCCTATCCCTTGTTTGTTCATAAATTACTCCATTCTCCATAAATCTAACAGATAAACTATTCCTTGTTCCCCTAATTTGCTTATAGTATCAGCATTTATATCTAAATCACGTAGCTATTTGGACTCTATTTTGGTATACAGTGTCAGACATTGATCTATACCCAGTTTCTGCCATACTGTTTTCCAGTTTTCCCAGCAGATTTCTCAAATAGTGAGTTCTTATCTCAAAAATTGGAGTCTTTTGTTTATCAAAGAGTAAATTATTATAGTCATTGACTACTGTGTCTTGCATACCTAACCTATTCCACTGATCTACCCCTCTATCACATAACCAATACCAAGTAGTTTTGAAGATTGCTGCTTTATAATAAAATTTTAGATCTGGTATGGCTAGGCCACCTTCTTTACCATTTCTTGTCATTAATTCCCTTGATATTCTGGACCTTTTGTTCTTCCAGACGAATTTTGTTATTACTTTTTCTAGCTCTATAAAATGTGTTTGGTAGTCTTATTGGCATGGCACTCAATAAGAAAAGTAATTTAGGTAGTTAAATTTTCTTCTGTATAGATCTCTAAAATGGATAGTAGGAAAAATATGTTACATGGTAGGTTAAGTCATTATGACTCAGAAGAGGTTGTGGTTTGAATTAACCTCCTCCCAGATGGGCTGACTTGAAATCTAGATGTGGGCTCTTTGCACCTAAGAGTGTCCTATATATTGAGCTTAGGGGCTTCTACCTCATAGGGTTGTTTTAAGGATCAAAGGCTTAACACAATGTCTGGATTATATAGTATGTGTTTAATAAGTTCTTTTTCCTTTCTTCTTTCCTTTCTTTTCAGACTAGAAAGAACTTCTATATAGACTGTTTTTACCTAGGATTTTCCAAGTAAGGCTTTGAAAGGAGAAGGCTGAGGGCAGCTGTCACTTCTTGTATGAGTGTCTATTGCAAGTGGTTTTTTTACTTGGACCGTTAAGCCCTTTTTATAGTACATTGTGCTATATAGAAGAGTTCCTCCACAACAATTGGTTGGAGTAGTTGAGAACTGCCCAGACTTGCATCCATTTAGGAAAAAAAAAATGCAGACAGGGCTGCCTGGTTGGCAATGATGCCTTCCCAACAAGCAGCGGGCAGCAATTCCAGCAGTAGTACATGCTGTAAAGTGAGTAGCAGGTGGATAGTAAGGGGCATAGGAGGAGTAATGTTTTGGCTGTGGGAAGCAGCAGGTGTAGGCCTGGCTGAAGGATGCTCTGGCTTCAGAAGATGGGCAATATGACGGGTGGCATCATGGGTACCAGCAGCTGGCAGCTCCATGAAACCAGTGTAGGAAACAGCAGAAGCAGCTCATGGTAACCTTTCATTTATTTTTAGTTTTAAAACAAGACCCCCTTCACTTTTCAACAAAGATGAGGGTGTGAGGCTGACATTAATGACTCTAGACTTTCTAGTCATTAATGGACAAAGATCACAGAGTGCATTATTTAATAAGCCAGGATTAAATGACTCAGACCAGAGAGTGTTTGAGTTAACTCCTCTCCTATGGGGGGATTGACCTGAAACCCAAATGTGAGATCCCCCTATTTTTTTAGTTTGGGTTTTCTCAAACCAGAAGGAACTTGAGCATGTACTACTTTAATGTGGGGGTCAATGGGCAAACTTCAGTCAGAGGGCTAAGAGAAACTGTGCTCACTTATACCTTGTCTTAGAAAAAGTTACTTCTTATCTTGGGCTGTAAATCACTGTGTCTAGTAAAGGGATAGAAGTGGTTCAGAATCTGGTAAAGTGCCCTGGGGGGAGGAGACATTATAGAGAAGGCAATTTGGCATCAGTGTCCTGTCCTGATAGCAGCAGTAGTAAATAGCATGGTTGCTGCAAGGCCTACAGGAAGTAGTAGGAAAATTAACAGCAGTATTGGGCAATAATAACTTAAGGAATAAAAGGAAAAGGCAGCAACAGGAGGAATCTCAGATAAAAAAATACCCTCTAAAAGGTTAGATAACACACTGTTCTGGTATTTACGGTGTTTATTATGTTGTACAGAGATGTGGCATACATAATTAATATAGAATAAATAGATCTACAAGGTATAGCACAAAATGCTCAGGGCAGACTATGGTAGAAAGGAACAGGATCATTTTCTTTTTTTTTTTCTTTTTTTTTGAGGGGAGAAGGCAGGGCAATTGGAGTTAAGTGACTTGCCCGAGGTCACCCAGCTAGTAAGTAAAAGTATCATTTTCAAGAAAGGGGTGGGTAGGTTCTTGGAGAATGTATCATTTAAGTTGGTTTCAAAGGATAGATAAGAATTCAATAGGGAGAAAGGTCAGGGAGAAAATTTTTTTTAAATAGGTAATATACAGAGCTAAGAGCACAGAATTGGAAAAGTGGAGTACACATTTAGAGATTAGTTAAATTTGACTGGAGTATTGATTAATGGGGGAATAATGAGGTATTTCAAAAAATAAGCAGGTTGCAGAAGACTAATGTTTGAACTTTATTTGGAAAATTCTTGGGATGATCTGAATATTTTTGAATAAGGGAAGGAAATGGCCAAATGTAAAATAAGCAATATTAGTCTGGAAATTACGTGAGGGGTTAGAGTGAAGAACAAGTAAAGATGGGATGGTGTATTTTGGAGCTACTGTATTTCACCACATAATTATTGCAAATTTCATGTCCATTTTTATTTTTTTTGCAAAAACATGGGGTGCGACTATTATGCAAAATTTAAAAATTGTGCTGGCATTATTTAAAAATCATTTACTACTAAACTATTGCTGACAGATTAACTGTACAGTTTAGCAAGCATGGGAAGATGCAAGCCTTAGCATATCATGTGATTTACTCATGGCAACTTAGCCTGCTCACCCTCTCCCCTTGTTCCCACAGATCTTCATTGGATTGAGTGGCAATACAGTTAGGACTGCAGAGCTCTAAAACAGACCACACAAGTTGGCTTTCAGAAACATATTGACAATGCTCTTGTGCAGAGACTTTTAGGCTCTCAGCTTACAATGTGTGAGAGAGAAATGAATATCCATATGCCACTGATGAATACATTTCCACTCTGTTTAACTTTTAAATGATGTGATGAACAGAATCATAGCATATGACAATTACTCAATGAAAGGTTATAAACCAATTTTTGGACTAAAAAAAAAAAACAGGGTGTGATGATCATGCCAGGTGAGTTGTAATGAGGACCCACACTAGTGAAGTGAAAGAAGATAAAGATGTGAGAGAACGTAGATGTAGACATGGTGATATTTTGGCCTTAAATATGGGATGTAAGGGAAACTGAAGAGTTCAAAGTAATAGATGATAATTATCCCAATTACCTTGACCATGCTTCTCTAAGGTCCAGAAACCAGAGGCAAACAATTGTAGAATTGAGACAGACTATGCTAGACAAGATTCATATTCTGGCTATTTCAGCATTTGATTTCTAAATGCCATTAACTCATACACATGAAGACACCCAGTCAGCAAATGATAACATATAGGGAAGTGACTCTAGATCAACCCAGGTGATGTCTTCCTATACCTGCCAACCTATACCACTCTATGCCTACAACAACCCTAACTATATTCTCCTCACAAAGAAAAAAGAACCCTGTGAAAATCCATTGAACCTGAGTATTTACCAATATTATATAGGTTCATATGTATTTTCAAAATTATTTATATCTTTCAAAATTTTACAAGGTTACTATTAGAGTTAGAAAAACAGGTTTGAGATTGAAGAATGAAGGGTAGAATGAAACACACATAATTTATAAGTACACCTCCAAAAAAAATTACTGTGTGCTATCCTTTTTCTTTATTTGATGTTGTTACTTAGTGAAGTTACTTGGTTAATTGAACAAAGGGGTAGTGGGCAATTCTTTACTTAGCTTGTTGCCCCAGTGGGACAAGCTCATGTTTGCTGGTTTCTGGAAGATGTGGTTGTATCCATATGCATGAAATAAACAGCCTGATGTTGGGACAGCTAGGCAGTGCAGTGAATGGAGCACTGGCCCTGGAGTCAGGAGGACCTGAATTCTAATCCAGCCTCAGACTCTTAACATTTAGTAGCTGTGTGACCTTGGGCAAGTCACTTAACTCCAATTGCCCCCCCCCAAAAAATTAAACAGCCTGGGGTGTTCAATCAGTTCTTATAATTGACATAGATAAATTGGAGACAGCAATGGTGAAAGAGTGTAGAGTTTGGAGTTGAAAACCAGAGTTGAAATACTAGCTTTGACACTTACAAACTGAGTAAGGAACAAGTCATCTCATCTCTTGGAGCCTCACTTTCCTCATCTTCAAAAGGAGGCTATAACACTTAACACCCCTTTCTCAGCAAAGTGCTGTGCTGAAAGTATTTTTTTTAAACCCTGAAGCAAAATAAAAACCGTCTTTCAAGTTTGAGAATAAAATAAGTTCAGCATTTTGTCTGGTTCTTAGCTTGAAAGTTCACTTGTTATCACGGCAGACCTGAGAGCAGGACTGAAATTCTAAAAGCCCCTAGGCCAGTGGTTCTCAACCTTCCTAATGCTGTGACCCTTTAATACAGTTCCTCATGCTGTGGTGACCCCCAACCATAAAATTATTTTCATTGCTACTTCATAACTGTCACTTTGCTACTGTTATGAATCTATCTGATATGCAGGACATATTTTCATTGTTACAAATTGAACATAACCCACAGGTTGAGAACTGCTCCCCTAGGATCTGTCCTAGTACAACACGCCCAAACCACCCAGCATTGCCTCCAAAAAAAAAAATACTATTCTAGAATAGTAGGAAATAGAATGTATACTAATGCAAAAAAGGGCAGATGTATGTGGTCCTACTGTCTGCTACTTCTTAATTACTTTGAATATATTTTGTTTGCATTTATCTACATGTGTTGTATGTCCCCCACCATTATTGAACCTCCAAGAGGACAGGAACTGTTAAGTTTTTTCTTCTTTGTGTTTCCTGTGCCTGCTGTAAAGTAAGAGCTTAGAAATGCTTGAATTGAATTGTCGAGTTAATCTATAGGTGTCTATTAAGTGTAGCCAAAATAAGTGATCCATTGATTATGTTGACAAGGGTGCCAAAAAATCACCCTTTCCTCTACCCTGACCCACTCACCCAACAACCCAATTGTGTATCCCTGGAGATTACACAACTACACTTACTACAAATATGATTCCTTTTATGACCTCTACATATTCAAAAGCGTGAAGAGTTTTGAAAAAAAATGGAACAACAGAGGACAGCCAGAAAAGACAGAGGAGCTATCCAAAAATGCTTCTAGCTAAAGTTAGGAGGATTTAGATTGAGCAGTTGGGAGGCAGGATGCCTGGCTATAGCAATGTAAATTCTGTCAGTAATGTTGAAATCATTCAGTGGAAGCTCATGATGTTCTTCTTTTAAGTTGTGTCTGTGGCTCAGGGCCCAGGTTCCGTTCCCATATGGTCCAATTAGCTGTGCTTTGTTTTGTGGCTGCATATTCATACTGGCCTCAGTTAGTTGATTTGTAGATGAATACTGTTGGTCACAGGTGGGTCTGGGCAGGAGGCTGTGCATGATTCTGTACAAATCTATCCCCAGTACTGGGAAAAAAAAAATTCACATGTTCTATACTTATTTGTTCTATGACATCAATTGCTTGTGGAAAGGACAGCCTAAGCCCATTTGTTAACCCACTTTTCTTTTAAGGTTCAATTAAAATGTGAACTCAGTAAGTCAACATACTTTTTCAAAATAATATTTTATTTCCCCCCAATTATACGTAAAAATATTTTTAACATTCTTTTTTTTTAAGTTTTGAGTTCCAAATTCTATCCCTTTGTCTTCTTTCTCTCCCCCTCCATGAGACAGTAATGTAAAATATTTCCAGCCAACATGACTTTTGCTTTAAAAAGTCATTTAATACAAGAAGATAATTGTAATTATATCATTTTCCTTAGTAAAATAGAAGCCAGTGATCATCTTAGAGGAAAAATATAAATCTAGGATTAAGAAAAGTGAAGATTAAATAAAAATCATATGTAATTTATAAGTACACATCCTCCCTCAAAATATGTAGTTCATGATGATGTCTGCATTTTTTCTTTATTTGATGCAATTGTTTAGCAAAATGGTTTGGTCTAACTGTGGGAGCAGAGGACAAGGTGTCAAGTTTTTACTTTATTCCCTGATATTGGTTTGTTTATGGTCTTAAGAAAAAATATATAAGATATTTGAGTCCCTGTTATACATGAAGATCTTAAAATGTAATTGTTGTTTTTTAAGGAGATGTAGGTAGGACAGATATCAGTTTTTTTTTTTCTAACATGCAGTATTATTCATTGGAAATGTTAGCTATTACCTGTATGTTTGATTTTACACAAGAAACAGCAGAGTACAAAGTGTGATAAAGTAGGCATTAACATTAGGACTCTAGGTAGTAAAAGATGATCTCCCAATAGTACTTCTGAATTCAACAGCAAAATGTTTTTTGTAAAGTGAGTAATTTTTGGACTTTAGAAAAATCACGTCTTAGTAGACTGTAATCAGATAATTTTAGCATCTGCCTACCTATCTTTCTAAACTATCCAGGAAAATAAACAAATAGTTTCTTGAAAAACAAAAACAAACAAAAAAGAAGTGTTCAAAGATAAACTGATCACTTCAGGAAAATCTTGGTTCCAATCAAAGGACAAGCTACCAGATAATTTACTTACATGGAAGCTTCGGATTTAACACAAAAATACTTCTAATCATCCGAATAAAAAAAATGTGTACACCGAATGGAGATAGCAAGGGATTATACATTTCTGGAATCAGCTTGGAGTTTGAGGCACATGACCTGGGTAGTGTCAACCTTCGTAGCATTCAACCAGCCATGAGACAGCAGCAGCCTCCAAATAGGAACTTGGAAAAAAAAAATATTTAGGTTAATGAGATGGTTGTGGTTGGATTGTGTTCTTCTGCCAGTAGGATCACATGAGGTCCAAAGAGACCTCAGATACTGTCTAGTTAACCCATACTGACCAATATTCTCTTCCATAACATCATAAGTAAATGGTAATCTAGTCTTTAGTTGAAGAGCTCTGGGGAAGTGGAGTCTACTACCTCTCAAGGTCGCACATTCCTCTTTTTTTAGTTCCAATCATTAGAAAGTTTTTCCTCATAATGAACATAAGTCTTCCTCTTCAGTTTCCTTGGACTAATTCAGCCCTTTTTTGTAAACAAGGGCACATTCAGTCTCTTCTACATCATAGAATTTAGAATGTTTGAAGAAAGTTATCCACTCAACTCTCTCTTTCCAAGCTAAATATCTCCATTTTCTTCAACTGATCCTTCTAGGTCACATGCACTAATCCTCTCACCACAACTGTCTCCCTCTTCTGGGCATTTTCCAAGACATTATTTATGTCCTTCCTAAAATGTGACAATAAGAACTCAACACAGTATTCCATACATATTGTGAATAATGGAAGTACAGAATTATCACCTTTTACATTCTGGTCCCTTAATATAGACTAAAAATTAGTCTAGGAAAATTATCTATGCCTAGTCATTGTGGTATTGTAAATAGAATACCAGGCCTAAAGTCAGGAAAACGTTATTTCAAGTCTGGATTTGGGAAGAACTCATTTTAAATGTGGACAAACTTACTTAGCTGCATGACCCTGGACAAATCACTGTTTGCCTCACTTTTGTCTTCTGTAAAAAGGGATAATAATATCACTTACTTCCCAGAGTGGTTGTGAGTATCATAGTGCCTGGCATATAGCAGGTGCTATATAAATGTTGGCTATCATCATCATCATCATGGACTACAGTAGATCTTTTATTTTCAAAATTGTTAATTAGCCATATCTCCCCTTTCCTGTCCTTTCCTGTGCTCTTGTAGCAAGGCCAAAGTTCAGTAGGTATCTGGGAGTGAATTGTTGATTCATTCGTTTGTTGATTCATTCATTTATTCAAGAAACATTTATAGAACTCCTATTTTATTCAAAGCATTATTCCAGGTACTAAGGCAGACACAAAGTTGAAATAAGGTACTAGCTAAGAGTCCTTTATAGAACTAAGAACTTAGTGAGGGCAGTAAGACACAAATCAAATGACTAAAATTCATGTTAGAGAAGTATGTTAAAGAGTTCATCTCATAACATTTTAGGTGCAAGATGAGGAGTTTGAAGTAATTAAGGACAGTAGGATTCAAGGTAGGCTTCAAGGAGAAGCTGGCATTTGAGTTGGGCTTTGAAAGACAAGTAAAAGTTCAAAAATTGAAGGGATGAGGAAGTAGGACACAAAGCAGCTCATCCTTGGAGGGTAGAAAATAATCCAATTTGGATGGAGTTCAGAGCATTTGGACTAGGACAAAATGAAGTCATTGAAGAGGTAAGGTCCTCTTACCAAATTATGGAGGGAATTTATACCGGGCAGAGAACCTTAAACTTTTATTTGGTATACAATAGAGAACTACTAAAGATTTGTGAGCAGAGAGGCATGATGTAATGGTGTCTCTATAATATGTCTGACCACAGGGTGAAGAATGAATTGGAGTAGAGAGAATGGATATGGGATAATGTCATCAGAGGTTCTTCAATAGTCTGGTGATAATGAAGGAAGGGTAAAACTTTTCAAGATCATTTCTCTATTCTAACTCCTAGCTTGATGCTGCCACCCTTAGCTTTGTGAAACAGATTGAATACAAGGTATTATTGTTCCTCTGAGCCATGTTTTTATGACCTTTAAATGAGTAAATAACTGGTAAAATTCAAGAGGCAAAAAGGCTTCATCTAGAGATCAATATTTGAATGAGAATGCGCTTTTCCGGTAGCAATCATGTCTATCCCCTGTTGTCTTGCCTCAAAACACATTCAGGTCAGTATCAGAGAAGTCACAAGGAATATTGTGGCAAGAGTTTGTCATGTAAAAACATCTAAGCAAGCTTTCAGAATACCTTCCCCAAAAGAATACACTTATAATTATTTCCTTTATTGCTAAGGGATATAAAAAGCAGATAATATAAAGCCTTTTTTTGACAGTATTTATAAATTCCTTAGAGAGAAGGAACATTTCCCTTTTTAGTGACCCAGTTGATTCTTACATAGTCCTCTTCCAATACTTTCTTATCTCTGAAACCTCAATATCAACAACAAAAAAAAATACTACAAAAAAAAAGGGGAAAATAAATCAAATTTTAAACCCACTTTAATAGAGAAGCAAGGTGGTGCAGTAGATGGAGTATCAGGCCTGAGTCAGGAAGATTTGTCTTCCCATCTTCAAATCTTGCCTCAGACCCTTACTAGCTGTGTGACCCTGGGCAAATCTCTTAACTTTGTTTGTCTCAGTTCTGTAAAAATGAATTGGAGAAGGAAATAGCAAACCACTCCAATATCTTTGCCAAGAAAATCCCAAACAGAGTCATGAAGAGTTAGACACAGCTGAAACAACTGAACAACAACAACAAAGTATTGCAAAAAAATGTTGGTTTTTCATCTTTCCCAAGGTTGTTATGGGGAAGAAAGCTCTTGGTGAACAAGAAAGCTATACATATAAATGTTACTTTAGAGAAGCAACACACACACACACACACACACACACACACACACACATACACACACATATGAACAGAGAGAGAGAGAGACAGAGAGGTAACCTTGGAGTCAGGAGTGTCTCAGCCACAGCTCTTTCTTGGCCATCTCCATGGTATGTTATCTCCAGTTGCTATCATTACCATTTGCTCTTCCAATGTTACTCTAAGGTCATTTTCATATGAGGTAGCCAAGGATAGAAAGGGCATAAGAAGTATTTTATTCAGAGATTTGTATCTATTATCAAAGGATATCAGATATTGCTGCTATTTTGAACATTTTGACACTCAATATGAGTAGGAAAACAGCTCTGTTTTAATATACGTTGTTAAAAATGTGTGGATGAGGAAACAACTTTCAGATGAGAGTTTTGACAGGTTGGAGAAAAAAATGATCTGTGGCATGGATTTGAACACTCAGGTCACTTTGTTTGCAATATGATGAATTTATACCAGGCAGAGAACCTTAAACTTTTATTTGGTATACAATAGAGAACTACTAAAGATTTGTGAGCAGAGAGGCATGATGTAATGGTGTCTCTATAATATGTCTGACCATAGGGTGAAGAATGAATTGGAGTAGAGAGAATGGATATGGGATAATGCCATCAGAGGTTCTTCAATAGTCTGGTGATAATGAAGGAAGGGTAAAACTTTTCAAGATCATTTCTTGCTTGCATGGGAACAGTTTAAGATTGTAAAGAGGCAAAGAGTTTATTTACTTCATTATTTTAATTTTATTTATAGAAAAAATAGAGAAATATGAACAAGAAGAAATTTAGTTGTAAAAGCACCAGAGAGATCAATTACCTTGTTGGAGATTTAAGAGGAGGTGTAATGTTCCTCAGCTAATTTGCATATACATGCTTTATGACTAAAAGATGATAAATGCAAGAATATGAGAAGTTATAAACATTTGGAGACTATAGCATGATTGAAAAGGGGCTGGTAGGAGAACTGGTTGGAGAATCTAAGGAGTTGTGATTTTTTTAAGTAAATGATGAGAGGAACTGAGAGTCATAAAACCCTCATTTAAGCCTTTGAAATCTAACCAACTGTGGTAGTCAGAGGATGTCAGTTGAGAGGAAGTTTCACCTGAGTGATTACCGATTGGTCAGGAAGAACTGATTTAATTGGTCGAGGATTCCAATGATAATTGTTGGCCTTTGTTTCAATCTAGTGCTAGAGAAAAGTGAAGCATTTCCTAAGTACAGATTTGTCTCTGCTGCCTCTAGCTTGAGAAGGAAGAGTTGAGGGCCTTTGTGGCTGCTTTGTAATGTTGTTAAGAGGAGCTGCATGGCAGTTCTGATTAGAAAGCAAAGAACCCTGGTAAATCAGTTACTGTGGTAAATCAATAACTGAGCTAGCCTGGGCTGATCTGTTTAACCTAGAGACAGCCAATATGATAAACATTACAGTTCTTTGGCTTAACTAGAAATTAAACAGAAGAGTTAAACAAGCTCGAGAGGTGATGGTTAATTGAAAGAACATATAAAGACTTTGATTTTCCTGGATGATGTGGTGAAAATTAAGTCAAGCACAGAACAGAGAAGCAATTTTTTGTGGTGTAGATGTTACTGAGTGGAGTGAGTCAAACCCAGAGAGATGGTATGTTTAACATACCCAGGTTAAAAGTGTGAAGCCCCAAATCCTTTACAGTGTGAATGCTAACCATAATGCGTACTAGAGTCTGTAGACTATACCTAAATCTAATTAGAATGTTATATTGGTGGGACAGGAGAATGGGAAGGAGGAGTGGGGGTGGGGTAGGCAGGCATTGAAATAGAACACCATTAGCTGCATATCTGCATCTCTCTTTTCCTCCCTCCCCCTACCCATCTTTTCCCCTTTCTACTTCTCCCCTCCTTCCTCCTCCTTCTCTCTCTGTCTCTCTGTCTCTGTATCTCTCTCTCTCCCTCTCTCTGGTTCTATTAAGGAATGTTACAAAATGTTCATACCCTAAGACAAAAGGATGCTGTTATTAAATTTACATGCCAGAAAAATAAAGGGGTACAAAAACTTTCATAGATGTATTATTGGCTCTAGGAAACAAACAAAAAAAAATAGGAGAATACTGTGTATTCAAAAATCACAAAATGCTCAACTAGGTAACTACAATGAAATTGTCATGTGCTATCAGATGTCAAATATGAAAAATTCAAAGAAATGTGGAAAGGTTTATATGAAGTGATAGAGAGACAGACCCCCAAATAATATATATACTTAAAACAAGCATGTAAAACAAAAGTAAAAGTGGGGGGAGGATGTTCTAGATATGCAACTATACTTCACAATTGAAATTAAATTTTTAGAATATATTCTATCAGAATAGTTAAGCAAGTTATGGTATGTGTGTGTGTGTGTGTGTGTGTGTGTGTGTGTAAATATAATGAAGTATTACTTTACTGTAAAAACAAAATGAGGCCGAGATATTCATAGAAGCATGAGAAGACATGAAATGATGCAGAGTGAGAAAAGCAGAACCAGGAAAATAATATGTACAGTCCAGTGACTACAACAATGTAAGTGAAATAAACAATTTTAAAAAATGAAAAGAAGAAAAGATTAGCCCTGAAGAAGAGACAATAAATTATATCTCCCCTTACAGTTTGCAATGTGTGTTGGGGGAAAGGAAGTGGACTGGAAATACATGAACTGGAAATACATGAGCAGATTATACTATACTTCCTGAGGATAGACAGTAATTGTAAGACAGATAAACATAGCACACAGGAGGGGTTCTAGCACAGGTTCACTTTTGATCTGGTCAAAGAGGAAGGACACTCAGAAGAGGTTAATAATCTTAATTTATTCTAGTCTAGTTTTCTCAGAAGAGGATTGCTGATAATGCGAGCACAAACTCCTACAGCATTCCTTAATCACCCTTCTCGCAGGGGCCTGAGAGAAGGGGGTGGTGGTAACTACCCCTACATTTTGATGGGGTCAATTGAGACAGGTGAAACTTGTGCATCCCTCTAAGTCCCCTCAAGCCTCAATGGGGGCCAGTTGAGGCAAACACAGATACTCCCCTTCAGGCCTTGATGAGGGTCATTCAAGGCACACAGCATTCCAGCTTGTGAATTCAACCCTAAGGTTCCCCACCCCTTGACTAGTACTTACCTGCTTTATAGGGCAACAGACAAAGAAGGCATATTGCCAGCAATAGCCTCACAAGTTTTATATCACCACATCCCTGTATCTCACTATGAAGCTGCAGTGGATGTTTATATTATTTATCATTATATAATGCTGTGCAAGTGTGATGGAGATGTTTTGAACCATGATCATAAGAACTCATATCTAATATCTGGGAACAAGAAATTTTTATGGCTATGGATCCTGGGAAACTGAAATTTAAGAAATAATAAGAAAAATCCACTCTACATACACTAAAATACTGAGTCCTGAGGGACTGTGTATGAAGCTGTGGGTCCTAGTGTTCATTCTCTCCTGAATACCAAGTTTTGGAGTAATGATATAAATGTGTGTGTGTATATGTATGTATATATGTATGTATATACATATATACATATATATGCACATATGTATGTATGTATATACACATGTATATATGTATATATATGTGTGTATATATATATATATATGTATACATACACACACACATTTATATTCCCTTCAACTATCCTCATACTGAGAAAAGTTTCATAAGTTGATAATCATAACTCTCATTTATTTATTTATTTATTAATTCATTTATTCTTTTATTTATTTATTACTTACTTATTATTTTTAAATTTATTTAGATATTTATTTTATTTATTTAAATATTTATATATATGTATGCATACATATATATGTCTGTATAGGAGGATGTACATAGGTATACATAGACAGAGGGCACAGGAACAATTGAATAGGAAGAGATGATATTTAAAAAACAAAATTAAGAGGTGGGAGAGGAATATAATGAGAGGAGATAGGGAGAGATAAAATAGGGCAAATTACCTCATATAAAAGAGGCAAGGGAAAACTGTTACACAGAAGGGGAATAACAGGAAGGCAAAAGGGAATCGGTCAACATTACTCTCATTGAATTTGGCTTAAGGAGGTAATAACATACATACTAAATTGGGTATCTTACCCTACTGGAAAGTAGGGGGGCTAGAGGATTAGACAGGGGATGATAGAAGGGAGGGAAGGTTGGGGGTGAGGGTAGTTAGAAGAACACACTTTTGAAAAGGGACAGGGTCAAAGTAGAAAATGGAACAAGTGTTATTATTTTACATGCAATTGGGAATTAAGATATACAGGCATTGGGTTATGGAGAACCATCTTGCCCTACTGGAAATTGGGAGGAGGAGAAGGGAAGGAGTAGTCAGTGAGATTGCTGTTTTGGGGTGTTGGGTAAGGGAAAGATGGGGAGAAATTTTGTAACTCAAAATCTTGTGGAAATGAATGTTGTAAACTAAAAAATAAATATAAAATTTGATTTAAAAATTATAAAAAAAATAAAATAAGGAGGATAGATTGGAAAAATAAATTAATAATTTAGGAGAGTCAATATTGTGCAGGAAAGGGGGTTAATTATGGTAGGGCACAGAGACAATGACCCTTAACAAAATCCCACTGGATGTTTTTTTCAACCTACATACTGAGTCCTGAGGGACTGTGTATGAAGCTGTGGGTCCTAGTGTTCATTCTGTCCTGAATACCAATTTTTGGAGCAATGATAAATGTCTGTTAACTTGGTATGAGAGCAAATCTCATTGCCTGAATTAATATTCTCTGAGACCCCCCTAGATATGGGAAAAGAGAGCTGGGTCTGGGGTAGTTGCACATGCTTTTATCCAGATCTTTTGTTGTTTTTATGATAGGTCTGTGACATTTAAGCACAAAGGGATCATAATATGTGTTTCTAGACAATGTACCCATTTTGATGGAATCAGGGATCCCTGCAGTATATATATATCTCAATATATGTATATGCATATATGTGTACATGTACTATATGTATCTGTATGTACAAACATGTATACATTCATATGCATGTTTGTAAAAAAAATAAACTGAGTGTATATATGTACATTTAGTAAACTGATCATACTTTAACAAGTTTGCTGCTAAGGTACTGACAACTCTATCTTTGCAATTTCAGTCTCTCTGTGTGTGTGTCCAGGGGAAAATATGGTCATTCAAGCATTCTTGATGAAAAAACCAGAACTGGAAAGAAAATTTGACAGTCAAATACAATTAGTATGATAAGGTAAACATGGAAAACAAATCATAAGAAACTTATCAAAGTTGGGCTATGTACATGCCAACATAAAAAAACAGTAATTGTAACTTATGAAACTTTTCTCAGTATGAGAATAGGTGAAGGGAATACAAAAGTATATATATGTATACATATACATATGTCTATATAGGAGGGTATACATATATGTATATGAATACATATCTCAGTGTATATATATGTACATAGAGGGCACAGGATCAATTGACTAGGAAGGGACAATACTCTAAAAGCTGAAATTCTGAGGTGGGAGAGGAATAGAATGAGAGAAGACAGGGAGAGACAGAATGGGGTTAATCATCTCATATAGAAGAAGCAAGGGATAACTGTTACAATAGAGGGAGAGAACAGGAAGGCAAAAGGGAAAGGGTCAACCTTACTCTCATTGAATTTGGCTTAGGG
>CM053582.1:181501230-181546083 GCA_028627135.1 Pseudochirops cupreus | reverse complement strand
ACTTTAGTGGGAAGTATCTTTGTGTGCATTTTGGAGTTCAAGGATTGGTTTAGAGTCCTATTTTATGGGTATTTTGGGGTGGCTATGTGAGAGCTGCGCTATGTTGCTGCTTCTACGCCGCCATCTTGGCTCCGCCCCCCATAAACAATGATTTTATGTAGGACAAACAGTGTAAAGGTTGTCATAAGAGAGATATATTAATGGGAAAGAATGTGAAATAGTCATCAGGTGAAAGTGAGGATTAGACAATGGATAGCCACTGTGTTCCTTTGGCATCACTGTGACGATAAAAAAAAAAACAAAAAAAACCAGAAAATAAGGGAACCTTCCCCCTTAAGAAGGTTGGATTATTGCCTCATGGCACAATTATAGGAAGTTATGGAGAAGAGTTCCATAAAGTGGGGCAACTAGACAATAAGAAGCAATGAGATAGATGCTAAGTGCCCTTTTGGAGGTTTTTTTCCTCCTCTAGTCTATATTCTAGTTGATTTTGTATTTGTTTATGCTTCTTATTCATGCATAATAAATTTCAATTTCATATCTTGCTGGCATTTTATTTATAGGTGGCATTGAAAGGTATTTAAATAACTGAATTTGAAAACTAAAATCAATACTTCATTCCTTCACTTGTTCCTATTTTTAGAGTAACAAGGTTAAATTTAGTGTTTGAGTATTTTCCATGTAGTCTGCACCCTTGCCATCTGTCTGTCCAAAATTCTACCTCCCCAAGCCTCATTATCTTTAAACATGTGCACATGCTGAATGTGCAAAACTACCTCTGAGGCCTAGATTTACATTCCACCACCCCAATCCCCCCCCAAAAAAAAGGAAAGAAAAAATGCAACAATTACGCTAGCAGCTGTTGTGAAGAATACATGAAGCTGATTTTAAAGTCAAGATCATTCCAAATGTAACTGGAGGGATATAGGGTGTTTATATAAATGCTTGCCTGTGTGTTACCTACTACCCGCTAGCTTTGACATTTTCCTAATCTTATCCTTCATGATATTACTTAGGTTCTGCTCTTTCCATGAAGTCTTATCCAACCACTTGAGCCCACATGAATCTTACCACTCCACAAACCCCTATATCAACAGTAAATGCCACTGTTTTAGCTAATGGTTGTCTATGTGTTGAGCTTTTATCCCACAACCATTGTGAGCTCCGTAAAAGGGAGGAGCCATTACTTATCTCTATATCCATATACATACATACAAGAAGCACAGTGCTGGGCATATATTAGAGATATAGATAGATAGATAGATAGATAGTATGTGTTCCTTATTGTTAAAGGAATTTCATAGATTCCTATACTTATAATCCTAAGGTAAGGCTTGTAGCATTTTATATGATACATTTTTACAATGTTACACATTTTGATTGTTTAATGGATGGGTTCATTTTTTTTTTCTATAAATACTACCACCACACATGTAATAGAGTGTCTTATACTTTACATAGCACCTTTTTTATTTTTCAAGATCCTTAAACTCTAAGAATCTGTGCTATTTTTACCTTGGGGAATGTCATGATCTGTAGTTAAAAAGAGATTTTATTACACCAAGTTTCACTGTTTTTAACAGTAAACTAAACTGATTTTCCAAAATAGCCAAGTCATTAAGCAAAAGATGTCTTTTTAAGTACTGACCATTTATGACTACTTTCTGATGATGACAACTATTACTACTAATATTACTACTCCTACTCTTACTCCTACTCCTACAATAACATTCATATTTATATTATTTTATTTTATTTTTATACAGGGTTCCCTTATAATAACCCTGAAAAAGATAAAAAGTTACAGATTATTCCCTTCATGTTTAGGTGAGAAAACTAAGGTTTAGCAAGATTAAATTATATGCTCAGAATCCTAGAATGAACATAGTTGGACTTAAATATGAGATTTCTGGTTCATAGTTTAATATACTTTCTACTATATATTAACAATTTTTCATGGATATGAGAGTCCATGACTGAAGTTGTGTATTTGCATATATAAGGCTAAATATGGAAAGTCTATAATCAAATATATAATAATAATAATAATAATAGTTAAAGCTAAATTTAATTATTTCATTATACTTTGAGGATTAAGTATAATTTAGTTAATTTAGATCTTCCATTTCTAGTGTATGTTTTGACTTTCTATTAATGACTGCCTGAACCGAATTAGATGATAAATAATTTGTGTCATGGATTGGTAGACTACATGACAACTGATAGCTGCCTTCCACTTACAATGTCTTACAAGCAGCTGCATATTGCCTTTCAATACTCTGGGAAGATATAAAATGAAAGAGACAATGAAACTGTCTTATATAATTTCTCTGGGGTCCCAGAAAATAAAAGAAAAAAATTACGAGCCACAATCCTACAAACCTGTTTCAGTGTATCAGAGCAAATATTAATTCCCTCACAAGGGAAAACACCAAGTCAAACATGTTTCTTCATTATGGCAACATGAATCCTGAAAGGTGTTCCCTAGAAGAATTCTTGTATAATTAGAATACAAGTTCAAGAAAAAAAAATCTATAGGGAAAATTGGACCATTTTCCTAAATTGTCTTTTTGGTAGCAGGCTCATATTGTGACCTCAATTTATCACCACTAACAAGTACTTAGCTTAAGTTGCAATAATGGGAGATTGGTCTTTGAATGCCAACTACCCCTACTACCTAATACAACATTGGATTAAATAAAATAAAAGTGTCACTACCCCTAAAGTAATGCTCATTATTGTGATTAGTGGAAGGAACAAAATAAATCCACTCTCCTGTGGGTTAATGGTTAGATTTACATAGAATTGGGATTGGTAGGAAGTTTGTCACCTTCATTTAAACTTAATATTCATTCAAACAGTTGTGTTTCATGGGAAAGGAAAGCAACACAAATTGTTTTGTTGGGATTTGCCTGTAAAAGTGGAGGATAAAAAGAAAAGGTTTATAATTTTACATTTCTATCAGAGAGGCTATTTTTTTTTCCATAGTAAATCATCAGACCTGGAAAAAAATCACTGGTACCTATTGCCCAGGAGTGGAAAGAAATTACTTCACAAAAAGAAATGAAGACATGATCCAATGCCACTAGCTGGGATTACCTCCTTTCCATTCAGTGTATATCTTATATGCACCTAGCTGTTAACCTTTTATCTCCCTCATTTAACTGCAGGCTTCTTTTTTTTTTTTTAACTGCAGGCTTCTTGAGAATAGAAACCATATT
Organism: Pseudochirops cupreus; assembly: GCA_028627135.1. Taxonomy (NCBI): domain Eukaryota; kingdom Metazoa; phylum Chordata; class Mammalia; order Diprotodontia; family Pseudocheiridae; genus Pseudochirops; species Pseudochirops cupreus. The sequence continues at coordinate 181,542,862 of CM053582.1, read as the reverse complement.
TTGACCTTAACTATTATCACGTTTGTATGTGTACATTATCACAGTACTTGACAGAATAGATGCTTAATAAATATGTGCAAACTGACGTGACATCCATGTTGGACAAGTCAGGTAAATAACATTCCAAGCAAGGTGCCTCAGATTTTTCTTGGCATCCCAACCTGGCATCCAAAATCCGTTACACTCCATATCCCACCTACCCTTCCAGTCTTATTTCCTATTCCTACCCTTTACATATTCTATTTTAGTTAAATTGACTGGCTAGCAGCATCTCACATATGGCATTCCTCCCCCTGATACCACGTTTCTGTAAAGGATAATGTATCATTTCTAGTATGTATTAACTTTTTGTTTCTAACACCTAGCATCTTTTTTTTTTCCTTAAAAGCGTAATTCAGGTGTTACCTCTTATATATTGCCTTTCTTCGATCTCTCAATCATTAGCATTCTATATCCCTTGGAATTATTTTGAATAACTTTATATACAATTTGTATTTTCTTAGGGACACAGCATGGTAGAGGAAAAAAAAGCACTGATGTTAGAGTCAGAGGACTTGAGACCAAACCCTGTCTCCAGTGCTTAGTATGTACAGGATCAAGTTTCCATCCTTGGTATCTTCCTTACTACTTTTTTCTTTCATCCCAAATATCGAATAAATTGGAAAATATTATACTGTTATCCTTTCAGCCTCATTTGGGTTAGGGGCATGATACCCTGGAGATTTGGAAAATCAACAAAAAAATTTTGGCCCTCCCTCTGTACCAGAAAAGTCTGTTTTTTGTGTTTTTTTTCTTTTATGGGATGTTTACTGTACCTTATTGTAAAATTTGGGTTAAATATTTGGTCATAGGTTCTGCGTGTCTACTGGCCTTTGCATGTCATTTGCAGCTTCCATGAAACTCCGTCCAAATTCCGTTTTAATTTCTTATGACAATCCAAGATATATTGAAACTGCAATGGGGAAAGTCAAAATGTGGAAGGGGTAGCTGTAATTTCTTTCTCTATCACACTTCTCCCATACATTATCTTCTCTCCAGTCTTACAATTACTACTCTAGTTCAGTCCCTTATCACCTCTCTCCTGGACTCTTGTAATAACTTTGTAATTGATCTCTTTTCCTCAAATATCTCCCTATTTTAATTCATCCCCCACAGAGATGCTATGGTGATTTCCTAAATTATACTTCTGATCATTTCATTCACACACCTTCCTCTTACAGACACACACACACACACACACACACACACACACAAGCTTGTTACATTTAGGAACATTAAACAAAATATTTTCTTTGACATTTAACAACCCGTCCCCTTCCTACTTTGTAAGATTTTTATGTTCTACTCCTATTCATATACTGTATGATCTTGCCAAACTGATCTACCTGTGATTCCTTGGCAACACAGTCCATTTGTTATTCACCTTTGAACTGGCCATACTTCTTACCTGGAATGCTGTCTCATGAAATCTCCACATTGTACAATTCCTAGTTTTCTGCAAATAATCAATCAGCCCACAAGTACTTATTAAACAGCTATGCTGTTGGAGACACTGTAGTAGGTGCTAGGGATGGTTTTTGGTTAGTTGTTGTCCTTAGTTTTCAAAGAGGGCCGAAATCATTTTATCAGAGTCAAGATACAGTGTGTCCATCTGTGGCTATTCAGACCAATGTGAGCTCAAAATGCTCTACTACAGGTTGGGCACATGCAGGCCATGTGAACATTTTGGGTAGATTCTTTAAAGTTGTGCATCTCACATTTTTCTTCAGTTACTTTAATTCTTCTTTACTTATATAACAGCACCTTCTCTGATGAGAGCACACCATGCTGAGCAGTCTTGTGTCAGTATCTCCTGCATGATACAATAAATTCCCAAGTTCTTCAGAGAGACTTCGAGCATGTTGATGTATTGCTTCTTTTGGCCACCAAGTGATTGCTTGCCTTATGTGAGTTCTCCATAAAAATAGTCTCATAGGCAAGCATACTTTTGACATTTGAGCATGTCCAACCCATCAGAGTTGTGCTCTCTATAGTAGAGTTTGAGGGCTTGGCAGTTTAGTTCAAGAAAGGACAAAAGTGTCCCATATCTTATCTTTCCAGGTGAGCTGCAGAATCTAAGACAATTTTAAAAAAAGTGATTTACTTTCCTGGTATGATGCTGGCATATGGATCGAGCTTCACAGGCTCACAGCAATGAAGTCAACAACACAAATGTTCTGTAGACCTTCAGTTTGGTAGCTAGTCTAATACTTCTTCTCTCCCCCCTTTTTCGTTCTGACGCTCCTAAACACTGAAATAGCTCTGGGTATGTGTGGGTCAACCTCATTATAAATGTGTACCTTGCTAGAAAATTTACTACCAAGATAGGTATTCAAAACATCTCTTTTTTTGGTGCTAATTGTCGGGCCAAAATTAGCACAAGCAGTAGAGAATCAATCCACGCTCTGTTGTTTATCAGCCTCAGAGACTACAATGAATAAATAATCATCTGTGAACAAAAATTCATACACCAACTCTCCCCCCACCTTAGTCTTTTCAAGTTAAATAATTTACCATCAATGTGATAGCTGACTGTTCATCCTCATTGAAGGCTTCTTGCAACATGGCTGAAAACATAATGCTAAAAAGCATGAGAGCAAGCATGCAGCCTTTTTTCATTCCATTGGTAACAGGGAAAGCAAAAGAGCATCATCCATTATCCAGAACCCTGGCAAGCATGCCATCATGAAATTGATGTACAATACCAAGGAACTTCTCCAGCCAACAGAATTTTCCCATATTTTTCTATAAGCTCTCATGATTGACAGTATCAGAGGCCTTGATTAGATCAATGAACATTCCCTAGTGCTCTCTGTTCTGCTCCTGGCATTTCTCCTGAAGTTGTCAGGCAGAAAACACCAGATTGATCATTTCTTGGCCATCTCTGAAGCCACACTAGCTCTTGGGTAAGATGACCATCTTCCAGGTGAAGGATCTGCATATAAAGGAAGACTCTGGCAAGAAACTTGTAAACAATGACTAAGAGAGAGGACTCCCTCCCACTCCTGCCCCACGATGAGCACAGAACAATCTATTTCTTTTACTTTTATAGTGATGGAAAATGAGGGCATCTTTCAGTTTCTGAAGGAAAACCAGAACCAAAAGGATTGCCATATAACCTGGAAGGTTTCAGTCAGCTTTTGTATGAACAACGGACCTCTGTGCCTTGTAAATCTCAGCTGGAATAAAATTAGCACTGGGTGCTTTGCCACAGAAGAGAAACAGTGGCATCCAACCCTCTTCTTCAGCTGGAAATTAGGCTAGAGTGGGATTGATTTCAATTTGAGGGAAATGATTAATGGCTTCAGCATGGATTGATGATGAGCCGTTGAGGACACTATGGAAGTGGTCAGTCCATTTCTCCAGGATCATGTCTTAATCAGTAATCAATGTGGGTCCATCAGCACTGAGTAGTTGAGATGTGCCCATACGTCTGTTGAGGTTCAGAGTAGTGAGAGTTGGTTCAGGTTTTTTAAAGAATTCAGACCTTCTCTTTAGCCAAAGGGAGCTTTATTAATGCAAAAGCATGCAGGCCTGAGATTCAGCAAGGAGCTAAACAAAGACAATGATATAGGAAAAGGACCAGACTTAAATACACTGAAAGTTACACAGCCTGTAAGATGATGACATAATTTTATGATTTCTCATGGGGGTTGGAGATTTAGGGACAGGATGAGGAAGATGGATGACACAGGAAGAGGGAAACAGGGGAAATTTTATGACACAGGATGGCAGAAGACAAAGAATTCCATGGTTTAGGACAAGGGGGAAGTTTTATGGTATGTCAAGATAACGGAAGAGCCTTTATGGTGCCTTCAGATTAGAGAATCAACTAGGGGCTTCACAAAGAACTGGAAAACAACTCTTAATATTGTTTTTAACTCTTGTATTCACATCATTTCTACTAGAAAAGCAACCCTTAAAATTATCCCTTAGGGCACCTTTGTATCCACATCAGGTCTTTGATCCATAAATAGGCTTCAGGGTGTCATAAAAATGCTTTGAATTGTTACTATCAATATAAAACTGAATTTCACCTGTGTTCTTACTGAGTCAACAATCCTATATATCTCTAAGCTTCACTTATACTTTACTTTTGATGCAATTAAATGCTTCCTTCTTAGAGACAGATGAACTATCCTGCTGGTAAAGCATATGGGGCTCTGATTTTTCATTTTGCTGTTTCTGAATTTCCACATCATTTTCTTCAAACTAATCTTGCTATTTGCAAGTGTTCTGGCCCAGATGAGTGAATGCAGTGCTGTATACCAAATATCTGAAAACTGCCCCCACTTCTTTTCTGTTCTATTGTTGCCAATCATGTATTGGCTCAACCTTTTCTCCAAATTAGTAACAAACTCTTCCCCTTAGAAAAGTGCTCTAATCTGTTGACATTAAATCTTCTGGTAGTCATCTTGCCTTGGGGCTTCCACTGTTTTTTAATGCAAATATTTAGCTTGGAGAGGATAAGTCTATGATCAGTCTAGCACTCTGTAAAGGTAATAGGATTTAAAGATCCTCCTGTATTGGCTTGGTTTTCAGGTTGAGTGTTGAAATCCAGAGCTTGTGAATACTACTTGTAGGATGGACTTGTTGACATGAAGACAGAGGGCTGAACTGGGAGGAGCTTGGGTCACAGATTTAGAGAGAAGCCCAAGCAGAGAGAAGGCTCAAGCAGAGGAGGGCAGAAGGACTTTTGGGGAGCAGTATCATGGAGGCAGAGAGGAGAATTGCCAAGGAAAAGAGTTGCTGAGAGAAAGCCTGCTGAGGGCCAGCTGGAGCTGCCTAGGACTTTTGAAAACTGCCACCAGGAGCTGCTGAGAACTGAGGAGACATGCCTGTGATGCTAGTATTTTGTCTGTCTGTTTTGACGTTATTTTGCCAGATTCATCTGCCAGTGAAGGACAGTGCTGCTGTTGTAGAGGTCCTGGAACCTTGCTGTTGGTTCAGAAGCCCTGAAGGAGGATTTTCTTGTTGTATGTTTACAGAAATCCTGGAAGAGGGTCTTGCTGATGTTTTCAGGGGTTCTGGGACTGTTCTGCAGGCAGAGAGTGAATTAATGAGGACACTGGCAATGTATATTGTGACTTTGTTAAGCTTTGTCTCCCTAGGAACAGAGATTACTGAAAACTTGCCTGTGTCAAGATGAAGAGAGGTCCTTTCTTTGGGTTTTCAATGCTGTGATGATATCTTAACCTTGTTGTAGCTTAAGGGTAGATGGCCTTTTGTGCTCTCCTGTCCCTTTTGAGAAAGTGCTTGGCATTAATGGATGGTATTGTAATTCAGTTGTGATCCAGGGGTGGGAAACTTTTGACTTTTCTGTTCTCTTTGACTGACCAAATGAATGTACTTTGTTTGGAAACTAATGATTGGAAATTAATCTCTATCTGAGAAGAGAGTTTACTCATTTGACTGACTAAATGAATGTATTGTCCAGGGATGGGGTACTTGGACCCTTGGTACTTAGCAAGTTGAATTGAGAACTTACTTGCTAAATGAATGAGTTACACTGTATTTTGATTTTCTCTGTTCTGTGAATGTTTTGTCTTAATCTGTCACTGAATAAATGGAGTTTGCTATGCTGGAATTCCAAACCTTGGAAGTTGCCTTTGCTTGGCATTACACACTCTGCACCACACATTACCTTTTGTGATGCTCACATCCTATCCTCTCTTCTTAAAATGACACTGTCTATTAAATGCCAACATTTGCTACAAGGATGCATCCATGAAGTTTTATTGCATTCAGGTAAATGGAATACAGTGTTGGTGATGAGGTCACGAGATGTACAAATCTTTAATACTAAGTGACCATTGCCATTGCTGTGTCTGTCTCCATTACTTCCAAGAACTCCCTGCCATGTCTGGTAGTCTGAGTCTACTCTAGCATTTAAGTTGCCTGAAATTGTAAGCTTTTTCTCTTTGGTACATTTATAATGAGGGTCTCCAGGTTGTAATAAAATTTTTCCTTGACTACATCAGGGTTCATTATGGTGGGAGTAGAGGCCCTAATGATGGTGGTGTGGTGCTTTCTTGCAAGTAGCAATTGCATTGTCATGAGCCTGTCATTTATTCCTTTGGAAAAGCATATAGACTTTTTGACTAGATTAACTTTTATTTCAAAACCTTCTCTAGGTTCACAACATTGCCCTTTACTGAGATCACTCCAAAAAAAAATGTGTATCTAGCTCCAATTTTGTTAAGCTGGTTTTTATTGCCAGCTTTGTTTCTCTCAGGGATGCTATTTAGAAGCAAAACCTGCTTTGTCCTCTTGCAACATGAGGTTTGTCTTTCAGGACTACTGTATTTTGTGTTCTCCATTAGTGTGCACACATCCCATGTACCAATGATGAGTAGAAGCATCTTTGTAGAAGTTTTTGTACAGTTTTTGTTTGTTTGTTTGTTTCAACCACAGTGTGGGATTCCTTACCTGCCGTGGTAAACAGGCCAGGGTTTAGTAAGCAGACAATTTTTAGGACACCTTTTCTAGCCCCTTACTCATACCAGAAGGAGGGCATTATGATCCTTGAAAGGCTACTCAGACACCCAGGGGGTTGTGAAATCTCACTGTTGCTTCCAGTGAGAAGAGGACCCTATGGCTTGGGTCACCTGTCTGTAGGATTGTGACTACAGCTCCCAATGTATCTGTATGTGCTGCTTTGTCACTTATCTGTCACCACAGAACATTGAGACAGGTAAAAGTGATAAGATGGTACTGGTGATGTCTTTTGATTTGTGTATAAATTGGATTTAAGTGAAGCAAAATTTCATGAAGTCATCAGTCTCACTCTCTTCCAGAACTGTCACAGTCCAGTGTCAGGACAGATTCAAGACAACTGGTGATGGTTCAAGATGCAGTGGACAACTTTGGTGTCTTCAATGTCTAACTAAGCTTTAAGTGCTCCATAGCACCTGCTTCAGTTGTCTTTATGGCTGTTGGAACAAATTGTTCTCATCCACCCATTGTACTAGGGGAAATCTTCACATGTTTATGATAGACACCCCTCCCTAAATCACCAAAGAATCTGAGACTCCTTAGTTACCCTCAACCTGTGTTAGCCCATTTGCTCAAATTATTGACCAGGCTGAGGCTGCTCTGCATGCTACAGCTTCTTGGAGGCACTGGTGAGATTTAAATGGATCAGTTAAACACCAAAGACAGAAAGCATCCCTTACACCAGAGGTACTAGTCTTCTCTTAGCACATCCTACATCCCAAGTGCTGGGGATACAAGTGTAACAAAGGAAAAAAAATATCTACTCAAAAGGAGCTTGTATTCTAACAGAAGTAAATATACAAAAAACACACAAATATGTGTGTATATGTGTGTATGTATTTACATTATGTATAATATATGTATGTTTAAAATAAATATTAAGTGAATAAATACAAAATTAAATACCTTAAGTACAAGGTACCTAGGGGGGGTCATAAACATCTGGGGGCAAATGCTTCAGGTAGAAAGTAGTATTTGAACTGCATCTTGAAGTGTGCAATGTGCCCTCTGAGGCAAGGTGAAGAAAAAGTCCATTTCAGAATTAGAGAATGGTCAGTTCAAAGGCACAAAGACTATGGATGGAGTGTGGTAGGTGAGGAATGGATAGACCAATTTGGCAGGGAAGAGTAGTTCAGAAGGGAGAATGACATCTAATAAAAATGGAAAGCATGGTTAGCTATAATTTTTTTTTATATTTTATTGTATTTATTTTAGTTCACATCATTCATTTCCACAAGATGTTGAGTTACAAATTTTCTCCCCATCTTTCCCCTACCCCGCCCTCAAAACAGCCATCCCCTTGTATAACCCCTCCCCCAATCTGCTCTCTCCTATGTCCTCCCCCATTACTCCTCTAACTTTCCGGTAGGGCAGGATGGATCTCCCTTCCACAGTGCCTGTGAATCTTAAGTTCCAGTTGGATGTAGTTAATAATAATAGTAATAATAATTGTGTGTATATATATATATATATATATATATATATATATATATATATATGTTTAACATTTGATTATAGAGCTTTAAATTCTAAATTCTTTTTCTTCCTCCCTCGTCAGCCACCCCCACTGGAAGAACAAGCCATCAAATACTTAGCTATAATTTTTGAAGGCTTTTAAAAATTAGTTAGAAAAATGTCTGTTTTATCTGAGGCAATAAAAAGCTGTTACGGTTAAATGGTAGAGTGACATGGTCAGATTTGTGTTTAAGTAAAATACTCTGATAATTGTATGTGGGACCCTGTTACAATAAGACCTGAAGATGCAATTCAGTCACTGCTTCTCTGGTACCCCCAGAAGTTAATTCCATTTCCTCAAAGGTTGTCTTTTATTTACTCTGTGTTCTTGTTATATTTTTATTTTTATAAAGTGTTCCTCATATTAGAAGGTAAGCTCCTTGAAGGTAGGCACTATTCTTTTTCCCTTTATATTTGTATTCTTGGCCTTCAGCACAGAGCACAGCATATGATAGGTTCTTAATAAATGCTTGGCGACTGATTGGTTACATTGCTGTCGTTGATATTGTATACTTTGCACATATTCTCTTTAAATTTATTTTGTCTTGTTGTCTCACCTGCTAGCATGTAAATTGCCTAGATGTCAAGACTGTTTTAGTTTTGGCATTTGCATACCCAATGTCAAGCAGAGTGACCAAAAAATTCATTGACCATGGGCATGTCGCCCATCTTTTCTGAGTCTGAGTTTCCTCATCTGTAAAATGAGGGGGGAGGGTTTGAGGACCCTTCCAGCTGTGTTTTCCCATTATCCTCTTAGTGTAGATGTCATATTCCCTGAATAGAACAAAGCTCATCAAAGACAGTGAATGGTTTGCTTTTGTCTTTGTATTTCTATAACCCAGCACAATGCCCTGCATATATTAAATACTTAATAGATGTTTGTTGAATTATTGTTCTCCTTGAAGTTGATGAAAACTATCCTATGAATCCTGTGATATTAATTTTGTAGACTCATAGAATATGAGAGTTGAGAGGGAATGTCGGAGGAATAGTCCTTACCCGAAGCATGGACCATTCTCCATTGGCTCCATTGCAGTCTGACAAAATTTACTAAAGAAACAATCAAATCAACTTATATTAATAAAGCACTCAATATTTATAATATTCTGGAACAGTTGTCTTATAGTCAATTTCATTCCTTAGTCTTCATTTTTTTTTCCATTATGAAAACAAAACAAAACAAACCATTTAATCATTCATGGAATTACTCCCACACAAATTCTTTCTCTCCCTCCCTCTCTCTTTCCCTCTCTCTCTCTCTCTCTCTCTGTCTGTCTCTGTCTCTCTGTCTCTGTCTCTCTCTGTCTGTCTCTCTGTCTCTCTCTTGATTACTATCTTTGTCTATCTCTGTCTCTATCTCCCTCCTTTTTGTCCTCTCTTCTCCTCTGATACTACAACCACTCATCATCTCATGTCTAGACTACTGCAACAGCTATCTGGAAGGTCTTTCCTCTAGTCTGTCTCCATTCTAGTCCATTCTCCATTTAGCTATCAAAGTGACTTATCTAAAGTATAGGTCTGACCAAATCACCTTCCTGTATTCAACAACTCTGGTGGCCTCCTATAACCTCCAGGATCAAATATAAGCTTCTCTGTTTGGTTTTTAGAACTCTTTATAAAGTTCCCTCATGCCCAGAATTCTCTCCCTCCTCATCTCTATCTACTGCCTTCCCTGCCTTCCTTTATGTCCCAAGTAAAATCCAATCTTTTACAAGGAGTTTTCTCTAACCCCCAATTCCACTACCTTTCTTCTATTAATTATTTCCTGTTTATCCCATTTGTGACTTGCTTCATGTGTATTTGTTTACATGTTGTGTCTCCTGTTAGGATGGTAAGTTCCAGGGCTGTGTTTTGCCTCTTTTTGTATCCCTACTGCTTAACACAGTGCCTGGCATATAGTAAGCATTTAATAGATGTTTATTAATAGGTAATCTGGACCCTTTATACCTCTACAGGCTTCTTATAGCTTATTTACTTCTGTGTAATCCACAATCAAGTGACTTTGCTGTCCTTGCTGTTTCTCCAGTAAGACCCTCCATCTTCCCATCCTGTGCATTTTCACAGACAGTCCCTCTTTCCTGGAATGCTCTCTATTCTTAACATTTCTTTGACTTCCTTAGCTCCCTTCAGGTCTTTGCTAAAATTCTACCTTTTACAAGAAGACTTTCTTATCCCCTTTTATGCTAATGCCTTCCTGTTGTTGATTATCTCCAATTTATCCTTATATACCTTATTCATATATTGTTATGGAATATTGTTTCCCCCATTACAGATCTTTGAAGGCTATGTGTGCACATGTACACATACATCACACATACACACATATACATGTGTATATATACACAATGTAGAAACCCATATAAGTTATATGTATGAATACATATGAATATATGTATGAAAATATATCTATATTTATACATGTATGTACATACTTATGTACATACATATATTCCCAAAACTTTGATGTCTTTTAAGATCTAGGTCTGGGTCTACCTCTTCCATGTCTTTTTTTGAATGTTTCCAGTTTTTACCTCTATTTTCATTCCACAAAATCCTACCACTCATTTGATTGATGAGGCAACTGAGTCAAGAGAAATTCAGGGGTTTGCTTAAAGTCTTCTAGCTTGTTTCTTGATCTGTAAATTGGAGAAGAGAATATTTATATCACCTAGCTGTCATGGTTGTAATGAGGACTAAATAAGACCATGCCTAAGCAAGTACTTTCCAACCACAAAGATCTGTATAAAAGGAAGTTATTACTGTTCTTGCTGCTGATTTTAATGGCAGTAACAGATTAGTCATTAGCTCTCCTGGATCCCAATAACATATACTTGCTGCTACAGCTTTTCTGTTCTTATTTATAAAGATCTTCTACTTGCCTAACTGCAGAAAATCCTTCTGATTTTCTTCTTTAAGATGATCCTTCAGGCCTTTCATTTTTCTTACTTAACACTGATCCTCTTAAATCCACTGAGGTATTTGCTCTTGCCCTGCTGCACTATTTCATTAGAATAGCCCTCCAAACTTAAGGTAATGTTCTTCTCCCTGGCATTTTGTCTGGCACATAGTAGGGTCTTAAAAATGTTAGTGAATGAGTGCATAAGCTAGTTTTGTTATTCTTAGTGGATACGTGTCTTAATAGCTAATAGTGTACATGTTTATTGGGGGATAGGGGGCATCCAACAGTATAGCAGTTTTTTGCACCTTAAGGGATTATATCTGTAAAACATAGCACAATACCTGACACACAGTAAATGCTTAATAAATGCTGTTTCCCTTCACTTTTCTTCCCTTTCCTTCCTTACCACTGCTTCTTTCTCTACAGCTTGACTAATCAATGCATCCTGCATTCATTTCACTCCCTAAACACCCTACTTCAGGTGTTTCATTGAATTATCATTAACTCTCAATTTTAAAATATGACTGGGAATACTCTACTCATCTCTTTTCTCTAACGTCACAGGAATATTTTTCAAATTTCTGAATAACACACATACACACACTCACACACATACAATTCTAAAAGGAAAATATAATGTTCTCTCCAATTCCATTTTTAAACATAAAGAATTTGATCAATCAACAAAATATTTGAGCTCTATTTTAGGCATTGTTATTACAATAAGGGAAATGGGGGTCCTTGCCCTTAGTAAGCTTACAAATTAAATGGAGACACATACATAAAAATAACTTGAGATATATGCATAAAATAACTAAGAAAACATGCCAATATATGAGTAATTTCTAAGTGAGTGGTAAAAACATTAAATGGAATAGAAATTAAAAATGATTCTTAGTTACAACTAGTGGCATAAGGGAAGGATCATGAAAGATTAGTAGGATTTGGATTGCCAGAAGAGGAATGGAATTAACATTTTAAAAAAGGAACTTAAGATATAGATAAGGGATCTTTCCTTTGTCTTACTTAATATAAACATAATTTCTATCCTATGGAGCTCCTATTTTGATTTGAGTCACTTCGGAATTCCCCCATCATTTTAATCAACCCAATGCTAATGGTTGTGAGTAGTTTGGCCCAGATGAGTAAAGGTGGTGCTATACACTTAATCTCTGAAAGCTGCCTACCCCTTTGCTGCTCTATTGTTGTGTGTTGGCTCAACTTTCCCTCCAAATTAGCAACAAACTTCTCTCATTGATAAGTGCTTTAATCTGTTGACATTGTCTTCTGGTAGTCTTCTAAACTTGAGGCCACTCTTTTGTTGAATGTCAATGTTTAACTTGAAGAGGATAAGTCTATGATTAGTCCAGCACTCTGCACCACCCATTGCCTTCATCACTCTCACATCTTGTCAGTTTCTTCTCTTTGTAATAAAATAGTCTATTATATGCCAGTATTGCTGCAGACCACTATATACCAATCCTAAAGCTCTTGACAGTGTACATCAGGTTGAAGTCAATCCTTATAACTTAACTTCCAGTTGAAGAAGAGGTTTTGGATGCCATTAGGCTCCCCTCATGTGGCAAAGTACCTGGTGGTAATTCTATTCCAAAATATATTTATAAGGCTAAGGGTGCAGTACTCACACAAAAGCTGACTGAAACCACCCAGTTTATATGGCAAGAGAGGTTTTCCCCCAGGAATTGAAGGATGCCTCCATTGTCCATTCCTGTAAAGGTAAAAGATTGTTCTGTGATAATCATGGGGAGGGAGACAGGGAGATTCTCTCTCTGAGGTATTGTTGAAAAGATTTTTAGCATAGTGCTCCTTAATAGGCTGATCCTTTACCCAGAAGATGGTCATCTACCCAAGAGGCAGTGTGCCTTCAGAAAGGAATGAAGAATAGTCAATATGGTGCTTGCTGCCTGACAACTTCAGGAGAAATGCCAGGAGTGGAACAGAGGTTTGTAGACAACATTCATTGATCTGACCAAGCCCTTCGATACCATTAGTCATGAGAACTTTTGGAAAAGTATGTAAAAATTCCATTGGCTAGAGAAGTTCATCAGTACTCTACATCGATTTCATGATGGCATGCTTGCCAGGGTTCTGGATAATGGATGATGCTCTCATGCTTCCCCAGTCACCAATGGAGTGAAACAAGGTTGAACGCTTGCTCCCATGTTTTTTGTCATGATGTTTTCACCCATGTTGTCAGAAGCCTTTAATGAAGATGAACATAGCTTCGAGGTTAGCTACCACACTGATGGTAAATTATTTAACTCGAAAAGACTAAAGTGGAGGGAGAGTTGGCATGTGATGTTTTTTTTCACAGATGATTGTGCTTTCAGTGCAGCCTCTGAGGCTAAGATGCAGCAGATTATGGATTGATTCTCTGCTGTTTGCGCTAATTGTGGCCTAACAATTAACACAGAGAAAAGAAAGGTTCTCCATCAGGCATCACTGCCCTATCCATATGTAGAACCCTCAGTTATAGCAACTGGAGAAATGTTGAATGCTGTGATTAAGTTCACTTACCTTGGATGTACACATAGATGATGAAGTTGATGCATACATTGCCAGAGCTAGTTCAGTGTTTGGGAGACTGAAAGAAAATGTGGGAGAGAAAAGGTGTTAACCTGCCTAGCAAACTGAAGATCTACAGAGCAGTTGTACTGATTTAATTGCTGTATGCCTGTGAAACTTGACCAGTATACCAGAACCCACAGGGAACTGAGTCACTTCCATTTGAATTATCTCAGGAAGATTCTGAAGACAACCTGGAAAGAAAAGATACCAGACACTGAGGTCCTATCTTGAGCTGAACTGCCAAGCATTTAAACTCTATTGCAGAGTGCAATTCTAGTTGGGTTAGCCCCATTGTTTGAATGCCAAATATGTTTTTCTAAAAGACTATTTTATGAAGAACTCACACAAAGCAAGTGCTGACACAGAGGTCAGAAGTGATAGAACATTTTCAACGTGTCTCTGAAGAATTTTGGAATTGATTTTGAGACATGGGAGTCAGTGGCACAGGGCTGTCCAGCATTGTGTACTGCGTCAAAGAAGGTTCTGTGCTCTAAAAACAAAGCAAAGTTATAATAGTTCAAAAGAAACTCGAGATGAGCAAATTTAGAGACATTTCTATTCCAAGTATTCACAGGGACTATTTGTGCCTGACTTGTGGTAAATAAAGCCTTCTGAGTATTGTGACACATTGTACACTGACCTTGACATAGTGATGCCATTTTAGCTCTCTTCAAATATGGACAACCAACCATAATTTCCACCACCATCATCCTGCACTGCCCCCCCCCCCCAATAAAATATTATATCCTCAAAGTTTGGATGTCTATAAAGTTTTATCTTTGTATGTCTAGCTCCTGGCATAGTAACTTATACATAAATTATAAATAATTAATGTGTAATTAATTGAAAAAACAAATAGGATTTTTGTCAGTTTCTGTACACTGAACATAAATTTCTCAACTAGTCTTTCCTCTTTTGATCTTTCCCTTCTCTGAATTAATAATCCATTCTATATAGTTTGCTTCTTTGCATTCTGAAGCTTCCATGAGTCTTAGTCACGGAGGCACCTAGATGGCATAGTTTTGAATGCTAGGCCTGGAGTCAGGAAGACTTGAAATGTAATATGGTTCTGGTCATATGGTAGGTGATTAATAAAAACTTGTTGCTTGATGGTTTTGAAACACTGGTTTCATCACCACCATAATCATCATATTATTCTTCAACATTTAGCTACTCTGTATACCATATTACAATAAGGCATTTTTCAAGGTGTACTGAAAGGAAAAGATATCCCTATATTAAAAAAAAATTGCAATTTCAAGGGGGAGGAGGGAAAAAATATTCCCTTTATTTCATGAGGACTGTATTTTCAAGCTCCCTGAATCATTTGGCTCCTAGCTACCTCTGTCTCCATTTTATTTGTAGGTACCTCATGCAACAACAACAACAAAGAAGAGACAAACACGCTAGTGTTACCCAGATTAGGCTGGGAAGTGATATTGTGATTTACAGTTAACAGTTCATCTTAAAACCATTATCTAAAGAAACCAGGATCCGCTCTACTACTTTATAGTCAGTCATCAGACAAACTATCAGACCTACACTACCTGTTTTCCTGGAAAGTTCTTCTATTGCATGTGGAACAATGCTTCACTGAAAAATTTCTGTTTAGATCTGAATTGTGAATAAGGAACAACACATATTATCACTGACTTACTCATCACCAAGGGGTTTGCTGAAATTCTTTAGCCCTCAGCACGTGGTAAAGAGGCATAATAATAATAATAATACATAAATAAATGAAATAAATCAGTATATTTCAACAGAGAGATAGGATTCTAGGCATATACCTAGTTAATAGACAGTTAAGGGCTTAAGGTGTGTAGTTGTTTGGCATTAATAATTCATACAAAGGTAATCTTGGATTTCAAGGAAAAGGTAAGTTATATGGAAATTTCGTATGTAGGGTAATGTCTCATTGTATTCCACTAAGATTCTAACTTAACAGAGCTTGTATTATTAACTTTTTAGAGTTAGGACCTGCTCGTTATTTCTATTCCTATCACCATTCTGCTAAGTCAAGCTTAGACACAACCTCCCTCAGTTTCCTATCCCATCTGATTGGAGGGTTGGAGAGTGGAGTAGCAAATTCCTTTCTGAGACTTCATTTATAAAGGGTGGAAATTAGAATTTCACCTTACTGTACTTTGCATGTTGTTTCCCTCCCAAAAAATGTTAAGCTTTCTCCTTGCCTCAGTGCTTAGCACAGTGCCTGGCACGTAGTAAGTGATTAATAAATGGTAATTGAATTGAATTGTTTACCTGTACTGAGATCATGTGAGTCCAGAAGTTCAGCTTTCCTAGCGGAACACAGGATTGGCCTGTGTCATTTTCCTTCACCAAACTTGCCTACTTATTCTATGTCCAGTGTGCTGTGTTCCTTTTGTTAGGGGAATAACATCTTTGTGGGGAGGCCTGGGAGCATGGGAAAGGAGGGTGAGACAGGAGAGCATAAGGGTGGAACAAATCTCCATTCCCTTTGGTCCAGATCAGGCACTTGAGAGGCATTTTAATGCTGTCATTAAAAATCATAGGATGATATCATGGATGTTTTATTCCTAGTAATGGAACATTTTCAGATGGTAATCAATGCAGACTTGGCGAGACGTGGAGTCTCTGGACCATGCTTTGTGCTCCTCTAGACTGGATTATTACACTTCTTTATTGACTGTTTTTTTTCTGTTAGGTCACTAAATCAACTAACTCTCTTAAGACTCCTGTTGCTAGTTATGCCATGAGAAGAAAATGCCTCATTGTATTACTCTGAGGCTACTTAGTGTGTCTACTTGCTCCTCATTTTACAACAAATTGGTTTTAAAAGTGCTATTAATTGTATAAAGCAAAAAGCTTTCCATCCATTTCACTTAGAGGTCAGTGATCTGTGATTATCTTGTAGGTAGATATTCTCCATTTTGATTCTAGGTAGATTGGAATTAACATTTTGTTTCTGAACTCGGCTATTTTGCCTTAAGCAAATAATGTTCTTGGTTAACATTTCAGCTTTCATCTACCCTCTAATCTTAATTCAAAAGCCATGTTTACTTTCATCTCATAGAGAATGTCATCCTTCACTAAGGAGATTTTTCACTTACCTAGAAATCTCAGGCCACACAATTTTCTCTATCTCCATAAATTCACATCAAAGGTACAAATCCAACTTAAAAAACAGGAAAATAAAGCTTGAAAGAAATCACAAAATCTAAATGGTTAATATATAGGAGGGTAGGGCAGCTAGGCGACAAATGGATGGAGTACTGCCCCTGGTGTTAGGAAGACTTGAATTAAAATCTGGCCTCAGAATATTACAAGCAGCGAAACCCTGGGAAAGTCACTTAACCCTTTTTGCCTCCTTCATCTGTAAAATGAAACTGGAGAAGGAAATGGCAAGCCACGCCTACATATTTGTCAAGAAAATGCCAAATGGGGTCACAAAAAATTGGACATGACTGAAATGACCACCACCACAACAACAAAGGAGTAGAGCCATTGAATTCGACTCAATCAAATGTGCTTCAATTTTCACAAAGTAAGAATGGAAGAAGGAGCAGAAGTTCTTGAAACTTTGGAGTTGATTCACAGGATCTTAAGACTAATGTGAAGTCCCTCTTTGAGGGGGACTCATCTTGCACTCATCTTGCATTCACAGGTTGGATTTCCTGGGAGATGACAACTTCCAATTTGAGATTTTTCTAAGGGTCTCTATTCCTAAAATTATAGCTCATGGACCCTCACTGTTGCATCCATCATTAAATGCATTGAGTAACACAATTAGCTAAACTCAATGGCATTTACTGAACTAGCACAGTATGAAGAGTAGTATCAAAACATCCATTTCCTCATGAACTTGTTTTCCTCCACAAATACAGAAAGCATCACTGAAAAGAGTGAGCAAACACAGTGTACATGAATAGAGAGACATGTATATAGGGGACAATTTGGGGGCCTGAAGTCTTTTTTTCTTCACGCAGTGTCCTTATGCTGCTCTTTCTGTTAGACATGTCACTCTGCTGTGCTCCTTTGGTCTGTTCCTCTTCATATCACAACTCACTTCTACTGCTCAGCCCTCTTCTCCACTGTTAGAGCTCCTCCTCTTTCTCCCAGTTGTCACTTGCTTTAAAAGGCCAACAGGGGCATGGTTAATCTTTCAGTTACTCAATAGTTGGCTTCCCTATATCTCCATCATGTTGGCCAAAGAACTTCATTTCTAAAGAAATTAGGAGTTATAAACATTAATTTACACTTCCTTACAGAGACCACCAATGTCTAAAAGGAGTGCATCCTTTAAAATTTGCAAATAGGCAACATAGATTATGAGCCACTCGAGCCTTCACACTCTTTAAGAATTGAGAATGTGCCAGTAAAGGTCTTTTGTGTTTTATAATATATGAAAAGGTCACTGAGAGTGGCTATTCATGATCTGAAAAGGTCAGAGTCTAAAAACTGGCTCCATCCTTTTACACTGGAAATGACCTTAGATAGCTAAGATATTGTGTTCTATGTATACTACATATGACTAAAACATTAGAAGAAATAGACGAAGCATTTATTAAGCTTCCTTTACACTATGTTCTGTGCTGAGTCCTAGGGATACAATGACTGCACTCCCTAACCTTTCAGGCCTTACATTTCAATGGCAAAGACAACACATAAAGAAGAGATGGAACATATAAGATCAGTGAATACATTTCTGGTGAGGAGGAAGTGGGCATGATGGCTGAAGAGCAGATGAGTGAACATACCCAGAGCTAATAGAGCTGGAAGGGACTTTAGAAGACACTTAGTTAAACTCTCACATTTTACAGATAAGGAAATTGAGTGATAGGGAAGTTAAATGACTTAGCCTAAGGTTCTACATGTAGTGTATGTTAAAGCCAGCATTTGAACCCAAATCTCATGAATACAGAGTATGTGATGTTTCAGTTTATTTCAATGTATAGAAAATAGTGATTCAGCTGGTGAAAGGTCTGGAAATCAGTTTCTACAATCGTGATTCCTATGGTCAATAATTATCTCTCCATGCTGGACATTGTTCAGCACCCTGATTTTGCCATTCTATGCACTTATACCGATATAATGCTGTGTATTACAGTTATTTGTGGTTTTATCTTATTTTCCCCATGATATTGCCATATCCAAAAGAGCAGAAACATATCTGAACTTCTTCCTATTTGTAGTGAAGTGTTGTACACAGAGTAGGTATGTAATAAATATTTGTGTGATGAATTAAAAAAAACAGTTGAAGTAATTAAAAATACTTAGCTCTTGTCTATTTATGCTCCAAGAATAAATTTGGTTTTCATATTCACATTTTATCAATACTCTCTCTGCATCTGATCGGACCCTCTGCCTGGACTATAGGACCATGAGTTCTAGGGACTCCACTGAAAAAGGGCAACCAGCACAGACTTCTCCTTATTTTCCACCAGCTATACTTTGTTTGAATTTCTTTGGACCTCTCCACCATGCTTTTTTAATCCAGAAAAGTCATAACTGGGAAAATCACAATCTTCTCCCCATGTCCTAGGGGGAGAAGGGATGGAAGATGAAAAGAAGGGTAGCGTGGTAAAGGAAGGGGGAAGCACAGAAAAGGGAAAGATACAGGGGAAAATGCATCTTTTGTATTTCAGTGTCTGGGTCATATCTGAGGATCATTGGAGGTGTTCTTTGATTTTTAATGGTCAGTTTTGAACTAAAGAGGCCTAACCTTATTATAACTGAAAATAGCATCCCCTTCCTAGTTACCTGATATATCATAACTCCCCTTTTATGAGACTTATCGTTCTATTCTAAATTGAAGTATTGAATAGTGTATCATGTTGCCCATTCAATAATTAATTGAGAATTGCAATATACCCAAAGACGATTAAATAGGTAGGAGAGGAATATAAAGGACCTTACTTCCCCAAGTCTCTATTTTCACATATGTAAAAGTAAACCATAGTGTAGGCTTGTCTAAGTCACAAGGCTGTTAGAAGATACCTAAAGAGAAATGTACTCTGTCATCATAGAGTGCTACATAAGTATAAGCTATGGGGTTGTGATGAAGATAAGAAATGTACTGTTTATCCCTTTCCATATAAGCTCTTGAACAGCATTATGTCATTACTTTATATAACACCTAGCCCATTTGGGTTACTTTTTAATCTGTGATATCAGAACATTCACAGCTTTGCCTGCTGTTACATTTGTGAAAAGAGTCAGGCAATTTCTTAGGACCCAAACTACTTAGTATATTATAGATTCTGTTCTGACTCCCCGCCCCCCAAGCAACTGAAAAGCCAGTGCAGGGGCTGGGAATTAGGTGCTGCATGCATTATTTACCAAGGGACTCACTGGCTCCTCTATTTTAGAACCTTTTTCTCTGAAGCTGCCACCTCAGTGTGATGAAAAGAAAAATAGCTTCTTCTGATTCAGCGTCTCTTACTCATTTGGTAAATTTACTTTCAGTGAGTCACGAATGTTTAGCACATTACTGCACTATTTGTGTTTCGGAATTATTAATTCCTCTGTGTGATAGTCATTGCAGGCCCCTCTGTGTGGAATAATCAGCAGAGTCAGGAAGATGGCTAAGGAGCTGTGGTGAGCAGCCAGCACTCAGTCTACACTTTGTGGCAGATGATGCCATGCCTGAGAATTTATAGCAGAGCAGCAAGATACAAATGGCTGTTCTATAATCCTGTACAGGATATGGGGCTTCTGATAAATATGAGTAATAAAGCCAAAATGCACTGTACCTTACTGCCTTGCTTGGATACAAGTTACTCGTAAAGAGTGGCTTCCCTGTTGACCTAGCTCATTACCCTGGGCATTCGATTTCCCCCAAGCTGCTGGCAAAGCCTTTTGGATAAGAGTGTTCCAAGGTGATGAACTTGAGCCTGGTGCATTTTTAATCATGGCAGACCTGAGATGCCATCTTCACTGGAGAGATTGCTTCTGATGCCAAGGTGATTAGCATATGCTCCAGCTGCAGCTAGCCCTTCCAATGATTTCCCCAATGAACTGTGAACCTCAGAAGTGTTTTGCTGACCTTGTATTGAATGTGCTTTTTTTTCCTCCCCAGAAACCCCTCTTGTATAGACATAAAATACATTTAACTAACCATAGCAGCTGGCTTTTGCTTACTAGATAGATACCTTAGGCAGTGGTGACACCTGGGCCCAGATCATATCAATATCATCTTGAATAGAAAAGGCACTGGAAAGATCAATAAAGGTATGAAATGGAGCTCTAAAGCAAGGAACCAAATTTTTACACAAACCTGTCAATATCCAAATGAGAATTGCTCTTTCAGAATAATCACTTAACAAAAGCATCTAGTTGTTCCCGTGAAGTTGTCATGGTTCAGAATGCATTTGAAACATTTCTTTCAAAATAGGGTTTAGATCCAAAATTATATCATCTTGGAGTGTCAGAAGGGGGCTCAGAAGCCTCTTAGTAATGAGAAAGCTCACTGTTTGCCAAAGCAGCTCATTCCCCTTCTGGCCATTCTGATTCTTAGGCAGTTTTCCTTTAAATAGGGAATAACGAGCTAAAATCTGCCTTTGTTACATCCATGCTTTATGTTTAGACCTGTCCTCTAGGAGAAAAGAGAACCAAGTCTTTCTTCCATGTTATAGTTGTCAAATATTTCAAAACCACCATCAGTCCTTCTTAAGTATTTTGTTCTCTAGTTTAAAACATCCCAAATTCCTTTAACTGGTACTTGGTTTGGCATGGTTTCTAGTGCCCTCACCATCCAAATTACCTTCTTTGGTACATTCTCCAGCTTCTCTCTATATTTCTAAAACCATTGTGCCCAGAACTGAACATGACACTCCAGAAGATCTGACAAGGGTGGAAAAGAGAACTCTCATTTCCCTTGCTCTGGACACTAAGCTTGTATTAATGCAGCCGAAAATTATATTAGTCTTTTTGACTGCCGTGTCATGTTATTGATTCATATTGATCTCACAGACCACTAAAACCCACTGGATATTTTCACATGAATTGTTGTCTAGCTATGTCTCCCCATCCTGCATTCACATAGCTGAGTTTTAAAATTTATTTAGGACTTTCCATTGGCAAATTCCATTTTATTAGATTTGGAACATCTTGGCCTGTCAAGATCTTTTTTGGAACCCAGTTATGTCATCCAACATGTTACACATTCTTTTTTAGCTTTGTTCTATCTATATGTTATCCTATCCTTTATTCAAGTAACTGGGGAAAAAATGTGTAACAAAATTGAGGCAGAGGACCTCTTTCCAGAGCACTTATCTAGAGATCTCCCTTCAGGCTGACTTTCATTCTTTCAGTCTTTGATAGATATGTGACTTCATGAAGGGGGATATTCTCTCTGATAGTGAAAATTAGCTATATCTTTTCATTCAATGTGATATTTGTTGATATTCTTCTATACAACTTCCTATATTATTTATATATAGAAGTTTATATATGTATATATATATATATGTGTATATATATGTGCGTGTGTATATATATATATATATATATATATATATATATATATATATATATATATAGAAACATTTGTAGCAATGGGTAGAGAACTGGACTTTGAGTTAGAAGGACTTGGTTTTAAATTCCACTTTGGCGATTAGTAGCTACATGATTACAGACAGGTCATTTCAGATTTCTGTGCCTGTTGCTTCATCTTTTAAGATAGGGGCTTGAACTTGATGGACTCTAAGGTCTCTTCCTGGTGTAAATATATGATTTTATGATCCGACCTATGTCTATGCTGACAACCTCTTTTAATGTTTTACTCATGGCTTTTTATATCTTTATATCTTGGCTTGACTTTTATTATTCTTTTCTTCCTCTTTTCAGTACAAATTTGAGTCCTGTCAGCCAACGCTTACCCATTTCATTCATTCTTTATTCCTGTATTATTAATTTGTAAAGCTCTTTCTGAAGACATATTGATTTCCTTCTACTCTCTTTATTTTTCTGCATTTCTTCTGAAATACGTTAGAATCTATCTACAGAAAAGCTAAATCTCAATGAAAGCCATGGAATGTAATAGGGATTATTCTGTATCCATATCTGACAGTAAGTATGGAGTGAGGCCCAGTTATTTTTGTCTTCTCTCCCATATACTTGGATATAGTGCCATCTTCCTTCGAACTATGGACACCCATTCTTCCCTCTCTGATTCATTTCTCCCCAGATATTAAACCACATCCTCCCCTCAGTGGAGGTAATAAGATGTGTGGCCTTCTCTTGTAGAACATGACTTCTTCATGTGTCAAGTCACATACTCCTACACCAAGCAGGGTTTACTTGTTTTTCCCTTTCTCTCCTCTTCCCTTCCTTAATATTACCCTATCATCTTGATTTTGAATGTGAGAATGAGTTTTTTCATTTGAAATATTAGATGTTAGATGTTTTCCATCCCTTTTGAAGAAAATCACCATAACCCCAAATTACAGAAACTTCCATGTACCCATGAAAGACTGAGGTAGAAATAATCTTAAATGAAAATATGATCTGTGATCTTTATGATATCAGGAATTCTCCTCCTTTTCCTTGTTATTCAGATGAAACAGTGTAAATGGTACATTAAATCAGAAAAAAAATGGCTATATCATATAATGAAAAAGAGAGAAAATCAATTAAGAAGTATTTATTAGCCATTTCCTATATGTCAGTATAGTATTAGGATATGGGGATAGAAGTACAAAGAAAAAACAATTCCCACTTGCAATAAGCTTATATTCTAATGGGGCATTAAATGTGCATATATCTGTATAGAGAGAACATGAATATAAAACTAATAAGAACAAAAATGTACAAAGTAACTAAATGAAAGGTACTTTGGGAAGAGGGGACTAGAAGTTTTAGGGAATCAGAAAAGGCTTCATGAAGATTGTCCCTGAACTGCATCTTAAAAGAAGAGAACAATTCTGACATAAAGGTAAGGAATGGAAAATGGCTAGGGCAATGGCATAGAAATGAGGGATGAAGTATGATTAAAACCAGAGAGAAGGCCATTATTGCTGGATTCTAGAGTTCAAGAGGGAGAGTAACATTACAACAAGGCTAGAAACCAGGGTTTTGGGGACCACGTTTTATAGAACTTTATAGCTAAATAGAAGATTTTATATTTTGATCCTAAATGCAACAGGAAGTCGCTGGAGCTGGTTGAATAAGGGACTAATACAGTCAGATCTATAGTTTTATAAATTTATTTTGGCAGTAATGTGACGGATAGATTGCATTGGTGAGACATGAATGAGGCAGATCAATTATAAGATATCATCTGATGAAAACTAGTTTGAGTGGTATGAATATAGTGAACCCTGAGTGACTATTTTCAGTTTCTTACTGGAATAGTACTATTGTGGTTTTCTACTTCCCTTCTTCCCTCATTCTTACTTTCTTGTTGTTCCTTCCTTATTAGGTATTTTCTAAATTACTGTTTTACTGGTCCTATAGATAATAAGGTAGTCTCCCATTGGTATTATACTGGTTCTTTGTTTTTTAAAACTATACAAAGTCAAGGCCAAAGAATATTTGGACATTCAACTAGAGCATAGATACTCACATGTGCTGGCTCTGGGCTGGAGGCTGCACATTGAGACCGTCCCTACTAGAAACTTTCTCTTTCTACTTTTGTGAGATGATACTTTTCATCTAGATTGCCTCATACTAACAAGTCTTTACAGAACTGGAAATGAAAAGCACATAGAGAAATTAACTTTTTGAAGAAACAAAGGGTTTGGAGTAGTAAGGAAAGGGCCAGGAGGATGGGAGTCTTCCTTTGGGATTCCAGTGACCAGATGTCTAGGAAATTTAAGTTACAAATGTGTTCAGTGGTCAAGAGAGCTTGCCACTCTTAAAAGATAGCTTGCCCAGGTGCAAGCAATCAATGCCAAGGGAGTATGGCACGCATTTGCAGCACCAACTGGAAACGTGAGAGCATGAACGGGAATAATGAGTCCGTGGTCCAGGTGGAGATCGGAAGCATATGTTTATTGCATGCTAAGCAAGTTTCAACTAAACATCTGAGGGTTAGGGTTTATATATTTTAGCTGAAGCACTTCCATCATACTTTCTCATAGGAAACTTCACATAGTTTGCAACATGAGGCACCTAACTTGCAACTTTGCCAGAGGCTACTTCTGTGGGACCATCACTACTTTACCTATATCACTCAAGTAGCCAGGGTTTCAGGGATGGCCATGATGTTCCAAGGCTCCCTTGCCCCAGGGGATGAGTAATGGCCTGGATGCTCATCCCATGGGATGCAGACCCCTTAGAGCCCTTGACAGTGCCCCCTACAAGGGATTCTGAAATTCTGTGCCTTTACTGCTCCTCTCAGTGATAGAAGCTTTTATTTGGTAGGTGGTGGGAGTAGCAGAGGCCCTCTCATGCATTAAATGAATAGTCAAAATATGTCATGTAACTACCAGTACCCAGTTGCAAAATGGCAGGCTGTGGACAGAAGTCAGGGAGTTAGGTACCATTCATGATAACACCAGCAGAATTCTAGGAAATCTTTAGAAGCTTGAAGAGTTAGGATTCTTGATAGAGGTGCCTAACTATGCTCACTATTGAAGATGAATGGATTGCCCTAGGGGGCTTATCCACTGACCTTCTCCTGACTAACACTGTGGAAAGCAAAGAGACAAACAAGCTGCTCTATTGTAAAGCTCTCTTTACTCAGCCATCAAACAAACATATCTCACAAAGGAAGATTTCCTAATCACTCCAGTTAGACAGTGAACAATTCTATGGCTGAGAGGCGAGACCATCTGACTGTGGCTGTGTGATTACCTCAACAGATTTGCCTCTCCTGGTGATATAATTATAACCTGACACATGGTTAATACATTAATAACTGCAGAGTTTCCTAAATGGACATCCTTTATGCTTGTTTTATATCCAGAAATCACTTTGCAATACAGAATTCTTAGACTTCCTTTCCTGAATGAGTAAAGAAAGGGAGGAGAAAGGTCGTGATATTTTGTTAATAAACAGGAGATAAGACAAGAGGTAGACTGGATTAAAGGACAGTGCTCTTTCAAAAACTAACTCTGAGAGTGGGAAGTCAGAAAAAATGAATAGGAGAGAGGGACCTCCCCAGAAGCTCTCTAATGAAAATGTATGATGGTAGTTGCTAGGTCACAGAATTCCCTGAGGGAAATATAAATTAGACCCCTAAAATCATCTTATGATACAAATATAGAAGTGCACAGAGGTTCCTGAGGCAGTCTCAATCCAAGAAAATTGTGAATAAGGCAACTCAGCAAGATGGTAAGGGAATTTGCTGCACTTGGGGCCCAAAAAGAGAAATTTACTTAGGGGAGGTTTGTTTTTCAGGAAGACCCACATCTTTTGTTACTTTGCAGTTAAGCAATGGGTCATGAATGTTATGATGTCCTGAAGAAGGTGTGTGTGTGTGCGTGTGTGTGTGTGTGTGTGTGTGTGTGTACATACACTCTTGAGGTGAGGTTTTGCTTTGAGGTTCACTTATGGGAAGAGTTGTATGATTTGGCCAGATGAGACTCGGGGCAGCTATTAAGCCCCCTGGCTTTGAAAACCCAGATGTTGGTGCTTCTCTCTCTTGTAACTAACTACGTATGTATGTAATGATTAATCTGTTGAATTGTTTTATTTTCTCTGTATTTTTTTTTGTCTGCTTATAATTTCTGTTTGTAGTTTTTGAAGTTCAGGGTGCTGACTTTTTCCCCTGAACTAAGTAAATGAAATATGTTTTATTAAAGTAAGATTGTTAACCCTTTTTGAGTTGTTTTTCTTTAGAAAAGCAGATCAAAGAACCTGTACTGGCAGCTGTCCTGGGTATGCTAGGGTTCTTGCTGTTACCCAGTTAGAACAGGTGAATATAAAGCCAACCACAAGCAGCTCTCCTGAGGACTGATGCTGTGAATAACTTTAAGGATCTAATCACATAGTACAGTGAACTCTCTATTTAGCAATAAACTAAAGCAAAACATTGAAGAAACTAAAGCACAACATTCACAACAATATAATACAATAACTTATTACTAAGGTGGCTACATAGTCTAAAACAAAACATATCATTCAGCAAGTCACAATCTCTTCAATCACTATGAAGTACTCATCTAAAGTCTTCTTTCATCTTGACTCCAGGCTGGTTTGCAATCATCCCTAAGCCAATCATCCTTAAGGGGTAGTAGAAAGTACAAAGGTCATCTGCCCCTAAGTCACTGTAAGCTGCAATATCATGAATCAGCACTGAGTACCCATGTAAAGTCTCCTTTCATCTTAACTTGAGGCTGACTTCCAAACCTCATGGCTCCTCTTCCATACTCCCATTTATCCAACTGCTTCCTGGATTCACAGATAGGCAGCTCTCCACTCCTGTTCCATATCATAGCTCACTTGGATTGCTCTACCCCAAGCTCTTCACAGTTTCTGTTTCTAGTAAAACAAAGCTCAACAGGACTACGACAATGTTTACACACATTGCTGGCACTATCATCTCAATTCACTTTCTGTCTGAGAAATCAACACAAATCAACAGAATGCTTCTGTCTGACAAAGTAACACCAACACAGAACAACAGACAGAATGCTGACATCACAAACATTCTCTCTCTTAGCTTTGCTTGGTCCCAGCTTGTGCTTGAGCTTTTATCTCCTCTGCTCCTTCCTGTTCTGCCCTTCCTGTTCTACTCTTTCTCCAAGCTCCTGGAACTGTGGGCTCCATGTGATGTCCTTAATCCTATTAAGGGCAACACAATGTATATTTTTTCCAACAAAGACTTGACACAATCAAAAGTGAGGCTCAAAGGCACTTGATTAGCTGAAACAAGGGGCAAAGTACTAATTTGCTTGCCATTACAGCAAGAAAAATAGTTTAAAAGATTAGGAAATGAAGGATCTAAGTCGGGGAAATCAGTTCATCTTTAGAATAGATCTCAGGGAGAACTAGAGTACCAGAGAGGAAAAGGATTAGGATGAAGAGCTAGCTTGAAGGGCTTCTGCTCTGCTAGGTGGAACTCTCTGTCCCTCAATCCTGTCTTCTCCATCCCTACAACTTAGTGAAAGAAGACACATGTCACATGCTGGCAGTTCTCTTCTTGTGAGCCAGCAGTGAAGTGTGTTAAAGTTATTTCTATGTGGGATGACATTTTTCATGTAGACTCTTCAACTATTGAAGGCTATTAAAATAATCTAGGAAAGAGGTGGTAAAAACTTGGACTAAGCTCTGTGAGTGGAGAGAAAGGGTCACATGCAAAAGATGTTGTGATGACAGAAATAGCAAGATTTGGCAACTGACTACATAAAGTATGGATAGGGAGAATTAAGAGTCGAGGATTATATTGAGGTAACAGACCTGAGAGATTGGAAATATGGTAGTATCTTGCATGAAAATAGGTAAATTTGGAAGAGGGAAAGGTTTAGGGGGAAAACAATGTTCAATTTAATATGTTTTGGGAATATCCAGTATGTAATGTGAAATAAACAATCAGTGATATGCCACTGGGGCTCAGTGCAAAGATTGGCTTTGGATATAAAGAATTGGCAGTTATTTGCCCAGAGATAATAGTTTAAATCCATATGATTTGAAATTTATACAGCAATAGAATGTTGAGGATCATCCACAGTTAAGGAGGCATGATGAAAATTGTGGAAAGTAGTGTCAAATGCAGCACATAGGAAGAAAAACGAATTAGAACTGAGGCAAAAAAAAAAAGATTTGGTGATTTTGAGATTATTGATAACGTATAGAGAAAATTTTTAGTTCAATGATGAAGTTAGAAGTCAGATTGCAAAAGGTTTAGGGATGGATGATTTAGGGATGAATGAAATGAGTAGAAGTAGAGGCAGTGATTTGCAGATAACTAAATGTTATGGCTATATACTAAGTAATTATATTACATATGTGTTATAATTATTTAACTAATTATATTATATATAATTGTTAGACTTATGTAATAATGATATTGTGGTTATATAATAACTAATAACTGCATTTGAGAAAATATATGAGATGAGGAGATGATATGTTTAATAAACTTTTTCCCCATAAGGATTGTAGAGGAGACTTGGGCACATTTGAAAGCGTCAGTAAAACAATCAATTAAAAGGAAGAACTTGAAGAATTTAGAGAAGAAAGAGAAGATGATAATGGATGTAGTCTGCTCAAGGACATAGGAAAAGATGAAATCACATGCTCATATACAGGGATTTGACTTTGGTTAGGTTAAAGGCTGCCTCTGTTTAAAAAAAAAAAGGACACTTTGAGTGGCACTTTGTTATTCCTAGATTACTAAAAGAACAAAGGGAAGGCCTTTAGTATATTTGATGTTGTTTAGCTATTTTTCAGTCACATACATCCAACTCTTGATGACTCCTGGGGTTTTCTTGGCAAAGATACTAGAGTGGTTTTCCGTTTCTTTCTTCAACTCATTGCACAAAAGAGGAAACTGAGGAAAACAGAGTTAAGGGACTTTTCCCAGAGTCATATAGGTACTAGAAAGAGTCTAAGGCTAAATTTGAACTTAGATCTTCCTGACTCCAGGCCCAGAGCAGTATCCCCACTTAGCTGTAGTGAGTAAAACTTATTGGAAATTATTTCATGTGACTTATAGGAAAATGTATGAATGAGCTAGAGTGGATGAGAATGCTGGAGAGACTGGAAACTGTATTGATTTGGTAGATGTTGGTATGCCTCCATGGCATGTATCCATCAAAGGATGAAAGAAATGCAAAGAGAGAACAGCAGCCATAGATAATTTGGGGTCTAAAGATAAGGTTTAAGATAAAAAAAATTAACTGTGATAGCAGACAGGAGTGATTAGGGTGATGAAAGAAAGAGGGAAAGAAATTGAGATTATAAAGTATAAGGATTTCATTTAAAGGCAAAGCTGTACTCAGTTGTTCTTCCTTCATTCTCCAAAAGTACCAATGACATTAGGAGGGCTATGTCTTGATTTGCAAGTGAATTGGATTTAAGGGAGGCAGAGCTGTGCAAAGTCATCAGATTCACTTTCTACTACAGTTGGAACCCAGTGCCAAAACATTAAGTCAAAAGCATAGCCCAGGATTCAGTGGGAGAACTTAGGCTTTTTAAACTAAGATCTTAACGAGGTCTCAGTATATCTGAGACAGTGCCCATTCATTAATTAAAGTCTAGTTTAGAATTGAGACAAAAAATGGACCAGTTTTCTTCCCAAAAGACCCTATCTGCTAGGAACCTTCAGGGTTTCTGGACTGAACAGAGAACTGCTATTTGCACTCACCTTGAGGTATCAAAATTCCAAAAATGAGGAAGTGAAGGTTGGGCTGGGGCATGTTATTGGCCAATCAGAGAGAGCCAGAGTTGTTGTGTTTCACCTTCACTCTGGAAGACAATCATGACATCAGGGAGATGATGACATGACTTGCAGTTGACTTTGATCTCAGTGAGGGAAGGCTGTGCAAGGTCACCAGCTTCACTTTCTCCTCCAGAGCCATCTGGGTCCAGTGAGTGAGGTAATGCCTGATTAGTGAATAGGTCTCTTTAAGTAGTTATTCAAGGGATGGCCCCTTTAATTTTTTAAAAAAAGAAAAGGTCAAATGGTCCAGGGAAGACCCTCTGGGGTTGAGGACAAAAAGAGAAACAATTACTACTTGCTATTTACTTTCACTTTATGCTAGGTAGGAGAACAACCTATTGTTGTGAATTGGGTTTTAGGCTTAGCATTTGAGAAAGAAATCTAGCCAGTAAACCCGAAATTAAAGAGGCAGCTTTCAGCCATCAAAATGTACCTTCCCTAGGGCAGAGCACCTTTAGGTAAGGGAAGAGGGAAGGGGAGTGAAGGGTAAAAGGGGAGGAGAGGGGAGGAAAGGGGAGAAGAAGGTGGAGAGGAAAGGGGAGGGGAGCGATTTGGGTGTAAAGGCATTGTTAAGTAGCTCTATTTGAATGGTACTATTTTACTAATCTCAAAAGATAATTCCTCCAGGCCAGGCTAATTCTGTTCAATAGAAACAACTTTGCCTTTCTTGCTTACTGGAAAGGCTTGAGTTCTGTTCCCTAAAGAAATGGCTCATTGACAACCTAGGCTACACTTCAGCTCATATAAAAACCCAGAAAGTTGTTGTTGTTGTTGTTTTTCCTACATGGGCTCAGTCCCCTCTTTGAGCCATTCTAAATTATTATTGCAGGGCATTAGGGACAGAATTTGGAGTCCCCATCTATGAGTGAGAATCAATTCTATAAGGTAATATGTGCTTTAGAAATAATCCAGAAAATAAAGGAACAAACAGAATCCACCACCTTTCAGGCTGTTGAATTTTGGGGCTAGTTCTTAGACAAGCTAAAAAGATTTGCCAAGCTAAAAAGATCCTTAAATATTTATGTTTGGTTCAGTCATTTGTACTTCAGTATACATTATTTCAGGGTGTCCCAGTGGATAGACCAGGTCTGGAGTCATGAAGAATCATCTCCCTGAGTTCAAATGTGGCCTCAGACATTTACTAGCTATGTGATCCTAGGCAAGTCACGTAACCCAATTTGCCTCAGTTTCCTCATCTGGAAAATGATCTGGAGAAGGAAATGGCAACCACTCTAGTATCTTTGCCAAGAAGACCCGGATTATAAAAAGTCAGAAATGATTGAACACATGCTTGTGTGCGTGTGTACACAAACACACACACATCTCAAATGAAATATTGAAGCACTTTGTATGCTTTAAAATGTTTTATGTGAATTCTCAGCATTCCTTGCTTAGAAATTTTAAGTTAATTGAACCTCCTCCAGTAAAGTTCTGCTCTAATTTCTCTTCCTGCAGGTGGTAACCCTGAGTTCCAGAAGACTTTGTGTCATGGAGTATAAGCACTAGAAGATAATATCAAAATGAAAGGTCATCAAATTCTACCTCTAACAGGACTCTATCTTTAGTTTTAACAGTGGCCTAGCTAAATTCAGAGATGTATATCAATAAAAGGTTGGCCACTAAGTGATGGATTCTTTTGACCAGAGGAGTTAATCAAACTGTCTAAGAACTGCAAATGATCTTCAAAGGTAGGGACCTTAATGTACTACCTAAAAAAAAAAAAAGTGCTATCTAAAAAGGAATCTAGGAAACTAAAAAGGAATCCACATCTACGAAATATGCTTCCTACCTAAAAAGGATGAACTAATTGATCTTTTTCAATACCGAATAGTATTATTAGAACCTCACTCATCAAGCTTAAATTTATTTTGAATGATTTTTTTTCTTGCAAAGAAGCTATACTCTTAAAAAAGAGAAGAGACAGGAAACCTGGATATTAAATTCCCATAACCATCAAATGAAACTAACCTAGGTGACCTTCTAGCACCCTTTCAACTATGTCATGTGATTCCAATCTGATTTTCTTGATTCAGTTCAATTACCTAACACTTTTTAAGGTCACTTGCTAGGTCAGTAGGGATAAAAAGATTAAGCTGAAACAATCCTATCCCTCCCCATAGGAGCTTACTTATTCTGCTTGGATACACAGATAAGCATGTACCAGACCATTTGGGGAGAAATAAAGCACCCACAAGGAGAATGGGGAACAGGAATATGCTTTGCCTAGGAAAAGTGCCCCTGTTGTATCTTTTTAAAAATTTTATTTTCAATTTATAGAATAAAAGAAGCATTTCCATAACATAGTAGAATAAAAAAGATGATTATATATGAAACTACAAACCTATTATGTACAACTTGTTCTTCCTTTCAAATATACAACAAAATTATCATGTAAATTTCTTTTTTATTTTCCTTCCCCCCCAAATCACCACTCCACGCTAGAAATAGCTACCATTAGACACAAATAAGAGTGTATATATGTATGTATGTGTGTATGTACAATTATTATATACATATTCCTATTTATCAGATCTTTCTCAGGATGCAAATAGCATCTTCATATATCTTTTATAGTTCATGTAGGTCTTTAAAATAGTTAAGATCATTTATTCTCTCAAAGTCTTTCGTAAAACAATATTGCTGTTACTGTATATAATTTTCTCTTGGTTCTGCTTGTTTCACTCTTAATTATTTTGTGGAAGTCTTTCTGTGTTTTCCTAAAATTATTGAGATTATCATTTCTTATGGCATACTAGTATTCCATCACAATCATATACTACAACTTGTTTAGCCATTTCCCAAATGATGGAGATTCCTATAGTTTCCAGGTTTTTGCCACCACTAAGAGCTACAGTAAACATTTTAGAACCTAGGGGTTCTTTTCCTTTTTCTTTTTTCATTTTCCTTTCCCCCTAATTTTCCCTAATTATCTTTGTACAACGACCAAGTAGTGGTATTGTAAGGTCAAAGGGTATAGATAATTTAATAACCCTTTGGCTATTATTCTAGAATGCTCCTCAAAATGGTTGAATCATTTCATTCCATTGTAATGAATTAGTGTCCCAATTTTTCCATGTCTCATCCATCACTTGTCACTCCTGTCCAACATTTGTCACTCCTTCCCTTTCAATCATTTTCGCCAATCTGATAGGTGTAAGATGGTATCTTAAGGTGATTTTAATTTGCATTTTGTATTGTTTCTATTTCTTCATCTGAAAATTCCCTGCTTATATTCTTTGACATTTAATGGGAATGATTCATATACTTAGAGATCTGACAAAATTCTTTCTATATTTTGGGGAATGACTTATAGATTTGAAACAATTCTTTATATATTTTAGATATGAGACCTTTATCTGATAAACTGTATATAATCCCCCCCCCCCAATTTTCTGCTTTCTTTTTGGTCTTGGCTACATTTGTTTTATTTGTACAAAAACCTTTTAATTTAATATTAAAAAAATGTCCTTTTTACTTCTAACTCTGCTCTCTATTTCTGGTTTATTCAGAAATTATTCGTCTGTCCACAAGTCTGATAATTTATATGTTCTGAGCTCTCATTGTCTTGTAAATCTCTTTATTTAGAATATGTATCCATTTTGACCATATCTCTGTAAATGGTGTAAAAATATGATTCTATGTCTAGTTTCTGCTATGCTACTTTTGAAGTTTTCCCAACAATTTTTACAAAATAATGAATTTTCATCCCCAAACCTTAAGTCTTTACTTATCAAATACAAAGTAATTATGTTTTTTTTTTGCTGCTGTAAATTACAGGTCTACTCTATTCCATTGATCTATCTTTCATTCTCTTGGCCAGTACCAGATAGTTTTGATAATTACTGCTTTGTAATACAGTTTTAAGATCTGGTATTGCTAAACTGACTCCTTTATACTTTTCCATTATTTCCTTCAATATTCTTGACCTTTTGTTTTTCCAAATGAATTTTGTTATTATCATTTTTTCCTGATTCAGTAAAATAATTTTTTGTTAATTTAATTGGGATGGCTTTGAATATATAAATTAATATGGGTAAAATTGTCATTTTCATTATACTGGCCTTGCCTACCCATGAACAATTAATATCTTTCCAATTAATAAATATGATTTTATTTGTATAATATATATACAGATATAGATATAGATAGATATATAGATAGATATATAGATATAGATATAGATATAATTTTGTTTAAATACTTCTTGTGTTTATTTTGGCCAGTGTACTCCCAGGTACTTTATGTTGTCTAGAGTAATTTTAAATGAGGTGTTTTTTTTTTTTACTATCTCTTCTTACAAAGTTTTGTTTCTGATATGTAGGAATGCTGATGATTTACATGGCTTTACTTTATATCCTGCTACTTTGCTAAAATTATTAATTATTTCAATTAATTTTTTAGTTGAGTCTCGGGGATTTTCAAAGAATATCATCTGCAAAAAAGAGATAGTTTTATCAACTTATTCATAAATTTAATAGAAATTAAAAGTTGTACCTTTTCAAGGCTCACTTCATACACTGTGCAAAAATTCCAGGTCTATCAATGCAGAGTCTGCCTGGACTATGAGATAAGTCTCTGGTTCTGCCAACAGGAGGTGCTCAACGTGTAACTATTTGGTGGATGGGGGTGAGGGAGAAGGACAGAACAACTGGAAGATAGACCTGGAATTAAGCAAAACTATGTAAGCTATGAGAGACTGTGGGAAATAAATGTGTTGGGATCCTACAGGGAGTGGAGAGTGCAGCAAGAGAAAGGTGGGTGGGGAGTAGGCTTCCCACCAGTATCTTCTTGAGATGCAGGGCAGTGGAGTCCTAGAAAGATGCCAGGGCTAAGGAGCAACTACCCTACCTCCCACCCCCACACCCCAAGGCAGCTTACTTTACCATTGTGGGATCAGGGAGATATTATATTTTCTGAGTATAGAAAAAAAACTATAAAGGAAGTGAAAGTAAGGAACAGCTTAAAGAATATAACCAGAGTACCAAGTGTCTAAGAAAGAGACTAATTCAGGAAAATTTCAAATGGTTTAGAAACCAGAGAGGCACTTCTGTTGTAGATCTTAAGGTTTTAGGATCTAAAATGGAAGACGATGTATAGATAATCTAATCTAGCACACTTATCTGTCATCTAAAGCAGTGGTTCTCAACCTGTGGGTTATGTTCAATTTGTAACAATGAAAATACATCCTGCATGTCAGATATTTACATTACAATTCATAACAATAGCAAAATTACAGTTATGAAGTAGCAACGAAAATAATTTTATGGTTGGGCATCACCACAACATGAGGAACTGTATTAAAGGGTCATGGCATTAGGAAAGTTGAGAACCACTGATCTAAAGAAACTATCATCAAAGGAATGAAATAAATAAACTGTCCACATTCACAGGTAGCAAATGTCAGAGCAAGGATTCAAAATTGAGTCTTCTGATTCTAAATCCAGTGTTCTTCCCACTATACCACATTCGGGTTTTCTGAAATGTGAGGTCCAGTGAACTGAATGATCACTGGGCTACAAGTCAGAAGACTTTGGTTCAGGTATGAGCATTGCCACTAACAAGCTGATCCTGGCTAAATCACTTGAATGAACTGGACTCTGCTTTCCTTGCTGTAAAAAGAAGGAGTTGTATTGAGTCATCATTTGAAAGGTCTTTAGTCAACAGGAAAAGTTTTGCTTCTTTGGTTGCCAAAATTAATGAGAGAAGGCTCAGATTGAGTGGACTAGAAAGTGATTCACAGAGAAAAGTGTAGAAATCTAAATATTGTAAGTCAAGCTGAATTGAATAAGTAATTTTGGTATCTATGAATTACCTATAAGGAAAGCTGAGCACCACAGACACTTTTGAATTGTAGTGCTGGAGAAGACTTTTGAGAGTTCCTTGGACAGTAAAAATATCAAATCAGTCGATACTTAAATAAATTAATTCAGGTGATTAACTGGAAGGTCAAATACTGAAGCTGAAGCTAAAATACTTAGGCAATATAATGAGAATACAGGATTCATTGGAAAAGACCCTGATGTTGGGGAAGATGGAAGGTAAAAGGAGAAGGCAGAGGATGAGGTGGATGCATAGTATCATGGAAACTATGAACATGAACTTGGACTCAAAGAGCTAGTGGAGGATATAAGTGCCTTGTGCACTATGGTCCGTGGAGTCACTGAGATTCAGACGTGACTCAACTACTGAACAGTAACAAAAACAACCTATATCATGAGTGTAGCATTCTTTTCATATGGAAGTAAAGAAAGGTTTATTATATCCTAAATGGCAATTGAATATGTGCGTATGATCACAGATAGAGAAAAGTCAGTGGGAAAAACAGTAGCTATAGGATTGCAGAATTTGGATGCTGGAAGCAATCTTACAAATAATTAATTAAACCCTGTCAATTTATATATAAGGAAAGAGAGAGGGAGGGGGAGGAGGAAGAGTGGGGAGGGAAGAGAGAGAGATTGAAAGATTGAGAGATTGAAATTGGGATCGAGGTCTCAGGTTTATTGCCCTGAAATTCATAAATTCTCTCCCAAGAAGTAAATAAATAGATTTTCTCTGTATTTCTATGGGGAAAAAATATTCCTGCAGTGCTGGGAAGATAGGACTAGAAGCCTTCCAAAAGTATCTTCCATCTCTAACACAGTATATCAAAACACAAACAGGAGGGAACCTTTGAAAAACCATGTAAATGCCCCTTTCAGTTTTCTATTCATGTTTGAAATAGTAGGCTTCTGTTTCTCTGTGTAGAGTATTAAAGACAGCTTTAGGTTGGGTCTGGGTGGGCTTTCATTGCCCCATAAAGCAGAACCTCCCCCTGGAAACCTGTTAGAATTAGATCGACATAGATCAGTCTTATCCATTCTGACTTTGGGTCAAATGAGTACTTCACATTCATTCCAGATAGATTTCTGTGATCTTTTCTGGCTAAGGTTGAATTCCAAGGGGAAGACCTAATGTTCTGTATCACCCATAAAGGAAGGGTTTCCTTTCATTCTTAAGATAGCAATTTTCTGCCAAATGATTAAATTCACTAAAGTCACAGTGTTTCTAGGCCTTCTTTTATCAACAGCCTTTTTAGAATAAACTTTTACTAGGTTGAGTACTGAAAATTAATGTCCAAGGATAAAATCTGTGATTTAGTGAAAGCATGCAGTTATTAGATACATGGTAATTGTGGAAAAGGCAGAAACAAATAACTGTTATATCCTTCCTAAATAGTCTGATCCTTCAGTCATCTTCCCACACTCTCTTGATAATAATTATGTTACTGTTATTAAATAATAGGTAACATTTTGGTAGGTGTTGTGGTAATTGGAAGATCTTCCCTGCCCCCAGGCTCTTTGATAGGTTTAAGTGACTCTGAGAACCTTCCCTGATTTGAAAATATACTCTGCCCCCTAATAGGCTGAATGTGGTCACATGGAGCCGGTGGTGGGAAGCTTGTTTTTCAGTATCACCCACACATTATTGCTCTGTGATTGGACAGTGGGTCAAGAGGATTGTGACATTCTCTGATCCAGGAGAAGGCTATATATACCCTGATGTGCATTTTTGCTTTGGGGCTCACTTTGGAAAGAGTTGTGTGACTTGGCCAGAAGAGACTCTGGGAAGCTGTTGAGCCCCCAGGCTTTGAAAACCTAGATGTTGGTGCTTCCTTCTCTGGTAACTAACTAGGTATGGATGCAATGGTCAGACAGCTGGAAGCCTGTCTGCTGATCTGTTTCTCTGTCTGCTTGTAACTTCTGTTTGTATTCTCTGAAGTTCAGGGTGCTGACTTTTCCCCCTGAACTAGGTAAATGATATATGTTTGATTGATTAAAGTAAGATTGTTAACCCATTTTGAGTTGCTTTCCTTTAGAAAAGCAGATCTAAGAATCTGTGCTAGCAGCCACCCTGGGTCTTCTTGGGTGTTTGCTGCTACAGTAGGTAATAATAGGTAAAACTTTGATGTTTGCAAAGTATTTTATATTATTTGATCTCTATGAGGCATTAACTGATATTATTTCCATTTTAGAGATGAGGTAACCGAAATTGAGAGATTGATTCATACAGGGTCACACAGCTAGTCAAGGCCATCACTATCCACTGTGACAACTAGTCATAATGAAAAGGAGCTTGTTGTGGTTAATAGCTGTCCTTAAAGTTAGGATGACCTACAGTAAGTTTCTGCCTCTGATATCTACTGTCTGAGTGAAGCTGGGCATTAATTTACCCACTCAGTGAAACAGGCACATTTTTAAGTGAAAAATTTCTGAGATGACTGTTCTGCATTGGAAGAAGAAGTTTTGCTATGCAGAAATTTCCTTTGCCTCATGATACCAAAGGTCTAATCTCTATCTATATCCCTTTTAGTTGGATCAGTTACACCACTCATCTAGAGGCAGCTAGATGTCAAGGTAGCAAGAATGCTAGACAGGAAGTCTCAAGTTCAAATCTAGCCTCAGACGCTTAGCGTGACCTTGGTCTAGTAGTCCCTTACCAATTTGTTTATTTCAGTTTTCTCACCTGTAAAATGGAGATAGTAACAGCTCCTACCCCTTGGGATTGTTGTGAGAATAAAATGAGATATTTGTACAGTGTTTTTTTAACCTTAAAGCACTTTATAAATGCTAATAACTATGATTAATTCAACATGTCCTTGATTCTTTTCTTTACATTTTCTTCTGAGTATTTTTAAGTAATCACAAACTCCTGATTGTATCTCTACTATGCAGTTCACATCTCTTCCTTCCTTTTCATATTCATTGCTTACAGATTAATTGTGATCCTCATTAGTTCTTTACCAGGCTAGTCTAGTATCTGCCCAGTTGTCCGTCTTTATCTCCAAAGTCTTCCCCACTTTTCACATCCTCCACACTGCTGCTAGAGGCATGTTGATAAAGTGACTCCTAATCATATTATTCCTCATAGGAATCATAGATTTCTATGTGAAATTTTAACTCTTGGAATCAATTGAGATCACAAAGCTGGAGAGTATAGAGAAGAAAAATAAGAGGGTCCAGGACTCAGTCTTGGTTCATATCATATTAGAAGTAGGTAGAAGATGGATACAATACGGTATAGCGCAGGCCTGCACAATCTGTTGCCTGCCAAAGGATTTCGGCCTGAAATCCTTTGGCAGGCCACAGATTGTACAGGCCTGGTATAGTGCAGAGAGAGCTAGACATGGGGCTAGGAGGTGATAGGTATAAATATGTGTATGTCATTTAAAATCCTTGAACCTTACTTTCTGAATTTGTAAAAGTTACAGTGTTCTGAAAATATCATTGTTATTTAGCAAAAAGGAGTAATAAGATATGGTGAGACAGAGAGTTTTGTCAGGAATGAGTATCCAGGATAATAAGATGATAACTGGTATCAGAAATTGCAGAAAGGTCAAGAAAGTAAGGCCTGAGAAAAGATCATCAGATTTATTAACCTCTGAGAAACCAACTTGAATAGTAATGAAATTGGAAACAAGACTTTTAGGCATTAAAGAATGTTGAGGAAATTGAGGCAATAAGTGTGGAAAATTATTTTTTTCTAGATTTTTTTTTCTGGTACAGGTAGGAGAGATATAGGGCATTAGCTTGAGAAGGTGGAAGGGACAAAGAAAGGTTATTAGGATACAGAAGACCAGAATATGTTTGTAAGCTGTGCTGAAGGAGCCAGTAGATAGGAGAGATTGAAGATAAGAGATAGGAAACAATCAATGGGACAAGTTCCTGAAAGATATGGAAGGTATTAAGATCAAGGGCACAAGTAGAACAGTTACCCTTGGCAAGAAGAAGGGTCACATTTTACTCAGTCATCAGAGCAAAAGAAGAGAGGCCAATCCAAACCAATAGAACTAACTTTTCCTTTTGCTTTCTTGCTTGCTTGCTTGCTTTCTCTCTCTCTCTCTCTCTCTCTCTCTCTCTCTTTCTTTCTCTTTCTTTGTTCATTTTCATAGCAACACTTCTATGCAAGTTATTATGTTAGGCCTGGGATATGAAAGGGAAAAGAAAAAAGAAAGAAAAAAAAATCCTACACTCAAGGAGTTAAAATTGTTTTGGAAGATGTAGACAGGCAACTGCAGACAGGATGATTTAAGGGATCTGTGAATACCCATGTCAGGAAGATCAGAAAAGGCTTCTTGAAAGAGGTGGCACATAGGTTAAGTCCTGTTG
Source organism: Pseudochirops cupreus (assembly GCA_028627135.1). Lineage (NCBI taxonomy): Eukaryota > Metazoa > Chordata > Mammalia > Diprotodontia > Pseudocheiridae > Pseudochirops > Pseudochirops cupreus. Next base: position 181,502,871 of record CM053582.1, on the reverse strand, counting down.
GAAGTCAGAGATCTCAAGAATCAGAGGTAAGGAGATTGTACATTCAGGATATAGAAGACAGCTTGTGCAAAGGCCTAATTGATAGGATATGAAATGCCAATTTCAGGGAAGAGTAAGTATGCTAGTTCAGCTCTAAGACAGAATTTTGGATTACAAGTTAAAGAGTTTGTATTTTATGCTAGAGATAGTAGAGGATCACTGAGTTTATTGAGCAGTGGAATGGCTCAATTTCGGCCTTAGGAAGCCATTTTCCTCAATGAAATGGTAATTGAAGGCATCTTCTGTGAACTAGGGCTATTAGTGGCAATAAAAGCTTATGGACAAAGGAGAAAGTTTGGAACAGCTATCTATGAGGAATAGAAGAGAATCAGTTAAGGAGGAATAAAAGGATTTCCATGCTACAGTAAAGACCCAAAGAAGATTAAATAACATCAATTTGTAGTGAACCCAGGCACCAGAGGTGTATAATATATTCCACCAAAATTCAGAAACATGGGGAACAGAAATGGAGGTTAGGTTTTGTGAGAGGAGAATGTTGGTGACAGAAAGATAAGAAAATTAGGGTCAAGGCTTTGAAGGAAAGAAAGCAAGGGTGGATCACATGCAACTTAGAAAACACAGAAAGAACAAAAAAAAGTTAATCTGAAGATGAAAACTTGTTTTAGGAACCAGGAGTCAGGCAGAAATATTGAAGAACAGATTATTGATAATATAAGGAAATTACATGGTTCAAGTTCATGAATGTATAAAAGAATTCAAAATGGGGGGCGGAGCCAAGATGGCAGTGTAGCAGCAGCAACATATCGCAGCTCTCACATAGCCACCCCAAAATACCCATAAAAAAGGACTCTAAACCAATCCTAGAACTCCAAAATGCACACAAAGATACTTCCCACTAAAGTCAGCTCGGCTACGAGGAACCATATCAGCACTGCGAACCGAAACCAGCCTGCCCCAAAGCCGCGGCTGTGCCCTGGGCGCGACTGGATGGGAGGAGCAGAGGAGCCTCTCAGGTGAGTGGATTAGCAGCAGCTGTGAGTGCAGATTGAAAAAGGGGGAGATAAGCAGTCTGGTGAAAGGCCTCCAGAGCTGAAAAGAGAAAGGCAGAGGTTTTGCACCCACCTCTTCTTTGTAGCTTCCCGCCCATGGCCTGCAGACAGCAGGGGGACTTAGTGATTGTGCTCAGGCCACTGCTCTCGCATTGAGCAGCCTGGATCCCGATCGCCATCTTGGGCCTCAGCCTTGGAGTCTTCATTATCCAGTCAGCTGGAAATAATTAGGAAGAGTCCCAAAATCTTCCTGAGAGCTACGGCAGCCGGGATGACCCCAGCGATTTGGGACAGAGCTTTCCCTTCTGGAAGCAGAGCCCCACAGAGATTTAAAAAAAAATCACGGTCTGAACAACTATGAGTAAGAATAAGCATAAGAAACAAAGTAAGAACAGCTCCCAAACCCTTGATTCCTTCTTTGGGGAAAAGAAAGATCATGGGAGAGAGAGGGAGGAGGAGAGTGCAGCCAGAGCACCCCCACCAGGGGCCTCCAATAAACATGAAGAATGCCTTAAAGCTAGAGATGAGCTGAAGAAGGATTTTCAAAACCAAATAAGGGAAGTAGAAGAAAAATTGGGAAGAGAAATAAGAA
>CM053582.1:181477012-181500730 GCA_028627135.1 Pseudochirops cupreus | reverse complement strand
GTTTCAACAGTTACAATTGTCACTTTTCCATGTTGTCATGTAAATAGTTCATCTTTGATAGGTACCTTATGATTTCCATGTTTGTCTTCTCATGCTTCTTGTGCTGGAGTGTCAAACTTTCTTTTCAGTTCTGGTTTTTAACATGCACATTTTCAATGATATATGCCATATTCCCTTCCACACAGGGAGAGATCACCCTCTTTTGCATATATGGAACTGAACGATGCTTTCAACCTCCTTTGTTTAATAGATGAGGAATTGAGCCTCATAGAACTCAAGTGACTATCAAGTTCACATATGCAGTAAATAGCATCAGATGGAGTTTTAACTCCAGTAACCTGTTTCCAAATGTATTAAAAAAAAATACAACTTATCCAGGTCACAAAGTTAGTAAGTGAAAATTTCAGGTTTTAGTTATCAGTATTCTCACTGTAAATACAGGGTTCATTTCACTCTACCACACTGGCTCCCATTATTATTACTTTAAAAATAAGGAAAAAAATCAATAATAAATCTCTGCAACCATTGTCTCTCAGAGCAGTACAATCATAATCTCATCTCTTTCTCTTACATAAGACTAGACCTAAATCAATAATTTTCATCTAATCTCCTATTCAAAATTAATCAAGGCTGATTTTATTTCAGTTTAACATATATTTTTGTGGTGGCTAGGTGACTCAGTAAATATATTACCAACCCTGGAGTCAGGTGGACCTGAGTTCAAATCCAGCCTCTGATACTTAACACTTAACAGCTGTGTGACCTTGGGCAAGTCACTTAACCCCAATTGCCCTGCATTTCCCCCTCCAAAAGGCAAAACCAAATATTTTAGTTGAAATACCCTCTTAATATTGTAGTTATCTTATTTTAATTTTAAAAATATCCTTTCCAACTCAGTCTTCACTTATCTCCCACCAGAGTCATGTAAAATGCATTACTCACATTTGTAAACGTTATTGCTCTGATATGCCCAAAAGTGGGGTCTTTGGGTTTATCAAACAAATTACTCTAGTTATTGACTGCTAAGTCTTGTGTACCCAATCTATTGCATTGATCCACTACCCTATTCCTCAGCCAATACCAAGTAGTTATGATGACTGCTGCTTTATAATACAGATTAAAATCTGATATGGCTAGGCCACCTTCCCTACCATTTCTTTTTATTAATTCCCTTGATATTCTGGACCTTTTATTCTTCCCAATGAATTTTGTTACTATTTTTTCTGTCTCTATAAAGTAATTTTTTGATAGATTGATTGGTATGGCACTAAATATGTAATTTAATTTAGGTAAAATTGTCATTTTTATTATATTAGCTCGACCCAGCCATGAGCAATTGATGTTTTTTCAGTTAGTTAGATATGACTTTATTTGTGTGAAAAGTGTTTTGTAGTTGTGTTCATGTGCTTCAATATTTTTAAAAACACATTTATGTTATCCTATAAGATTATGATCAATTTCACAGGATAAGTTATTCTTAGCGGTTAGGATTTTTTAGATTTCTTTTTTGGTCTTGTTTCTTTTTGTTGTTTGTTTTTTAGCTTTTCTGTATCTCATTATTAATCCTTTTAATTTTATTTTGTTTTGATTGATCATGAATATTGATGGTTATGTGATCTTTCTGCCTTTTCAAACTTACATCATTGGTTTCAAAGAAAAGCTTTCAGGATAGAAATTGTTGACTCAAGAGCGAGGGGACACAGGTTCAGATACAATTCTGATGCTACTTGTGTGACTGAAATTACCTATGTGATTTTGGTCAAATCATATCCTTTTCAGAGGTTATAGAATATTAGGAGATTATACCACATGGTTTCTGAGGTCTCTCCCAGATATAATTCAATCATACTCTACTTCTATACACTCTTATCTTTAATTACTGATTTCTCAATGCCAAAATCTTGATTTCTTTTTCTCTACCACCATTTAGATCCTATTACTTTGCATTTTGCCTCCTTACTTCAAAGCTTTTGGTCAATATTTTTATATGATTTCTTGAATTATGGCATTCAGGTATACTAATTCCTGCAGAGTTTTGGGTGGCAAATGGCCTTTATTTGCTCTGGCTTTAAGGACAATTTCCTAGGTATTTAGAGAGTCCTTATTTTCTTTCATTTTTTTCTGTCTTTGGACTGTGTGTGTGTGTGTATGCGTGTGTGTGAGTGTTTGTATGCATATGCATTTTGTCTTCTCATTTCTCATTGTGAGAATATCCAGTGTTCTAAGAAATACCTTGGCTTAATATATTCTTTTCTTATTCTTTTTCTTTGATAACTCTAAATTTACCACTTATCTCTCTCTTTAAAAAACAAAAATTCAAGAGGACAGGATTCTGGGAAGATGGCAGAATAGGTACGAAAATTCCAAACTCTCTCAATTTCCTCCATAAACAAAACAAAATAGCACCCCAGGGTGAACATAGAGGGGTAAAAATAAAGAAGAGTTGGAGCATAACAGTGATCTTCTTGTGACAACCAGAGAAGAGCCAAAAAAAGATCCTAGGATGGAGGTTTAGCTAAAGTGAAGTGTAAACACCTACAGGCTAGCTCCACTGAAATAGCATGTAGAGAGCCCTAGGGGCATCTGGGTAAGTAGCTTTGGCCTTAACCAATGGGATTTTCACCTCCTGAATAATGTGGGGAGTTAGGCACCTGAATGGAGAAAGATTGAGGGAGCCTCTGCTGACAAGACATGACATGACTAGTTGTGCTGCTGAGACAAGGTCCTGGAGGAAAAGGAACTGGCACGGGCCCTGTGAGTGTAAAAGCACTGGGACAGGAATGCTGCTGGCTGTGATATCATGGGATAGCTAGTTCTTGGTCTTGGTTCTAGGCCAGAGGGGAGAACTGAAGGATATGGCCACTGGAGGGTTGTCAGGGAGCAACAACATTTCCACTATAGTGTACTGGGAGCGCCTAGCTGTGACTTAGAGGAAAAAGGAGTGCAGAGGCTGGGCCCAGGACAAAGCTTAAACAATAGCAACAAGAATGACCTGAGGTCAGAGGCACCTTCCCTCACAGGATTAGATGTGATTGTAATAACAAGTTACTATGCTTTTTAAATGATCAGGCAAATGAGAAAGAATTCAAACATAGAGAGTTACTATGGGAATGGAGGCCAGGATTCATCTTCAGAGGAGAATATTGAAGGAAAAAAAAATTCTCACCTGCACCAAAGAGTAACCTTAAATGGTCACTTGCCCAAAAAAAGAATTCATTGAAGAAATCAAAATAGACTTCAAAAATAAAATAAGAGACACTGAGATTTTTTTTAAAGTCAGAAAAATCCAAGAAAAACAAGAAGATTATGAAAAGGAAGTCTGGAACAGGAAATCCAGAATCTTAAATAAGAAAAGACTTAAAAGAGAGAGAGATTGAGGGAAATTTTTTTAGAAAAACTCAGTAAGAACAATCCAAGAAAAACAAGAAGATTATGAAAAGGAAGCCAAGTAATTAGAAAAGTAGATCCAGAATCTTAAGGAAGAAAATGAATCCTTAAAAATTAGAATTGGGCAAGGGGAAGTCAGTGAAGTTATAAGAGACCAAGAAATAATTAAACAAAATATGCAGAATGGAAAAATAGAAGAGATTGTGAAACAGAAGAAAAACAACTAATCTGGAGAACAGATCAAGAAGAGAATGCATAAGAATAATTGGCCTACGTGAAAGCTATGAAAATTGTCCTGAAGTATAAGAATGAGAATGGAAAGTTGAAATAGGAAAAATCAACTGATCACCACCTGAAAGAGCTCCTTGGAGAAAAACCTACAGGAATATCATAGTGAAATTCCAAAATCCCCAGTTTAAGGAGAAAATACCACGATCAACAAGAAAAAAAAAATCACATATGGCAGAGCCACAGTTAGTGTTCTACAAGGCTTACTAGCAGCTGCACTAAAAGACCACAGGTCTTGGAACATTGTATGTTGAGGAGTAAAGGAACTGGGCTTAAGGCCAAATATCATACCCAGCAAAGTTAAGTAGGATCCTGAATGGAAAGAAAAAAAAAGAATATTCAATGAATTGAAAGACTTTCAGGTTATTATTGCAAAAAGACCAGAACTTAATAGAATATTTGACATACAAGATCCAAGAGAAATAGAAGGTGAATATCAAAGACTACAAGGGACTCAATAAGGACAAATTGTTTACTTTTTATATGTGGAAATATAAACCATATGTCTAAAATTGTCATTAGGAATTGAGTTGCTCGAAAGAGTGGGTAGAACACAGTATGATGTGTAATCTTACTCTCATCAGGAATGGGTTAAAGAGGGAACAATTCATATAAATCTAGAAGGGTATAAAAGTTCTAAATTCAGAAAGAAATAAAAGGATAGGAAAAAGAAGGAGAAAAGGAGAAAAAAGGATAGGAAGGGAGGAGAAAGTAAGGAATTCTTGGACAGGGAGTAGATTAAGGAATAAGAGGGCAAAGTATCAGGTAGCAGTGAAGTAGAGGAGTGAGGAAGGATAGGAATAGGGTGAAAAGGATAATGAGGAAAATAGGAAGGAGAAAAAATATAAAATAATAATCATTTTGAATGTGAATGATGATGTATCAGCAATGCAGCATTCACAATGCCTATAGTAAGTATAAGTATGCTGATATGGTTATTAATCACAAAATATAACAGGCTCTCTACATAAGAAATATAGCCATAGCATTCATTTAAATTCCAGAAAACTGAGTCCCCAAACCAGAAAGTCAAAGCCAACACAGTAGTTATGAAGTTGGCACATGTAGTTAAAGTGGTAAACACTTACATTCTCAAGCCTTCAAACAGGACAGGCTACCTCAGGCAAACATCCTCCTCTCCTGACTCAGGACAACTGCTCAGTGTCCAACCAGCTTTCACCCAGTTGGTTCCCCCCCCCCCCCCCCCCCGCAGTTCCCATCCCTGGCAGTCCTCAGCAGGAGTCCTTAGCAGAGATTCTGGCCGGCTCAAAGAAAAAGGAGTTTGCACTACAACCACAGCCGCTGCATCTGCTGTTGCTTCCAGTCAGCACTGCGTGGAGATTAGCTTGGTTCAGGCATTCTTTTGCTCCATCCCTTCCTGCTATGTCAGCAAGTTCAAGGGGCATGGAAGATCTTCAAATCCCAGTATCGTTACAGATGAATTTACCTACAAAATAAAAACTCAGGTTAAAAATTAGAATTCAACAATATGTTGCTTTCAGGAAATGCTATAAAAATGAGAGATACAGAGAAACATAAAATAAAGGTCAGGAGCAGAATTTATTATGTAAAAAAGTAAGGATAGTAATCATGATCTCAGACAAAATTAAATTGAAAATCAGATTTAATCAAAAGAGAAAAATAAGGAAACTATGCTACATGTTAGTCCTATTGATCATTAGTTTTAGACCATATAAAATAACTAGACAGTATAAAAAAAAATGAGAGTATACCTGCCCAAACAGATACAGGAACTATATGAATATAAACACAAAACACCTTCTATACAAAAAAAGTTAGATCTAAATAATTGAAGTAATATTTATCGTGCATGGGTAGGTAAACCTAACATAATTTTTTAAATGACAGTTTTACCTGATTATTCTATTTATGTAATGCCATTCCAATTAATTTACCAAAAAATACCCTGATTATCTTACTGAGACAGAAAAAAAAAAACAAAACAAAGTTCATTTGGAAGAGCAGAGTGTCAGGAAGTTCAAGGAAACCGGGGAAAATTATTTGAAGGAATTAGATCCATAAATCTTATTATAAGACCTTAAACCATATTATAAGATGAGAGCAGTGTTGGAAGTGTAAAAATGAATAATTTTGATCATTTTAAGTTAAAGTTTTCCCATAGAAATAAAACCTATGTAGCTAAGAATAGAGGGAATATATAAAAAAAATTGGGGGAAAATTCTCCTAGACAGTCTCCCACATAGAATGTGATTGGGTCAGAATATTGTTATGGTGTAAGACATGAAAAATTAGGAAAGACTTGAACATATGAAGGAAGACATTATCCACCTTCAGAGAAACAGATGATAAGTGGAAAAAAGCATAACCTGGTCTTATGTATATGTGTTTGAGTATATATGTGTACATTGAAGCAAATCTATATATATGTATGTATGAGTGTATGTATGTATATCTGTCTGTCTCCGTGTCTCTCTGTCTATTCATATTTGTGCTTACTTGTAGCTTTCTTGGGGAGGGGGATAAAGGGCAAAAACAAAATAAAAAGTGCACAGCAGAGAACAAAGGCAAGTATGCAAGGAAGCAAAGAGACAGCTTTGGAAAAAAAATGTGTAGCATCTATTATATGGGTTTTCTTGAAGTGGAAATGTGTTACTTTATATTAAATCCTCTCTTATGTTCTGCTGTGTACATGACAATGCTTTTGTCCCCCTTACTTTGCATTTAAGTTTAAAATAAATTTAAGAATTAAGAAAAAGTTTTACTCAAAGGTAAAAAAAAAATCAAGCTTTTTAATCATTCTTGTATTCTTGGAGATATTTCATTTATGTTTCTGTGCTCATATTTGAAATTATTATGGATTATTCTTTTCTCCTTGTGGTGAGTACTCATACTAATTTACACCATTTTATTCCTTCTCTAAGGATTGTTGTTATTATTTCATTTTTGATATATTTTTATTGATGTTTTAAAATCATAAGCATAGATTCCCCAAGTATCCCTTTTGCTTCCTCTCTCAGAGAGCTAGCTCATATAACAAACAATACTTTTTTTTGTTTTGTTTTTAACTTTTGTTTACTTTTTTTTTTAGGTTTATATCAATGATTTCCACAAGATTTTGAGTTACAAATTTTCTCCCCATCTTTCCCCTACCCACCACCCCAAAATAGTCATCCTACTGTATGCCCCCTCCACCAATCTGCTCTCTCCTATATCCTCCCCCATCACCCCTCTGACTTTCTGGTAGGGTAAGATGGATCTCCCTATCCCAATGCCTATATATCTTATTTCCCAGTTCTATGTAAATAACAATAATAATAATTTATATGTGTGTGTGTGTGTGTGTGTGCGTGTGCGTGTGTGTGTGTGTGTGCGCGTGTGTGTGTGTGTGCATATAAATATATATATCATTTGATTTTAGAACTTTAAATTCTGGATTCTTTCCATTCCTCCTTTGTCACCCACCCCCACTGGAAAGTCAGGTAATTCAGTACAGGCCATACATGTGTAGTTACACAGACTATCTCCACAAGGAATATATTGCATAACACTGACTATATTTCCCTCCTTCCTATCTCAACCCCCCCCCCCCACCTTGTTCTGTTCTCTACTTTGTCCCTGTCCCTTTACTGAAGTGTGTGCTTCTAACATCCCTCTTCCCCCACCCTCCCCTCCTCTCCATTCTCTCCCCTCTCATGCCCATCCCTCCTACTGTCCTGTAGGGCAAGATACTCACTTTAGAGTGTATGTCATTCCTTCACTAAGCCAAATTCAATGAGAGTAAGGGTGACCCATTCCCTTTTACCTTCCTGTTCTTCCCATCCATTATAAGTTATACCTTGCCTCTTATATGAAATGATTAACCCCATTCTGTCTCTCCCTGTCTCCTCTTATTCTATTCCTCTCCTGCCTCTTAATTACACTTTTAAAATATCATCCCTTCCTATTCAACGGATCCTGTGCCCTCTGTCTACATACTGATAAATACATGCACTCATATATATATTCATATGCATATATGCCCTCCTATATAGACATATGTATATGTATTAATATATACATACATTTATATTCCTTTCACTTGTCCTCATACCGAGAAAAGTTTCACAAGTTACAATTCTCATTTTTTCTATGATGGCATGTAAATAGTTCAACTTTGATAAGTTACTTATGATTTCTTTTCTACATTTACCTTCTCATGCTTCTTGTGTTTGAATGTCAAATTTTCTATTCAGTTCTGGTTTTTTCCTCAAGAATGCTTGGAAGTCCTCCACTTCATTGAATGACCATATTTTCCATTGAAACATTATACTCAGTTTTGCTGGGTATGTGATTCTTGGTTTTAATCCTAGCTCCCTTGATCTCTGGAATATCATATCCCTTTGGTCCCTTAATGTAGACACTACTAGATCCTGGGTTATCCTGATTGTATTTCCACAGTATTCAAACTGTTTCTTCTTGGCAGCTTGTAATATTTGTTCTTTGATCTGGGGACTCCGGGACCTGGCTATAACATTCCTAGGAGTTTTCTTTTTGGGATCTTTTTCAAGAGGTGATTGGTGAATTCTTTCAAGTTCTATTTTGCCCTATGGTTCTAAAATATCTGGGAAATTTTCCTTGACAATTTCTTGAAGGATGATTCCTAGGTTCTTTTTTAAGTCATGGCTTTCAGGTAGTCCAATAATTGTTAAATTGCCTGGATCTGTTTTCCAGACCAGTGGTTTTTTTCAAGGAGATATTTCACATTGCCTTCTATTTTTTTTTTTTTCATTTTTTTGGATCTGTTTAATAGTATCTTGATTTCTCATAAAGTCATTTGCTTCCATTTGCTCCACTCTAATTCTGAAGGAATTATTCTCTCCAGAGAGCTTTTGAGATTCTTCTTCCATCTGGCAAATTTGACTTTTTAAGGCATTCTTCTCCTCATTGGCTTTTTGGGCCTCCTTTGCCATTTGAGTTAGTCTATTTTTTAAGGTGTTATTTTCTACAGACAGGTTGTTGTCTCTCTTATCATGATTTTCTTGCATCATTCTCATTTCTTTCCCAGTTTTTCCTCCACTTCTCTTATTTGGTTTTGAAAATTCTTTTCAAGCTCCTCTACGGCCTCTATCCACTTTGCATTTTTCTTGGAAGCTTTTGGTGTGGGAGTTCTGACTGTGTTGTCTTCCTCCCATTCCATGCTTTGGTCCTTTTTGTCCTCAAAAAAGAAATCTAAAGTTGGATTGTTGGGCTCACTTTGCTTCTTTAGCCTGCTCATGTTGCCTGTCAATTACTTGGCTTTTGGGCTCAGTAGTAAAACTCTACTTTCAGAGGGGAGAGCTCTGTCCCAAATCGCTGGGGTTTTCACAGCTGCTGGAGCTATTAGCAGGCCACCATTTTTTGCAGCCCCCACCAGCTTTGGCTCACTGAAAACGCACCTCAGGACCACCACCCAAGACCGTGATCCCCACCCAAGCCAATTAAGTCTAGAGCACTTAGTCTCTGAATGATTGCTTGGCCCCCCTACAATCTGCAGGCTGGGAGCTTCTGAAGCAGCCACATGGAGGCGCCTGCAGGGCCACCACCTCAGACTACTTCTAGCTCTGGAGGCAGTTTGGATGGACCATCTCCCCCAAATTTAGCCAAGTTCCACTCACCTTTTCCCTTTGTCCTTGGCCCTAGTGGGTTGGTGAGTCTGGAAATCACCACAGCTGCTGATGATCTACACTCCTAAATACTACAGCCGAGGCTTCTCCTGGACATCCTGGAGCTGAAACCACTTGGGCTGGGCTCTGCTTCCACCACGCTGTGATGACTGCCTGCCAGACTGACTTAACTGGGACCTTTGTTATTCACTCATTTTTGTGGACTCTATAGCTTTAAAATTTGTTTAGAGTCATATTTTATAGGTATTTGAGGTGGTATTGGGGGGAGCTTGCAGAGTTCTCCTGTTTCTATGCTGCCATCTTGACTCTGCTCCCCATGAGGACAAACAATACTTTTAAGAAAAAAAAGAACCAAATTTAGTTTTCTTTTGGGAGTCTTAAAATTCTTAAACTGCCTCTATGTACACTGTTTTTGAGATGAATATGTTTTACTTGTGTGGAGATGTTTTATTTTTATGTTGTTGCTTTATATTTCTCTTCTTCCAGATGATCCTTTAATTCTTCATATTTTATTTTCCAAACAGTTGTAGCTTCTTTTGTTTGTTTGTTTTGTTTCATGAGATTTGTCGTGGATTCAAATTTTCCTCCTATCTTGCCAATTCTTTCTGCTTTGGAGGCCATAAATTTGGTTTTCACGGTACTTATTCCTCTTTTTACCATTTGAGGACAGCCTGATGTGGTTCTTTGTCCCATTACATTTTATTAATTTTCCATTGTTTTGCAATATTTATCTGTAGATTTTTGAAAATTCTACCTGATCTGAAGGATCCTAGTCCACAGACACAAGTGGAATTATTATATATCTATGTCTATATTTGTATCATCTATATCTATATGTATCTATACCTTGCTCTATCTCTATACATATCTATCTGTCTGTCTGTCTATCTATCTATCTATCTATCTATCTGTCTTTCTCTTTCTTTTCCATAATTCCTATTTTCAAGAAGTTTGTTGGATCATAAGGATTGCAATAAATTTCTTCAGTCTTTTGGGTGACATGATATTGAAGATGTTCTCATTCATTTCTTCAGTCTTTTTCGTGATTTTTCCATGGGGTAGATTCCTGAGGATATTTTTTCATTCTTATTCTTTTTTTTTTTAGTGTTCTTGATGTTTTAATTTGTTTGGAGAATTTCTTTCTGTTTTGATGTGCTAATAGTGGAACTGTGCTTCCAATGTATCTTCTTTCTTAGCCCCTTGTTTTGAATTATTTCATCCCAGTAATGTTTAATATCAATTTCATGGAATATTTATGTTGGTATACTTCAGTGAACAATTTTGTTCTTTTTGATATGTTATATAGATGAGAACACTGATTTTAAAATTCATAAATTACATGAAAACAGAACTAGCCACTGCATTTGGCGATAGCATTAGGACATAAAATATAGCTAGGTGGTGCTGTGAATAAAGTGCTTGGCCTGGAGTTAGAAAGACCTGAGTTAAATTTAGACCTCAGACGTTTATTAGTTGGGTGAACCTGGGCAAGCCACTTAACCCTCTTCTATTTGGTTCCTCATTTATAAAATGAGCTACAGAAATAAAAATGACAAAACCCTTTAGTATCTTTGCCAAGAAAATCCCAAATGGGGTCAGGAAGAACTGGATATGACTTATCAACAGCAACAACAATTTGGCTACAAAGTGGGCTAGAGACATTGGAACAATGGACTTTACAGATGATTCCATTCTACTTCTTTATTTTACTAATGAGAACCTGAGTTCCAGTAGGGTTAAATGACTTGACTAATCATACTGTGAAGTAAATGGCCAAGTGAGGACAAGAATTCCCCCAGCCCCACTCCTGTGGGTTTATTACTGTGCTACATAAATACCAATTTCTTCATGCAAAACTTCTAGTGGATGTGATCATTCAGCTCTCGGGTAAGAATATAGAATCATATGATCATAGAATGTTAGAAATAGAAGATATACTAGACACAGTGAGAATATTTTTGAAGCTGAAATGTCAAGATTATAATTTCTTAGTTGTTTACAAGTTTGCCTCTAGTTCACTAGCACGTTCTCTTAAGTTTAATAATAAGGAAAACAGATAAAATTTAGATAGTGCTTATTATGTGCCAAGCATGGTGCAGCTTTCTTCACTAATATTATCACATTTGATCCTCATAACAGCCCTGGGAAGTAGATGTTGTTTTCCCAGTTTTACACTTGAGGAAACAAAGGCTAAGGGGCAATGAGGTAGGTCTATGGATAGAACACTGAACTTGGAACCAGGATGATTCATCTTCATCTGTTCAAATCTGACCTCCAACACTTAAAACTACGTGACCCCTGAGCAAGTCACTTAGCCCCCTTTGCCTCAGTTTTCCATCTGTAAAATGAATTGGAGAAGGAAGTGGCAAATCATTCTAGTATCTTTGCCAAGAAAACTCTAAAATGGGTACACGAAAGAGTCAGACATGACTGAAACAATTCAAGTCAAACAGAGGCTAGGTGACCTGCCCAACATCACACAATGAGTATGTTTTTGAGTATGGATTTGAACTCAGGTCTTCTCGACTCCAGGCCTGGAACTTTATCTACTTTGTAACCTAGCTGCCTTGTGTCAGTTTTCTGTATATATTACACTTTTGAAGCCATCTCTATAACTTAGCTGATATGTCTTTTATAGTGTCCATATGTGACAGAAGCAGCTAGATGGTCTGGTAGGTAGATTACTCACTGGGAATCTGAAAGACCTGAGTTTGCATCATATCTCTGACCCTGCCTCATTGTGTATTGCTGGAAGTCACTTAAACTCTCTGACACTGTTTCCTCATCTATAAAGTGGGGATAAATAATACTCACCTCACAATGTTGTCTAGTGGTAATATAGGTGAGTTGTTTTGCAAACCATCAAACTTTATATGAATACTAACATTATTATCATCATCATCACCATATTCACATTTGGGGACATGAAAGAACTTGTAACACATTCAAAAATGTTAATAATCCCACAATTTCATGTTTGTGGAAAGGTTTTTTTCTTCATCATCCTGGAATATTCACTGGTAGACTGTTATAGATTTGAAATCAAAATCAGGTTTCATAACACAAATGTGTACTAAATTGAAGCAGCAGTTTTCTGCGTCACTGATCTCAAATTTCTTTTAAAATCAACAATTTATGTGATTAAGAAGGAGAAAAATGATAATAGTTACTTGTCCTTTCCTCTGCATTATCCATCAGACAGATCTAAATAAATAACTCACTGTGATCTGATCTCCTGCATTTTTCTCCCCATGCTCAGTCTTCATCAAAAGACAGAAAACAAGGTGGTTACAGGAACTGAATTCATTTCTGATATTTCCTTATTCAGCAATGTAGAATAGTAAGCCTGACTTCATACTCATCTTAAATTGCCTATGTGGAGTGAACAATTACACAACTGTCATACAACAGTTGTGTTACTGACCTTACTAATTCTTTTAATTTGTTCATTTATATGTCAGAGGCAAACTGTACAGAGCAAAAATCATACCAGGCCAATAAAGTGAAGTCAAATTGATTTAGAAAAACATACTCAATTCAACTTATTGAAGTGATGATTTTCTATGCAGTTTCTGCCTGATATACAGTATATTTACTACAATGGATGAATGTTTTCCAAAGTACTGGTATGGAATACAGATTTCTATTTGAAAACCTTTTATTTCTCTCTTTTATCATTTCAAACTGTGCTTTGTTCTTTTATAAGGTTTGTGATTACATGGTTAATGTAATTGTCTTTTATTACAGGTCAACTGGTATGAATTCTGCAACCAGTAATAAAACAACATTAAGATATAGCTGATGGGAAGAATGCATTAGAGTTTATTAGTACCACATTCATTGATTTCCCATAGTCCACACTAAATAAGTAGGCACATTGACTCAGGAGAAATTAGGTTACTTTCACTTCTTTATTTAAAGTGATCATATTTTCTCCAAAGTATATGAATCCTTCATTTTTTAAAAATAATTGACTCATCGATAATCAGGTAAAGTCTATAGGCTCCTCAGAATCAGTTTGTTAAATGTATACAATCAAATATGTAGAATTGCAAAGGAAATGAATTATATGAATATATATACACATACATATATATACATTTTTATGTCCATGGACACCAAGTTCAGAACTTCTTGCCTAGATCAAAGTGAAACAAATCCACTAACTTATCTGTACAATACAGCACTATTATATCTGAAAATTGCTCACAATTTAGCTGTGGAAGTCACACTGAAACTGAGATGACATTGGACAATTTAACTTGATTAATCATTTTGATTTCTTACTATGGATTATTTATTTATTTGTTTGTTTTTGGAGGGCAGCATCCCATGCATGCATGGGAGATGTATGGATGATAGCTCAGGATGTATGGCCAAGACCAACCAAGTGTGTATTCTTTTTTTTTTAATTTGTTTTGTTTATTTACTTTTAGTTTATAATATTCAGTTCCATAATCTCTTGAGTTTCAAATTTTCTCCCCTCCTTCTTCCTCCCCCCGCCATGGCAGCATGCAATCAAGTATTAGCTCTGCAAATATTTTCAAATTGGACATTAGTCTGGTTTATAGAATGCTTGTAACCAATGGAGTGAACAATGGGAAAAAAGAAAGAGAACAAAACATGAAAAAGAACAATAGCATGCAGATTGCTTCAGTCTCCATTTAAACTCTGGTCTTTCTAGATTCTTCTCTGAATGTAGATATCTCCTTTCATCTTGAGACTTGTAGAGTTGTCTTATAACTGTGTATTGCTGAGAAGAGTCCAGTTTATCAAAGTTGGTCATCACACTTACAATGTGTCTGTGATTGTGTACAAATTTTTCCTGGTCCTGCTCTTCTCACTTAGCATCAGTTTCTATAAGGCTCTCCAGGCGAATATGAAGACCGTCTCCTCCCCATTTCTTGTAGCACAATAGTATTCCATTACATTCATATACCACAATTGTTCAGCCATTCCCCAAATGATGGGCATCCCCTTAATTTCCAGTTTTTTGGCACCACAAAGAGAGCTGCAATAAATATTTTTGTGCATATGGGTCTTTCTCCCACTTCTGTGATCTCTTTGGGGTTCAACCCCAGAAGTGGTATTACTGGGTAAAAGGGTATGCAATTATTTATAGCCCTTTGGGCATAGTTCCAGATTGCTCTCCAGAATGGTTGTATCAGGTCACAGCTCCACCAATAATGCATTAGTGTTCCAATTTTTCCACATCCTCTCCAGCATTTGTCATTTTCCTGTTTTGTCATCTTAGCCAATCTGACTGATGAGATGTGGTACCTCAAAGTTGTTTTGATTTGCATTTCTCGGATCAATAGTGATTTAGAGCATTTTTCCATATGCTTAAAGATATCTTTAATTTCTGCCTCTGAAAATTGCCTGTTCATATCCTCTGACCATTTATCAATTGAGGTATGACTTGTTATACCTTATATCTTATAGATTTGACTTAATTCCCTGTATATTGTAGAAATAAGGCCTTTATCCCACTTCTCTCTTAATCTTGGTTACATTGGCTTTGTTTGTACAGAAACTTTTCAATTTAATGTAATCAAGATTGTCCATTTTGCATTTTATACTGCTCTCCAACTCTTCTTTGGTCATAAAGTCTGCCCTGCTCAATAAATCTGACAGATAAACTATTCCTTGCTTCCCCAGATTACTTACAATATCAGCCTTTATACCTAGATCATGCACCCATTTAAACTTGATTTTAGCATATGGCATTAGATGATGATCTGTGCCAAGTTTCTGCCATACTATATTCCTATTTTTCCAGCAGTTTTTGTCAAATAGTGAGTTCTTATCCCCAAAACTGTGGTCTTTGGGCTTATCAAACAGTATATTACTATAATTGTTGACTGCTGAGTCTTTTGTACCCAATCTATTCAATTGATCCACTACTCTATTCCTTAGCCAGTACCAAGCAGTTTTGATGACTGTTGCTTTATAATACAGATTAAAATCTGGTATGGTTAGGCTCCCTTCCCTAGCATTTCTTTTCATTAATTGCCTTTAATATTCTGCAAAGTGAGTATTCTTGACACAATTTTTGTGATCACAGTTGCAACCTAAATCCTGAAGAAGTGTCACACTAGTCAACTGCTTGATAAGCCATGGCTCTGATCTTCCCCTGCAGGGGTTATATTTGTTTGATCTGTGCAGGACTAGAGACATATTAACACAGAAATCTGAAGAAAGGAGACAAAAGGAGAGCGATGAGAGGAACATTTCTTTATTATTTCTTTGTGGTAGTTGTGTGAAGGCTTCTATACCCACTGAAAAGAAGATGCAGAATGCTATTCTTTAGCAAAGACTAATAACATTGTGAGTAGCAGAGCAACTTGTCTTTAAGAGGCAAACTTTTATTTTTCTCTAAGTAGATAACAGCTAGATGATTTATGGAAAGGAAGTTCTTATGGAGGAGTTAATAAAACTATTAGGAGGAATATTAGTGTCTGTCTATATTTGATGAAATTGATCACTCTGGGCCTGAGGTTCAAATATTTAATCTATTTAATTAAAAAGAAAAACATATTCTTATGCTCCCAGGTAAGGTAGTTCTTAAAGTGGTCAAAAGCTGTGGAGAGGAAGATAAAAGCAAGTAAAAATCACCAGCAAGGAAGTTAAAAGCATTGATCTAGGAAGTTATCTGGGATCTCAAGAGTTCTCTACAAGAGCATAAGAGTTGACATTATATCAGCACCTCATCAAAGAACCCACAGCTGGTCCCAGATTAATCCAGCTGCTACAATCAACTCAGATTGTCCCAGGTGTATTCTGCAACTTCTTTTCTTGATAATCTCTAGGTTTTTGTGACATTGTTCTTTCCTAATCTCCTCCTACTCTCTCAGTTTTCTTTGTTGGATCTTTCTCTAGGTAGCATTTACCAGCTG
This sequence comes from Pseudochirops cupreus, assembly GCA_028627135.1. Lineage (NCBI taxonomy): Eukaryota > Metazoa > Chordata > Mammalia > Diprotodontia > Pseudocheiridae > Pseudochirops > Pseudochirops cupreus. Next base: position 181,484,535 of record CM053582.1, on the reverse strand, counting down.
TGGAGATCCCCCCAGGCTCAGTCCTTACCCTCTTTTCTTCTCCTTCTGTACTATTCTGTTTGGTGATCTTATCAGCATCCATGAATTCAATTATTTCTATGCACATAATTCTCAGAGCTACTTATTTAGCATCATTGTTGTTCTGTCATTTCAGTTCAGTCTGACTCTTGGTGATCCCATTTGATGTTTTTTCTTGGCAAATATACTGGAGTGGTTTGCCATTTCCTTCTCCAGGAAACTAAGACAAACAGGCTAAGTGACTTGCCTAGGGTCACACAGCTAGTTCCTGAGGCCAGATTTGATCTTGGGTCTTCCTAGCTTGAAGCCTGGTGCTTTGTCCACTGTGCCATCTAGCTGCCCTATTTATTTATTTATCCCTAACCTCTCTGCAATCCTCCAGTCTTGCATCTCCAACTGCTTATTGGATATCTTGAATTGAACAGGTCCTGTGAACATCTTGAACTCAACATGTCCAAAACTGCACTCATCATCTTTTCCCCCAACCCTCTCCCCTTTCTACTTGACTATTACTGTGAAGGATAACACTATTCTCCCAGTCATCCAAGAAAGAAAGCTTTGCATCATCTTTATCTCTTTATTCTCTCACTACCCTCGTAAGATGGAATCATTTGCCAAATTCTATATCATTGTTTTCTAACATCCTCTGCGTACAGTATGTCCCCTTTTTACCTTTGACAGTGTCATCTCCATGGCTCAATGCCTCATCACTTCACAGCTGGATTATGACAATAGCCTTCGGGTTGTTTTCCTTGCCTTAAGTCTCTCCTTATTCTAGTCCATCTTCTACTCAGCTGTCAAATCAATTTTTTATACATATACACCTTCAATAAACACCAGTGTCTTCTTACACCTTTCAAATAAAATAGAAAATCCTCTGACTTTTAAAACTCTTCATAAACTGACCATTTTCTATCTTTCAAGGCTCCTTATAAATAACTCCTTTCCACTTGCTCTGTCATCCAGTGACACTGGCCTTGCTTTCCCTTGCACACAGTCATCTGTCTCCCATCACTTTGTATTTTCATTGACTGTCTCTAATGCCTGGAATGTTCTCCTGCTTCATCTGCCTCCTGCCTTCCCTCCCTTCCTACCTTCATGATGCCTTTCCCAATCCCACTCAATGATAATACTTTGCTTCTATGATTATCTTCACTTAGTTTGGTATATAACTTATTTACATATAGGTATTTGAATGTTGTCTCTACCATTAAACTATGAGTTTCTTGAGAGCATTTAATATAGTTCTTGTCACTTAATGAATATGTGTTGCCTTGATTTGACTTTACTTGCAATCTAGCTGGTGTTGCGGTAGTTTGGACTATTAAATCAGGCTTTCCAGGGACACCAATATTCTCACATTAGTATCAATGATAATACTCATCATCAGTATCATTCCAGTAATTTTGACAAAGCTATAGTCTAGTCATTCATAAACATAGAGTTTAAAGGACCTTAACAACTATGTGATCTAATTCCCTCAATTAGTACTAAAAGTGTAGTTGTTCTTTAATCTCTCTCCAGTTCTCCTTCAGTTCATCTGATGATAGGAAGAAAACTAGCTAAAATTAAACATTACAGAGAGCCATAATTGATATGTAAGCTATATATGGAAAATAATCAGGTGGATTTCCATACTGGGTTTATGACTTTTATCTTATTACTTTGAAGTTGCTCTGCATAAATTTGACACTGTATTTAGCTATCCATTTATCCTATGTTACGTAGATCGGAAGAATTATAATTTTAAGTACTTTTTCCTCCTCAGTACAAGCCATTTTCCCTTCATAGGGCCTGGCTAAATTTAGGGGAAATATGAGAATGGCACAATCTGTAAGACTACCAGAATATCTGAAACCATGTCTTCTAATTTTTAGCCAAACAAAACACCACCTAGACCAAACTTTCTGATATGGTCCATTATACTTTTGAATAGCTCAAATCATCAGGAAGATTATATTACTATTGAGCCTAAACTCTCTCCTTTATAATATTTTCCCAGTGACCTTATTCTGTGTTCTGAGGTCAAGCAGGGCAAGTGTCATATCTTTTCCATGAGGTTATTCTTCAAACACTTAAAGACAATTACACTGTCTTCCTCACCCCAATGTTTTCTCTTATCCAGGCTAACAGTGCTCGGTTTAGATATTGGATCATAGGATTTTGAGCTTTAAGGGACCATAGTGATTAATCTACTCATTTACTAGACAAGGAAAACTATGTTTGTCAAACCTATCAGTTGAGATCCTTGGATGTTGTGATCTCAAGGCCCTTCTCCATTTTGATAATGCTCCTTTGGATACCCAAAGGTATTAATAGGGCATCCAGAACTCATTTTGTCTGACCAGGATAGAAGGTAGTAGAACTAAACTTCCCTGTTTTTTTTTTTTTTGCTAAGTACATGGAACCAGAAGGAAATATCATCTTAGACCTAGATGTTCATATGTAGATTAGTGTCCCACAATGACTTATTGTGATTATAGGTTATTAGAAAGATCTGTCTTCAAATCTATACTCAAGAACTTTTTAGCTATGTGACCCCTGATAAATAATTCAATCTCTGTGTACTTTTGTTTTCCCATCTATATAATGATGGAAATGGACATGATGACTTCTCCATTCCCTGTAAATTTGAAGTCTGTGACCATTTATAAACTTTAGATAGCTTCAGACATATTCATTTCAATCTAAGAATGTATAGTCACAGGATGCTAAGTGCCCAGGTCAGTACTTGATTTTACTGTGAGGGTGTGTTCAAAAGGTTTTATTGTGTTTACGTAAACTCAAGTCAGTGTTAGTGATGAGAAGGTCATGAGATGCACAAGTCTTCCATAGTAAATGACAATTGCTGCTTCTGTTTCCAACTCCATTTCTCCCTAGGACTCCCTGCCAGGTCTGGTAGTCTGATCCTGCTCCAACATTAAGTTTACCCAGAATTATAAACTTGTCCTCTTTTGACACATTGATGATAAGGGTTCTGGGTCTTCATGAAATTTTTCTTTGATCTCCTCAGGGTTTGTTATGGTGGAAGCATAGGCACTGATGGTGGTAGCATGATGTTTTCCTGCAAGTGGCAATCTCATTTTCATGAATCTATAATTCATTCTTTTTGCTAGGCATACAAGCTTCTTGACTAGATTCGTTTTGATTGCAAAACCTATTCCAGCTTCCCGGTGCTCACCTTCACTGTGGTGACTCCAGAAAAAAAAAAGTGTATCCAACTCTTACTTTGGTAAGTTGGCCTTCATTAGCCAGCCTGTTTCACTTCTTGTGGCTTCAGAAAGGACTGAGGAGAGGTTTATATGGTGTTTGTTGCCTGACAACTCCAGGAGAAATGCCAAGAGCAGAACACAGATCTGTACACATTTGTAGATCTGACCAAGGCCTTTGATACTGTCAGTTGTGAGGGCCTATCGAAAATTGTCAAAATTTGGTTGCCTGGAGGAGTTCATCAGCATTATATATAAGTTTCATGATAGCTTGCTTACACAAATTCTAGATAATGGACGATGTTCTTGTGCTTTCCTAGTCCTCAATGTAGTGAAACAAGGAATTGGTTGTGTGACATGGAAGATGCTGGCACAGGACCACTCAACATGACATGCCCACTTCAGAGAAGGTGCTTTGCTCTAATGAGTAAAGTAGAATTGAAACAGCTCAAAGGAAACATAGGATGCACAAATTTAGAGAATCCACCCCAAATGTTCAACCAAACTATTTGTGCCCGACCTGTGGTAGAGAGTCTCAAGGTTGTATTCTTTTGATCAGCCAGTCAGAAACACAGAAACGTGACTCTAGAATAATGATGTCTTTCTGGTCCTCTGAGAACGAAGGACAACAACCAACTTGATCTTAGGTTAGGGGACTAGAGAAATGCATCTATTTTTATGAGATATTAAAATTCTTTATCTCTATAACTGCTCTTTTAAATTAAATGATATCCTGCTTTTCTGAAAAAAAAATTGCATTCTAATTTAGGTTTCAATATATAATATTTGAATGATTTTTTTCATTGAAGAGAATAGTTATCACAGCCAGAGGAAGTCTGAAAGTCTATCTGAGCCATTCCTTTGCCCTTAAGAAAGCAAATTCATATCTAAAATATCTAGGTCTATTTTTGAAGTGCTTCAGGAATGGAAGAATCAAGTGTTTAGTCCCTAGTGAAATTAAGCTTAATAAGCATACTTTGCTGAATGATAACATGAATGAGATCTTAGAAAATATTGCTATGTATTGGATAGTCCTAGATACAAAAACATTAGAAAAACAAACAAACAAACCAAAAAAGTAAAGACTTTGAGGGCTTAACTGGTACATCTATTCCTTCTGTTAATTAAAGTCAGGACTTTAAAAAGTATACAGCTGCTTAAGAAATTATTTTATTTAAATAGAATTTGTAGTACAACTTAAAATATAAAAATTACGGACTACTGGACATGTGTGGAATACACTTAATGCAGGCCAATCTGATAAAGATAACTCAACTGAAATAGAGATGAGCGCAAGAAACAAAAACTTCATACAAATATGGGCCAGGCCAAAAGTCACAGAAATTGAACCTTGAGAAACTTTATCTTACACTGCAAAATGAAAGTTGATATAACTGCTATTTGTCTGAGTGACCTCTGATTCAGCGATGCTTCTTCTCTCTCTCTATCTCATATTATATAATTTTGTATTATAGTATCCTATACTAATATCACATTATATTAGTATAGTATACCAATATTACATTATCCTTAAGGGGGGGCCAGACTGACCTCAGATATTTGAAGAACTTTGAGAGAAGCAGTTGAAAGAGTCAAGTGTAGACCTTTGAAAAATGGACTACAGATCCCTTTAGAGCTGTAGATATGGGGAAGCCAGTATCTACCATGTCCTGGGTTTATAGTGCTTATAATCCTAAGAAACTGGTTAGACCAGACCCTTGCCTTAGTGAGATTTCTCTTAGGTTGAGCTGAAATCTTATTTCTTAGCAAAGAACTCATCTAATATGTTATATTTTATTATGTTTTCTAAAGACCATTTTCTTTGTGTTTAGTAGGAGGGAAGTAAGCTGATAAAAACTAAGTTAATTATTATTTTCCTCTTGAGAAGAATTAGGGAAAATACTTATTATAGGTTGTGTGTGTTTCCCACGTATGTTATATATGTACATATATGCATACATACATATACACACAATACATTTGTGCGTGTGTGTGTGTGTGTGTGTGTGTGTATCCACATGAGCTTATCTAAATGAGTCTCACAAGGAGGCATGAATAGATAACTGAAGAATGTTGCCCAACATTCTCCAAGAAAAACTTCGGTTTCTGCCTCAATGATATTAGGAGGAGGTTCACTTACTACTCTTCTTTCCTTGGCGAATATCTTATCTACTAGCCTAGAATTATATCTCCACACTTCTACCCACACACTTTCTCTCTGTCTCTCAATATTTGTAGTCTACATTTTTTTCCCTTAGGTTCAAGCTGTTTATCTGGTCACTAGACTGTTGTTGCTTTGCCTTTGTGCTTGAAGAGGACTAATGACATCAAGGAGGGGATGTCTAGACTTGTGAGTGAATCAGATTTGAGTGGCCCTGGAATGTACAAAGTCACCAGCATCACTCTCTCCTTTAGAGTCATCAGTTGCAAGATATAGATTAGGATGAGTGGAGATAGGCCCTGTTGCAGTGGGAAACCTTGAATTTTTAAGCTAAGGTCTTTCCCAGGTCTCAGTTTATCTGTGGCAATGACCATTTAGTGATTAAGGCTAGGTAAGAAATGAAGCAAAGAATGGCATATTTTACCTACTCAAAAAATCAATCTGGGAAGGAAAGACTTTCAGGGTTTCTGGACAAAACAGAAACAAATGCTATTTGCACTCACCCTGAACCTATATGACAGGGTGAGATTTGTGTTGTGACCTATTGTTGGCCAGTAAATGAAAGATGAAAGCCAGAGTGATTTGAGTTTAAAGTATATTGTAGTAACTCCATTTGAATCCCAGTGGGCCTTACCAAAGCCGAGTTTTTTCAGAGCTCTCTTTCAAGAAATCCACTTTTCTTTTAGCAAAGCACCCACATGTAATTGCATAACTCCCCATGTGGAGAGAGGGAGGGAGGACAAAAAGAAGAGAGGAAGGGAGAAGGAAACAGGAAAGAGAATGAGAAATGCTGGCAGTTTGGTTTCCACAGATTCTAAAGGAATAATGGGTTTTTACATGCAGGAAGGCATACATCTGTAAAGAGGGGCCTGAGCTAGGCTGGCTCGGACCAGTTGGGGGATGGTCATTGACTTTTCATTAACACATCTGCTTAATGGGCAGGTGGGGAGAGTTGTAACCCAGAAGAGCTGGAGCCAATCAATCCCAGCTCTCAAGAGAGGAACGGTGGGAAAATCAAATGAAATGAGCATAAAAAGGACTTGCCTTTGTCTGATTCTTTGCAGTCTTTTTTGGGAGGCTACCCATTTATCCACTACAGAATAAATGTAAAATTAAAGATCATGAAACTTCCTGGATCCCCAACAAGTGTGGTTATTCCCTGGACAGAGCACACAGATTTTCCTTTATAATAGGCAGGAGAAGGGAAGGGTAAAGTAAGCAGAACCAATACAACAAATTATACAAAAGCAGTTCCATAAAGACAAATGGTGTTGAAAGACTTAAAGTTTATAAATGACGTGACTGACCACGACTCCAGAAAACTCTTCATGAAATCCACTTCATGACAGAGAAGTGATTAATTCAGACAAATATTCAGACATATATTTTGTACATGGCCGATACAGGAATTTATTTTGCTAGGTTATACTCGTTTATTATAAAGTTCTGTTTTTCTTTTTAATTGGTGGGTGGTGGGCAAAGAGGGTAGATAAAAGGAAAAGAAGGAGGCTTTGTAGGGATTCTTTCATTTTTTGTGTTTTTATCACCAGAAACTGTGCCTGACATACAAGAGATACTTTATAAATACTTGATTCATTGATTGGTATTCAAATGCCATGTCCATTCCCTTCCTGGCCCTGCTCCTGAATTTTCTGATTTAGCCACTATGCCTTAGCTGTGTAGTCACATCTTGGAACTTTCCTCAGTGTCAGGGGCTCTCTTCCCCTTGGAACGTCTTTCCTTAACATTAACCCTCACTTGTTGTTGGTGAGTTTTTCCTTGAGCTTCCATTTTTGGGGAGAGGCTCAAGCCAGCTAACTTTCATTACCCTCCTCACCGGAGTCTGACTCTCAGGACTTTGGTAAGATTTCTGCCCACGTTCACACAGGTACTCCTTCAACCACTTTGTGTGTTGCCTTCTCATATTTGAATTTAAGCTCTTCCAGGAAGGGACTGTCTTTCGTTTTGCTTATATCTGTATCCTCTGCATATAACACAGGGCTAGGCACATGCTAAATACTTAATAAATGTTTATTGACTGCCTGTTGTTTTCTACTATGTCTTCTAACAGTACCTCCCATAAAATTCCCCTTCCTATGGGAGGGGGAATAATGATTAGAGTGAGGAATAATCTA
>CM053582.1:181426898-181476512 GCA_028627135.1 Pseudochirops cupreus | reverse complement strand
TGACTTTAGTGGGAAGTATCTTTGTGTGCGTTTTGGAGTTCCAGGATTGGTTTAGAGTCCTATTTTATGGGTATTTTGGGGTGGCTATGTGAGAGCTGCGATATGTTGCTGCTTCTACGCCGCCATCTTGGCTCCGCCCCCCGATTTCATTGTTTTATGCCAAAAAAATAAACACTGTGTCCCTTGGTCCAAGTTTTGTATTACGTATTTTTGTAACCTCATCTCCAGACCAGACTTGTGATGGTATCATTTTAAGGAAAACCCAATTCCTTCACTGATGCAGAATGGACATCTCATTTTCTACTTAAGAGTCTCAGGGAATAGAGCACTGAGATGTCAAGTGACTTTCTCATGGTCATTAAATCACTATGTTTCAAAGTTAAGACATGAATTCAGGTCTTCAGGACAAAAAAGCTAACCCTGTATATACTCAGTCATGTGATTTCTCGTATGATTATTACATGAAAATAAACAAAATACTTGGGTTTTGGGTCCAGGGATTGCATAACAGGAATATTTAAGAAATTAACAAAAACAGTTATAAGAAATGTTTTCTGAATTGGAAGTAAAATGTTAAAGAATTTTCTGAAACAAAAATCCTTCTTCCTTCTGGTAGCCAGAATGTATTTTACTGCCTTAAAAACAAACTTTAGACAATTAATTTAGTGTGAAGAAAACAAAGGCAAAGGGGTTGTTGGGTTTGTATCTGTCATCAATGGTATATATATATATGTGTGTGTGTATGTGTATGTGTATATGTGTGTGTGTGTGTATATATATGTGTATATATATATATATATGTATACACACACAGATATATATATGTATATATTACAGCAAGGTATGGAAAGTATTTATAGAAATTGTATTATTTCCAAATAAGATTTTTGAATGTACTTAATTGGATACATTTGGCATGCAAAATAACATAACTTTCCATTTTTTTGCTGAGTTGTCTTAAAGCTTCAAGTTAAAATCCAATAATAACTGAGAGGACCAAAATAATCAAGTTCAGGTCTTAGTGACGAGCCTAAATGAAATTCAAGTGTAATGGATCATTTGTTCATGTCTTAGTTTCTTCTATCCTCTTAAATAACTATTAGAACCACTGAATTTAAAAACCAAGCATCTATTGACATCTCTGTCTTTTGTGTTTGTCTGCCTCAGAATTTATCCTTGCATCCTTTGGGTTTGTGTGCCAGCTACACTCAGCTTACTTAAGAAAAAACAAAAACAGATTAGCAACAATAAAATTCCTATGCAGTACTCCTTTCTTGCATCTTTCCTTTCTTCCTCTCATCCCAGAGAAGAGTACAAGAACAGTGTCACAGATAAGGATTTTATAAAATAAAATCATAACAATGTTTCAGGGACAGGTATATATTAAAAAAGTATCATTTTAGGAACGTGAGAAGAAGGACCAATATCATTTCCAGTTCAGGCATTTTTCTTTCCCTTTTCAAGGATCTCTTTTCAGTAATTTGATTTATTGGTTTGAGGAATTATTTTAAAGTTGTTTGGAGGGAAATGTTGGAAGAATTTAGTCGCCTCCATGCCTGTAATCTGCCATCTTGCCGAGACCTCGCCCCACCATACCCAATCCAGTATTTAGTTCTTGATATTTTCTTTTTCCTCTGCCTTAACATAGCCCCAAGAGATCTTTCTTTTATATAAAAGAAAAAAAAGTAATTTAGTAAAACCAGAGGATGAAGTGACAGCATTTAATATTATAATTCATAGAAAAAGGTGTTAATGTGAATTGGTGCAAGGCATTTAGATACTATGAGAATCCTACACATTTGAAATCACAGATTCACAGTCAAAGAACAAAGTAAAACAAAATAAACAACACACAGACAGACATATTTTCAACATATTTCTATGGGAAATTACTACAGTGTAAGTATAGTTTACTTTAGATTCTTAAAATCCTGGTCAGGTATAAATTCATAGGGGCCCAAAATCCCTTTTTTATTCAAGTCAAGCCATGTTGGTGTAATGATATAGGCTGGAGGCATTAGGTACAGGAAAGGTTTTATCTTATGTACAACAGAAGGGTTACACGGCTGAGCAGAATGTAAGTGAGATTTAATTAGAAGCTTGGGGGAGATTGAAAGCCTGTGACAGGAATAAATCAATGTTTTTGATCATTAGACTCTGTGTAGGTTTGGCTGCTGTTGTAATGGGAAGCTAGCACACACTATTGCCTTCAAAGTCCTTGACATAGCTGTGATATGCTCATTGGGTGCTCTTTGGTTTTGGAGCCTTTGACTTTCTTTCACCTGTAATTTCTACATCATCATTTTGTTCTTCCTGCCCATCCTGAAAGTGAAAATAAAATGACTATTCTAGTTTTGGTTTCCATAGTAATATGAATATAAACATAGTTGTCTATGTTTATATTTTTAATCAAATGACTTAGATACAGGAAGAGAGAAAATGAGAAAATCACCAGTAGTTTGGGGTTAATGATACACTTTATAATTGTAGCATAATATTTTTGACATATTTTCTAAATGTGGTTTTTATTTCAAGGGGCATCGTTTTCTTTATTTTAATTTCTTCCTTCTTTCTTCTCTTCCTTCCCCTCTCTTTTCTTCACTCCCTCATTATGCTTCTTCTTTTATTCTTTTTTAAAAATTTATTTATTTTCTTATTTGTGTCATTCATTTCCATGAGATTTCAAGTCACAAATTCTCTCTCCATCTCTCCCCCACCCACCACCCCAAAACAGCCATCCGACTGCACAACTCCTCCCCCAGTCTGCTCCCTCCCACATCCTTCTGCATCGCCCCTCTGACTTTCTGGCAGGTCAAGATGGATCTCCCTACCCTAGTGCCTGCACATCTCAATTCCCAGTTGCATGTAGTTAATAATAATAATAATAATAATAATAATGATAATAATAATAACAACTCTTCCCTCCCCTCCATCATCCCACCTCTCATCTCCATCCCTCCTACTCTCCTGTGTGACAAGATACACAGTTTAGAGTTTATGTCATTCCTTTCCTAAACCAAATTCAATGAGATTAAGGTTAACCCTTTCCCTTTTGCCTTCCTGTTCTTCCCCTCCCTTGTAACAATTATCCCTTGCCTCTTCTATATGAGATGATTAATCCCATTCTGTGTCTCCTCTCATTCTAATCCTCTCCCACCTCAGAATTTCCCCTTTTAGAGTATCATCCCTTCCTATTCAATTGATCCTGTGCCCTTGATGCACTCATATATACACATACTCAGATATGTGTTTGTATGCATATGTAAACCCTCCTAAATAGACATATGTGTATGTATACATACATCTATCTATCTATCTATCTATCTATCTATCTATCTATCTATTTGTATTCTCTTCACTTGTCCTCATACTGAGAAAAGATTCATAACTTACAATTATCATTTTTCCATGTTGGCATGTAAATAGTTCAACTTTGATAAGTTCCTTATGATTTCTTTTCCATGTTTACCTTCTCATGCTTCTTGTATTTGAGTGTCAAATTTTCTTTTCAGTTCTGTTTTTTTCAGCAAGAATGCTTGGAAGTCTTCCGCCTCATTGAATGACCATTTTTCCCCCTGAAACATTATACTCAATTTTGCTGGGTAGGTGATTTTTGGTTTTAATCCTAGCTCCCTTGATCTGCAGAATATCATATTCCAGGCCCTTTGATCCCTTAATGTAGAAGCTGCTGAATCCTAGGTTATCCTAATTGTGTTTCCACAGTATTCAAATTGTTTCTTCTTTGCAGCTTGTAATATTTTCTCCTTGATCTGTGGACTCTGGAACCAGGATATAACATTCCTAGGAGTTTTCTTTGGGGGATCTTTTTCAAGAGGTGATCAGTGAATTCTTGCAAGTTCTATTTTGCCCTCTGGTTCTAAAATATCAGGGCAACTTTCCTTGAAAATTTCTTGAAGGATGCTTTCTAAATTCTTTTTTTTATCATGGCTTTCAGATAGTCCAATAATTTTTAAATTTTCTCTCCTGGATCTATTTTCCAGGTCAGTGGTTTTTTCAAGGTGATATTTCACATTGATTTCTATTTTTTCATTTTTTTTGATCTGTTTCATAGTACCTTGGTTTCTCACACAGTCATTTGCTTCCATTTGCTCCACTCTAATTCTGAAGGAATTATTCTCTTCAGAAAGCTTTTGAGATTCTTTTTCCATCTGACAAATTTGATGTTTTAAGGCATTCTTCTCCTCATTGGCTTTTTGAGGCTCTTTTGCCATTTGAGTTAATCTATTTTTAAGGTATTATTTTCTCCAGTCAGACTCTCCTTTCATGATTTTCATGCATCATTCTCATTTCTCTTCCCAATTTTTCCTCCGCTTCTCTTATTTGGTTTTCAAAATCTTTCTTAAGATGCTCTATGGCTTATAACCAGTCTACATTTTTCTTGGAAGCTTTTGTTGTGGGGGTTCTGACTGTGTTGTCTTCTTCCTGTTCCATGCTTTGATCCTTTTTGTCCCCCCAAAAGGCATCTAAAGTTAAATTTCTGTTCTTACTTTGCTTCCTTTGCCTGCTCATGTTGCCAGTCAATTACTTGACTTTTTAGCTTTGTGGAACTCTGCTTCCAGAGGGAAGATCTTTGTCCCAAATCACTGGGGTTTTCACAGTTGTCAGAGCAATTAGGATTCTGCTGCAGCCCCACCAGTTTTGGCTCACTGAAAATGCACCCCAGGACCACCACCCAAGACCATAATCCTGATCTAGGCAGCTTAAGGCATGCACATTTAGCCTCTGAATGATTTCTTGGTCCCTCTGCAATCTGCAGGACATGAGCTTCTGAAGCGGCCACATGGAAGCAGCTGTAGAGCCACAGCTTCTGCTGCTTCCTCGCCCTGGAGGCAGTTTGGCGGGACTCTTTCCCCCGAATTTAGCTGAGTTCTACTAACCTTTCACTTAGTTCAGCAGTTCTCTACCTGTGTATTGCAACCCCTTCAGGTGTTGAATGGCCCTTTCACAGGGGTCACTGGAGTCTCCTAAGACTAGCGGAAAACACATATTTCCCATGGTCTTAGGGACTGAGACACTGTGCCTCTATACGTCTCCAGGCGGGTCTGCCCACGTGCAGATATGCCAACATATGAGTATTAAAGGGTTGCTGCATTAAGAAGGTTGAGGACCATTGACTTAGTCCTTATTTCTTATGGCTTGATAATTCTGGAAATAGCCACAGCTGCCGCTTATCTACTCTCCTTTAGGCTCTAGCAGCGGCTTGTCTTGGCGGCCCCAGGGCCAAGCCATGGTTTTGGGGCGGTCTTGTTTCGGTTCCCAGTGTGCTGTTATAAGCCCTTCCTGTCCTGCCTGCTGAGCTGCCTTCAGTGGGATATGTGTTTTTCTGTAATTTTTTGAGTTCTGGATCCCTAAAATTTGTTTAGACTCATATTTTATGGATATTTGAGGTGGTCGTGGTGGAGCTGTGGAGTTTTCCTGCTTTTACTCTGCCATCTTGGCTCTGCCTTCTTCTTTTATTCTTTTTCTGCTCTACTGCCTCTCTCCCTTTCTTTCTTCTTTCTTTCTCTCCTTCCTTCCTTTTCTTTCTCTCTTTCTTTCTCTCTTTTTCTCTCTTTTTTTCATTTCTTCCTTTCTTTCTTCTTTCCTTCCTTTCTTCCTTCCTTCTTTCCTCCTTTCTTTTTCTTCCTTTCTGTCTTCTATCCTTTCTTCCTTTCTTCTGTCCTTCCTTCCTTTCTACTAATTTCTCCCTGTTAGAAAGAATTAGATCATAATTGAAAATTGCCTTATGGGTTCTTACAGTGTTTTGGAATGAAATTAATATTAAAGAAATTTAAAAAACAATTTGTTTGTTTTTTGTTAGAGAGAAAGTACTAGCAGATGTCTGGATAATTGGGGTGCCCCATCGCTACTATATTATTCCTCAATGGCAGACTTGTGAGCTATTTTCCTTGTCATATATTTCTTCCACCCAACCAAATTGTATGTCGTTTATTCTGATGACAAAACTTTCTTTAGTTGGTTGCTGAATTGAACTTCAACCAAATGCTCTCCATTCTACAGTTTCTGAATTTATATAGAAGTAGGCTCCTTGATTTGTAAAATGAATCCACCTTCATTTTACCCATCCTGTTTCATTTGGAGAAGCTATACCAATGCAAAGTGATAATGAATTCATGTGTCTGATCTCAGTGAATGTCAGTAAAAGCTGTTCAATAAAATTTGTCTTCTTACCTGAACACCTTTAATTCATCCTGTTTATTTCCTAAACTGTGAATTTGTGCACACATATTTGATTCCATATGTTATATTGTTGGCTCAATTTTTGAATTGTGTCCTCTGAATTTCTCTGTGTCTTGACCACTATCCTTTTTTCCCTATCGTAGTTCTTTTCTGAAGTATCCAATTTACTGGCTAAATATAGATAATTTCCTCCCTTCCCTTTCCAATTCATTTTAAAGCCATTTATTTGTTAAATTCATAAGGCATTAGACAAATGTATTCTTAGTAGCCTTTGTCAGTTATGCTCCCTCTCATATTTTAAGCTGTGGTCTATATATATGTGTTCAACTCCCAAATCTCCTTTTGTCTTCTATGATCCTTGTTTTCAATTGTTAACAGTAATCAATATACCACTTCTACCCTAATAGTCTTTAGTTTCTTTCCCAAGAGTTAATAATCTCTTTATGCAATATTTTTTGACAGTACTTACGTCAGTTATCAAAATTAAATAACTTCTTTTAAAAATTCTTTGGAGGCCTTCTTTTATAACTTGGCTACATAGGACAGGAAGACAACTGATCGTCTTTTTGGTGATTATCAGGTTAACTAGTGCCTCAGTACACAATCAGGAAGTCATCAACAACCACTATTTTTTCTTTCTCTGAATTCCTAGATGGCTAATCTGACAGCAGCTGCAGATCTACTTAATTGCTCCTTAGAAAAATGTTCTCAAAACATTTTGATCATGTGTCCCGGTTGCTGCACAGCCACTTCCAGACTATTACATCACAGCTATGGACATCATCTATATCTACTCCCAGCTGGCAAGTTGAACTCTCCCTTAGAACCATCCTGGACTCCAAGGAATGAATTTTAATATTATTTTAGTCCAGTCATTGCCTTTACTTCACTTTCTGTCATATTGTCTCGTGTTTAAAATTCCCCTCCCCAATCCTTCCTATCCGTCTTTATGAAGTATTCCCTCTTATAATAGGGATTCCTTTCATGGACTGATTGAGCTAGATGGCCACTATGACCTTCCAATTGTTAAATTCCATGATTCCAGGATGATCTTTGGAGGTCACATACCAGGTAGTACTGAGTATGGCTGTTCCAAATAGGGAGAATTATCATAGTTTGGAACAGAAATCAAGATGACTAGGTAATTCATGGTTTCCTGACTATGGATGGCCTTCTTCACTCCCATCTAAGTTGAGTAAGGAATGGATTGACCCAATGCTAGCAACAGTCACTCCCATCCCTTACCTTTTATTAGCTGGTACTGTACTCCCACAATCTCATTTAGGCTTCTGCTCTTCTTGCTCCTCTGGAGCAGCACTTCTTAAACTTTGGGTTGGATCTCCCTGTTCTGACCTACGGTTTAAGAAGTGTTGAAGGCATTGTGAGTAGAAAAAGGTTAAGAAACCCTGACCTAGAGCACTTTTTGTATTAGTAGTTCCACCTGGACCCTGAGAAATTTTCCTTCAGGAATACATGTGTGTATATGTAGATATGTATACATAGATATGTATGTATAGATGGATGTATATGTCTATATGTATATATGTGTGTGCATGTATACATAGACAGAGGGGACAGAGTGAGTTGACTTTGAAGGGATTATATCTAGAAAATAAAATTAATAGGTGATAGAGTAATATATTGGGAGAAGGAGAGGGGGAGAGAGAGAAAATGGAGTGGAATATCTCACATAAAGGAGGCAGGAGAAGGCTGTTACAATGGAGGGGAAAAGCAGGAAGGTAAAAGGGAATGAGTCAACCTAACTCTCATTGGATTTGGATAAAGGAGGGAATAACATACACATTCAAGTGGAAAGTAGGGGAGAAGGGGAAAAGAGGAGGGATGATAGAAGGAAGGGCAGATTGGGGAAGAGGGTCATTAGAAGCAAACACTTTTGAAAAGGGACTGGATCAAAGTAGAAAATAGAATAAATGGGGGACAGGATAGGATGGAGGGAAATATAGTTAGTCTTTCACATTTAACTACCGTGGAAATATTTTGCATAACTACACATGTACAACCTATCTTGAATTGCTTGTCTTCCCAGTGGGGTGGGTGAGGAGGGGAGAAGGGAGAGAATCTGGAACTCAGAGTTTAAAAACTAATGTAAAATAATACTTTTTTACATGCAATCAGGAAATAAGATATACAGGCAATGGGGTATAGAAATCCTTGCTCTACAAGAAAGTAAGGGGCAGGGGATAATGGGATATAAGAGAGGGCACATTGGGGGATGGGTTATTCAGTATGCTTGCTATCTCGTGGTGGAGGTAGGGGAGAGATGGAGAGAAATGTTTTAAATCAAAATTTGTGGGAATGAATATTGAAAACTAAAAATAAATTTTTTTTTAAAGTAAGTTTCCTTCATTGGTAGGGGAGGGAGTACAGTGAAAAAGAGGGAAAGAATTGTCAAGACAGGCAACAGCAGCTCTTGTATGCTTGTCCTTTCAGTGGTTATACAAAGGATAGGAGGTCACTGATACTGTTATAAAGCCAGGGAGAGTAGACTGAGTATACATGGAGAGGGAACACTTCCTTCCTTACTGAGGAGAACATATTCGCTAACTGTCTAGCACAGCCTCCAGTCGGTGCAAGCAGGGCAAGGAGATCAGCAGAGGCAGGCATTGGCTGCAGTTCTTCAGAACAAATAGACTGTTCTCTTCAGTTCTTAGATTTTCTTCATATACCCAATGCGTGTCTTGAGCAATGGAGTTTGGGCACCCTACTTTGGTGACCATTATTTGCTCCTTAAAATTCCACCTTTCTCTCTTTTCATGATGAGCCTAAAATTTGTTTTTAGCTCCAAATGTACACTGATGCCATTCTTCCCTTCCTTGTCTGGGTAAAGTTCTTTCATTATCTAATCTCCTAATACTTCTTGATCAATCCAGTACATTGTAGGGGAAGAACATTGATTTGAAATTAGGAGAACTGACTTCAAATTCAGACTTGGAAGTTTAGAGCAAGCAAGTTGATAATTCCAGGTCTCAGATCTCTCATATGTGATATAAGGAGGTTCAAAGGAAGTGCATATAGCTTGCTTTCCAGCTATATATCCAATGACCCGTTATAATCTCCCCCATATACTGGACTAAAGATTAATTCTGTTGTCCATAGCAAACATATCAGCTCTGACCACTGTTAGCAGTGGAGTTCACTAGTGATTAGCAACTGCTTGGTGAAAATTGGCTCAGTCCTCCCTGACTCCTAATTAATTGAACAATATTTTGTAAAACAATATGTTTCCTTTGATGCTGAAATGATTATTAATGACCAGCCTGTTTTTCCAAATGATTTTAGATAGTGGAACAATGTGTGCAGCCAAAAATAACATTAAAGTTAAGAGCATTAAACAAGAAAGAGAAATAATTATGAGAAATATTGTTAATATATCAATGTGACAACTTTTTCATTTACAGGGACAAACACTTCTCTGATGTAACAGAGAGGTAAATGGGGAGATAAATTAACTCTAACAATCAAAAATACTTTCAGTATTACTTATTTTTGCAATGTAACTGATGTTGTAGTTATGGAAATAAAACCTACTGGGAGGATAAAGTTTTCGCAACAACAAGAGAAAACTATAGGCATTGATTAGACTTCCTCATCCTTCTCTTAACTAGTCATTTCCCTTTATAAATCATTCATGTCTGAGTAATCCTTTTCACTACATGCTGATTACAAATAATAAAAATAAGAATTTTGAGTATTCTCCTTTTTCAGCATCACTTACATCTCTCCTCTACCATCACCCCTTACTTCAACCAAGACTTCTTATTTTTTTTCTCTAGTTGTATATAATGAAGGTTCTAGAAGTGTAAGTACCAAATTTTCTGTTGTGATAGCATTGGCTCATTGCCAAAGTCCTTCTGCTTCTTCTGCCCTTTCACATTCCCTGGCCCCTTATGTTCTTTCAATTGCTTTTAATTTTCTCTGATTATTAATCTGGAATTTGAATAACCTACCTTCTCCTGCTGTCCTGGTTTTGTGTGCTCTCCTCTCTCTAAGTAGTTTATGCTCCAGTACTTGTTTTGCTCCTGCTTCTTCACATGTTCTTGGACTCCAGCCATCTAATGTTTTAGTCTCCCTCTTTTGCAGTGAACCTGATGCCTAATGCCTAGCTGATCACCGAGGCTTGGTTCAACTATCCTTGTCCTGTGTCTTTACCCTGTATGTCTGATCTCTTGCAGTCAATTATTAGGCTGGACAATAGACCTCTTAGGCTTCTTACCATTAGAAAAAAGTTCAAAATATTGAGGTTTAGGGACACCGAGGGAATGGGGGTAATAGAATATATTCAGTTCTCACCATCTTTGATAAGATGACAGTGTAATGATGGCTATCACTAGCCCCTAAAGGGGACATACTATGATAGGTGTGCCTAGATCTACTATCAATTTCAGTGTCATAATTACAAGCTGATAACTGATGACCTGAATAGGGATGAGAGCAACAGACTTCCCCTTTGCCCATTTAGTTTTGACCAGTACGGAATTTATTTCTGTGGGTCATAAATTGAGGGTTGTGTTCCTTCCATAGGCACAAGGCACATTCTTGATCTGAGATGCAGAGCGATACTTTTGGTAAGACATTGAATTTGGAGTCAGCATACCTAAGAATAAATCCTGACTGTCATATATTCCTTACATAATCAACTCTCTTGGTCTCAGTTTTTTCATCTGTAAAATGAGAGAGTTGACTTAAGTCACTCTTAAGCTCTCTGAATTGCTAGATCTATGATTGTATGATTCAATACTGTGGACTCTGAGGAGGAAGATAGGTAGCTATTCAGTTAATTGGAGTTCCTTCCCAATCTTCCCCCATGACAGAGCTTTCTGTTTATGTAGGCATTGTATGAACCTGACAGAGGATACATGACATAATATTTAGTTTAGGTTGAATGGAAGTTATAGGCTGGGCTTCTGGAGTTTGGTTTTAGACTTTTCTCTTTGTATTCTGGGAGGAACAAGAGGATGGCGGATCTGCTCCTGCTTTTGCTTCCTCTTCTTTTGGTAGACTGGAGGAATGAATGATATCACACTAGACCTTGCTTGATGACCTGGGTCTATTCTGATTGTAGTTGAGCTTAGTAACAAAGGTTTGGCTCTTGTTCTGTCTCTTTTTTCCATCTCTCCCTTTCTTTCTCTCTGTGCTGAGTTAAATAGATTTGCCTTGGATTCAAGCACAGTCTACTGAACTAGGAGAATACATGTAGTCTCATTCTTTATAAGAATAATTATGTACCTTATGTTTAAGAGTATGTCAAACATAACCTGTGTTCTAAACCTACCCTCTCCAAAACTACTCGCTATGGCAGGGTGTATAGCTAGAGATAAGGTTGCTACTTGTCTCCTTGGGATTCTAAGGGTAGCCTTTAAGGATTAGTGGGGTGCCTTTCTAGTGGTATATATCATGTGTCTCCACTGGTATTCTGCCTTCCATGATTTTTTCTTGATTTTAATTATTCAGCCAGACTTAGCCTTTGGAAATGGATAAATGCCAAGTTGGTATAACAAGAAAAGTTGGTACAAAACATCTCATGCTGCGCCCCCTCCCAAATTTTATGAAATCGTTTCTCACCGGTATGGCTAATCACACTAGTATGAGCTGGAAAGGTTGTATCCACAGGTCTGGCACAACAGTCCACATGAACATTTGGAGTGGAGATGTCTCTAAATTTGCAAAACTCTCATTTCTCTTGCACAATTGCAATTCTGCTGCATTCAAAGAGCACAATGCCTTCTTTGATATGGGCATGCTATACTGGGCAGTAGTATGCCAGTGTCTACCATGTCTCAAAATCAATTCCAGAATTCTTCAGATAGATTGGAGAGTGCCCATTTTTTGCTTCTTCTGACCTCCATGTGAGCTTTTGCCTTGGGTCAGTTCCCCATAAAATAGTAATTCAGGCAAATGAATGTTTGGCATTCAAGCAACATGGCCAGCCCATCAGAGTTGTGTGTTCTGCAGTAGAGCTTGAATGCTTGGCAGTTTAACTTGAGAAAGGACCTCAGTGTCTGGTACCTTATCTTCCTAGGTGATCTTCAGAATCTTTCCTAAGATAATTCAAATGGAAGCGATTCAGTTTCTTGGCATGGCACTATTATGCTGTCCAGGTTTCACAGCCATATAACAATGAGGTCAGCACAATGGCTCTGTAAACTTTCAGTTTGGTAATCAGCCTAATACCTCTTCTCTCCCACACTTTTCTTTAGAGCCTCCCAAACACTGAACTAGTATGGTAATATGTGCATCAACCTCATCATATATGTGTACATCCCTGCAAAGCCCACTACTAAGGTAAGCAACCTTATCTACAGCATTAAAATTTTCTCTCTTTGCTGTAATTGATGGTTTCATGTATGGATGGTGTGGTGCTGCCTGGTGGAGTACTTGTGTTTTCCTGATGTTAATCTTTAGGCCAAAATTAGCACAAGCAGCAAGGTATCAATCCATACTTTGTTGCATCTCAGTTCAGAGGCTTTACTGAGTGCACAATCATCAAAAAGTCATGCCCTAACTCTCCCTCCACTTTAGTCTTGGCTTACAGCCTTTTCAAGTTAAATATTTCACTCTCAGTGGGTTAGCTGACCTTGATGCTGTTTTCATCCTCATTAAAAGCATCTGACAACATTGCTTAAAACATCATGCTAAGAAGCATGGGAGCAAGCACAGATCCCTGCTTCACTCTACTGGTTGCTGGGAAAGTATGAGAGCATCTTTCATTATAGAACCCACAGCAGCATGCCAGAATGAAATTGATGTACATTATTGATAAACTTGTCTGGGCAACCACATTTATATATGTGTATACATATGTATGCATGTATGTTTGTATGTATACATACACATATGCGTATGTGTGTGTGCATGTAGAAAATATATAGTCAAAATGTAAAACATCCTAGAAGTCACTTTGCTGAAATCCTCAAGATGTCTCCTTCAGCTATGATGTAGTTATTCTGCTGGACTCTTTAGATCCTTGAAATTGCCTTTCCTCATTGCATCGAGTTTATCTTTGGAACTCCAGTCAAATACTACTTCCAGTTGTGGTCTTCCAGGGGCACTGTTGGTAAACTGCTAAAACATCCAAATATCCTATTCTTCCAAAGTTGAAATGGTTGCGATGAGGAAACCAAGATACTCTTCTCTCCCCAAAGGGATTTCTTCTCAGTTCTTGGCTGGACATTTCTACTACTAAGCCTGAATTTCCAGGTCCAAATAGATCATTGGTTTTACATAGGCCCTGCAAGGCATGACCAGTTTCAATATATCTGAACACATTTCCTTTGCAGTGCCACTGTCATTCATCTAATAGCTTTCTTTAAGAAATCAATTTATTTTGTTTTCAGCTCTAACTCTTTCATCTCCTAAGTCCTCCACTCCACCCCATACCCATTTAGAAAGCAAGAGGAAAAAAGCCCTATTACAAACATGGATAGTCACAAAACATTATCTGTGTCCCAGAATAAAAAATAAAATATGCCTCTTTCTGTATTCTGAGTCCTTCACTTCACTCTTTGTGCTAGGGTTTCATCATAAATTCTCTGAAATTAAGATTGGTCCCTATGTTGATCAGAGTTCCTAAGACTTGCAAATATATATATATATATATATATATATATATATATATATATATATATAATATATAATATATATATATAAATATAAATATATAATAATATATAAAATCTTGATTCTTCTCATATCACTTTATATCAATTCCTACAGGTCTTCCCAAGTTTCTCTTAAAGTATTCCCTTCATCATTTCATACAGCACAATAATTTTCATCGCATTCATCCAATAACTTTCAAAGAAATCTAAATTGATCGAAGACTTTCTTATCTTTGATTAATTGATTCAATGGACATATCTGCGCATCACTCACAACCAGGGAACAATCTCACTGTGTTCTCATGTATTATAAGTATCAGAGCACAGCATCTTTTCATATACTTTAGGTCAGTGGTTCTCAACCTTCCTAATGCCACAACCCTTTAATACTTGTATGTGGGCATGTCTGCATGTGGGCAGATCTGCTTGGAGACAGATAGAGGAGCAATGTCTCGGTTCCTAAGACCATTGGAAATATGTTTTCTGATGGTCTTAGGCGACCCCTGTGAAAAGGTCATTCGACCCCCAAAGGGGAGGCGACCCACGGGTTGAGAATTGCTGCTTTAGGTAGAATGTGAACAATTGTGATCCTGCATCCTTATATATTCTATTTTATTATATAAATCTCATTATTGATAGACATGTAGGTATGATTGTTAATAGACCATATCCTTTGTATTTCATTTTATACTTGATGATCATTATTTAGCTAAGAATTCTCCAGTGCCAATGTTCTACTCATCCCAATTAAATACTTTTTCTCACTAGAGAGAAAACATTTTGTGTATGGAAACAGAGAGAGAGAGAGACAGACAGACAGACAGACAGAGACAGAGAGACACAGAGAGAGACAGAGAGAGAGAGACACAGAGAGAGAGACTGAAGAAGAAGTGAAAGTTGGGGATTATTTCCTTGTCTAGTAGTTTTATTAACAATGGGGTTGCAATATGCAGGAGAGTTGTAAATAGAAAGTATATTGACTAAAGCAAATAAATCAGCAAAAAATCCTATCTCAACCTTCGCTGCTTAATGGAAAATAATATCTAAAGACCATAAAAGGGAAAATGAAGCTTGTTTGTCTCTGTTTCTGGCTTCTGGATCCAGCTGGCATCTTCAACTGAGATCTTACCTCTTACTTACAAAGTTATGGAGGGGCTACGTTCCTTTTCTTTTATCTTATCTCTGTTTTACAAATATGGAAACTGAGGCTCAAAGAAGAAAAGTTACCTGATTATGAGTGATAAAACTGGTCCTGAAACTAGATGTTTTTGCTCTAAATCCCATACACTTGCAATTTCACTGTGAGTTAAAGATCGGGATAAATAAATATGTGTGGACTCAATCTGACTCTGTTTTCTAGAAATGTGTCATGGGTTCTTAATGTGTTTAGTATGGCAGAAAGAACACTGAATTTGTACTCAGACTCCTGGGCTTATGTACTGATTCTTACAAGCTCGCCTGTGTGAATTTGAGATAAGTACTTTACTTCTCTGGAACTCAGTTTACTCATCAGGGAAACAAAGGGATTGGATTAATGTTCTCTAATGTAACTGCCAACTTTAATCATATGTAAAGTACATTGTATTAACTGTATGCAAGTTGAGCAGAGAGTGTTTTGTTTTGTCTTTGAAACTCTAGGATGTAGCAAGGTGCCTTTATAAGTGCTGTTCAAATGAATGAATGAATGAACTGAGTTAATGCTTATTTAACTGTTTTCAACCTTTGCTGACTACTCCAAAGCAGGTGTTTTACATCTCCAATGCTGTCTTAGGAAATATAGCCAGTAATTTCTCTAGATCCTTCATACATTTTGTCAACAATTTATCTCCTTCTCTGGTCTCAGGTGCCAAATAAGTGTGCCTTCCCTTCTACGGACATACTGTTTCTTTTGTTGTTGTTGTTTTTTCAGAAAAGATCAATAGACTCCTAGGTATTTGTACTAATTATAAATTCTTAATCCCTTCTTTGAATGTGGGAATGTTTTCTCAGACTTTACCATAATTAATAATTTAATTTATAAAAGACGCCCCATTGTGGCTCACATTAAAAATACAGCTCAGTTAAAAACATAATAAAATAAACATTAAAGTGGAATCAAATATTAAAAAGCTCAGCAAACTGGCATCATTAACAAATGGGAAAGGAAGTATCTTACTTACCCAGTAGTCTGATGGGGGAAACAACCTGCTGTAATCACATTTCAGAGGCTCATCTTTTTAAAAGTCAGTACTTGTTGCTTTTATTATGGCCAGAGTCACATGCATCTGTCCCTGTCCCTTTCTGACCCATCCCTTACATTTTTGGAGGGCAAAGCTGGAACATAGCAATACGTTTTTTTAAAAATTTATTTTATTTTTTGCTTTTTGGAGGAAGTAGGACAGGGCAATTGGAGTTAAGCGACTTACCCAAGGTCACATGGCTAGTGAGTGTTAAGTGTCTGAGGACATATTTGAACTCAGGTCCTCCTGACTCGAGGACTGGTGCTCTATTCACTGTACCACCTAGCCACCCCAAACTTATGCAGTCTCAACTGGAAGCTGACAATTCAACCTAAATTGCATTAGCAGAACTGCTTAACCATTTTATAATAGCTAACAATTCAATAACTTCAACTCTGCCTTAATTTGGCTAGCTCCATTTTAATTGATGCCTTCAGCATAATGAATCAAGTAAGAATCTCTACTACTCCCCTCCCTCAGCTCTTTTATTTCTACTCACACCAAGACCTGATTAGGTAATCCAAGAACATTAGAACAACAGTCCTTAAGTGGATATTTGACAATGTCTGGTACTTTGAGACAGTGGAGAAAGGTACTAGGATCCCAAAGTGGTAACAAAGCAGTGATCTTCACTAGAAGATTCCTGGTAATTCAGGTTGTTAGGAATGAAATGAAGGAACCTTAGCAGATGAAACATATTAGTTTTATGGCATTATTCTGTATTGTGTATTATTCTTTATTCTATATTATTCTGTATTACTCTTTGACCATCCCTTATCATCCTTATTTTTCTCACTTATCATCTGTCTTATCTATTGTCTGCTTCTACTAGGTATAGGCTGTGTTCAGGGAAAACTAGTGCCTCTCCTGTGAGGTACTCATTGGTTTCCAACTTTGGCATCAACCTGATTCACCCAGTTCTCTCCTGTGGCTTCATGAAACTATAGCATGCACAGTATTCACATCCCAGTAAACCACTTTGGTATAAGGACTGAACCAGGTTGAGGGTAACTGAAGGGTCTCAAACTCTTTGGTGAATTGGAAGGGGGGGGTGTCTATCCAAAGCAGGTGAAGATTATCCCTGGTAGAATGAGTGGATGAGAACAATTTGTTCCACTGTCCATAAAGGCAGCTGAAGCAGGTGCCATGGAGCACTTAGAGCTTGGTTAGACATTGAAGACACCGAGGTCTTCTACTACATCTCAAGCCATCACCAGTCGCTGTTACTTTGTCCTGACACTGGACTGTGACAACTTTGGAAGAGAGAATGGGGCTGATGACTTCATGCAACTCTGCCTCACCTAAATCCAATTCATGTACAAATAAAAAGACATCACTCATACTGTTTTATCATTTTTACCTATTTCAAAGTCCAGTGGTGACAGCCAGGTGATGAAGCAGCAGGTATAGATACACTGGGAGCTGTAGTCACAACCGTGCAGACAGATGGCCCAGGCCAGAACATCTACTTCTCGTTGGAAGCAACAGGGAGATTCAGCAGCCATCAGCAGCCTTTTAAGGACAATACTACTTAACTCTTGGAGTGAGGAAGGGGATAAAAAAGGTGCCCTAAAAATTGTTTGCTTACCCAACCCTGGCCTGTTTACTACAGCAGGCATTGATCTCACCCTGGGTTTAAAACACATATGCAAAAAAAAAAAAGTTTACAAAACTTCTACAAAGGTGATTCCACTCACTATCTGTACATGAAATGTGTACATACTTATGGAATACACAAAATCTAGTAGACCTGAAAGATGAACACCTCAGGTTGTTTCTCACAACTTAACTGGTCTCACATCCTAACAGCACTGAGTGAAATAAGGCTGGCAAATGAAGAACAGCTTACCAAAGTTGGAGCCAAATAGATGTTTTTCTGGAATGACTGTATTGAAGGGAAACATCATAAAGCTGGTGTTGGTTTTGCACTCAAAATTAAACTAGACAACAAGCTTGTATATATGCTAAAAAGAATGAATGACAGATTCATGACAATGTGATTTCCACTTGCAGGAAGGCACCATGCCGCCATCATCAGTGCATATGTTCCCATCATGACAAACCCTGATGAGGTCAAAGAAAAAGTTTATGGAGATGTTGAGAATCTCATCATCAGTGTGCCAAAAGAGGACAAAATTATAATTCTGGGTGATTTCAATGCAACAGTAGGCGCACCAACTGACGGACATGGCAGGGAGTCCTTGGGAGGAATGGAATAGGGGACAGCAATAGCAATGGTGACTTACTACTTAAGGTCTGTGCATTTCATGACCTTCCGATCATCAATAGTGTCTTCCCTTAACCTAAAGAGTAAAACTTTATGGATACATCCTGACAACAAACATTGGTATTTAAAAGGTGATGTCATTGTAAGAAGAATAGACAGACAGGATGAAAGAGTAATGAAGGTAATATGTGGTATAGAGTGCTGGACTGATCATAAACTTAATTTCTCCAAGCTAAATAGTCACAGTCAACAAAAGTGGGAAACCCCAAGGCAAGATGACTACCAGTAGACTTAATGTCAACAGATTAGAGTACTTCTCCAAACAGTAACAGTTCATTGCTAACTTGCATAGAAAGATGAGTCAACACACACAATTGGTAAAAGTGGAACAGAAAAAGATTGGGCAGCTTTCAGAGATTTGGTGTACAGGAATGCATTTACTCATCTGGGTCAGAACACTCAAAAACATCAAGACTGGTTTGATGAAAATGATGGAGAAATTCAGAAGCTGCTATATGAAAAACAAGAACTCCACCAGGTTTACCAGCAAAATAGTTCATCTGTCTCTAAGAAGGCAGCCTTTAACTCCATCACAAGAAAAGTACAAATGAAGCTTAGAGACATGCAGGATTCTTGGCTAAGTAAGAAGGCAGATGAAATTCAGGTTTCTACTGATAGTCATAATCCAAAGGCCTTTAATGAGGCTCTGATGGCTATCTATGGTACATCTCAGCTACTCAGTGCTGATGGAGCCACATTGATTTGCAATAAGGATATGATCCTGAAGACATAGGCTGAACTCATTTATAGTGTTCTCAACAGATCATCATTAATAATGCTGAAACCACTGATTGTTTACCTCAGGTTGAAGTCAATTCCTCTCTAACCAAATTTCCACCTGAAGAAGAGGGTTTTAATGCCAGTATGCTCCTCTCCTGTGGCAAAGCATCTGAAGCTGATTCCTTTGTTGACATTTTCAAGGTACGGGGTCTATTGCTAACTGAAATTTTCCAGGTTATATGGCAAAAGGTTATAAGGCAAAACTCCCCTGCGAGTTGAAGGATGCTTCCATTGTCCATCTTTAGAAAGGTAGAGGAAATAGATTTTCACATAACTATCACAGGGAGTTCTTTCTTTTAGTCATTCCTGGCAAGATTGTTGCCTTAATAGGCTGACCTTTCACCTGGAAGCCAGTGTGGCTTCAGAAAGGGTCAAGAAACAGTTGAAATGGTGTTTGCTGCCAGACTATTCCAGGAGAAATGCCAGGAGAAGAATAGAGATCTGTACATCATATTCATCAATCTGACAAAGGCCTTTGATACTGTCAACTATGAGAATTTATGGAAAATTGTGTCAAAATTCCATTGACTAGAGAAGTTCATCAGTATTTAACATCAACTTCATGATGAAATGCTTGCCCAGGTTCTGATTAATGAATATTTACATCTCATGCTTCTCCAGTCATCAATGGAGTGAAATGAGGTTGTGTTCTTGCTCCCATGCTTTTTAGCGTGATATTTTCAGCCATGTTGTCAAATGCTTTCAATGAGGATGAAGGTGCAAGGTCAGCTATCACACTGATGACAAATTTTCAACTTGAAAAGGCTACAAACCAAGATCAAAGTGGAGGAAGTATTAGTGCATTATTTTCTGTTTGTAGATTATTGTGCACCCAAAGTAGCCTCTGAAGCTGAGATGAAACAAAGTATGAATCAATTCTCTGCTGCTTGTGCTAATTTTAACCTAACAATTAGCACCAAGAAAACACAGGTGCTTCATCAGCTAGTACCACACTATCCATACGTGGAATCATCCATTACAAAACATGGGAATGTTTTCAATATTTTGGATAAGTTCACTTAATTTGGTAGTGTACTTGCTGGGGATATATACATTGACAGTGAGGTTGAAACATGCATTGCCAGAGGTAGCTCATTGATTTGGAAGCTCTGAAGGAAAGGGTGGTAGAGAAGAGAGATTAGACTGATTACCATACTGAAGATCTACAGAGCCGTGGTGCTGACGCCATTGTTGTATGCCTGTGAAACCTGGGCAATATAGGAGGGCCATGCCAGGAAATGGAATCACTTGCATTTTAATTGTCTTTGGAAGATTCTGAAGATCACCTAGTAAGATAAGGTACCGACACTGAGGTCTTTTCATGAGCTAAACTGACAAGCATTCAAATCCTACTGCAGAAAGTAAAACTCCAATGGGCTGGTCATGCTATTCAAATGCCAAATGTACAATTGTCAAAATGACTATTTTATGGAAAACTGACACAAAGGCAAACACTCACCTGATGGTCAGAAGTAGTGAGGTAAGGACACTTTCAAAATCTAAGTTTTTTTGCAATTTATCATATAACATGGGAGACACTGGCATAGGACTACCCAGCATGACATGCTCTCCTGAAGGAAGGCACTGTGCTGTATGAGCAAAATTAAAATGAAGTAGCTCAAAAGAAACATGAGATGCATGCGGGTTATTTGTGCCCAACCTCTGGCAGAGCCTCTCAAGCTTATGTTGGTCTGATAAGCCACAGGCAGACACTGTAATTTGACTCTAATATAGTGATATCATTTCGGTCCTCTTTGAGAATGAAAGAGAACAACCACCATTACCTACAAAAATGCCCACATCCTCTCATCTCCCAAAACCCTTCCATCCCCACCATTATTCCATATATACCCTGTATTTTGTGCACAAGCTTCTTGAGTATGAAGTCTGCAATAGGTTTCTCAAATCATCTCCTCTTACTCTCTTGTTAAGTTTGGTTCACCAAATTTCTGACCTCATCATCTGGCTGAAGCTGCTATGTCTAAACATACCAGTAACTTGATAGCCAAATTTAGTGGCCTTGTTCTTAATTCCCATGCTTCTTTACCTCTCTGCAGCCTTTGATATTATTTATCATCCTACTAGCTGATACTGTGGATAGAGTTCCAGGCCTGGAGTCAGGATAACCAGATTTCAAATCTGGTTTTAGAATTAACCTCTGAACTTATGCCACTTAACCTCTGCCCTTGTTTTCTCATCTTTAAAAAATAGAGATAGTAATAGTACATATCTCCAAGGGTTGTTGTGAGGATCAAGTGAACTCATTACAAAGTGCTTAGCACAGTGCATGTCACATAGTAAATGCTATAAAAATGTTAGTTCTTCCTCTATTGTCTTTCTTTCCTGGTTCTTCCCCCACCTATTTAACCACTCCTTTGTTGGATCTTCATCCAGGTTACATCCAATAACCCTTGGTGTCCCTCAGGGCTCTGTCCTGGGCCTACTTCTGTTTTCCCTCTATATGATTTCACTAGGTGATCTTATCAGCTCCTACACATTCAAGTATTATTTCTATTATGCTGATTCTCAAAACTACTTAGCTCTTCCTAAGCTCTCTGTTGACCTGCTGACACACATATTCGATTGTCTATTAGATATCTCAAAACGAGTAGTCCAGTACACATCTTTAACTCACATGTTCAGAACTGAGCTCATCATTTTTCTTGGTAAACCATTCCTCCTTCCAAATTTCCTTATTATTATCCAAAGCATCACCATCCTCCAGTCCCCCAGGCTCACAACCTAGGCACCATTCTCAAGTCTTATCTGTTCAACCCTGCCCCACATCCCATAGCCAGTTTATTGCTAAGATCTGGCAATTTCACCTTTGCAACTTTTTTCAAATATGTATAGTTAAAAACATGTGTCCTCCTCTCTGGTACCACTGTGGTATACCCCCATTGCCTCATTCTCTATTGCAACAGACTGCTGGTTGGTCTGTCTGCCATCAGTCTTTCTTTAGGTTAATTTGGAGTATGTATATATGTGTGGTGGGGGGAAGAACCTACAACCTCAAGGCCACATATGTATCACTCTAAGTCCTCAAGTATGGATAGTCCTTTGACTGAATCCAAATTTCACAGAACAAATTCCCTTAATAAAAAGATTTGTTCTGTAAAACTTGGAATCAGCCAAAAGGTCATACCTAAGGACCTAGAAAGCCACATGTGGCCTCAAAGCCACAGGTTCCCCACCTCTGGCCTAGTCCATTCATCTACCAAAGCGATTTTCCTAAAATACAGGTCTGACCTTGACTGCTTCTCTTCTCTGACTCTGCAAACTCCAGCCATGCCCTGTCACCTCCAGGATCAAATATAAGACCCTCTATGTGATTTTCAAAGCCTTTCATAACTTGGACCAACCCCTTCCACTTTACCAATCTTATTACACTTTATACTCTGCCACATATTTTTTTTTCCCCACATACTTTTCAATAGAGGACTACTGGCCACTTTGATACTCCTTGAACAAATTGTTCTCTCTCTTAGCTTCAGGAATTTTCTTTGGCTGTACCTCATGCAATACTTTCCTCCTCATCTTCTACTCCTGAATTTCCCCACTCTTTCAGAAACCAGGTAAAATCCCATCTTGTATAGGAAACTTCTCTTACTATACCTTATTTCATATACATTCCCTCTGATATTTCCTATTATTCTGCAAATAGTTTATTTGTATATATTTGTTTGAATGTGATCTCCCTATCAGGTTGTGAGCTCCTTAAGTGTAGGGACTGTTTTTTGCTTTTCTTTGTATTCCAATGCTTAGCATAGTATCTGATACATAATAGACAATGAATAATTATTTCCTTCTGACTAATATAACAGGTTAAAGTTTACAAAGCACCTTACCCTATTTGAGCTTCACAACTATGAGGGAAGTTATTGCGGATAATAGTGCCATTCTTATTTTGCATGTGAGGAAACTGAGGCCAAAGGAGATTGCTATTTCCCCTTGGTCATTTAGTAAGTAAAAGTCAAGGGAAGGATTTTAACCTGGAGTGCTTCCTGACTCTAAACCCGAGAAGTTATAGACAATACCACACTGTTTAATCTGCAATTAAGAACAGAATGTTTTAAAAAATAGAACATAAATGGAGAGATTTTCTAAAACATCAAGGCCAAGTGTTCACTAGCAACATAATAGAGGTGATTATCTCAGTGATTCAGATTAAAATGAACAATCTTTGGCAGCTAACCAAATTAGTCAATAAGAGAAATAAAAACAAAAAGCCAATTTTTAAAACAAGGACATAATTGTGTTGGAAACTCAAATATAATCCCTGTGTTTCTATTCCAAATGATGTGTACCTGAACTTAAATTCTATAAATATCTAATTATAGTGTTATTCCTCAGAGGGAGCTTAGAGATGATCTTTTCCAAGACTCTTTAAAATAAATAAACAATGAAACCGAGTTCCAGTTGAAAAGCAAAATGGCTTATCTAATATCTGTAAATACTTTGCATTCAAAGTTGAATTTTGGGCTCTCCTTTTATTACTTTGAAGTAGCATGGAATAGAGAAATGTCAGGAATGTGGGGTTTGAATAACATCTTAGATAAATTCATAGTGACCCATCACAATCATTTAACTTCCATAAGCCTCAACTTCCACATTTGTAAAATGGGCATCATTGTCATCATCATCATCGTCATCGTCATCGTCATCATCATCATCATTGACGTCATTATTGTCATCATACCTTTCTTCACAGGATAGATGTAAGGATCAATTGACCAAATCCTAGAAGCAGTTAGATGGTGCCTTGGATAGAACACTGGTTCTGGAGTCAAAAGACCTGTGTTTAAGTCCAGCCTCAGACACTCACTAACTGTTTGTATAACCTTAGCATGCTTCTTTTTCCTCATGTGTAAAGTGGGAATACAATATGTCCCTTTCTCCCAGAGTTGTTGTGAGGATTAACTGATATTTTCAGTGTGCTTTGAAAACTTTAAAGTGGTATATAAATGTTAGTAATTATTATATAATCTATGCAAAGCATTTTGCAAACCTGAAAGCCCTCCGTTACATTCATGTTAGTGTATAATATTATAGATTATTTTTCCTTCTCTGTTTCAGATTTAGTTATATCACTTGGACATTTTATTGGAGAAAATGGATTATGTCACCATCTTTTAACTGATGACAGAAATAAATCTTTTTCGCATCAATAAACACAATTGCCTTGTTAAAAGCCACATGGAAAAATGAGACAAAAAGATAAAAAAAATTTCCAGGAAGTTCATTTCCAGACGTAGTTCTAAAATACTTACATCTGTGACCAGTAATCATTATCATATTTGGGACATAAAGTTTTAGTCTCTGTAAAACAAACATACTTCAACAATTACAGTTGCTTTTAAAAATTGCAAATGTAGAATTGATTTAAGGGGTGGAGAAATGTCCTAATAACTAAAGATATAGAGAAGGAGATTAGTCTCACACAGAAAACTGTTCGTTCCCTTCTCCTTGTTGCTCTTTACACATACTAGATAACCACTTATTGGGTATGTTTCAGTGGGCCTTTCTTTTCAAGACTGGGTTAAATCAAATGGCAATAGAAGTCCCTTTCAACTCTAAAATTCCATTACTTGTTGACTTGGAGTAAAAAAAGATATTGAAAATTAGACCAATTTGAGGAAGTTGGGGCTAAGTGTTAAATTTAGAAAATGGGTCAGTGAGTTAAAGCATTTATGTTTGGAAAACTCCCCTCAAAAAATTGTAGCAAACAGGAAGGAAACAAAAAAATTGTTAACCTCCCTCTGGAATCCATCATTATTTCGCAGAACCACATATACTGGTTTATTTTCCAACAAAGTGTTTGTTTTCCATATGTAGACACTGACAACAAAGGCTCCTTTGGTTTGTGGTTGCTGTAGTTATTTTCGTGACCTGTCAGTGCTTTGGAATTAGTTGTGGTGAGAGAAATTCCTATTTTTTTTTTCTTGCTTTGATTCATCTCTAGTACACTACTTTTTCAACTATAGGAGTAGACAGTGATCATCTTGAATGTTTTAAACACCTTTCAGGCTTGATGCAGGAGAATGAATTAATTGACCACAGTAGCTACCATCCAGCCTAGACTTATGGAAGGTTCCACTTGTCCAGTTAGCCAATCCAAGGAACATTTGTTTGACTACTAGAGACTGATACTGTTTTTTGTTTTGTTTTGGTTTTTGGTTGTTTTGTTTGTTTGCTTGTTTGTTTATATTTCAGATTTTCTTGAATTGCTAATGTGCATGACATTTAAAAAGTCTTTTATGAATTAATGTACTGTTATCATATCTATTTGATTTTTTTTTTTATGGCACCAGCAGTTCTTTTTTTTTTCCCCTTGATTCATGAGATTATGGGATAAAATTAGACTCAAAAATAAATCAGACACAGACAAGAGACTTTGGCTTAATTCCCTAAGTTAACAGTTCTCAAAGAGTTGGAAAATTGTTTCATATTCTTTCTTGGGGTTAGTAAAAGAGGAGCAATGGGGCTGCTCAAAGATATGCTTTCTACTTTTGCTGAGCTTTGTGACCAAATTGGTTCTGCCTTACTTCTACTCCCCTCTTCGTTATCTCCCAAATCAGTAGAAAGGCTTTTGAGAAGCAAATTGAAAAGCTGTTTAAAAATACTTGCAGCCAGAAGGATACAACCTAAGAGTTTTCCAGATTGCCTATTGACCTGAGTCAGCTTTTGCTTATCATTAGGTGTTATTATGTCTGAAAGTTCTGATCTCTCTGGCAGCTTGTGTTTTTTTTTTAATTCTTTTCTTTTTAAATTTTGAGTTCCAAATTCTCTCCCTCTAACACTTCTTCCACTTACTAAGAAGGCAAAGTAATATGATATCAATTATTCATTTGAAATGTTGCAAAACAAATTTTCATATTAGCCATATCACACAAAAGCAAGAAAAATATATTGAGAAAATCGTACTTAAGTTTGTACTGAATTCATCAGTTCTCCCTTTAAGGAGGAGTGTTTTTTTTTCATAATGAGTCCTTTGGAATTGCCTTGGATCATTGTATTGATCAGAGTAGCCAAATCTTTCACAGTTGATCATCATTACAATGTTACTGTTACTGTGTACAATGATGTCCCAGTTCTTCTCACTTCACTGTTCATTAATTCATGTAGATCTTGCCATGTTACTTTTTTTCTGAGACCACCCCTTTTTCATTTCTCATAGCACAATAGCTCCATCACATTCATGTGTTACAGCTTGATAAGCCATTCTGCAACTGATGAGTATCGCCTCAATTTCTAATTCTTTACTAACACAAAAAAACTGCTATAGATATTTTTGTACATATAAGTACCCATCTTTTTTTCTTTGATTTCTGTGGGGTTACAGACCTAGTAGTGGTATTTCTGGATGAAAGGATATGCATGATTGTGTTGAACTTAGGGCAGAGTTCAAAATTGTTATCCAGAATGATTGGACCAGTTCATAAATCCACCAACAGTTTATATATAATATATGTATATATTATAATATATAATTCTATATAATATATTATACAATAATATATATTTTCTCTAATCCCCTCCAATATTTTTCATTTCTGATAGATGTGAGGTGGTATCTCAGAGTTGCTTTAATTTGTCTTCCTCTATTCAAGAGTGACAGAGCATTTTTTAAAATATGACTCTATATAACTTTTATTTCTTCTTCTGAAAGTTGCCTATTCATATCCTTTGACCCTTTATCAGAGATTTTTTTTTTTTGATATTGCTTCATTGTCTCTCCTCATGCACTCCTGGCTGTCTCCCATACCTGGTGTCACAGATCTTTCTTGCCAACCT
Source organism: Pseudochirops cupreus (assembly GCA_028627135.1). NCBI lineage: Eukaryota > Metazoa > Chordata > Mammalia > Diprotodontia > Pseudocheiridae > Pseudochirops > Pseudochirops cupreus. The sequence continues at coordinate 181,449,612 of CM053582.1, read as the reverse complement.
CTTAAATAGTCTTTGGCTCAGAAAATATCTCACTCTGAACTTTTGTTTGTTCTGGTGCTCCAACATTTTATGTGAGAAGTTATTTTAAAGTAGTTTAGAGGAGAAATTTGGGAGAATTCAGAGGGATTGCTGCCTATTCTCTGCCATCTTGGTTGGCCCTACATTTATCGTTTTTGTTTCCTCACCCACACAAAATCTTAATCAATGCTTATGTGTTTACATAAAGTGAATTGATGGGTGAAAAAAGCCGAAAGTTTTTGTCTTTAACACTTAACATTTATGCTGAAGCAAAGTTGTTATAATTAGTGATACTTTTTTTTTTTACTTTTTGCTATTGGAGAAAATGATGCAGTTGCTGTTTAGTCATTTGAGTCATGTCTGACACTGTGACCTATTTGGAGTTTTCTTGGCAAAGATACTGAAGTGGTTTACTGTTTCCTTTTCTAATCTATTTTACAGATGAGGAAACTGAGGCAAACAAGGTTAAGGGACTTGCCCAGGATCACATAACTATTAAATGTCTGAGGCCAGATTTGAACTCATGTCCTCCAGATTCCAGGGCCAGGATTCTATGTACTGCACCACCCAACTGTCTCAGAGCAAATGATACAACACACCAATACACCTTCAAGTCAGTTGGGGTAAGGGGCCATCAAGAAACCAGAACAATGTAAGACTATAGCTGGGAAAGAACCTGACAAGGTGGTTGAGGATGTGAGAGCAAATGCTTGTTTCCTCTCTCTCTATCATCAAATTTAATATCGTTGCCATTATTCTCCCAAGCCCAAAGGAATATAATTCCCCTTAAAAGAGAAGATGCAAACAGAGTAAAAGTTAATTAGTTCTACCTTCTCTTCATAGTCAGTTATCATCATATCCTTTCTCAGCAAGTGGTGCTATCCTCCCTTTATTCCACTATATTCTCCCTATACTTCTTAGTAATAAAGAAGCAGTTTTTGTGGTCTCAAGCATTCTTGACCAACCTCAGATGATTTCAGTTTTTATAATTCCTAGCGATTCTTGCCTTTTTTATATTCATCTTGTGTTTCTTGGAAATTTTTGCTTCCATATTCTAGACATCTTTAAAAATAACTTTGTAAATAAGTTCCTTATGCATCTTTTTTTCAATAGTATTTTATTTTCCCCAGTTACATGTCAAGAAAATTGTTAACATTCATTTTTACAAGATTTCGAGTTCAAAGTTTTCCCCTCCCTCCCTACTCTCCACTCTTCTGAAAATGTAGACAGTTTGAATTAGTTTATACATGTGCTATCATATAAAAATATTTTCATGTTAGTTATAGTTGTGAGAGAAGAAACAGATCAAAAGGAAAAATAAAACATGAAAAAGAATAAAGTAAGTGAAGAAATATGCTTCAATCTACATTCAGAGTCCATCAGTTCTTTTTCTGGATATGGATAGAATTTTTTCTTCCTGAGTCCTTTGTACTTGTCTTGGATTATCATGTTGTTGAGAAGAGCTGAGTTATTCATAGTTGATCATCACAGTACGTTGCCATGTATAATGTTTTCTTCATTCTATGTCTTTCACTTTGCATCAGTTAATTCAATATTCTCTACATTTTTCTGAAATCTGCCTGTTTATCAATTCTTATGGCATAATAGTATTCCATCACATTCATATACTACAGCTTGTTCAGTCATTCCCAAACTGATGAACATACCCTCAGTTTCCAATATTTTGCCAACACAAAAAGGGCGACTATAAATATTTTTTGCACTTGTAGGTCCTTTTCTTTTTTAAGATAATATCTTTGGGATACAGACCTTAGCAGTGCCATTGCTGGATCCAAGTGTATGCACAGTTTGATTGCCCTTTCCACATAGTTCCAAGTAGCTCTCCAGAATGGTTAGATCAGTTCACAACTCTGTCAACAGTACATTAATGTCACAGTGTTCCCATAACTTCTCCATTTATGATATTTATCATTTTCCTTTTTTTTTGTAATATTTGCCAAAGTGTAAGTAGGTACCTCAGAGTTATTTTAATTTGCCTTTCTCTTTTCAAAAGTGACTTAGAGCCCTTCTGCAAATGCCTATAGATAGCTTTGCTTTCTTCCTCTGAAAACTGACTGTTCATATCATTTGACCATTTATAAATTCGGGAATAATTAGTATCCTCATATATTTGTCTCAGTTCTCTAAATATTTGAGAAATGAGGCTTTTATCAGAGACACTTGTTGTAAAGAATGTTTCCCGGTGTTCTGCTTTCCTTCTAATCTTGGTAGCATTGGTTTTGCTTGTATGAAACTTTTTAATTCAATATGATCAAAATTTACTATTCTATATTTTGCAGTGCTCTCTATCTCTTGCTTGGTCATGAATTCTTCCCTTCACCCTAGATCTGATGAGTAAACTGTTACTTGTTCTTCTAATTTGCTTTTGGTGTGGACCCTTTTATGTCTAAATCATATCAACAGTCTATCATATTTAACTTTTCTAATATTCTGTTTACCTCCTTATTTTCTTGTTTATTTTTTAGTTGGATTTATTTAATTCTGGGAGGTTGAGATCCCCCACTAGTATAATTTTAATGTCTATTTCTTCCTGTAACTCTCTTAACTTCTCCTTTAACTCTTTGGATGCATGTGCATATGGTGCATATATGTTGCTTCGTTCTCTATGATAACTTTTAGCAAGATGTAGTTTCCTTCCTTATCCCTTTTAATTTGGTCTGGTTTTGCTTTTGCTTTGTCTGAGATTATGATTGCTACCCTTGCTTTTTTTTTCACTTCAGCTGAAGCCAAGTACATTCTGCTCTATCTACTTACCATCATTTTCTCTATTTCTGTGCTTTAAGCGTGTTTCTTACAAAAAGCATATTGGAAGATTCTGGTTTTTGATCCACTCTACAATCCACTTCTGTTTTATGGGAGAGTTCATCCCATTCACATTACAAATTGAGATGATGCTTATCAATGGAGGAATGACTGAATAAGCTTTTTGTTTATGATTGTGATAGAGCATATTGTGCTATTAGAAATGATGAGGGTGGTGGTTTTGGGGGAAAAACAAACAAAAATAAAACAAAATACAAACAAATATGGGAAGATCTGTACAAACTGATGAAAAGTAAAGTGAGAAGAAATCAGGAAATCACTGTGCACAGTAACAACGTCATGAGGATGAACAACTGTGAATGACTTAACTACTTTGACCAATACAATGATCCAAAACAGTACCAAATGACTCATGATGAAAAAATGCTATCTACCTCCAGAGAGAGAATTAATGAACTTTGAGTACAAATTGAAGTATAATGTTCTCTCTTTAGAAAAAAAAATGAAAGAATAAGTGCAAGCCTTTGGGTACATTTCAAATTGAATCATTCAGATGTCAACTAGTTGTGAACGTCTTTAAATAATTTGAAGGGATCAAAGAAGCCTGGTTGAACAAAAACAGATACAATATAGAAAATCTCTTGTATCTTGGTGAAGAAGACCAAGTCTTAGGCTATTTTTAAAAACAACAGTCAAGTTAGGACCAGTCAACCATGTATCAGAGGACTCCAAATTCAGGAGCTAAGAATTTCAAGACATTGAGAAAAAGAAGATGGCCTTCATATACTCCCCCATTGACTATATAATCAGAGAGTTTTGGTTAATAGGAAACTGTGCATCCATCAGAAAGTAGGGAAAATTTGTTGAGGGCAAATACATTTCCTGAGAAAACATAACTAAGTAGCCAGAGATCAAATTGAGCAGGTAATTACATATAAAAAAACCCAAAAGACCTTCTAGAATGAAAGATCAGAAGAACTGGAGTTCCAATCAGTTTTTTAAAGTAGTGTACCTGAAACAACAAGAGCTGACAGTCCCCCCAGCAGGATATCTCCAAGCAAAGTCTCTCTCAATGACAACTTTCCAGGGATCCTATAGAGGAATTTCCTATTTTCATTCAAGCCTATAATGGTTGCTTAGTTCTTGAGTCACTTTCAACTTTCAAACTCCTATGAATGCATGAACTCATTAGTGAGTTAGTATTAAGTTTAAGGCTAGCCCATCTTACAGCACTACAAGGAAGTAGAATTGAGCAAGACAGTCATGTTTGCCTCAGTTTCCTCATCTGTAAAACAAGATGGAGGGGGAAATCTAGTATATTTTCCAAGAAAACCACAAAAAGCAATCACTAAGAGTTGGACATAACTGAAAAAATGACTAAACAGCACAGATGACAAATCTTCTGAGAACTGGTTTAATGGACCAGTTAAATTTGTTGCACAAGAGATATTGAAATGTCATATCTCTTGTCATGTCTCTTTTTTCTTCGAAGTCATGGATATGTGGATAGAGGATTGTTGGGTAGCAGTATCCATATTATGGAAAAGATGTGTATCTTAGTGATTTCAAAGTTAAAACAATGTGATTGAGTAAAAAGAATCCTGCTTCCTGGAAGTCAGAGTGCTTAGACCATTTCACTTTAGTGTGAAGAAATCTCAGGGAAGAAAATGAACTCAGATAAGTAAGTTGAAGATAAAGAATCTCAGTGTCTCATTATAAGCTAAATGGGTACAGCTAGCTTTATCAGATGTTCAATAGATCTGTTATTTCACTGCTAAATTGACCAAGTTCTTTCCCTGCTTAGACCTTGGCTAGTGACCTTAACTCAGTTCTTGTTTCATGATGAGAACTTTTCTGTCTCAGCCACGAGAGCCTTGACTTAGATATTTTTGCTTTCCCTGGATTTCACAGAGACTCTTTATAAATTCTTTCTTCCCCAGACTCTACTTGGACAAATTCCCTAGAGCAAATGATCCCTGCTTTCATCCTTTTCCTAGCTACCTTGCCTCTGGTCAGCTAATATGTGACTAGCTTCCCCTGCAGGCTTCTAGTCTGCATCAAATCATCCCTCCTTCTGATCTGCTTTCTTTGTTTTGGGGGCATATATCATCCTCAGTCAGTTCCCCAGAGTGCCTCCTCATTCTTTTTAGTCTCTCAGTTTCCTTAAAAGAGTTCCTGTTATTCGTAAAATCACTTTCTGATCTTTTAGCCACTCTAAAATATCATCCTTTTTTTTTTTAAACTTTTCCTCCTGTCCTTAAGGTCTCTTCTCTAGTTCCATGATGTCTAAGCTGGTATTCTTCTTTTCCTTACTACACTGGAATGTGCAAGCTTACATTTATATTTTAACCGTCATCAATACCATCTCTTAAAATTAAAAAAAAAATTATGAACATAACAAACATGAATATTGCTTTATACAAAGACTATAGAAAGAAGATTGAAAGGAAATATTCACTTTCTAGCACATATATGTATGTATATATGTGTATATATATGTATATATGTGTGTGTGTGTGTGTGTGTATATATATATATATATATATATTTAAAGTTAGCATATATTAAATTAAATATGATGGCACCAGCATTTTCCTGCTTATCTGTGTTCTTTTATGAACTTTCTTCTTCTTTCTTTTGTTGATTTTTAAAAATATTTCCCTGCTATTCTTTCTTCTATCACTACCTGTCCACATCTCCTCCTAAGTGTCTTTTATGAAAGAAGAATATAATAAAGGGTCTCACTTAACAGGCAAGTCTTATTGATTACCTTTAGTCTATCACCTCTTAGCCAAGGGTTGAGAAACATGGTTCATTATCAATCTTCTGGAGTTAGGGTTGGTCAGTTCATTACTCATAGTTGTTCAGTCTTTCAAAGTTTTTTTTCCGTTATATTAAAGAAATAATTATTTAAACTATCCTTCTACTTCTACTCTTTTTGTTTTCCATGAATTCACATAAATCTCACTAGGTTTCAATGAATCCAACTTTAATCCTTTCTTGTGGCACAATAATATCACATTAATAACATGTTCAATCATTCTCCTTATTTCTTTCCTGGCCCTCTTTTTTATTTTCTCTGGACTTCAAAATTACATCTCTCTTTCTGAATTCTCCCTCATTGTCTGGGTCTTAGTCCTACTGGGACAACCTAAAAATATCTGTGGCCTGCTCACCCTGTAACATCCATTTGAAAACCCTTTGCCTTCCTCCTTTTCCATTGGTGAGTTCTTCCTGGAAACTCCATTGTGAAGGGGTTTCATTGGACTTCAAAATCATGTGCCACTACAGGAATCTCCCTTCTCTTCCCTCAACTCACTTTTCCACTACTTTTCATAAAAATTAGATTGTAAGCTCCTTTTTTGTATATTATTTATATACCTAGTACTGAGCACATTATCTGGCATATATTGCTTAAAAATGCTCATTTTCTTTATTCTTTCATTCCTTTCTTCTTGATGGCCATCTGCTTTTCTTCCAGTTCTGTGCTATAAAAAGTGTTCCTTTAAATTTTTTTCTCTTTATTTTTTATTTCTTTGGTCTATGAACAGTTTAGGAAAAACAAACTGCCTATCAATAATGTCAGGTAGCATTTGCAATAATCCACACAGTCTCTCACTTTTGCAAAGAAGGAAAGAAGTTAAATTTTCTCAATTCTTTTTTAAGTCAAATGAGGTCATTGTAAATCAATGCTATTAGGCTTTGTAGTCTTCTTTCCAAATAACTGGCACGGATTTGGGGCTCTCAATTTATCAAATATTTTATACTCAATATTTTATCCATAAAGACAGAGATGACTGAAGAATTAGATTGAAATACATTGGGACTATGTTTGTCAGCTAATCCACAAGGGCAACATTTGCTTTGTTTAATTGAGTGTTTGAGGAGTGAGCTACCTTGTCTTTTATTCTGCTTTAAGTATAATACATTGAAAAAACAAAATAAAACAAACTGGGAATCAAGAAACTTTATGCAGTCTCTTGCTTGCCATTGATTTGCTACATGATCTTGGAGAAGTCACTTACCTTTGGTGGGTCTTACTTTGTACTTACTTTGTACTGATGTAAAATGAGGAGAATGGAATAGGTGATCTCTAAGGCCCTTCTTGTTCTAGCATTCTATTCTTCCTTAATGTCTGATTTCTTTCTGCTCATTATCACTGTGTTCCCTGAAGGGTTTCAGTTTGCAAGGGTGAAAGGGCTGGTTATGCTCAGAAAGAAGGGACATGAATTATTCACAATAGAATGTGGCTCTGTTCCCAGTTACTACTTGACCATCTCAGACCACCTGCTGAGCTTGTCTAATATTAATGGAGGCTTAAGAACTTTAAAAGGGAGACTGAGTGACACCATTGGACATGGTTTCAATTAATATTCTTCATGATGATTGAGTAGCAGTATTTCTTGTAGCAAGAGGAAACTTAAAAATATAATAGGATACCATTGTCATAGTAGTTCAATAATAGGTGCTCCCAGTATAAATCTTTCAGAAATCAGGATCACATAACCAGGCCTTAGTGATGTGAACATTCATAAATTATTCTACCTGTGTGGCTAAGGTCAATCCCAGGCTCAAAACAGCCAGACAGGTTCTCCAGGTATTTTTATTTTGTGTGGCTGTATCATACAGAGGTCAGAAGAGTATATACTATTATGAACAAATTCTAAAGCCCCAACTAAATTTTGTAAACAGAAGGATCATTGTAGAGTCTGACATTTTGGGAATAGAAACATTGAGATCTCAATGCACACACTAAAAGGGGTTTCAGTCCACTGTCTCTACATAAAAAACTGATTCCAAGTATATTATCTTTTGTCTGAAGCTTACTTTAGGCCTCTGTAACTGGCAATGAACGTATTAAGGACAACTAATAATAATGACAATAATCCATCATACTTATAAAATGACAAAAAATCACATTTATATGGGGATTGATTTATAGCTACAAGTAGCATTGTCACATTTCATCCTTTCATCACTCGTATTAAATAGACAGTACAAATTTGGCTATTCCTTTTACATAAATGAGAAAGCTGAGAGTCAGGAATTTTAAGTCGGTCTTTCTGACCCAATGGTGTGAAGTCTAGAAGTGGCAGAATTAAGACACAAAATGATATCTTCCTAAGTCTAGGATTAGCTTTTATTAATAATGTTATATTGCCTTTCTGAAGTATGCTTTATCATTTTTAGTTTTGTTTATTGTTTTACCACTGCCTTAAGTTTTTAAAACATGTTCCATTCTATACATGATCTGCTCATTTTACCCTGTAAGAAATAGAAAATTTTTGATATAAATGTAAAAGCATATACATACCTTAATCATTTTTAAAGCAATTTTAAAATTTCTTGCCAGATGAATGGATCAATTTACATCTTCATCTACCTTGTATTAGTGCATCTATCTTCCTTCAGTTCTTCATCACTTCCATCTACTCCAGTTTGCTAAGTACGAGGAAGAAAAAATATGGCTTGGTATTTTGCTTTTATTAATTTGAAGGGATTTTCATGTGGGTTTTGGTTACAGTTTTTTTTTTTTTTTGAGTTCTTCATACTTTATAACCATTTAACTATTAGAGAATTTCTATTTGTTGTATATGTTTTTTTGTTCATTTTGTAACTTGGATGTTAGGTCATTATCAGAAATATTTGATGCAAAAATACTTAAAACAAGCATTTTCCTTCTTAGCTATAGTGATTTGGTTCAAGCAAAAGCTTTCAATTTCATATAACTGGGAAAGAAACATTTATACATACCTAACATGTGCTAGGCACTGTATTATACTTTCTTTACAGATATTATATCACTACAATTCTGTGAAGTAGGTGCTATCTTTATTCCCATTTTACTGTTGAGAAAATTGAGGTTAAGTGACCTGTCCAAGGTTACACACAAAATAAGTGTCTGAGGCTGAATTTGCACTCAGACTCTCTTGACCCCAGATGTAGTGCTCTATCTACTGAGGCACTAATTACATCAATTGAAATTGAAATTACATAGAAAATGTTATTTTTAGAAAAAAATTCATTCTTTGGCTAAGATTTATTACTTTATTAATAGTAATAAAATATACTTTCCTCCATTTCCTTCTACTTTTAAAATGACATTAAATTTATATAGCATCAAGGATTTATTCAGAGTTATTTATTCTGAACCTAGTTTTCACCTGTTTTCCAGCTTTTCTTTTTTTTTACAAATAAATAGCATTTTCCCAAGAAATCTATTTATTTTATGTTTCTGAATCAGTGGATTATTAAGTTCAGTTATTTCTGCTTCTTGCTTATTTAATACATTTATTAATGTTACTTTTCTGTTTTTTTTATCCAGAATTTCATAGTTTTAATTATTATTATGTTAAAATATACTTTAATGTCTGACTGTTCTATTCTGCTTTTATCTCTTTTTATTAGTTCACTTGAGATTCTAAAACTCTCGTTGCTTCAAATAAATTTTACTGCTATTTCATCTGACTCTATAGATTATCTTGTTGATATAGCAAAAATATTGTAAGACATTTGAGATTATATAATTATTTTATATTAGATTAACCCAATTATGGCCAATGAATACCCATTTAATTATTCATGTCCCTTTATTTCTTTAAAGAGAGTAGTGTACCATTATTTATTGTACTCTACATCCTGAATCTGTCTTGGTAACAATTTTCAGGTATTAGGTATTTGTAGTTACCATGAATGGAATTTTAATAACTATTATTTTTCTATTGTATATATTTTTCTTTTTAATACATGGAAATATTGATGACTTTGGGGATTTATTTTGCATCCTAATACTGAAGGTAATAATAAGTTTCATTGCTGATTCTCTGAGGTTGTCTAAGTGTCATCATGTCACACATAAATGGATTCTTTTGTCTCCTTTTTGCTGAAGTGTGTTCCTTAATTTCTTGTCTCAGTGCTATCAATAATATTTCTAAAATTCTGTCGAATAATGGTGCTGGGGGATCTTTTTATATCTATTTTGTTTAGGAAGTTTTTAGAGTTTTGATATAATTGATATAACTTGGTTGTTTATGGTTGCTCTTTGCTTCAATGTGATTAATTATTAAATATTTTCCTAATGCAGAACAGAACTTTTATGTGCGATATAAATCTATCTTGGACATAATGAAGACGTTTTGGATATATAGCTTTAGACTTTTTACTAATATTTCATTTACATTTTTGCACTAATATTCATTAGTGATATTGTTCAATAGGGAGTTCTAAAAGAAATTCATAATTCTTTCCTGTCTTGGGAGCTAAAATTTTATATGACAGAAGTTTGATAAAGTATTTTCCTTTTCCCTCCCTCCCTTCCCCTTTCTCTCTCTTTCTCTCTCTCTCTCTCTTCCTCCTTCCTTTTCTCCCTTTCTCTCTCCTTCCTTCCCTCTGTCTCTCCCCAATATTTGTGGGGGACATGTAATTATTTCTCTTTAAAAGTTTACTAGATTTTACTTGTCACTTTATACTTTTCAAAATACTTTCACATACAACAGGCAGGCTACATTCTAACAGTTTAAATAAATTTAATTTAATAAATATTTTAGGTGTCTACTATTTCTCAAATATTTTAGTATGTACTAGGGAGAGCATTTAGAAAAAAAATATAACAAGTGATATAACAGTGATTTAACTGGAATCAATATGATTTAGGGATTTTGTTTCAAAATACAAAGATTGAAGAAAGCAAGAAATCAAGTCTTTGTAGCCCTAATTTGCCACTTCACAGTGTAATATACACACCTTTACATTAAAAGAAAAAAAGGCATTCAGAGTTAACAGTGAAATGTACTGATTGAAATGACATATAAATGTTCTTTTGGGTACAACAACAACAAATTTCTAGCCCTTTAAGAACATCTAGACCTTATTTCCTATTCAATTACTATTCATATTCCCCCTGTTCATATATAGCATTGTACTTTTGTTTAAGGAACCTTGTGATAAGTTGAGGAGTGACTTTCATGTCACCTCTTGAAGATTTTCATATTTGGAATAGTTCAGGCACATATTCTTAGTAACTCTCAATATTTTCAAATGTTGCCAGGCAAACAAAGGTGAGTGTGGAAGAGACAGAAAGCAGCTTTGTGAATGAATGGAAAGTGGCTGTGGACGCCCCATCACGCCTCTCCTAATCAGGTTGTCACATTTTCATGTGATGTAAGGTGTACAGAAATGTTGGCATTCCACTCAGCTTTCCTGTGATCATAGAAATAGGAGTGCTCTTGAAAGGTGATATAACTGAAGTGATTAGAAATGTAAGAGCCTAACTTTTCACTTCTGAAATTAGCTTTCCAGCTCTCAAGTGTGTTTCCATCTTCTCTGGTTACATTTTTAGTTGCTAACCATTTGGTAATTTTGTCATTGTTGTTTCTTCTTGTTTTTACCATAATGCCAAAGTAAAGTGGTTGGCTGGGAGGGGGGTCAGGGAGGTAAAGGAAGGAGAGGAAGGGAGTCCACTACTCTAATACAACATAGAAGTCCCAGATTTCCATTAGAATCAATTAATCAATCAAATCTGTAAACTAGGTATAAATAATTCATTGACACCTTTACTGAGTCAGTCAAAAGCATAAACTAGTTTTAAAAAGGATTTAATCAATTCTGGAGTGAAAATCTTTGAGCCATTGGATGAAATGTGATGATGTGATGTAGGAATTGTTTTAGAATGCTTAAACTGGGTTTTTTGACCTGGGTTATCTAAACTAGGTTTTGAAATTTTGAATAATTATTTCACTATAGTTTCCTGTATAATTCTATATAGTTTGCACATTCAAAAACATCATTCTGAGGAGTCCATAGGCTTTACTCATTCATTAAAGGTTTCTCCCATACACACAGAAACATACATATACAAAAGATTAAGCACCCCTGTCTTAAATTGACTCAATCACACCCTATAGGGCTTAGATAAAAATAATACATCAATTCAGAATCTGGACATTCCAATAGCAGACTAGCCCATTGGTACAGAAGATTTAACTAGTTCCCTGAGAGAGTATTTCTTGAAGAGAATAGAAGCACTATCTCCTTTTCCTTCTTCACCATGGACCAGAGGTTGGCTTTGTGAACATTGAAGGTTCTGAAAGATTTGAACTTCCCTTCCACAAAAGTAATCATGTTGCTAGAATAGCAGGGCCAATCAGAATATTTGTAACAGAACTGAGGACAGATTAGAGGCACCAAAGCAAGATAGCTTCAGGGGAGCTTCAGGAAGACTTCAGGAAGGGAGAAAAGGACTTCATCCACCAATGGGCTGTGAGCTACCCTCTTTACTGCATGTGCTTTCTGAGTTTGAACCCACTTTTCCTTGGGCTCTGTAAGATAGTATGTCACAGAATTTTGCAAGGATTTTTTCCTACCAGCCATTCTTACTATACCATATTAGAATTTAACCACTTTGTAAAGCTTAATTTATGTCTCTTCATTAAGATTGGGAAGATGTTAAATGGTTTGGGAAAACACAGTCCAGAAAGTATAATAATCATTCAAAAATGTTCTACCCCCTCAGAGTTACCCCCGAACTTCAAGGAGAGATTGTATTCAACTGTTCTTTGGCAAATAATTATTAGTTGTCAAAGAAAGTGGGGGGTTAAAAGAATGAGCCTCCCAAAGTTCAAACTCTTTTGTGAGGAATACAAAAGTCTTTATTTTGGCACCGGCTTCTATTGTCTCATAATTCTCCTATTAATAACAAACTATTCTCTCTGGCCATGAAACTAAAGGAAAAATAAAATGATTTTGAAATGCAGAAATGGGTGAATTAAGGCCTAAACATTTTAGGTCCTGTGGTTGAGAATAACACAAATACCTTTTGTTATATTAGCCAAAGTGCAACAGATTGATTTGTCAGATTGAGTTTATGTTTTTCCCATTATTTTATCCCAATTTATCTTTTGACTCTTCAATTCTGCCTGAGGAAAGAGAGTGAGTAATAAAGCATATATCTTATATATCCAGACCAGGCAGAAGTTGTATCTGAACTTCTTGTTGGGAGAGACAAACGTAGTTCCACACATTCTTCCTGAGAGATACATGTATAAATTTTAGAACTATCAGGCATGTATGAGAAGTGACTCTCTAGCCTGTCTCCAATTTTTAGCTTATTTTATTAGAGAATTCTGAGAAAGAAAATTTCCCAGGGTGAGGTTTTTCTTTGATCTTATGAGAATTTGTCATGGTGAGAGCAGAGGCACTGATGATAGTGGCATGGTGTTTTCCTGTAAGTGACGATCACACTGTTGTGAGTCTGTCATTCACTCTTTTTGCTAGGCAAGCTTGTTGTCTAGATTAATTTGGATTGCAAAACTTATGCCAGCTTCATGGTGCTCCCCTTCAGTATAGCCGTCCCAGAAAAACATCCATCTAGCTCTGACTTTTCTAAGTTGGTCTTCATTTGCCAGCCTTGTTTTACTCAGGACTGCTATTTGGATGCAATACCTGCTGAGTTTTCTCACAGCAAGAGGCATTCATCTTTCAGGTCTACTGGGTTTTGAATTGTCTATAAGTGTGCTCACATTCCACATACTGATGACTGGAATCATCTTTGCAAATGTTTTTGTACTTTTTTGTTTGTTTTTTCACTACAGGTTGGGATCCCCACCTGCTGTGGTAAATAGGCCAGGGTTGAGTAAGTAGACAATTTTTAGGGTACTTTTTTTGGTCCCTTCCTCACATCAGGAGATAAGCATTATAGTCCTTAGAAGGCTGTTCAGATACCTAGGGGTTGCAGAATCCCACTTCTTCTTCCACTGAGAAGACAACCCGATGGCCTGTGTGCCTGTCTGCTGGGTTGTGACTACAGCTTTCTCAGAGTATCTGTTACCTGTGGCTTCATCACCTGCCTGTCACCACATGACTTTGAAATAGGTAAAAATAGTAAAATGATATAGATGATTCATACATAAATTAGATTTAAGTGAGACAGAGTTGAATGGAGTCATCAGCCTTACTCTGTCTTCCAATGTTGTCACAGCCCAGTGGCAGGACAGAATCAAGATGACTGATGATGACTTGAGATATGGTGGCTGACCTTGGCATCTTCGTTGTCTAACCAAGCTCTAACCTGTCCACAGCACCTGTTTCAGTTGCCTTCATGATCACTGGAACAAATTTTTCTTATCTGCCCATTCCATCAGGGAAGTCTTTACTTGCTTGGCGTACACACCCACCTTACTCACTGATGGGTTTGAGACCCCTTCAGTTATCTTCACCTGGTTTAGTCCATCTGTCAAATTGGTTTACTGTGGTGTAACTACTATGTATGCTTCAATTTCTGGGAGCCACAGATGGGAGTTAGGTGAATTGAGTAAACACCAAAGTTGGAAAGTAGCCCTGAAAAGGTCTTAGAAACCCTCAAACCAGTGCTACTAGTCTTCTCTGAACACATGCTATACATGAGGTCAGTAGAAACAGGTCCAAAGGCAGTGCAAGTAGATTTCAAGTAGGGAGAGGTCATCAAAGTAAAGTCAAGAAAACTGCAGCTTTAGGTGTCACTGCTCTATAGGATCATAGCTTTAGAGTAGGAAGAGACCTGTTAGATAAACTGGTCCATCCACCTTATTTTATAGAAAAGGACCTGAGGCTGAGAGAGGTTGGATGGCTTACCCATGGCTCCACAGGTTGTAAACAGCAGTCAGGGTTATAGTGTAAGCCCTGTGATGCCAAGTTCAGAACTCAAAATTCAGTGATCTTTCAAATACACCATGTAAATTCTTGGTAAAAAGGAATGCAGAGGGAGAGGAAGGATCACGAAATAACAGGAAGTACAGTAAGCTCCTCCCAGCAAATTCCTCTAAATAGAGCTCTTCAAAAACTTTCCCACATAGATCTAGAAAGCATGGAAACTTGAAACTGATCAGGAAGTTAAAAATATTACAATTACTCTTTTTTTCTGACTTATTTTTGTAATGATAATCTATATGCTTATTGAGGGCATCCTTGATGAAGATATAAGAAGAGATCAGAAAAAAAATTCAAATCAAATCTATTAACAGTCACGTGAAAAATGCTCCACACCATTATTGATTAGAGAAATGTAAATCAAAACACCTCTGAGATATACCACCGCATATCTATCATATTGGCTAACATGACAGAAAAGGGGGAAAAAAAAACCAAGACAAACGCTGGAGGGGATGTGGAAAAAAATGGGATACTAATACATTGTTGGTGAAGTTGTGAACTGGTCCAAATATTCTGGGGAATAATTTGGACCTAGGCCAAAAGTGCTATAAAATTGTGTATACCCTTTGACCAAGGAATACCGTTAATTGGTCAGGATCTAAAAGAAAAAAAGAAAAGTCAAAACAATCTATCTGCACAAAAACATTTATAAAAATTCTTTTTGTGATAGGAAATACTTGATAATTGAGGGTACGGTCCAAGACAATTTTAAAAAATGCTATCCATCTCTAGAGAGAGTGCTGATGAACTCTGAGTACAGATCGAAGCATATCCTTTCCACTTCTTTTTTTCCTTTTGTTTTTTTATGCACTTTCATTTTAATATGACTAAGATGGAAATGTTTTTCATGATTTCACATTTATAATCAATATCACATGGCTTGCTTTCTTAAGGGATGAGGACAGAGAGAATTTGAAGCTCAAATATTTTAAAAATGAATGTTAACACATTTTACATGCAATTGGGAAATATTTAACTAAATAAAAATGTATCAGAAAATGTTTCAAGAGCAACATTCTATAGTACACCATACCTTTTCTGTGATTTAATTAACTAACATGTATAGAAAATATCTGATGTTACTGTGTTTGTTATTTTTGAATTATCTTTAAAAATGCATTTTATTTAAGAGTACTCTTTCAAAAAGTATCTTTGATGTATAAACCAACAATATACAAGATTTCTTAAGAGGAATAATAGGGAGCATCTTATTCAACAATCCTTATGTCATGAACATAAACTAATGTTTAAAAAAAGGAAAACAGGCTAATCAAAATCGTTCCCCACTGTCATGGAGATCAAATGTGGAACCCAAGTCAAAGAGGGATCCCCTACAGATAATGAGGTCCCGTAGATGCTGCTTTTTCTGGATAGAGCTGGGCTGATTACATCGTCTCAGAACATTACAGTCTCTTTAGTGAGAAGCATAATCACCGAAAAGAGCATGGTTGATGAAGAATGTTTGTTGTACATTGTACTGAAATACTATTGGTTGGGCAATCAATAGGGTTTAGTCATCAGTACTTGTATGTCAAACCAAATACTGTGAATTGATAATGAGCTGGACCCAGAGCTGAGTGCAAGGCAGATTATGGACAGGACTGAGAAATTGCAAAATTTATTTTATGGTCCCAATCTTTTCCCTGAAACAGAGGTCCATTGCTCGTGTCTGACTGTTATTTTAGGCAAAGTTGTATCACCTAATCTTGGAAGACTATGTATTATTTAATGTTAAGATCACCCCAAAGACAATGGAGAGACAAATGGTGAATGTAAGCAGACCTGGGACATGGCTGTGTTAATTATATTCCAAATACCATAAGACACATTTAAGTTAGTCTGGTTTTCCAGTATTTTGGTGCCTAAATAAGTGATAGTGTACTATAGTAGAAACAGAACCTCATCTGAAAACTGTCTCTTCTAATGAACTTCCCTGAGGACAGAACTAGTATCAATTTGTAGAAGTTACCAAGGGGCAAATATAGGCTTTGCCAGGATAAAACAAACAAACAAAACAAAACAAAACAGAACTTCCTAACAATTCAAGATACCCGAAACTGGAATAAATTGACCCAGGAGGTGGTGGAATTCCCATCAATGGAGATTTTTAAGCAGAAGTTTGACCTTCTGTTGGGTTATATTTGTAAAGGGCATCCTTTTTTTAAGCAACCAACTGGAACACATGCCATTTGAGGTATGATTCAAATCTGAGACTTGTGAATTGAATTGCCCTCCATTGAAATTATTACAAGGGTTGGAGTAATTGCTTATTTTCACAAAGCAAATTCCTTTTCCAAAAAGTTCGTTTTGGGAGAGATAATCTTTACTTTTGCCAGTTCCTTAAAATTAGAAATATTTCCCCTTGCCTGAAAATATCTTAACAATTGTTAGACTTCATGTTCAAATGATATAAATAAGGCATCTAGTGGAACGTATTTGGAGAACATTCATCCCTGAACTGGGATTCATTTACTCTGAGGTGAATTATCTGAGGCTTCATTGTTTGATAGAGTAATACAGTATTAGTAAATGGATGACATCCATTGCAGCCTGTCACCAAACAAAGGCCTGGGGCTCAGTGGAAGCAGCCAGAGCCCCTAATGAACAGCCTGACAGCTGCTACTCCCCCTCAAGCCTGTATTCCATTAAAGATGCATGCTGGGGCAGGATGGGGAAGAAGGGGCTAGGGAGGCATGAACTGATACATCTGCAAGTACCCTATATCCATGGGGTTTATAATTTCTTCTTCTTCAATGAGTCACAAATTTTATTGGCAATTTAGACCTTAACATAGCAATACATCTTGGCTGTTATGTTCTCCATTCTGAAGAGTGATGCCATGCCTTATTATTGCCATGTTTTTGGTACAAGCAATGATATTTCACTTATTGAAAAGGATATTTCTATCATCTGATCTGTCTTTTTCCCCCTCTAAAAAGCATTGTTATAGGTAATGAGTTTCCTTATATCCATGAAAAAGAGTGGGATAGAAAATGACTTTCAAATTTTCCATGCTTTTCACTTCACGAGAATTCTGGCACAAACAAACTCATATATTTTCCTTCTTAGTTCTCCTCATTGGCAACATCAGGATAATAGGGATAAGAATGTTGACTTTCTTTACTTATGGTTTCAATGATATAAAAAACTTCCACTACCAATGCAACTTAACTATTTTTCTGAAACTTAGAAGTTTTACAGTGAAGATGGCAGAATAAGTAGTAAATTGCTCTAACTATTCAATATTCACCTCCAAACAACCTTAAAATTGCATCTCAAAACAAATTCTGGAGAAGTAGAACCAGCAGAAAGACAGGGTGAGACTATTTTTGAGCTCAAGGAATTTGGGAGATGACTGGAAAGGTCTGTCTCAGTCAGGTAAAAGGGGAGCATAACCTGGGACAGGAAGCATCCCAGCAAACCATTAGACAGCTCCACCTCAGCAAATCAGCAGTAGATCCTGAGCCCAGTTTGGTGGAACAGGCAAACATCAACACCAGGATCCCCTTTTCTCTTCCCCCTCCCCACCGTAGTGCCTCAGAATAGCTAGGGGAACTGATAGATGTAAGTTCAGAGAACCATCATTTCAGTATAGCCCTAGGCAAAACAGCAACCTCCATTAGTCATACATCCACCTACTTCAGTGTAGCCCCAGGCAAATAGGTAGATGTAAATCCTATGGGTGCTGAAACAAATAGGTAACTATCATTAGCCCTATTACCAGGTGTTCCAGTGTAGCTCTGGGGAAATGCAAAAAAAGCCCCACTGGCTTCATCATGCACCACACAGCAGCACTGGGATCCTGGCTCACCACCAGGTAAGCTGCCAGAAACCTGTGGTCTCCAGCAGTGCCAGGCACTCTCCACCCCAGACATTCAGCACAGCACCAGACACAACAGTCCCCCAGGGGCCTTAGGGTAACACCAGTAAACCACCAAGTAAACAAGCAAAGCCTGCAGCCCCTGGTGCAAGAAGACTGATGTAGTGTCTCTTCCACCATAGGAGCACCACCCTACTCCTTAAAAAGGCCAGTTGGCTGAATAGAAAAGAAAGCACAAAAGCTAATTTAGGAAAACAATTCCTTAAAAGTTAGAAATGGGCAAAAGGAAGTTAATGATTCTATGACACATCAAGAATCAATAAAACAGATGCAAAAGAATAATAAAAATGTAAAATATCTCATAAGACAAACAACAGAACTGAAAAATAAATCCAGGAGAGATAATGTCAGAATTGGATATCTGAAAGCTGTAATGACAATAACACCTTTAAAAAGACTAACTCAAATGGCAAAAGAGGTCCAAAAAGCCAATGAGGAGAAGAATGCCTTAAAAAGCAGAATTGGCCAAATGGAAAAAGAAGTCCACAAACTCATGGAAGAAATTAACTGCTTCAAAATTAGAATGGAACAAACAGAAGCTAATGCTTTGTGGAAAATCAAGATATTATAAAACAGATCCGAAAGAATGAAAAAAAAAATTACAAGACAATGTGAAATATCTCATTGGAAAAACCACTGACCTGGAAAATAGATCTAGGAGAGAGACTTTAAAAATAATTGGACTGCTTGAAAGCCGTGTTCAAAAAAAGAACCTAGACATTATCTTTCAAGAAATTATCAAGGAGAACAGCCTTGATATTCTACAAGCAGAGGTCAAAATAGAAATTGAAAGAATTCACTGATCACCTCTCGAAAAAGATTCCAAAAAGAAAACTCCTAGGAATATTATCACCAAATTCCAGAGTTCCCAGGCCAAGGAGAAAATATGACAAGCACTCAGGAAGAAACAATTTGAGTATTATGGAAACACAATCAGGATAATACAAGATCTAGCAGCTTCTACATTTAAGGGATCAAGGCTTGGAATATCATATTCCAGAGTTCAAAGGAGCTAATATTAAAACAAAGAATCACCTACCAAGCAAAAGGGAGTACAATCTTTTAGGGGAAAAAATGGATATTCAATGATATAGAGGACTTTCAAGCATTCTTGATGAAACAAAAAAAACCAGCTGAATGGAAAATTTGACTTTCAAATACAAGAAGAAAGAGAAGCACGAAAAGCTAAACAGGAAAGAGAAATCATAAGGAACTTATTTTTAAATTTTTAAAATAATTCATTTGTTTACTTTTAGTTTACAAGATCCAGTTCCACAATCCCTTGAGTTTCAAATTTTCTTTCCCTCGCTCTCCACCCCACCCCATGGTGGTAAGCAATCAAATATAGGATCTGCAGATACCTTCACATTAAACATTAGTCAGGTTGTAAAGAAGGATTATAAGTGATGGAATGAACAATGGGGAAGAGGAAACAAAACAAAAAGAGAAAAAGAGAGAAGGTAGTTTGCTTCAATCTGTGTTCAAATTCTGTAGTTCTTTCTCTGGATGTGGACATCTCTTTCCATCATTAGTCTTTTGGAGTTGTCTTATAACCTTGCGTTACTGAGAAGAGCCCAGTCTATCAAAGTTGGTAGTCACATATACATATTGTCTGTAATTGTGTACAAATTTCTGCTGGTTCTGCTCTTCTCACTCAACATCAGTTTATATAAATCTCTCCAGGTTATTATGAAGTCTATCTGCTCCTCATTTCTTATAGCACATTAGCATTCCATTACATTCATATATCTTAACTTGTTTAGCCATTCCCCAATTGATGGGCATCCCCTTGATTTCCAAATCTTTGCCAACACAAAAAGGGCTGCTATGAATATTTTTGTACATGCGGGGCCTCTTCGCACTTTTATGATCTTTTTGGATCATAAATAAATATGGGACAAAGGGTATTCACTTACTTATAGCCCTTTGGGCATAGTTCCAGATTACTCTCCAGAATGGTTGAATCAGTTTACAACTCCACCAACAATGTATTAGTGTTCCAATTTTTCCACATCCTCTCCAGCATGCATCATTTTCCTGTTTTGTCATCATAGCCAATCTGACCAGTGAGAAGTGGGACCTCAGAGATGTTTTGATTTGTATTTCTCTAATCAATGGTGATTTAGAGCATTTTTTCATATGCTTATAGTTATCTTTAATTTCTTCCTCTGAAAACTGCCTTTGACCATTTATCAATTGGGCAATGACTTGTATTCTTATAGATTTGGCTCAATTCTCTGTATATTTTAGAAATGAAGCTTTTATAAGAGACATTGGCTGTAAACATTCTTTCCCAATTTTCCACTTCCCTCTTAATCTTGGTTACACTGGCTTTGTTTGTACAGAAACTTTTTGATTTAATATAATCAAAATTATCCATTTTGCATTTTACAATGCTCTCTAACTCTTGTTTGGTCATAAAATCTTCCCTTCTTCATAAATCTGACAGGTGAACTATTCCTTGCTTTTCCATATTGCTTACAGGGTCAGCTTCTGTACCTAGCTGGTGTACCCATTTATACTTGATTTTGGTATAGATTATTAGATTTTGGTATATGCCCAGTTTCTGCCATACTGTATTCCAGTTTTTCCAGCAGTTTTTGTCAAATAGTGAGTTCATATCCCCAAAACTGGGGTCTTTGGGTTTATCAAACAGTAGATTACTATAGTCATTGATTGCTGAGTCTCATGTACTCAATCTATTCCATTGATCCACTACTCTATTCTTTAGCCAGTACCAAGTACTTTTGATGACTACTGCTTTATAATACAGATTAATGTCTGGTGTGGCTAGGCATAAGGAACTTGTTAAAGTTGAACTATTTACATTCCTACATGGAAAGACAATATTTGTAGCTCATGAGACTTTTCTCAATATTAGGATAGTTGAAGGGAATATGTGTGTGTGTGCATGTATGTGTATATGTATTATATATGTGTATAAATGTGTGTATATGTATGTATGTATATATTTTTATGAGTGGGTAAATGTATACATAGAGGGGACAGAAAGAGTTGAATATAAAGGGATGTTATCTAAAATATAATTAAGAGATGAGAGAGGATTATATGGGGAGAAGGAGAAAGGGAATGCTAGAAAAGGGTAAATTATTTCACATAAAAGAGGCAAAACAAAGCTGTTTTAATGGAGGAGAAGAGAGGGAGGTGAAAGGGACTGAGTTGACCTTACTCTCACTCAATTTGTCTTAAGGAGGGAATAAGGATACACACTCAGTTGGGTATCTTACCCTATAGGAAAGTGTGGGGAGGGGAGAAAATAAGAGGGGGAATGATACAAAGGAGGGCAGATTGGGGGAAGGGATAGTCAGAAGCAAACACTTTTGAAAAGGGACAGGGTCAAAGGAGAAAGTAGAATAAATGGAGGGTGGGATATGATGAAGGGAAATATAATTAGCCTTTCTCAGTATGGCTACTATGGAACATAACTATGCATATATAACCTATATTGAATTGCTTGTCTTCTCATTGTGGGGAGGGGTGAGGAAGAAAGAAGGGAATCTGGAACTTAAAGTTTCAAAAACAAATGTAAAAAAAAGAAATACAGTGATGGATTAGTGGAATAGATTATGTGTATAAGACAATGACTTTAGTAACCTAGTGTTTGACAAACACAAATACCCCTGCCTTTGGTGTAAGAACTCACTATTTGACATAAAAACTCATGGGGGAAAAATGGGGGGGGGGGGCAGCTAGGTGGTGCAGTGAATAGCGTATAGGCCCTGGAGTCAGGAGGACCTGAGTTCAGATCTGGCCTCAGACACTTAACACTTACTAGCCATGTGACCTTGGGCAAGTCACTTAACCCCAATTGCCCTGTCTTCCCCCCTCCAAAAAAAAAAACTGATGGGGAAACTGGAAAGCAGTACTATACTAAGTATAGAGTCCAGGGGTACTGAACCTGTGGCCTTGAGGTGATATTTGGCCTTCTCGGTCCTTGGATATGTCTGTTTGGACTGAGTTCAAGTTGTATAGAAGAACTACATTTTTATTAAGGGCATTTGTTTTGTGAAATTTGAATTCAGTCAAAGAGTTTCACTTGAGGACCTAGAAGACCACATGTGTCCTTGATGCTGCAGGTTACTCATCCCTGGTATAGTCCAATATTTCACACTGTATACCAAAATAAGGTCAAAATGGGCTTATGATTTAGATATAAAGGGACACACCATTAGCAAATTAGAAAAGCAAGGAATAGTATAACTGTCTGATTTTCATATGGAGAATGGAAGAATTCATGACCAAATAAGACAGAGAAAGAGAGAGACAGAGATAGAGACAGACAGAGAGAGAGAGAGAGAGAGAGAGAGAGAGAGAGAGAGAGAGAGA
>CM053582.1:181407464-181426398 GCA_028627135.1 Pseudochirops cupreus | reverse complement strand
AAGTGTAGCTTAATAAACTTTATTGTTTAAAAAATGGAACTAATAAATAAATCTACAATCTGGTTATATGGAAAAAATAGATAAACTATTGGTTAAATTAATTTTTAAAAAGAAGAAAACCAAATTATTTTTATCAAAAATGAAAAGTGTGAAAGTACCACCAATGAAGATCAACTTAAAGCAATTATTAGGACTTATTTTGCCCAGTTATATGTCAGGAAAAATCATCGCCATTTTCATATACTACCAACAATACTTAGCAGCAAGAGACAAAAAAAAAAATCATTTACAATAACTGCAGGCAATATAAAATACGTTGGAATATCTCTGCCAAGACAAACCCAGGTACTGTGTAAATGAAAACAAAATACTTTTCATAAAATAAAAACAGATATAAACAATTAAAGAAACATTTAATTGTTAATGCATTGCTTAGCCAATATATTTAAATTAAAAAATGGTTCAGACATAAAAGTTCATTTCCAAAGTAAATCAGAGGAGCACAGAAGAAAATGTGTCTGTCAGATCTATGGATAAGGAAAACATTTATAAGCAAACAAGAGATAGAGAATATTCCATTTTGATTACAAGAAATTAAAAAGCTGTTCTTCACAAAATAAACTAAAGCAGCCAAAATTAGAAATAAATCAGGAAACTAAAAAAAAAAAAGGAAATATCTATGATGAAGGCCTAATTTCTCATATATATGGGGAAAAGAATCATTCCCTAGTTGATAAATGGTCAATGAATATGAACAGGCAATTTTTAGAAGAAATCAAAGCTTTTATTACTTCCATGAAAAACCCTCTAAATCACTACCTACTAAATGCAAATTAAAACAACTCTGAGAATGCACCTCACACCTATTAGATAGGCTAATATGATAGAAAAGGAAAATGATAAATTCTGGAAGGGATGTGGAAAAAATTGGGACACTAATATTCTATTGGTTGAGCTGTGAACTTGTCCAATCTTTCTAGAAAACAATTTGGAACTATTTCCAATGGGAGATAAAATTGTGCATACTGTTTGATCTAGCAATACCACTATTAGGTCTGTACCCAAAAGAAATGAAAGCAAAAGGGAAAGAACCAATTTGTACAAAAAAAATTTATAGTAGCTCTTTTTTGTGGTGGCAAAGAATTGGAAATTGAGGGGAAGCTCATCAATCAGAGAATGGTTGAACAAGTTGTTGTATATGATTGTGATGGAATACTATTGTGCTATAAGAAACTATTAGCAGAATGATTTTAGAAAAACCTGGGGAAACTAATATGAACTGATGCAAAGTGGTAAGTCAAACCAGGATACCATTGTATACCAAAACAGCAACATCATATAATGATCCACTGTGAATGATAGCTATTCTTAGCAATAAAATGATCCAAGAAAATTTCAAAGGACTTATGATGAAAAATGCTACCCACCTCCACAAAACACACACAAACACACACACACCCTTTACCCCCACACACACATACACATATACCACACACACACACACACACACACACACACACACACACATGCACACACATACACACACACACACACACACACACAAAACTGATGGAGTCTGATTGTAGATTGAAGCATACTTCTTTAACTTTATTTTTCTTGTCTTTTTTTAAAATTTTGGTCTGTTTTCTCTTGCAAGATGACTAATATGGACATGTTTTGCATGATTTCCCATGTATAATTTATATTAAATTGTTTGCCTTCTCAAGGATGGGGCTAAGGAAGGAGGGAGGGAGAGGAGGGAAGAAATCTGGAACTCAAAACTTAAAAGAACAAACCAAGTATTAAAATTGTTTTTATATGTAATTATAAAAACAAAATATAATAAAAAGAATTTAAAAGGTGTATCTTTAAAACATATTTCCTCTCCTTGACTATCAGGACACAGGCTACAGTATTAAAACTCAGCCACAGATTTGCATTGGTTCACGTTATAACAGGCAAAAAATCCAAAAGCATATATTAAGTAATAGAAAGCTCCATGCTCTCTCCTGAATTTAGTCATGAATCACAAACTGAGTTATATCTATTAGGCATTTCAGATGCTTAATAGTCATCTCAAACTCTACTTATTCAAAAACAATACTCCTTATCTTCCACCCATCTTTCATACTTTCCTATTACTAGAGAAGGTATTACTATCTTAGTCTTGGTATTATCCTTGATTCCTCACTCTCATTCACTTCACACAAACAATCAGTTGTCAAATCTCTCATTTCTATCTCCTCAAAATCACCTTTATTGATCTGCTTCTTAACTTCACATAGCCAATAGGTTCTGACTGTCATAATCCTCCATTGAAACTTCTACAACAGGCATTATTTTCGACTCCTGTAATGCAAAGCAAAGGTAACTTCCAAGGTTCGGATTACCAGCATAGTAAACCCCATTTATTCAGCAAACATTCACAGAACAGAGAAAGTCAAAATACAGTGTAACTTGTTCCTTTAGCAAGTTCTCAATTCAATCCAGGTACTACCCACCCCTCGAAGTACATTCATTTAGTCAGTCAAAAGTCTCTTCTCAAATGGAGATTAGTCTCCAACCATAAACAAAGTACATTCATTTGGTCAATCACTCAAAGGTTCCCCACCCCTGAATCTCAAAAGGGTCAGGAGAACACAAAAGGCCATTCTCCCTTAAATTAACAAGGTTAAGCTCAGCATTGAATACCCAAGGAAAGGGCCTTCTTTCATCTTCACTCAAGGCTAGCCCTCAGCAATCTCGGTTCCCGGGGAGAAAAGGCTCAACAAAGCCATAGCTAGTGTCCTCATCAAGTCACTCTCTGCCTGTAGAACAGTCCCAGAACCCCCGAAAACATCAGCAAGGCCCTCTTCCAGGATTTCTGTGCAGGTACCACAAGAAAATCCTCCTTCAGGGCTTCTGAACCAACAGCCAAGGTCCATGACCTCTACAATAGCAGCACTGTCCTTCACCATCAGGTGAATCCAGCTAAACAACATCAAAACAGACAGACAAAATACCGGCATCACAGCCATGCCTCCTCAGTCTTTGGCAGTTCCAGATGGCAGTTCCAACGGGCTCTTAGCAGTCTTTCTCTCAACAACTCAGGCTGTACAATGCTGGATGCTGCTCTCCCAAAGTCCTTTTGGCCTCCTCTAGGCTTGGGCCTCTCTCCCAATTCACAGCTCCTCCCAGTTCAGCCCTCTCTCTTCATGTCAACAAGTCCATCCCACAAGTGGGATTCATAAGCTCTGGGTTTTAACACTCAACCCAAAAACCAAGCCAATATAGGGGCATCTCCAAATTCCATTACCAATACAACTCCTTACCTCTAGCCTCTCTTTTCTGACCCATTCTTAAGGCAGCAGCCAATGTGAGTCTTCCTAAAATAGAGTCGACCATATTATTGCCCTTCTCAATAAAATCCAATTGTAGTTTATTAATTCAAGGATAAAATATGAACTCATCTGTTTATATATATTTTACAATGTATTGCTTTTCTACATTTTTACTCAGTCTTCTTAAAACCTAGTCATGCTGGTCCACTTGCTATTCAACCTACAGAGTGGTCCATGACTGTCCTTTCTTCTCTGCGTTCGTATACCAACTTTCTCCTATGGTTGCAATGTCTTCCTTCCTTAGCTATGTCTATAGATATTACAGGTTTTCTTCAAGACTAAACTCAAGTACTATATCTTTCTTTCTGCTTGTTTCTCTGTCTTTCTCTTACACAAACTCAGATACACACACACACACACGCACACAAATGCACACATGCACAAATGTGCACATATATACACACATACATATATGCTAACTCCCCTATTGGAATACAAACTCCTGAGTACAAGAACTGTTTCACTTTTGTGCTTGCCCTCCAACATTTAACATACAGCTAAGGTAAGTGAATATTTATTCAATATTAAATATTTATTAAGCACCTACCATGTGTCAGGAACTGTGCTAAGCACATGGGAATACAAGTATAGAAAAATGACAGTCTTTCCCCTCAAAGAGTTTATTTTATTCTAAAGAAAACACATGAAAAGAAGCTGGAAAGTAGGGGTGAGGTACCTAACATGGTGACATGATGGGAGACATGCAGAGTAGTAAAGAGATGGCTGGCCTGGGTACTATCTCTAAATGCAGGTTATTGGAGGAGCTCCCCTCGCTCTAATCAATCTAGTACCAGAGGCAGAAAGTATCAAAGAATTGTGAGTTACAAGGCTAATGAAGAAGTCCACAGGGGTGCAGAAGAATGCAATCGGTTAAAAAATGAAAAGACAGAGGCAGCTAGGTGGTACAGCGAATAGAGTACCAGCCCTGGAGTCAGGAGGACCTGACTTCAAATCTGGCCTCAGAGACTTGACACAGTTAATTAGCCATGTGACTTTAGGAAAGTCACTTAACACCAACTGCCCTACAAAAAGCAAAAAAAAAAAAAAGGTTGCTAGCCTGGGCCACTTCCTCAAAAGAGTGCCTTGTACATTATAAATGGTAGAATGCTATATAATACACATCATATGTTAGACAAGTAAAATTTTATGATGTCTGAATAAATTGGGTTTTTTTTATATTTTCTTTCAGTGGAAAGTTAATTCCCCTTTAAACCATCTTTAAATGCACATATTAGAACCTTTAAGTAAAGTTTGGATCAATGCTATGTAGAAAATGCTGTGAATTATGATGAATGTGCTTAATTGGTTTTAAAATAGTGAGACTGCTTAAGACATATCATCCTATCTTTTATTTTGGTGTTGTTAGAAATCTTTTTTTAATCACCTGGCGAACACTACAAAAAAGTAGAGAATTGTTTTCCAGGGCTTCTGAGGATTATCTGGATTTTTTCATGGTCCATTCTACCGCAAATGTACAGCTCAGGCAGTTCATCCTAGCTCCATTTTGAGGAAATTAAACAGGAAGGACTGATTTAAATTGCTTTGCAAGCCTGCTGTTTGAATGACTTGCATATATGGGCCTGGAAATTATTGGCAAATGGCTTGATTGTCAGAGCTTAATCTCTTGGTAACAGCTTCACACTAAATCTTCTCTGAATAATGAGGGGGTCACTCTCCTCAGATGAAGAGTTCTTAGAGCTTCCCCCCCAACCTTTCCTCAGTCCTCTCTAAGCAAGGAGTTACCCAGTGCCAGACCCATTACAACATAATAGAAAATACATTACAATTACTAAACTCGTTTAACTCAGTCCATTTTGTGCTTATCTGTTCAGAATGATTTTTCAGTCAGTTTTTATTCTATTTGGAGTATGAAAAGAACATTGATGCCCATATGTTCACACAGTGCTCTAACAAGGATGTGGCTGAAAACAGAAGAAAGAGGGAAGAGAATATCTCAGCAAAAGGGATTTGACATGATAGTGATAACAGTATATATTATAGAGAAACAGTTACTGTTGTTTGTCTTTAATCCTCAAAGAGGACCAATGACATTAGGAGGGTGATATCTTAAGTTTCAAGTGAATTAGATTTAAGTATGGGCCAGCTTTGTACTATCATCAACCTCACTCTCTCCTCCAAGGTCATCTGAGTCCAGTGGCAAGAAATAGATCAGGACAAATGGAGATGACTCCAGATGAAGGAGGAGACGTTGGACTTTTTAAGCGAAGGTTTTTCCCAGGTCTCAAGTTTGTCTGAGGCAACATCCATTTAGTGATTTAATGCTAGAGAAGAAACAAGACAAAAGATGGCTTAGTTTGCCTATTGAAAAACAAACAAACAACAACAACAAAGACCCTCAAATTGGGAGGAAAAAGTCCTCAGAGTTTCTGGCCAGAACAGAAATAAGTGCTGTTCACACTCACTTTGAGTGGAAAGAAGGCTCTGGAGTCAGAGAACCAGGATTCAAATTTCACCTCTGATATTTATAGAGAAAAATTAGGACACATCTAAAAGTGATATGGCCTGCCTAAGGAGATAATGACTATCTCATCACTGGAGATCTTCAGGAAAAGGAAGAAGGAACACATGCCAGGAAAATTTTAGAGCAGAGGTTCTTAACCCGAGTTCTATTAAAATCCTTTCTCTTTGATAACTTTTTCAACAAATAGCTTTCTTTTTTATTATTTTATTATTTTTTAAATTTATTTTTAGTTTTCAACATTCATTTCCACAAGATTTTGATTTTCAAATTTTCTCCCCATCTCTCCCTTTCCCCCAACCCTAAGATGTTGTGCATTCTGATTACTCCTTCCACCAGTCTTCCTTCCCTTCTGTCACACCCACCCTTCTTATCCCCTTATTTTACTGTATGGCAAGATACATTTCTCTACTCTGTTGTCTGTATATCTTATTTCCCAGTTGCATGTAAAAACAATTTTTAACATTTATTTTTAAAACATTGAGTTGCAAATTCTCTTCATTCATCCCTCCCTACCCGTCCTCATTGAGAAGGCAAGCAATTCAATATAGGCTATACATTTGTAGTAATGCAAAACACTTCCATAATAGTCATAATATATGGGTTTTTCTTGTAACCCTGTGTATTTTATTTAGTGAATTTAAAGATATTATTCTGAGAAAGGGGCTTCAGACTGCCAAAGCTGTCCTTTCACACACACACACACACACACACAAACACACACACACACACACACACACACACGCATGCACTCACACAGGTATGGTGCTTTAGCAACTAATCCTGTCAAATTCTCTTTGAGTTCCCTTCAAAGTCTGAGATGCTGTTTGGAGTGAGTCCATTCCTGGACAGAGACAAAGTCTTCAAAGAATCTCGCAAAGCACTTTATTGCCTTCATGTTGAACATAATGTCTCTTTCTTTTTTTTTTTATTTAAAATCAATGTTATCATTATAGTTTACTTTACATCACCTATATTTCCCAATTTATCCTGCCCCCACTAAAAGGTCATACCTTATAACAATGGGGGAAAAAAGAGTACAAAAAATCAGCACAACCATACAACACACAAACATATTCCACACATACTTAGGTAGTTTTATTTCTCCTGCAAAAGAGGAAGAGAGATAAATAATCATTGTGTATATATTTTTGTCAAATTCATTTTGCATCACTTTTTATGTATTTCCGTGCTTTTCTGTATACTTTACATTATTTCTCAAAGCACAATGAGCACAAAAGCAAGGGCTTCTTTGCCTACTACAGATTTATTTGGGTTGGACTTCCCTTGATGGGTAACCTGCTTCTGAATAGAGATAACAGGGCTGTGAACAGTCTGATACACAGAGCTTTCCTTTTCTTTGTCTGTCTCAGCATGCTGAAACAATTATTCCAATGACCTTTACCTGGTGGATCTGCTAGTTCTCCCTAGTTTCTAGGCTAATATTGATGTTTTTTTTTTCCTTGCTAAGATCTCCAATTTTTAGTTGACATCACAGAATAAGCTGCCATTTATGAGCTATTTCCTGTGTCAAGATTCCAAGATCCTAGTAGCCATGACCTTTCATACTTTTGGTGGTCTACTACAATGACTAGTTCTAAGAACTCAAGAGTACTCTACTTGGGGGCAGTGCGTGAGATGCAGGATACAAAGGGAGAGGAGGGAGGCTACAATTATGTCTTCTATTTATATAAAATATCATAGTTTTGAAAGTACTTTTGTATGATGTTCAGCATGGAACAGTGGAGAGAACACTAGCTCTGGAGTCATAGGACATAGCTTCAAATTCTTCTGAACTTCAGTTGTATACTTGGAGTGACCTTGGAGTCACTTAATGTTCATGGGCATCAGTTTTCTTATTTCTAAGATGAGGGGCTCGAGCTACATTGTCTATGAGCTGTGATATTGCTTTTGATCTTAAATACCCCCCTCTAAAGGCAATTTCAGAAACTAGTTCCAGAAATGTTTTAGATATAATAGCATTGTTAGATTAAGCTTATGTTTTCCAATGTAGCTATTTTGAAGGGGTAATCTTCATGTGGATATATGAAATCTGAGGTGTCTATTAATGTTTTTTATACCAGCTGACAGCTACACCTCATACTCTACTCTGGGACAGGCCAGGAGAGTGATCATCTCCAGGGGAAAGTGTTCATGTAAGCAATCAACTAAGCATATTCTGTTCAGTTCATATATGTGCATAATAAAGTATTAATATGTGAATTTTCAAATTTAAAATGTTTTAAGAAAATTATTAGACCTGAACAACTCTCTAGATCTATTCATCACACACACACGCGCACGCACACACACACACAGTTACAGCTATTCCTAATAATCCATACTTCCTTTTTGTGGTTTTTGTGAACCAAGAGCCAGCACAAAACATTGCATCCAAGTGTGCTCTATTTAATTCATTCCCCCATACAAAGTAGAGGAAAGCATCCTTCCTTCCTAGAGATGATCATCAGCCAGAGCTTTCCAGGTGGTTAACCACTGATATCTGCAGGAAATCTGTAAGTGCTAATGTCTTATACTGCCAACAGGAATGGAAATTATGATGAGTTGAATGTTTCTCATATTTGGTGATCCATCTCCCCCTAAAACATATTTCAAACTACGAACCAGAGTGATGCCGGGAAAGCAAGGAATGCTGATAAAGTGAACCCAGCCAAGGCTTTTATTTCTTTGCTGTAGTGAAAAACAGCATTTTCCTGGCATGTCAATGTGGAGGGACTGATAGCTGTTTATATCTAAAGAATTTTTCCTGGAATGGGGTGCAGAGCTAACACAAAGCACACCTTTGTGCTGACCCCTTCCAAATCTTCCTATGATCTTCCAGGGAAGCCTTGAAGGGGAAAAGAAGGGGAAAGCATCTAACAGAAAGGCAACACACCTATGGGCCCATAAGTTTATATAAGGAGTGAGCAATGAGTCTTATTTCCCCCTACTAGATTATAAACTCCTTGAGGTCAAGAACCTTACCTTACATATTTTCATGCCTCCCACAATTCCCAGTACTGTTCCACATATAAGAAATTTATTACAGATTCATTGTTCCCTGAGGATGCTTTATATATAGGCAAAACTATTAACAAATGCTTATTAAATTATGAACGAATATAAAGATAAAGGATTTTTACTAGTTCCCATGTCTCCTTTTTTCAATAACTAAATTCTTTCCCTTCCCCTTTGTAAAACAGCCTAAAATTAAGAGGGATAAAGACTTCTTAAAGAATGTGGGATTTATGCTGGGAAGTGACAAAAGTAGGGAAGTCAAGAGGTAGAGATAAAGAGGCAAACAGTCTTCCAAGCATGGGAGACAGAAAAAAATGCCTTGAGTAGAGAAATGAAGTGTCTTATTGGTACTTTTAATTCATTGCATATTCGCTAACAGGTAACCAGTGCCATCCTAAAAGAATGATGTAGTAGAAAGAATACAGGGTTTGGAATTCAAGAACCTAGGACTGAATCCTGCTTTTGTCATTTCCTAACTGATGGGATACAGGTCTAGGTATGTAGCTAACAGAAACTTCTCAGTTTACTAGATTCCCATTTTCCATTTGGCTATGGAAAAGAGCAAAGAAAGCTTCTTTTCTTGAACTCTGCTTCCTGAAATCATACAGCATTTGAGAGTTCTTCAGGAGAAAAGTACATTACCTTTTCTATTTAGATAGATAGATAGATATGTGTATATATATATGTGTGTGTGTGTGTGTGTGTGTGTGTGTGTGTGTATGTGTGTGTGTGTGTGTGTGTGTGTGTGTATAAAATGAAATATTTAAATGAAAATATGTCTAGGTTGAAGCGACTTTGTATGAGCATGTAAAATGAGTACTGGTTTAGACCTGGGCTAAATATCTACTTATTAAAAATAGTCTAAATTAAAAACTATCTAGCTATCTTAAAACTCTTTATCTTTGCTCCTCCACCCCAATTCCGGTGACCACAGCCCAGGAACACATTAAGTGGTCCATTTCACCCTGTTTCCATGTTTTTGGGGGTTTTAGTCATGTCTGATTGTGACCCATTTGGACAGTTTTCTTAGCAGAGATACAGGAGTGGTTTGACATTTCCTTCTGCAGTTCATTTTACAGATAAGACAACTGAGACAAACAGTGTTAACTGACTTACCCAGGGTCACACAGCCAGTAAGTGTCTGAAGCTAGATTTAAACTTAGGTCTTGCTGACTCCAGACCCGGTACTCTACTGTACCACCTTGCTGCCCTAATTCCATGGTAGCTTCTCCAAAAATAGGCATGTTATATAACAATAGCTATCATTTACATAGCACGTACTACTTCCAACACATATTATTTCAAGGAAAGAGTCAGAGATTCATATAAACAAGAAAATCAGCGACATTTGTGATGCATAACCCTCACCTTTATCTACTGTGCCTAATGCTGTGGGTAAGAAACCTAGTTTTATTTGAAAACTTTTAACTAACCATGGTTCTAAATCTATAATCCCAGGAATGAGAAAGAAAGATGATAAAAAGCAAGTTTGGAGCTTTTCAGGTCTCTTAATTGTGGAAATAAATTATGAATGCTCGTGACATTAATATCATACTATGTCCCTACGATAAGGGCTTTTACTCATTGTTAATTGATTAATCAACACATTTAATAATCATCTATCATGGGAAGGACACTGTGACAAATTATCTCTAGGACAAAAGAAGTCTAGGACATGGCCACTTTAACTTTTTAAAGAGTTAAAAATGTGTGGTTCTATGGTTCTCCTCCACACTGTATGCTCTCATTTTTCTTTCCTTTTCCATCAGCATAATGTTAATGGAATATAAAGATCTATCTATTAACAGGCCTATGTGGCCACGTATATATCCCCTTTTCCCTTGGAACAGGAGCCATGTTCCCAGGTCTAAAGACACACAGGAATTTCAATCACAGCTGTGACACATCTTGAGTCACATAGAGGCCGTTGGGGGAAGAACTTGCCTAAGGAGAAGCTTGTTTAGGGGAAGATTTGCTTGTAGGAAGGCTTTCACAACTTTTGGTACTGAGCTAATAAGGCATTCAGCCACATGGGCTGTGATGCCTTCTGACTCTGAGCCTATTAGTTGAAAACTATATATACTGGGAGGTTGGCATTTTATTTGGGGGGGCTCACTCATGAGAAGGACCTTTTGATTCCCTGGACAGAACTCTGGGTAGCTGTTTGTTAAGAGCCCCTCCACTACTCAGAGTTGGTGCTCTCCCAGTCTGGTGGTGTATGTAGGTGGTCATATTGTTCTGTTTAGACAGTTGGAGGCCTATCTATTGGATTCTTTCTTGGATACTCACTTCTTTCTACTTATCTGCACTTATCTGACTTAATTAAAGTAAAATCCGTGACCCCCTTTAAAGCTGTCTTCCATTTAGAAAAGGAGCTCAAAGAACCTATGCTAGCAGGCCATCCTGGGTATGCTAGGGTGCTTGCTACAATCAGCAGGTCTAGGTTTATGTTTGTTGTTATCCTTTCAGGTTTGTAGCAACCATAAACTTCTCAGTTTACTAGATTCCTATTTCCATTTGGCTATGGAGAAGAGCAAAGCTTCTTTTCTTGACTTCTGCTTCCCGAAATCATATAGCATTTGAGTGTTCTTCTGGAGAAGTAGCTATTCATTTTTTAGGCTAACCTGTTGGACCTCTTAAATTAGCTAAATCTGTCCAGAGACTAAAGGCATGAAAACATTCTGACAGGAGGTCCATACGTGAAACCACCGAGATGTAAGATTACTCACGCTGATTATGGGCTAACTATGGATATAAAAGTTCAAACCTCAAACAGACTCTGCCTTCAAGGAGATTACATCTCACTGGGCACATGAAACATGTAAACAGTTAAATGTGTCAATGATTTTGTGAGGATGGTGAGGGTACAAACAATTGGAGGACTTATTTAGTTTTATGAAAGTCTTTTAGTTTAGTTTAGCCAGAACTGAAGTTTCACTAATAGAGCTTTGGATCATTCCTACCATGGTGAGGTACTGGAGTAATAGAGGATAATGTATTTCAGGTAAATTTTAAAAATAAAGAAAAAAAATGAATAGTGTGAGAGAGGTCTTCATGAGAGCAAATCCTTACGATTTTCTAATCTACTTTAAACCTCCTCCCCAGACTACCATGGTCACAGGTATAGAAACACACACACACACACACACACACACACACACACACACACACACACACACACCTCTTTTTCCAATCAAATTTAAGGCAGCTTCATAGAAAACTTGTAGCCACATTTTATTTTTCTTACTTCTCATTTATTTATTTTCCCCAGTTGTATGTAAAAATAAATTTTAACATTTGTTAATAAAACTTTCAGTTGCAAATTCACTCCCTTGCTTCCTCCCCAGCTCCCCTTATTGAGAAGGCAAGCAGTTCAATATAGGTTATACATATGTAGTCATGCAAACATATCCATAATAGTTGTATTGTGGAAGAAAATATAGACCAAAATAAAAACCCTCAAGAAAAATAAAGTTCAAAAAAAAGTATACTTCAATCTGTATTCAGACATCATCAGTTCTTTCTCTGGGGATGTATAGCATTTTTCAGCATAAACACATCAGAGTTGCCTTAGATCATTATATTGCTGAGAACAGCCAAGTTGTTTACAGCTGATCATTTTACAAGATTGCTGTTACTTTGTACACAGGATATTTCACTTTGAATCAGCCCATGCAAGTCTTTCCAGGTTTTTCTGAGAGCATCTTGCTCATCACTTCTTATAGTACAACAGTATTCCATCATAATCACATACCACAACTTGTTGAGCCACTCCCCAATTGGCAAGCATTCCCTCAATTTCTTATTATTTACCCCCAGAAAAGAACTACTGAAAATATTTTTACACATGTAGGTCTTTTTTTTTTCCTTTTTTATATCTCTCTTTTGGAATATTGACCTAGTAGTAGTGATACTGCTATGTTAAAGTATATAATTGGTTTATAGCCCTTTGGGCGTAGTTCCAAATTGTACTATAGAATGTTGAATCTTCACAACTCCACCAATAATGCATTAGAGTCTCATTTTTCCCACATCCCCTCCAAAATTTGTCATTTACCTTTTCAGTCCTATTAGCAAATCTAATAGGTATCCGGTAAAAACTTAGAATTATTTTAATTTGCATTTCTTTAGTCAGGGAGTTGGAGCAGTTTTTCATGTGGCTATAGATATATCACCTGAAAACTGATGATATCTTTTGATCATTTATCATTTGGGTGATGGCTCTTATTTTTATAAATTTGAATCTGTTCCCTGTATATTTGAGAAATGAGAAATGAGGCCTTTATCACAGAAATCTGCTTCAAAAATTTTTTTCAGTTACCATTGCTAACTGTATTTCACTCCATCCTATCCCCTCTCCTTTATTTACTTTTTTTATTCTACTCTCTCTCTCTCTCTCCTTTCACCCTGCCCCTACTCAAAACAGTTTTGCTTCTAACTATACCCTTCCCCCCACCCCAATCTGCTCTCTCTATCACATCCTCTTTCTCTTAACCCCTTCCCCTCCTATTTTCCTGTAGGTTAATATATTTATACTCAACTGAGTGTGTATGTCATTCCCTCTTTGAGTCAATTTTGATGAGTGTAAGGTTCTCACACTCCTCCTCACCTCCCCTCACTTTCCCTCCACAGTAAAAGCTTTTTCTTGCCTGTTTTATATGAGATAATTTATCCCATTCTACCTTGCCTTTTCACTTTCTCCCAGTACATTCCTCTCTCACCCCTTAATTTTCTTTTTTTAGATATCATCCCTTCGTACTCAGCTCACACTTGTGCCCTCTATCTACCCTCCTTCAAACTACCCTAATAATGCGAAAGGTCTTATGAGTTACAAATATCATCTTCCCATGTAAGAATGTCAACAACTTAACATTAGTAAGGGCCTTATGGTTTCCCCTTCCTTTTGATGCTTCTTTTGAGTCTTGTATTTGAAAGTCAAATTTTCTATTCATCTCTATTCTTTTCACCACAAATGTCTGAAAGTCCTCCATTTCATTGAATTGCAATTCTTTTTCCCTGAAGCATTTTACTCAGTTTTTCTGGGGAGGTGACTCTTAGTTGTAATCCTAGCTCTTTTGCCCTCCAGAATATATTCTAAACCAGCAGTTCTCAACCTGTGAGTTATGTTCAGTCTGTAACAATGAAAATATATCCTGCACATCAGATATTTACATTATGATTCATAACAGTAGCAAAATTACAGTTATGAAGTAGCAACAAAAATAATTTTATGGTTGGGGGTCACCACAACATGAGGGACTGTATTAAAGGGTTGTGGCATTAGGAAAGTTGAGCACCACTGTATCTAAATCCTTATATCCTTTAATGTAGAAGCAGTTAAATCCTAGGTTATCTTGACCATGGCTCCATCATACTTAAATTGTTTCTTTTTGGCTTCTTACAATATTTTCTCCTTGGTCTGGGAACTCTGAAATTTGGCTATAATATTCCTGGCAGTTTTCACCTGGAATCTCTTTCTGGAGATGGTTTGTGGATTCTTCCCATTTCTATTTTACCCTCCAGTTCTAGTATATCAATGCAGTAGTTTTCCTGATAATTTCTGGGAAAATGATGTCAAGGCTCTTTTTTTGATCAAGGCTTTCATGTAGTCCAATATTTTTTTTTCTTTTTGGAGGGAGGAAGGCTGGGCAATTGGGGTTAAGCAACTTGTCCAAGGTCACATGACTACTAAGTGCTAAGTGTCTGAGACCGGATTTGAACTCAGATCCTCCTGACTTCAAGGCTGGTGCTCTATTCACTGTGCCACCCAGCCGTGCCAAGTCCAATAATTTTTACATTATCTCTCCTGGATCTATCTTCCATGTCAGTTGTTTTTCCAACGAGATATTTCACACTGTCTTCTATTTTTTCATTCTTTTTGTTTTATAATTTATTGATTTTTCATAGTCATTAGCTTCCATGTGCTCCATTCTATTTTTTAAGGAATGCTTTTCCTCAGTGAGCCTTTGGATTTTCTTTTCCATTTGGCCAATTCTACTTTTCAAGGTATTGTACTCCTCATTGACTTTCTGGACATCTTTTTGCCATTTGGCGTGGTCGGTTGATTTTGTTTTTGTTGGATTTTTTTGTTTAGTGGGGTTTTTTTGTTTGTTTTTTAATGTGTCATTTTCTTCAGTATTTTTTGTGTCTCCTTTAACAAGCTGTTGATTCCTTTCTGATGATTTTCTTGCATCACTCTCATTTCTTTTAGAAATTTTCCTTCTACCTCTCCTATTTGAATTTCAAAATTTTATGGTCTGAGACCAATCCATATTTTTCTTGGAGGCTTTGGATGTAGGAGCTTTGACTTTATTGTCATTGTCTGAGTATGTGTTTTGATCTTCCTTGTCACCATAGTAACTATCTGTAGTCAGAGTTATTTTCCCCCCACTGTTTTCTCATTTTCCCAGATTATTAAGTGACTTTTAAGTTTTTGTTAAAGTAGGGCTCTGTTTTCAGGGTGGAGGGGACGCTGTCCCAAGCTTCAGGGGTTTTGTTTTCAGAAATACTTCCAGGAAACTGTAAGTTTTCTTCCAAAGTGCTGTGATCTAAGGAGAAGTATCCACTGCTCTCCAGGACTGTACTCTGGTCTGTGAGCAATCACAAGCAGTCGCAGCCTTTTCTGCCCTGAAAATGTGAGGAGGGTCACCACCAACCCCCATGGGTCACATGTTCTGCCATAGTATTACTCCTCCTCTCGTTAGGACTACTACACAGGACTAGCAACAAGATTTGAGTATGGACAAAGGAATAGAGTCCTGACTCAGTGCTTGCAAAAAGTCTCTTTTAACCTCTTTCTGACAAATTGTTCAACCCCCTTACTATGTGTGGGCTGAGAGCTCTAGAAGCAGCTGCTGCAGCTACCACTGCTGATTCAGTCACTCCCAAGACCTTCTCCCAGTTTGCTGGGGATATACTGGCACGGTCTGTGCTAGACCCACCTTCACTCTCACCCAGGTGCATCAGACGTTTCCTGTTGACCTTCCAAGTTGCCTTTGGCATCTGTTGGGTGACAAGTCTGGAAACCACAACTGCTGCTCATGATTCAGTTCCCCCAAAGTCTGCTCTGGGTTGGCTGGCATATGGTATACACCTTCACAGCCTCTGCTGGACTGAATTCCTCTCTCACCCTGGTGCAACAAACCTTTCCTACCAACCTTCCAAGTTTCATTAGACTGGAAATATGTTTCACCCCATCGTTTTGTGGGTTCTGCTACTCTAGAATTTGTTTAGAGTCATTTTAAAAGGTTTTTGGTTAATTTGATTTTAAAAAAAAGAAAGAAAATCAAATTACAAGCATCAAAAATGAAAAGGGTAAATTTACCATCAATGAAGAGATCAAAACAATAATTAAGACCTATTTTTCTCAACTGTATGCCAATGAATATGACAATCAGTGAGATGAATGAGTATTTACAAAAATACAAATTACCCAGATTAACAAAAGAGGAAATAAAATACTTAACCCATTTCAGAAAAAGAAGTTGAACAATTCATCAATGGATTCTCTAAGAAAAAAGTTTCCAGGGTCAAATGGATTTACAAGAGAATTTTATCAAACATTTAAAGAACAATTCATTCTAATACTATATAAATTATTTGGGAAAATAGCCAAAGAATCCTACCAAATTTTTAATGATTCAGATATAGTGGTGATACTCAAACCAGGAAGAGTCAAAACAGAGAAACAAAATTATAGACCAATTCCCCTAATGAATAGAGATGCAAAAATTTCAAATAAAATATTAGCAAAGAGATTATAGCAACTTATCTCAAAGATAATACACTATGATCAGGTAGGATTTATATAAGGAATGCAGGGACGCTCCAATATTAGG
The DNA here is from genome assembly GCA_028627135.1 of Pseudochirops cupreus. Classification (NCBI taxonomy): domain Eukaryota; kingdom Metazoa; phylum Chordata; class Mammalia; order Diprotodontia; family Pseudocheiridae; genus Pseudochirops; species Pseudochirops cupreus. The sequence continues at coordinate 181,409,683 of CM053582.1, read as the reverse complement.
AAAACTATCAGAATAATTTGATCATATCAACAACAAAAGTAACAGAAATCATATGATTATCTCAATAGCTGTAGGAAAAGTTTTTGACAAAATACAACACCCATTCCTATTAAAAACCCTAGAGATCACAGGAATAAGTGGAGTCTTCCTTAAAATGCTAAGTAGCATCCATTGGAAAACATCAGCAAGCATTATATGGAATGGGACAAGCTAGAAGCATTTGCAACAAGATCAGAGCTGAAACAAGGATTTCCATTATCACCACTGCCATTCAATATTGTATAAGAAATATTAACTTTATCAATAAGAGAAGAAAAGGAAATTGAAGGAATTACAATAGGCAAAGATAAAACAAAACTGTCACTCTGCAGATGGTAAGGTGGTATATTTATATATAATATATAATATATTTTATTATTATAATATAATACATTATATCATGTATAATAAAAATATTATATACATAATATAATATATATTATATATATATAATAAAAAAACCTACTTGAAATATTGAACAACTTTAGTGAAGTTACAAGATATAAATAAAATCCCACATCAATCAGCATTTCTATATATTACTAACAAAGCCCAACAGCAAGAGATAGAGAAATTCCATTCAAACTTACTGTAGACATTTAAAAATTTGGGAGTCTGCCTGCCAAAAGAAATCCAGGACATATATGAACATAATTATAAAACACTTTTTACACAAATAAAGTCACCTATAAATAACTGGAAAAATATCACTTATTCATGGGCAGGATGAGATAATACAATAAAAATGATATTTCTACTTAAATTAAATCACTTATTCAGTGCCATACCGATCAAATTATCAACAACTTCTTTTCTAGAGCTAGAAAAAAACAATAACAAAATTCATCTGGAAGGACAAAATGTCCAGAACATCAAATGAATTAATGAAAAGAAATGCAAGGGAAGGTGGCCCAGCTCTACCACATCTTAAATTGTATTATAAAGCAGCAATTATCAAAACTGCTTGGTAATTGCTAAGAAACAGAATGATGGATCAGTAGAATAGGTGAGGTAAAAGATGCAGTGCTCAATGACAATACTGTTTGATAAACCCAAAGACTCCAGTTTCTAGGATAAGAAATCACTATTAAAAAAAAAACAAAACTGCTGGGCAAACTGAAAAAAAAATATGGCAGAAACTAGGCACAGACCAACTGCTTATACCATGAACTAAGATAAAGTCAAAATAGGTACTAATACTAAAGGCAAACTAGGAAAGCAAGGAATAGTTGACCTGTCAGATTTATATTGAAGAGAAGCATTTATGATCAAACAAGATATAGAGAATTTATGAAATGCAAAATGGCTGATTTTGATTACATTAAATCGAAAACATTTTGCACAAACAAAACCAATGCAATGAAAATTAGAAAGGAAACAGAAAGCTGGTAAAAAAAAATTACAGCAGGAGTCTCTGATAAAGACCTCATTTCTAAAATATAGAGAGAATTGAGACAGATTTATAAGAATACAAGTCCTTCCACAATTGATAAAAGGCCAAAGGATATGAATAGGTGGTTTTCAGGGGAAGAAATTAAAGTTACCTATAGTCATATGAAAAAATGCTCTAAATCACTACTGATTAGAGAAATGCAAATCAAAACAACCCTGAGGAACCATGTCACACCTATCAGACTGGCTAACATAACAAAGCAGGAAAATGATAAATATTGGAGAAGATGTGGGAAAATTGGAACACTAGAACAATTTGGAACTATGCCCACAGGGCTATAAAACTCGGCATTCCCTTTGACCCAGAAATACCACGTCTAGGTTTGTATCCCAAAGACATCATAAAAATGGGTAAAAGGCCCCACATGTACAAAAATATTTACAACAGGTCTTTCTGTGGCAGCCAAGAATTGGAAATTGAAGGGAGATAAATCAGTTGGGGAATGTCAGAAGAAGTTTTAACATATTAATGTAATGGGATATTATTGTGCTATCAGGAATGATAAACAGACAGACTTCAGAAAAAACCTAGAAAGACTTCTGTGAATTAATGCTGAGTGAAGCAAGCAGAACAAGGAAAACATCATACATAGTAACAGCAACACTGTGGGATGACTAACTTTGATAGGCTTAGTCCTTCTGAAGGGGCAAGGTAAGCCCTTCTGTAAGGAATAAGATTCTACAAACCAAGGCCCTAACTAAATTAAGACCTTTCTATTACCCTGAGT
>CM053582.1:181372895-181406964 GCA_028627135.1 Pseudochirops cupreus | reverse complement strand
TATATATATATATATATATATATATATATATATATATATATACATATGTATATGTATATCTTGGTGGTACAAATTTTGGAGCAGGTTTTTTTTAAATATCCTCAGTGCCCGGCAATTAATAAAAATTTATTGACATGACTTGACTTACATGTATGTTCAACCTTTAGCACACTGGTAAATAGTAAGCTTAATGAATACTTGTTAATTGTTTGCTTGATTATTCTAATAAAAATCTTGTAGAGACAAAAAAAAATATTGTAGCCAAATTCTAGAGTTACCAGATCAAGGAGAAAATACTACAAGCTTTCAGAAAGAAACAATTTGAGTATTATGGAAACACAGTTGGAATAACACAAGATCTAACAGCTTTTACATTAAGGTATCAGATGTTTTGGAATATGATGTTCCAGAGGTCAGAGAAGCTAGGGTTAAAACCAAGAATAACCTACCCAGCAACACAGAGTATAATTCTTCAGGGGAAAACATGGATACTCAATGAAATAGAGGACTTTCAAGCATTCCTGATGAAAAGACCAGAGCAAAACAGAAAATTTGACTTTCAAACATAAGAATCAAGAAAAGCATGAAAAGGTAAATGGGAAAGAGAAATCAAAAGGGACCTATTAAAGTTGAACTTTTTACAATCCTACATGGAAAGATGATATTTATAATTCATGGGACTTTTCTCAGTATTAGGAACATTGACGGGAATGTATATATATATAGATATCTATATATCTATATCTATATACATATATATAGATATAGATATATAGATATATATATGTGTATGTGTGTGTGTGTGTGTGTGTGTATGTATGTATAGAAAGTGCACAGGGTGAATTGAATATGAAGGGATGATATATAAAAGATGAAACTAATGGGTAAGAAAGGAATATATTGGGAAAAGGAGAAAGTGAGAGACAGAATAGGGTAAAGTATCTCACATGAAAGAGGCAAAAGAAAGCTATTACATTGGAGTGCAAGAGCAGGGAGGTGAAAGAGAATGAGTCAACCTTACTCTCACTGGATTTGATTTAAGGAGGAAATAACATACACCATTCAATTGGGTATTTTACCCTACAGGAAAGAAGGGGGAATTGGATAAGAAGGGGTGATGATAGAAGGAAAGGGAGATTGGGGAAGGGGATAGTCAGAAGCAAACACTTTTGAAAAGAACAGCATCAAAGGAGAAAATAGAATAAATTGAGTGCAGGATAGGATGGAGGGAAATATAGTTAGTATTTCACAACATGACCAATATGGCAATGTTTTGTATAACAAAACCTATATAATCAATATTAAATTGCTTGTCTTCTCAATGTGGGTAAGTGAGGAGGGAAGAAGGGAGAAAAGCTAGAACTCAGAGTTTTAAAAACAAATGTTAAAAATTGTTTTTACATGAAACCTGGAAGTAAGATATACAAGCAATGTGGTACAGAAATCCATCTTGCCCTACAAGAAAGGAGAAAGTGGTAAAGGAATGGATCGGGGGCATAGAAGGGAGAACATACTAGTGGAAAAGGTAATCAGTATGATTGCCATCTTGGGATGAGGGTTATGGGGGAGATGGGGAGAAAATTTGGAACTCAAAATCTTGTGGAAATGAATGCTGAAAACTAAAAATAAATAAATAAATTCAGAAAAAAATATTTCATTTCTTTAACATATAGAAACTTATTCAAATTTAAATAAATAAGAAGCATTTCTCAACTCATAAATGGTGAAAGATATGAACAGGCAGTCTTTGGTCAAAGTAGTCAGCTATGGCCATATAAAAATGCACTAAATCACTACTGATGAGAGAAATACAAATTAAAACAACTCTGAAGTACTACCTCACACATATCAGATTGGCTAATATGACTTAAAAGCAAAATGGTAAAAGTTGGAGGGGATGTGGGAAAATTCAAACACTAATGTACTATATTGGTAAAGTTGTATACTGATTCAACCATTCTGGATAGCAATTTGAAACTATGCCCAAAGGGCTACAAACCATGCATACACTTTGACCAAGCAATGCCTGTATTATGTCTATATCCCAAAGAGATTTTGTTTTAAAAAAGGAAAATGGCATATGTGTACTATTTATACCAACTCTTTTAGTGGTGGCAAAGTATTGGAAACTGTGGGCATATACATCAATTGAGGAATGACTGAAGAAGTTGTAAGATTATCGTGAGTGAATACTATTGTGCTTTAAGATATGTTGAGCAAGATACTGTCAGAAAAACAAGGAAAGACTTGCATTAACTGATGGAAAGTGAAATGAGTACAATCAGGAGAGGACTGTATACAATAGCAGCACTATTGTCTGAAGATCTATTATGACTAACATAGCTATTCTCATCAATACTGTGATCCAAGACAATTCTGTAGGACTTATGAAAGGTGATGTCCATCTCCAGAGAAAGAACTGGCAGAGCCTGAATACAGCTCAAAGACACTTTTTTTAACTTTCTTTTTTTTGTCTGTGTTTTCTTTCACATAATGACTTATATGGAAATGATTTTTGCATGACTACACATATAAAACCTTGGTGAAATTGCTTGCCTTCTCAATGGGGGGGAGAGAGAATTTGGAACTCAAAAATTGGAAAAAAAAGAATGTTAAATTATTTTACATGCAACTGGGAAAAATAAAATATTAAATAAGATTTTAAAAATAAAATCAATGTAATCAAATAGCAAAAGAAAAGAAATGTGCACTAAACTAACAATTTTGTGTACTAATGTGACCAAGATATCTTAAGCCTTTTTTCCTAGTTTCTTCATCTTGTATTAGATTAGTTTATCTCTAAGAGCCTTTTAATTTTTAAATTTCTGTTACTCTGTCTCTGTTTCTCTTTCTCTGTCTCTATCTCTGTCTCTCTGTCTCTCTCTCTTTCTCTGTGTGTGTGTAGACATTCATATGTGTATATACATACATATATATATATATACGCACACACACATACACATATATATTTCATAATACTTAGACCACTAAACAGTATATGGAATTCTTTAAATGTATAATTGTATATTTTCTCTCTTTAATGGGACATATCATCCTAAATCTCTCAAAGCAGGAGAGATTCTATCTGTCATCTAGTCTAATCCCCTCCTTTTATGGATGAGGAAATTACTAAATCAAAGAGGTGAGGTGATTTTTCCCAAGGATACGATACTAGTAAATGTTGAATCTAGGTCTCAACCTCAATTCTTTTGATTCCAATTCCAATGCTCCTTCTGGCTGGCAGCAGTTTTATTTTGCTCATATTGTATAGAAGGCCTAATGCATTGTGTGTCAGATGCATGCATAAGATCCATTTCAAGCTCAGTGTTAATTAGGCTGAAAAGCCCAAAAGGAAAGCCTCTTGTTCAGTTTGCTAATTTTGGAACCGTATAAAGAATCTGGGTAGTAACCTAAGAGAATATGCAGTATAGAAAAATGTTCATGCATATAATCAGAGAGCAAATCCTTTAAAAGTGTCTTTTGCCATTTTTGGATTCAGAGAAAACTAAAGTCAGTGTGTGAGTGGAAGAAGAGAGTATTACAGAAGATAGACTTTATAACAATCCAGTCTAAAAGAACTGGTATAGAATGCATAAGTTCTTTAAAATGCATACATATGACAATCCAGTAGTTCTAAGGAATTAATTTTGCAAGGGGATAAAAGTGAATTCTTTCAAATTGCATCATCAATGTTTTTGAGAACAATTCTTCCAGTCACAGGTTCCACCTGTCCATACTTGGAATTGTTTTAAACAAAACATTAAATACTTTAAAAATCACATTTATAAATGGCCCACACATGCACTGTTTCAATGATGGGTTTTGTATGAGAAATTGATATACAGATGGATATTTACCAAATGCTGTACATGTAACAGATGTTGCATAGTTCGTCAAATTAAGTACAGCAACTCATTTGGCAGTGCTGTCACAATTAGGAGTCAGGAAGTTTCATTTAGTCCTCCTGTCCATCTCCCAGCTGTTCCTGCCATCTATTTCAGGTTCACTTTAGGAGACTGAATGAGTAGGTACTTTGTGACTATCCAGGAAGAAGTCCACGTGTCCTAAAACTTAGACCTCCAGGAAGTAGAAGAGAAAAATGGATTTTCCTTCAGAAACCAATTCTTTACCTCACAAACAATCTGAGTCTTTAAAATCCTTGGTTTCAAAAATCATTAACTTCAAGCTTATGAGTGAACAGGTGGGCTTTAATTTTTCCAAGCAATCTATCCAATAACACATTTTATATCAATGCCCTTAATGTAGCTAGTCCCACTAGGATTTGTATCTTCTCTAAAATGTCTTTTACATTTAGATTGGCTTTAAGGATAGTAGTTCTCAATAGGAGTGAAAATGTGCAAATCTGATGTAACCATACAAGAAAAAGTTAAAATTCTATTATGTGCATGAGCAAAAAAAAAACAAACCTGTGTTGTCAAAATGGACTCCTGCAGACCTTGTCAAGGGTATACATGGAATACTACTTTTTCTTTTTTATATTAAAAACAAAAACCTTTATGTTTAAGCATCCTAAAATGATTAGGATTTCACACTTTCACAAAGCTCAGTACACAGAGGGAGTTTCAATTTTTGCAATAAGTAATACGGCTAAGGTTGTTCTAGCAACTAGTACAAACATTAATTCTTTTGCTTGAGTGAGTTGTGACAGCTTTGCTTTCAGCTATTCTTGACCCAGGTTGGCACTGACAGAGTTGGAGTTAAAGGTTCATCACCCTCTTCCATTCTACCTACCGTATTTATATACACATTGATAACTCAAAAGGTGAGGGACATAATTGTCACAGGAGAGGACAAGGAGAGACCACAGATTTGATCAGGGATGGACATTAGATGCTCATTGAGTCCAACCAACTCATCTTAAAAATGAGGGAATGTAGGCACAGAGAGATTAACTGACTTACCCAAACAGTAAGTATCTGAATCAGGATTTGAATTCAGGTTTTCCTGATTCCAAATTGAACGCCCAAATAAATTACTATATGTTTGGCGATTTCTTAGGGCATAACCTAACAATGTTGAAGGCAAGTATAAACTATTCCCCTCTGCTCCTGTTACAAATCCTGGTTAACTAGGAAACACTGATGTAAAATAATTCAGTATGATATTGCTCCCAGACTCTAAGTCTAAAGCAAGGAAACAACAGTACTGAAACATAATTTTTTTCTATTACAGAAGGCAGCAAATTTCACTTGTACATCAATAGCTCTGTGATGACACTGATGAGAATATTCTTTGAATTTGTGCAGATGAGAGCTCTTCTCATCTTATGAAAAGCTTTTCCACATTTTCCTACAGATTTGCTAAAGAGGAATAACCAAAAATATCATATATAGAGAAAAGTATATTCGTTTTTGCCTTTTTTAACTGTTAATATAAAATATAATACCTTTTTATTCTAATTTTACTAAGATGGATTCTAAACTATTTAAACATATGTATGCGTATAAAGAATTATGCAGAGAAGCATACATCCTTTAAATGCTTCAAAAATTATTTCATTAGTGTAATTATGCCTTCCACACGTATGAATTACAACTTCTTCATTCCAAAGTGGACAGTAATTGTACTGTGTTATGTAGAGAAAGGTTCATTATGGGGAGGTCAGTCATTTAGGGTTAAGAACCTACAACCAGACTTATATCCAATGTGAAAGTATTTGCAGATCCTATACTTGACTGCAAGCTGCCATGGGGCAGGGGGGAGAGAATTTGAAACTCAAGAGATCATGGAACTGAATCTTGTGAACTAAAAGTAAATAAACAAATCAATTAATAAAAAAAAAAAGAAAAGAATACCTTCCAAATGCTGAAAGACACAATCTTGAGGTTTCATTTTTTTTCTACTAACTATATCCAGGGCTTTGGTGGTTTTGCTTTTTTTTTTTTTTTTTGGTAGTCATCTTCTTACACATAACCAAGTAATTTAATCATACTAGTTGCACTCTAGTGGGTATTTTCCACATTATCAATGCTCTTCCTAAGCCCTGACACAGAGAATCAAACATGTGATATGATCAAAGCAGAGTAACCATGTCTTTGTTCCTCAATTTATGAGTCTCTTAATGCAGCCCATGATAACATGCAAGAGGATTATAGTGTTTCACCCTGACCCTAGAGTGTGGTACTAGGAGTAATGGGCTGGCTTGGGGTATGGTGAAATTACCGCTACTGGAGGCTTTCATGCAAAAGATGTTTGAATATTTGTCAGGAATATGGCAGAGAAGATTACTGTTCAGGAGAAAGGTGGAATAAATGACGTTTAAGGCCAACAAATACTAAAGAGAAAGAAAACAGCCAGGAAGACCAAGGGGACAAAAAACAGAAAATAACAAAAGGGAAAGAATAGTGTACACAAACAAAAATGTAGATGATAGATAATAGCTGGCAGTGTGGATTAGCAGAAATAGAGCTGTGATTGGAGTTACCTCCTTCATCTGTCTTGATGAGGAAGTTGCTCTGTGTTTTATTCCTCAACAAGTCTCAGCAATAAACATCAGCAGAATTCAGGGAGATGACAGATCCCCCTGACTCGATGGCCCTCTTCTACCATTGGTTAGATCTTCTCAGAACCTCCATTTTAGGGACGAACCAAGGCTAACTCTATTTTAATCTCTGGATTTTCCTACCATGCCTCTGTGAAGGTAGTTTTTTTATCCTTTCCCAATTCCTTGATATCTGTCATCATCCCCCATTAGAATGTAAGCTCATTTAAGGCAAACACTGCTATTCTTCCTGTCTTCAAACCAGAGCACATCTACTCCCATGTAATAAGAACTGATTAAAGGTTTTTGTGGGTGATGGTCATTTTGGTTGTGGTTGTGATTGTTACTGTTGTTGCTGTTGCAGTGATTGTTGAGAAAAAGATGACTTGGATTTGAATGTAGACTTGGATGCTTTGTAAATAAACCAATAAAAGTCATTTAACTTCCTTAGGTCTCATTTTCATCTTTCAGCTTCTTATCTTCAAAATGAGTATACTGATACTTGTTATATCTACTATACAACATAGTTATGAGAGTCAAATGAGTTAACATATGAAAAGCTTTTTGTACACCTCAAAGGACTGGTTTGTTGTTAAGAGGGCAGAGTCAGAAATGTAAATGTTTAATGGTCTTCCCTAATGCCAGCTATCTGGTTATTTTATGTTAAGGCTAAGTTTATCCACATAGGCAGAATATATAGGAAAGTTTTGTAACCCTGATGTTATTCCATGAATCTATAAGTTCACAAGTTGCCTCGGAATTTGGCTGTACTCCCTGACATTACAGGAAAATATAGCCCAAGTGACCCTGAGAGTAACACTAGGGAGGTAGACTTTGTTTCTAGTGCTTAGGTTATCAGACATCCATTAAACAGTTAGAACTAGTGATATAAAATTAAGTCAAGCGATAAAGTGCTATGTTAGCACTTCCTGAAATAATACCTCATTGTCTGCAAATCAGCAGTCCTAATATTGAAGTCTGGGAATGCAATGCTGAGAGTGAACAGCTGAAAATTTCTAAGGTTAATATCTGTATTGTAGGGGACAGCATTCTGGGGTTGCCCCGGGGAGATGAGTAGAAAGTCTTCACAGGTTGATAGTGCCTGACAACTCCAATTTTGCAGCCTTCCTTGCTTCTAGAGAGTAAGATTGTTTGAATGTCAGCAAGGACAATCCCCTCCATGGGAATTAACTTCTCTTCCAACAGAAAAGGGGAATGAGGGTCTGCTCTGGGCTATTGTTATCAGATGAGCCTTTTAGAAAGAACTTAAAAAAAAAGTTTATGATAATGGTGCATAAATTGCCACACATGAAGGGAACCAGTAACATATGTGCTAAGCATGTGTGTATGTTTTATGGAGCAATTTAATCTGTTATTTACTTTAAAGAAATATTGCCATAGCAACTGACAACAGATATTGCCAATGCTATCTTTGGCACACCGAACATGGAACACTCAAGGTCATATGCATTAATGGAATTGTCTTTCATTTTGACAGGTTTAAAGTATTTTGTACTTTAAACTATACTTAAGTGCTATGATTCAGTTTCGGCCAAGTTGAGGTTAACTCATCAATGAAGGAAGCTTGTCTACACTTTTAGACTTTGTTTTTCCCTCTCCTCTAGTTTAAAAAATCAAATAGTTAAGGAAAGAAACTGAGCAAAAAAGTAATTCCATTCAGTTACTGATATAGTAGAACTGGTTATAAAGGAAAAAGCCTGGTCATCCTTCTGGCTGAAGTGGAAATTTGACCATAGGTAGAGGAGTCTAGATCCTCCCTAAGCAACTAAAACAAAAGAACTAAAAATGCACCAGAAGGAATCATGGTAAAGAAAAACAAAGACAAATCTTTTTGTCATAATACGCATCATTTGGTCCAAGATAATATGAGAATACTGCCAGAAATTTGTGGAAGCTCTGAGCAGAGATAAGCAAGGGTTTATGAAAGGCTTTCCTTGCACATAGCCTAGAGGCTAGATAGGACTAGACCAATGCCAAGTAGTTCATTGCCCAGGCATCTTGAACCTAAGTCACAGCAATAGACATGGTCAGGTTAGTAGCTGGGCAGCTCACGTCTAACCTAGCACCCAAGTAACCCACGGTAAATCCATAACAGGGGTCAGGATTAAACTAATGCTAAGGTAGATATGCATTCAGAATATGATATAAGTACAGGTGTAGATAAAGCAATACTAATGCCGAGGCAGCTTTTAACTCTGTGACTGCAAGACAAGGGACAAGATTAGTGTTCAGATAGTACAGTATCAAGATAGCCCCTGTCTAATATACAGAAGTAGAAAATGCCAGAGGGACACATGAGAAGCAAAGAGTCTGGGATCTTGTAGGTAACTTACTACCACAGCTATCAACAACATCCAGTTGGAAACTCTCCTGATCAGAGGAACAAACTCTGGGCTGTGGACTGTGAAAGGAGGAGATATATAAAGGACTAAAGTCAAAGTTCAATCATAAAGCATCAGAATTAAAAGATAAAGATTCTTGCAAAGAGCTGGGACTAGTTTCAGCCATAACATCTAAGACCAAGCAAAACCTGTCTACATAAAACAAGAGCATAGAAGGGATCAGAGTTTGATCTGAGGAAGAGTTTGATCAATCCAAAAACTGAGACTGAAATATGAATAAACATAAGAAAACGCTGAACATATTAAAAAAAAAATAGTGCACCAGGATAGGAATTCAAAAGGTAATCCCAGAAGAAGAGCTATTCCATAACAAACCAAATTTAGCCTCAAAAAAAAGTCTTGGCTAAGCACAAAGACCATAAGAATTCTTGGAATAAATGAAGCAAGAAAATGTATAATGCAATTTAAAGTGAAGTGAAATTGATGGAAGAGAGAATACAAAGAAAAATTAGTAGGTTAAAGCATTTAGTAGGTTAAGCTTTACCTAAAAAAATAGACTCCAAAATTTACAACAAGCAAATCAGAAAAGAATAACTCCATGAGACATCAAGAAATATTAAAACAAAATCCAAAATCAGAGTACTGAAAAATATGTGATAAATTTTATTAAAAACAAGTGACAAATTAATTTTAATTAATTTAATTAATTTAATTAACTAAAGGAAACATATTCTAAGAAGAAACACTGACTTAAACCCATGACCAAAGAATCAAAAGATACTATATCTCAAGATATCATAAATTAATATGGTGCTTATCTGTTAGAACTAGAAAACAAAGAAAAAGAGAAAGAGTTCACCATTCACCTACTGGAAAAAAATCCTCTATCATCCAACCAAATTATCAATCCACATCAACAGCTTCAAGGTCAATGTATATGTATTGTAAACAAAACAAAAGAAATAATTCAACAATCAAGAAAACAGTCAGAAACAACTAAAACTTGTTAACTACCACAAAAAAAAGACAAGATGATCTTGGATTGTGCTGTTTAAAAAGGCAAACACAAAACAAAACAAAATGACCAAAAAAAAAAAAGGCTTGACACTGAGAACAACTTTTCCAATAAAACAAAGAATATTCCTAAATAGAAAATAAAATAAACTTCAAGTTTTTTTCAAGATTTTCCGATTTAAAAGAAGTGAAGTTGATTAAAACTTTAAAATGAAACTGTAAGAGTCAAGGGAAAATGGCCCATATAATGATAAAATCATAATGTCCTTATGGCAGAAAAAAAAAACCTAAGGATCCCTAATATTTAGGGCACTAATAGGGTACAAAGGGAGTTAGATAAAAATTATAGAAAGCTTGGTGGTGGTTGTATTTTGATTTTCATAAGAGAAAAAAGATAAGGAAGAAGAGGCAAGATGGGTGAGTAAAGGCAGGGAGATGTCTAAGTTCTCCATCAAAAGCCTCCAAATACTTTTAAGTAATAACTTTAAAATAGTTCTAGAGCAGCAGAATGCACCAAAGAATGGAGTAAAACAAGTTTTCCAGTCCAAGACAACTTACAAAGTCAGCAGGTATAAAGCTAAGCACAAGTAGCTTTCCAGAGAACTGCTGCTGTGAACAGCTTTCAAGGTTCTGATTATATAGTATAGTGAACTCTCTATTTATTCAATAACAAATCAGAGCAAAACATTCACAGAAAATCAAGGTTCAGCTTTCAGAATGTTACAGCTTATCACAGAAAATCATAATAGAGCATTCACAATGACATAATAACTCAACAACTTATCACTAAAATGGCCATGTAGTTTTCACCAAAATAGTCACATAGTTTTGAACAAAGTACAATCATTTAGTCAATCAATCACTTAGTAACTCAATCATTCAATCACAAAGTACAAAAGGTCAAAATCCTCCACCCATGGGGCACACTAAGTTAAATATCAGTCACTATTCAGTCATCAATCTCTACTCAGTCATAAGTCACTACTCAATCATCAGTCACTACTCAGTACCCTATTAATGGGAAGTGGAAAATACACAGCCCCTCTACCCTTTGTTCACCAGTAAATCATAATCTCATCAGTCATTATTCAGTATTCACAGAGAAGCCTTTTCATCTTTACTTAGAGCAGGCTTTCAGCTTCTATGGCTCCTCTTTTATGGTCCCAGCTCCCACCCAAATCTAACCAACTGTCACCTGAGTTCAAAGGCAGGCAGCTCTCAGCTCCTTGTCCAGCAATCCGTGCAGTTCCTGTTCCACATTGGAGCTCATAGTGTCCAGTCCATCTCAAATCCGTCACAGTCTCTGTCCCAAGGAAGACAGGGTTTAACAAAGCCACAAGAACCTTCATACACATTAACAAAGCCACAACAACATTTGTACAAAATACCAGCATCACAGTCATGCTTCTTCAGTCTTCTGCAGCTCCAGCCGGCCCTTGGAAATCCTCAGCAGCTCCAGCTGCCCCTCAGAATTCTTCAGCAGCTTTGTTCTCAAAATCAAAATCACTTTCTCCCATTTTCAAAGTCAAAATCACTTTCTCCACAGAAGTTCCAGTACAGCAGCAGCTGCCCAGCCTTCAGATGCTCATCCCAAGAAATTCTGTCTGTTTGTCTGTCTCTTTCTCTCTCTCTCTCTCTCTCTCTCTCTCTCTCTCTCTCTCTCTCTCAGATACTGAATTTGGTACGGAGATAAAACACTTAACTGGGGAATAGGCAGCAAAAGGAAGAGGGGAGATCAAGTATAAAATGAAACATAGGATCAGTAAAGGAGTATTCATGAGAAAAAAAAATCTATCATTTAAAAGAATATTGGAAAAATATGGTGGAATTAAAATTAAGGGAAAAATTTATGGATGAAGGGAAGGGGAAGCAAAAGGAAAAGATAAGCAAAAACAGATTGTTTCAATTATTGAACACTTGGGGTGAAAAACACATTATTTTTCACTACCATTTTGCATATTGTAGAGAGAAGGGTCAAGTTTATTTTTTAAAAGCATAAAAGGATACAATGGAGATAAATACATAAAACTTATAATCATGAAGGTAAATGAGATGACCTTTCCCATTAAATGAAAGTTAACAGAATGAAAGAGAACAGGATGAATTGGAAATCAGAAACTAACAATAAGGTGTTTTTTTTTAACTCAAAACATATTTAAAATATTAAGATTCTCACATTGCTAAACAAGGAGCAAAAGCTATTATGTTTCAAGTAAAATCGAAAAATAGTGGAGTAATCATGATTTCAGATCAGACAGGAATAATAAAGAAAAATAATAAAAAGAGAAATATAGGGAAGCTACATTATGCTTAAAGGAACCATAGATAAAAGTATGAATATATAAGACATATAAAGTGAATTAGCATCTGAATAGTTACAGAAACCATTACTCAAATAGCAAGGAGAAATAATCCACAAATCAGGGCAATGATTTATGATCATAACCAGTATGGTATAGTTAAAAACAAAAACAAAACAAAACAAAAAACAAATCTGAAAACAGATATCAGGATGTGGGATCAACTCGCACTTTTGTCACTTAAAGGGTGTGTGTGTGTGAGTGTGTATGTGTGTGTGTGTGTGTGCATATAATTTAATCAGCTATAAAATGAAGTGTTTGGACAAAGATAGCTTTCAAGGATATTCTGTTCCTTAATCCATTATTACATGAAATCTAGTTCAGATTTTTCTTGCCTCTTCTCTAAACTATTATAGTCACTCAGTGAAAAAATAGTATTAGTCACTTATTATGTATTGGGTTTTATGTTAATCACTATGGACACAATTTCATAATCTGGTCAAGTTACTTCCTTCTCCAACACATCCTTCAAAATCACATCTAGATAATCTTCCTAAAGTATAAGTATAGAACTGACCATATCTCTTTTCTTAATAAAGAAAATTCCCCATCAATTGGAGAATGGCTAAATAAGCTGTAGTATATAAATGTAATGGAATATTATTGTGCTATAAGAAATAGGGAGGAGACGGTCTTCATATTCACCTGGAAAGGCCTAAGTGAGAAGAGCAGAACCAGGAAAAATTTGTACACAATCACAGACACATAGTATGTGTGATGACCAACTTTGATAAACAGGACTCTTCTCAGCAATGCACAGTTATAAGACAACTCTACAAGTCTCAGGATGGAAGGAGATATCTACATTCAGAGAAAGATCTAGAAAGACCAGAGTTTAAATGGAGACTGAAGCAATCTACATGCTAGCTTTCTTTTCCATGTTTGGTTTTCTTTCTTTTTTCCCATTGATCACTCCATGGGTTACAACCCTTCTATACAGCCAGACTATTGTACAATGTGAAAGTATTTGCAGATCCTATACATGACTGCACGCCACCATGGGGGGGGGGGGGAAGGGAGGAGAGAAAATCTGAAACTCAAGGGATTGTGGAACTGAATCTTGTAAACTAAAAGTAAATAAACAAGTCAATAAAAAAAAAGTTGCTCTCCAGTGCCTGTAACATTAGTATCCCTACAATAACACTTCTAATGCCTATTATAATATCAATAGCTAGCATGACTTACCATGTGAGGTACGTGCTTTTATTATACCCATTTTACAGATGAAGAAACTAACGTGCAAAGAGATTAAGAGCTTTATCCAGGATCACATAGGTAGTAAGTGAAGCAAGATTTTGACTTGAATCTTCCTCAATCCAAATCCCACAATCTATACCTCTTTGCCACTTAGTTGTCTAAATGTCATCTCTGTTGACTGGCGTTTATGGCCCTACAAAACTTTTCTACCTATACCTTCAGTCTTATTTTATACTACTCTCTTCCCAAACTCTATTTTAACAGCATGACCAGTTGCTCCCAGAACTCAGTAATCTACGTCCCAGTAACCACCTGCATACGTTCTCATAAACCTCCTATGATAGAAATGCACTATTTTCTCAGATTCCCTATTCATAATCCTTGATTTTCTTTAAAGGTCCATTTTAGGTCCCAATTCTTAAGTGAAATCCTCCTTTAGTCTTCCACCGTGAACATTTTGCTATTTGCCTTTCTCAATTATATTTGTGTTCTATTTATACGCCTGCATTTTGTATTTAGTACAGGAGAATGCAAACTACCCTGGGGTATGGATCTTTTTTTGGGGGGGGGGGAGGGAATGGCACCTTCCATTGCTAGACTTCACATGGCACATTGGATGTAGTAACTAATAAATGTAAAATTTAATTAAATTGTTAAATGTAACTATACTACAAGGAGAAAGTCTCTTTCTACTACCTCCTTATCTTCTGAATAAATTCTATCTATATAATCTATCTATCTATCTATCTATCTATCTGTCTGTCTATGTGTGTATGCATGTATATAATTTTAAAAGCAGCCTCATCATATGAGCAAATTTCCCCTTTAATGTTATACATTATAGTCTATAAAGAAAAGAGTTATTTTTTTATATCACAATTTCAGAGATGTTTACATTCTCATTTCAAGGAGGTCCAACTAGCAAATTTTCCTTGGCAGCATCACCTACATTCAAATTGATACTTGGTAATGCTATGAAGAGAAAAAAAATGCATTTAAAGCAATACAATAATGGTGCAAGTTTAAAGACATTTCATACAATTACCAGCATTTCAAAATGAGACATTTTTGATATGCTGATGTCAGCTGAGTTTATAGAATTACTCCTTCTGACTGCAATATGGTCTATTACTAGCATTAGAAAATAGCATCCTTAATATGTCTTGCTAAGTGTTTTAATTTAAAAGACTAATGTAGCCCAGAAAATAGTTGTTTTTTAAAAAATTAAAACCTTTTAATTAACTTTTTTCTCACAAATGGCAGTTTTTATTTTCTTTATTGGAATGATTTGGAGAGTATAAAATTGAGTCATAAAAGTCAGATTCCCCCACTTTCAGAATATGTTTGGACAAGAATAATGAATTTTCCATAGATCAGACCCCTAAAATACAATGAAAGAGGATCTCCCCCTATATCTCCAACTAACATGGGTCTAAAATACTTCAGTTAAATCATATATCCCATGGGAATGATGACGTAGGTTATAACCTGAAAGGTTTTGGTTGGTTGAAAAAAAATTACCATGATTCCTAATTATCAAAAAATCAAAAACAATTGGTTAATTACCTCTTCCGTGTCCTTTTCAGTGCAACATTATAGGAAATGATTATAGGTCCTTGAGGACAGAGAATTTCTCATTTTTGTGTTTATATTCCTAACATCAAAAGCAGAATGTGTCATGTAGTAGGTGATTTATAAATACTTTCTTGCTTGATTGATGGACAGCATAAGAATTTAGAAACATAGAACATGAACTTTGCCCTGAAGGAACTTCTACTCTAGATGAAAATCCATCACCAATACCCACAGGAGAGACGGCTGAGGTTAACATAACAAGTAGTTATCTACATCCAGTAGAATCACTGATCCAAAGTGCATAGACAATTTTGTGTGTTTGTTTCTTACTCATTATAATTTCACGATGTTTTCCAGAATTGCTGGACCAATTCATACTTTGTCAATGGTACAATAGTTTTGCTGTCTTCCCACAACCCCAACAGCACAGATTATTCCCTTCTTTTGTCATATTTAACAATTAAGAGGTATGAAGTGAATCCTCAGCATTGTTTTGATTTAAATATCTCTTATTTTTGGTATTTTAAAGCTTTGTTCCATATAATTCTTAATATTTGCAATTCTTCTTTTTTAAAATGCCCTTTACCCCTATCTGTTAACCATTTCCCTATTAGAGAACAAATCTTAATAAGTACATTGGATATTGCCATATGATCCTGTAATAACTGCATGGATTTCCTTTCTGGGAGGGCGATTCTGAATTGGAGATGGAGACTGTACTCAGAGAGGTAATAATTATCTTCAAGCATTTAAAGATCTTTTACATGGAAGCAGCAGTTATTCTGCTTTGCCACTGATAATAAATCTAGTACAGTGGTTCTTAACTCTTTTTGTGCCATAGACTTTTGGCAGTCTGGTAAAGCTTATAGATCCCTTCTCAGAATACTTGGATGAATAAAAACATAGAATATTACAAAGAAAATCAACTATACTGAAATACAGTGATGAAAATATTTTAAATTCATGGATCTTACATTAAGAACCCATAAAAGCAATAGGCAGAAGTGCAATGAGGCAAAATCACACTTGCTATACCTTCCTAATAATTAGAATTACTATTGCAAAATGGAGTGGGTTACCTGATACAACCACATATCCCCATCCTTTCAGATCTATTATACAGGATCTTTTTTTCATACACATTGAACAACAAAACCACTCAAACTAATTTCATCTCTGAAAAACTGTGCAATGTAGTGCCCAGGACTTTCTGTATTTCAACATAGTACACTGAAAGCACACTTTTAAGAGTCATTTTTATAGGTGTTAGAGGTGGTTGGAGGCTAGCTCAAGCATGTTCCTGATTTTACTCTGACATCTTGGCTCAAAAACAAACTTTTAGAACATTTTGAAGTCAAAGTTAGATCACTGGAGATTTCTCTTTGATTAAGCTATTTACCTGTTATGTGTCCAGTGTTTTCTGGAACTCCCACAGGGATACAAAGGAAGAGGAGACAGAACTCTGTCAAACATATAGTTATTGAGAGTACCAGAATTTAAACTGAGGCCCTCTGAATCAAACAGAAGATGCTGCCTACCATAGCTTCCTTTTGGAAACTAATGTTATTATTTTCAACTATGTTTTGGCCATGATCTTGGATCGAGGACCACAGGGTTTTAGAGATAAAAGGGCTATGTTTCTATTTGAAGATACTGAGATCCAGTTATTTTAAGAAATTCCCCAAGGGTCCTAAAGGTAGCAGCAGGGCTGGAACTAAACCCAGATCCCTTAACTCCAATGTGTACTACATTACACCCACTGCCTCCACATTCAAGTCCCTTTCTCTTTTAAATGTTTCTTGTCTTAAGAGATACACAGGGTTACTGATGATCATATGAGCTAATGTATGTATTAGAAAAGTCTTTCCTTCCTCAAATTTCCCATAGCATAGATCAGATTTATATTATAGTCCTTGGTCTTCATTTATTTACTAGACTATAAATTCCTTATGGATAGATATCATGTTTTGATAATTTTTGCATTTTCCCCAATAAATATATGCCTTCCACATAGTAAATACATAGGAATGTGTAAGTAAGGCATCTGAATTTAATTGAATTGAACTTTCCCAAATATAAAGTTATGTCACACAAATGCAATACAATTCTTTGTCCTGCCTCTTGTACTTATTCCTCCCATATTGCATTTTTTGAATTCAGATTAAAAAAACAATCCTGGTATGATGACTGTAGAATCAGAGATCTAAAAGGGACCTCAGAGACCATCTCGTCCAAGCCTTCATTTTACAGAAGAAAAATCTAAGACACAAGGAGATGGAATGATTTGTCCAAGACCACTAGGAAAGTAATTGCTGAAGACAGGTTGATTATAATGGTGAGTATAATTGATAACTTTGTACTAAATCACTGTGCTAGTTATTTAAAGTATCAGGCCAACCATTTTTGAGAGGTAAGATTAGTCTAGTCTTCTTGTTTCAATGCTATGAGCATCATGTCGGTGTGAAAACTCTATCAAAGCAAGTGGGCAAATCTTAGTTATCAGAGTAACTGAAAGATTATTTGGCCATATCATTACCACATATGAGAAAAGGAACTTGAATATAGGTCTTTTTGACTCTATAATCTGTGTCCAACAGAATGCAATTTCTCAATTATGTTAGTCATTTACTCTGAGAATGTTATTATTATGATGCTGTCTAAATGCTGGTTAGACTCTCATAGTAGAAGAATTAGTATAGCCTCCTAGATGAAAAATGAATGCCAACATCATGAGCCATTATCCAGCCTGTATTTGTTTCAGGACTGTTGTTGTTGTTCATCCTTCCTTCTCGGAGAGGACCAATGACATCATGAGGGTAATATTTTGATTTGTAAGTGAATTGGATTTAATTGAGGCAGAGCTGTTCAAAGACATCAGCCTCACTTCTACATAGTAATTCTAAGGAGTCAATTGACAAAACACAGGTCAAGATAAGTGGTGATAGTCCTGGATATAATGAAAGACCTTGGCCTTTTCTTTTTCTGGGCACAGGATATAAAGCATAATTCTGCCTTCAAGGAACCTGCAATCTATTTGAGGAGGTAGAGCATATAAAAAAAAGATAATTAAAGATGCTGGATCTTTTATAGACAATAAGTCCTACACTCACTCAAGGAGAGCAGTGATAGTTTTAATTTGAGAGACTTATGAAAGCTTTCAAGGAAAAATTAGAACTGAGCTGAGACTTGAAGAAATGGTAAAATTTAGGTCACCATCAAGTGTTATTGCAAAGTGGAGAGAATTATTAATTCTGATCTAAGCTCAAATTTTTGGCAAGAAAGTAAGTTATAGTCACAAAATTTAAAAAAAAGCTTTATTAGCAATACTTCATTAGAGTAATAAATATGCCCTTCTATCTACCACTCATCTCAACTAATTTCAATTTCTATCTGCCACAGCTACTTTTTTTTGTTGTTGTTTTGCTTTTTGGAGGGCAATTGGGGTTAAGTGACTTGCCCAAAGTCACACAGCTAGTAAGCTTGTCAAGTGTCTGAGGCTGGATTTGAACTCAGATCCTCCTGACTCCAGGGCCAGTGCTCTATTCACTGAGCCACCTAGCCTCCCCTGCTATAGCTACTTTTATAAAACTATAACTATGATTTTAGTTTCATTCAAAATATACCATAACTCAGTGTTCTGCTACCACCTCCCAATTTGATAAAAGAAAAATATGCTGTTAGCTATTATCATTGTGTGTGTACATGAGTGCGAGTGTGTGTGTGTGTGTGTGTGTGTGTGTGTGTGTGTGTGTGTAATGTTAAATCTGCCACTGGTTATCTTGACTTGAAAGCAGATCTCTCAAAGATCATATTTCATTATGTTGTCCTTACAATGTCAATATTTGTAAAAAAAAAACAAAACAACACAACACAAAACACACACACACACACACACACACACACACACACAAAACCAGACCAGACTAGAAATGGAACCAACAGAGAAGAGTGCCAGAGAGAAGCATAATGATCTTCTCTTCTTCATCAAAATTAAAAACAAAAACCTCCTCCCAAAAGATCCAGAAAATGCAACAGACCAAATTCTGACAGTGAAATCCAAGAAAATACAAAAATGTGTTATTTTTACAGCAGTAGTCAGCACAGAGAGACACACAGATCCATGGTCAATGGGGATGGGGTCTGGCCAGGTTTGCACCCCACAGTGAATTCCTAATGAAGGTAAAGGCTTTGTATCATGGCAAGATGAGATTCTAAATCCATAATGGGTATTCCAACTTTCTATAGGATGTGGGGAAATGGGTCAACATGAATCTTAGCAATTCACTATTCAGGGCCAAGTCACAGATACATGATAGACTATTCAATCTATTGTTGTTGTTCACTCTTCATTTTTGAAGAGGACCAATGTACATCATGAGATGATTTCTTGACTGACTTATGAATTGAACTTAAGTGAATTAGAGTTGTAGAAAGTCATTAACTTCACTCTCTTCCAGTCAGTTAAGTCTGGTGGCAAAACAAAAGTCAGGATAACTAATGATGGCCTAGGATGCAGTATACGATCTTGGCATCTTTGATTTCTGATCAAGCTCAAAACACCACCTTCAATCTGGTCATTTCAGGATAAAGAACATACCCTAGGTTGTGAACTAAAGTCAAATTCAGAGGCAATGAGCAGTAAAGTGGAATGAATTCAAATAGCAGATTGAGTTTCATTTCCGGTGTCTTGAATACTCCAAAGACTGAAGGGGAATAATCAAGGTGGCAATCTCAGTGCAAAGAGAACTTAGCAGTTCTGTTCATTCTGAAAAAGCAGATGTTTCCAGCTGGCTAATAGTGGCTGAGTCTAGTTGCATTCTACTTGTTCTTCTACTCAAAGAAAATCAAGAACTTGCAGCACCCAGACCAGTGTGGAGCAATCAGATCTAAACTCCTGATCACACCACTTTGGGAGCACTGATAGTCTGCAGGTCCCCAGCTTGATTTGTACCTATGATACTAAAACATCACAACATTTAACACTGCAAGATAGGAGCAACAGAAACAACCCATACCTTCTCTCCAGATTTGTTCAGAACATAACGCAAAGAACAAATATGAAATCAAGGAGCAGTCTGGGAGAATGACCAAAGGGGAAAAATGCTATCATAACATAGTATTATGATTGTTCATTCATGTTTACTTTACATATATTTCTCTTATTCTTGAGTTTAAGCTTCAAGTTTTCTTAACAGCTCTGGTCTTTTTATCAGGAATAATTGGACTACCATTATGTTGGTAAGGTAACATACATGTGTGTATACATATACATATATGTAAGCATGTATGTATGTATACACATTATAGCAGAGTGGACTTTTTATAAAGGAAAATTTACTTCAAAAGATACACTTGCAAATATATAAACTTACTCATGCAACATGAGGAAGGCATAATTCATCTCTCTCTTTGTACCAGCTCAGTCTCTAGGGAAGGGAAGAGTTTTACATTCACAGATAAGTGAGAGAGAACTGTTCCAGCTCCAAGTTCAAATCCCACCCTATGGCTTGAGTTCCAGGAATCCTAACTTTTCAGTTGTTTTCATGCTGAGACAGTTTGTTGGGTCACTCCACTTGCAATTTTGACCCCAAGGTCACCATGACACAATCTTTTGTTCAGGTAGGGAATCACCTCTATCACTGAAACTGAGAACAGAAAAAAAAGCACAGAAACCAATCGCCTCCAGGCCCATTTCTTGGAGCTGGGGCATAAAAGAGGTAAAGAAGGAAAAGCAAATCACTCTTTTCTCACTTGTTCAGTTCATGGCACCCAGAAGAGGTGTAATAGATAGAAGTCACTGAAAAAAAGTGCTGCCATAAATATCTCAGAAATAGAGTGCCCTGCTCTGTTTCACAATTTTAAAGATGCAGGCACTTGATCAAAGGAGGCTACCTTTCACATGACAGAGAACTCCAAATGCTCCATGTTAGATAAACTGAGAAATTTCCAAGATCCCAGGATATCAATCAATCTCTGCCTCTGTCTCTGTCTCTGTCTCTGTCTCTCTCTGTCTCTCTCTCTCTCTCCAGATAGTTAGATATATGTAGTTTTGCTTATCACTACATGTTTATGACAAGGTTTTATTTTCCTTTGGAAGAGTTGGATCAGGTGTAAGACATATTTTTCTGATTAAAAAAAGAAAATCATCTATATTGCATACTACTTGTCAAACAATTGAAAAAGCAAAAGTAAAAAGTAATTCATCCTTTCACAATGTTAACAACGGAAAAAAACAAGCATGGAAATAAGTATAACGGTAGGTAGTTTCTAATTAGTATGAATAATGTATCTCTGGTAAAATGGTCATATTCTTCAAATCTCCCCTACATATTTCTATTAGACTAGAGTCAATGGCTATATTTTATAAAATTTTAGCTGTGGATAGTGCAAATTCTAATACAGGTGTCCACTTCACTGAATTTATTATTTTCACTAAATAAGATCTAATGGGAATGCAATGGAAAGTGCTATATTTGAGGAGGAAAAGTTTATTTCAAATAGAATGTGTGGAGAGCAGAGATTAGGGAAGGATTCATGGAGTAAAGTGCCCCTGAAACTGTGTCCAAAAATGTATATAAGTTTATACTGAGGATTAGATGAAGGTAGTTCTCTATAGGTATGTTGGGCAGCCTATGTAAATCAACAGAGGAAGATGAGAATTACAAAAGATGAAGTTAGTGTTGAAATTACAATCTCACTACAATTTAGTATGCATTAACAGAATTGAGCTGAAATAATCTTGAAATATAGTATTAAAGTCAGGCTATGTAAGGTTTTAAATGTTATTATAGGGAGTTTACATTTTATCCAATAGGCAATGAGGAAAAATCAAAGTTTCTGGCTGAAGATGGCTGCTTTCTGAAGAATGGATTAAAGAAGAGAGGGAGCATGGAAGAGTGGAGAATAATTCAGGAGACTGGTTTCAATCTAGGCTCTCCCACCACATAACCATGCATAACTAGCAGTGTAACCATGAGCAATGTGCTTCCTTAGAGAGACATTAGTTATGAAACAAAGACTGAATTATATTGGTGGTGTATGATGTAGGGCAGCTAGGTGGCACAGTGGTTAGAGTGCCAGGCCTGGAATCAGGAAGACTACTCTTCCTGAATTCAAATCTTGCTTCAAACGCTTACTGACTGTGTATCCCTGGGCAATTTTCTTAACCTCATTTGCCTCAGCTCCTCATCTGTAAAATGAGCCGAGGAAGGATATGGCAAACCACTCCAATATCTTTACCAAGAAAACTCCAAATGGGGTCATGTAAAACCAGACACAATTGTAACAGCTAGATAACAAAATATGGGTGGTGTGGTAATTGGAGAGGAGCCAGATATTAATGGTATTGCTGAGGCAGAGACAATGGGAGATGGAAACTGATTAGATTTGAAAGGTGAGGGAAAGGGAAGTTTGACAACACTGGAGATTAACCTCACATCAGTATGAAATCAATGCTAAATGTAGGTAAAATTGTACTCCATTGACTTCATGACTAAAAAGATGAACGATATCAATGCAATGCAGAAGTATTGCATCATTACTCTGAGGCTGAATTATAGTTCTATAAATATTTTATTGCCCTACTCATTTTAATTCTTTATATTTCAAGTAGAATGGACTGTTTTGATTTCTTACTCTTTTGGAGTTTTTGCTGTTGTTTGTTCTTGTTGTTAGTAGGTTGTTGTCCCCCCCCCCCCCCAAAAAAAAAAAGGCTGGATGATGAATGGTTAGTATACATTGAAAGGGGATTATGATACAGGCGTGGTTGGGAATAGATGTCCCTGAGTTAACTTCTGACAAGGGTAATTTTGTAACACTCAGCGCCTGAGAATATGATGTACTAGGAATAAAAATACGAGAGGTAAATAGAGGGACAGGTTTAGGGATAATTAAAGAATCTTAGAGAAGAAAGGGCCGTTGGAGGTAATCTAGTCCAACTCAAAACATAAAGTATTTATTCCAGTGACGAGAATATCATAATAGCAAGGTAACAGCTTTTCATGTGACTTGGAAAAGAGAGGGAAATTATATATAATTGTATATATGTATATATGTATGTATGTATATACATATATGTATACACATAAATACATATTTATATAATATATAAACATATGTATACATATACATATGTATATATATGTATACATATGTATTTTTTTTCCATGCTTCTCTGTACATTAAAATAATGATTACCAAGATTCTTCTTTGCTCCTTCCACATATTACTCCTGGCTCTGTTTCATGGTAAAATAAATGTAATGCTTTTTTTAAATGACAGTTCTTCAACTAGTATCAGGAGTTATCATGTTAAAATAAGGGCTCCTTTCTTCTCTTCTTCCTTTAACTTATAGCATGATCTTCAGTTCTCTTATGATCATTGTAACCTTCAATTAGATGCCCCAGTTAGTCAATTATCTTCCTAAAAGTGTGGCATCCAGGCAATATTCCATATGTGGTCTGAAAATAAGCAGTAGAAACAAATTGTCACCTCACTCTTTTGCCCAGAAATGTACATTTAATTCATGGGCAGCTGAGTGGCACAGTAGATAAGAGTTCTGGGCCTGAAGTCAGGGAGACTCATCTTCTTGAGTTCAAATCTGGCTTCAGATACTTACTAGCTGCATGATCCTTGGCAAGTCACTTAACCTCTGTTTCTCATTTGTAAAATGAGCTGTAGAAGGAAATGGCAAACCACTCTAGTATCTCCACCAAGAACACCTCGAATGGGGCCATGAAAGTTCAGACATGAGTGAAATGACTCAACAGTAACAATAGCAGTAGCAAATTCAGTCTTGGATGACATTTGCTTTCAGGCTGTGATACTGCTCTGTTACCTAATATTGAGGTTGAAGTATACAAGCATAGAGATATTTTCTGTGTAAGGAGTTGTCTAATTATAAGTTCCCTATCATTTAACTTGGAAAATTATTTTATATCAAGTACTGGACTTTAAATTTATCTCTATTAAAATTCCTCTTAACTTCAGGTCATATTTATGGTATATATATTTTCTCCTTATTCTTATTACTTATTCTTATTTTTATTATGTTATTATTATTAATATTCTTATCAGTATATTCTTATTATTATTAATACCCTCTCAACCATGGGTTAATTTCACATGTTTACTTTTATAAGCTTGATATCTGTGATTGCATAAGAAATATTGATAGTATTGAATATTACCAGGGCAAGTATATTTCCCTAGTATGGTTCACTAGAGATTTCACTTCATGTTGACATGAATCTATTATTTGCTACCATTTTGTTCAACTCATTCAACTAGTTCTTTTGGATCTAACTGCATGACCATTTAGCCCATATTTCTTCTTCTTGACCACAAGGTTCCCATTAAAGACCTTGTTATTTCTCATCCTGTTGATGACTTCGATATGGACTATATATGAGTTTGAAGTATCAGGAGCATATCCACATGGGAAAGACACGTCAGCATTAGAGACCTGAAGTTGGAGGCAAGAGAAAAAAATGGGACAAGAAAACATATTTTAGAATTATCTGCATTGAGATAACAGATGAAATAAAGGCAAATATTATAAAGAGAGAAAAAACTAATCTCAGAACCTCTGTGGACATCCACAATTAGTTGGTTTCTTTTTAAAAAAAAGTTTTATTGATGTGTTTTTTTTAGATTACAAATATTTCAAGATTATTCACATTTATCTAGATGTCACATGCAATAAAGTAAAACAATTAAGTAAAACCAATAATACAATGAAATCTATAAGTGCATATGATTTCCCAAAATATACGGGTGTGTAGAACACCCTAAAGTACTCTATTATTTTAAAATAAATCTATTCTATATCTCTCCTACCCCAATCCTACTGGGAAAAAAATGAAAATAAACACAAATTTCTTATAATAAATATGAATACTCAAGAATACCAAGAATAAATCAATTTGCTTGTTTTCATAGGCCCTCCAATATTTGCTACCTTTCCCATGATTATGTGAATAATTGACACACAGGTAGAAAAAATAAGTCAAAGGGCAGTGGATAAAGCACTGGCCCTGGAGTAAGGAGGACCAAGATTCAAATCTGATCTCAGATACTTACTAGGTCTGTGACCCTGGGCAAGTCACTTAAACCCCATTGCCTCAAAAAAAAAAGTCAAAAAATAAGACGAAGAATTATATGTGACAGTGATAGTACAAACCAAATAGCAGCACCCCCAAAATCAAGGTAAAAGAGAGCAGTAAGAAGGATGAAGTAAACATCAGTGTCAAAAACTATCAACAAGTGAAAACAGATAAGAAACAATAGCTGGATGACTACTGAAAAGATTAATGATTTTGTAGGGAATGGTTTGAATAGAATGATTTGGTTTATAGTCAGATTGAAAGGATTTAAAGGGGTAAATTCTTTTGAGGAAGTGGATACAGATAGTGATTAGGACAAGACAGATATTAGGATATTTATATTGCCTAATAGAGTTTTTTTTTCTCTCTGAAATTCATCCTTGAATATGTTTGTAGAGAGGATAAAGTCAATAGACACTATTTGAAAGAAAGGGGTGGGGGGCAGAGAGAGAGAGAGAGAATGAGAAAATTGCACATGTTTCATTAAGCAAAGTCCTGGTAAAATGGAAGTGTGAGAAAAGTAGAAAACAAATTTAAAATTTAAAGTGTATAATCATCTCCTTTCATGAAACTGAAAGTTAAGAATAATGGTAAACACATAGAGATTTGGAAGTCTGGGGAAAAAGAAGAGAATGTAAAATGGATAGTTTCAGCAAGGTAAGGAAAGGGAAAGGGGAAAAGGAAAGGGAAAAGGAAAGAGGAAGGAGAAGGGGAGGGGGAAGGGGAAGGGGAAAGGAAGGAAAAAAGGAAGGGAGGAAGACAAAGAAGGAAGGAAGGCAAAGAAAAAGGATGGAAGGAAGGAAGGAAGTTAATTATATGCCAGATACTGTGCTAGCCTCTAGAAATCCAAATGCATTAAAAGTGAGAGTTTCTACCTTATAAGAGCTTACATTCCAATGAAAGAGACCACACATATATGAAAATGTTAGTCATGGAAGGACAATTTAGTTTGGGGTCATAAAGAGTAGTACACAACTGAAAAATGACCAAACAACAATTTCTACTTTCTATGTCTTGCTCTAGGAGCAGTAATCAAATAAATTCTACCATTTGGGATATTCTTGGCAAAGATACTGGAGTGGTTTACCATTTCCTTTCCATTTCGCTTTAGAGATGAGGAACTGAGGCAAACATAGTTAAGAGATTTGCTCAGTTTCACACAGCTAGCAAGTATCTGAGGCCAGATTTGAACTCACAAAGGTGAGTCTTTCGGACTCTAGGTCCAGTGCTCTATCAACTATGCCACCTAGGTAGCTATAGAAAAAGGAGTAAATGAAAGAAAACAGCAGAGATGACAATAGAAAAGGTAGATGCACCTGAAACACCATCTATTCTGGGATAGAAAAGTTTGGGTAGATTAAATGAGTTTGTACACATCCAAACTTAACACCATAGCAGAGAAACAAACCTGAATGGAAAACCATCTGGTGCCTTCTCTGAAAGACTGGCCATAAAGGGTGTTATTCCAGATTAGAAGATAGGGAGAGTGGAGACACAGGAGCATATTGGATAAAGTAGTAAAATTCTGGAAAAGGAAGGCATTTTGGAACAGTTCTACAAGACGAATTAAGTGGAACCAATGAGAGTTGCTTTGGATTCAGATTACCGCACTGCAGTCAGGGCCCATTTAAGTTTAGGAAATCTGAATGACTAGTGAAGGAGGTCATCATAATTTAATGACTTCCTCTATCAGCATTTAGCAGATTAAGAGTTATAATAAAATATAATGTCAATAGTTGTTATGAAAAAAGATATTAGCATATTAGCAGAGCAGAACTGAGAGATAAGGGATAGAAAGATGAAGGAGAGTGCATTACTGAAATGTATAACTACCAGATTAAGATTTTTAAGGGAGGAAAGAAAAACCAGAAAATGACTGATAAGATTGGGAGAACAGGGCAAAACAGAGGGACAGGGGACAAAGAGAAGATTTAAGAGACTTGACTGAGTGGAAAAGATAGAAGAATAAGAACTTCTGTACTTGGAGGCAGAAAAGTTATGAGTGATGGCCATGTCTAAGGTGGATCAGTTGTGGTACAGTCTGCAATACGTAGAAGTTGAGAAGTTCCAAGCAATATATATATATTTATTTTGAGAGGGACAGTAATTAACAGGAAATGGATTGGAAGAGGGAACCAAATAGGACAACTTAAATGATGAACATATCTAATAAGTGGCCACATTTTGCCATTTATACTTCCACAACATCGTTTCTCCACTCACAGACCTACCACTATGGTTCAGGTCCTCATCCCCTCTCACCTAGATTACTTCAATTACCTCTGGTGTGGTCTTATCTCAAGTCTCTCCCTACTCCAGTATACAAACTATAGCCAAAGTAATTTTCTTTGAGCCCACCCTTGACTATGTGACTTCTCTATTCACTTCCCTAATCACTGATTGCCTCTAGTCTAGGAGAAAATATATACTACACTGTGTTAACTTTTAAAGGATCACACAATGTGGCTTCTGCCTTATTTTCTGGCCTCATTGGATGTTACTCTCATTCATGCATGTGGTATCACAGGTATACAAGATTTCTCTCTATTTTTGACACACAATACATCATCTTCTCTCCTGGAATATTTGCACTCCACATCCCCAATGCCTGGAATATAATCTTTCCTTATCTCTATCTCATATAATTAAGTCCTTTAGGATGCATAAAGCCTTCCAGGAGTATTAAAAAAAAAACTATTATCTTCTCTCCCATACTACCTTCTATTTACTTTTTATGTGTATATTTTTACACACACACATACACACACACATGCACAATTTGTTTTCTCCTCATTAGAAAACAAAACCATTGCTTTGGGTTTCATTTTTATTGTACTTGCAATCCTAGTATCTATCAAAGAGTAAGGTATTGAGTAGATGCTTAATAAATAGTTTCTAATTAACTGATAGAGTTTACCTCAGCTAGAGAAAGATAAACATAAGTGTCATGCTTTACCCCCTTTATTAATTCCAAGGAAAAATTCCCTAATAACGTTTGAAATATTGGCCTCATTGCATTAGGCAGAGTAGGCAATGTTTTCAATCAATATTTTCTCCTGGGCCTCTTTTGTACACTGCCAAAGAGCATATTTGCCAATATTTCCCGTATGTTAAGGGTTGAAAAAAGATAAATCATATAACTAATGTGAAAATGTTTAACATGAAGGTATAGGTAGAGCCTATATCAGATCGCGCACTCTCTTGGGGAGGGGAAGAATTACTGTGGGGAAATTTAGAACTCAAAATCTTATGGAAGGGAATATGGAAAACTAAAAACAAATAAATAAATTAATAAAAAAGATAATCATATTTAGGGGTCCTGATTTGACTAGGTAAAGCGTTGAGATTAAAATACATTACAGATTACATTGGTTCTTTTCCTGAAAGGTCAAGGTTTTGGAGGCCCATTTGTGATTTTGCTTTTTTTTCCTCTGTGCTCTGATTTTTGTGTCTCACATTCTGACATGGACTGGTTTCTCCTGGTCTGTACCCAGGCTCATTTTATCAAGCTATGAGGATAGCTGGACAATGAAGGAGCCTGGCATGCATTCATATTCCCTAAAATTGCACTCCAAGGATATTAGACTTCCAAATGGCTGCAACTTACTCAATCTTCAGCCTATACCCAGTGAAGATGGATTATTAAATGTTTATGAGACACAGTTTAAAACAGAAGGAATTATAGGATTATAATTATAATTATAGGATTAATTAATTATTAATTATAATTAATTATAATTATAGGATTATAAAATATTGTTTAAGTCTGTATTGTCGGAATAATGGTGCCAAAACCAAATCTGTATAGAAAGAGTTTCTGCACTAATATTTGTCTGCCTTGGGGTTAGGGATATCTTTAGTTTAAGGTTGTGGATCCTCAAGGAATAGATTCAAATTTTGAGTAGGTATTGAATGCACAGCTGATAAATCTCTAAACCATTTGCTTCAACTAAGATTCCCCTTCTCTTGGCTTGCCAGGATTTTCAACCTCCCCCCAAAATAGATCAATATTATACAGAATTCTCTCTCTCAGGTTAAGAAATCCAAATTTTATCATGATTATCCCATTTTCAGATTGACTGGAATTATGGGAAATGGGAAAAGCCCCAGAGGAATGTTTAAATGTTGCGTACCACTATTTTCTAGACATTTTATGTAGTCCCTAGATACTGGGGGTAGAACTTAGAATTTTGTAGGGGAGATAAGCTGTAAATAACTGTTTTACAAATTGAGATGATATAATGATGCTGAAGTACCCAAATGGATCTGTGATCTGATAGATTTGGAAGTTTTCTCTGAAGATACATGCAGTACAGCAAATCATCCATGCCTGCCCATTCTGAAAGAATCATGTCCATCTCCACCCATAAGTCACCTTCAGGGAGCCTACCCAGAGTGCTAGATGTCTTTTTCAATTTCTCCTAATAGTATGTAAAAGTGGAGAACTATAGGCCTGCTTGCCATTCTTTGCTTGTTCTTGCTTCATGACTAGCCCAGTTTCTATCATATAAATTTTTGATGATATCTTTTACACCTGTTGATCTTCAAAATTCCATGTTTTTATTAACGTAATCATGACATTCCCTTATTTAATCAAATCCAGTGGCTCCTTATTGACTCTAGGACAAAACAGAGACTTCTGATTAGTTTTTTAACATTTTAAAAAATTACTAAACATTTTTTCTACCTCTCTGTCTCAACCATGATAGTAGGGAAGGGAAGAAGGAAAAAAACTGAATTTAAGACACATAGACAAATTTTTTAAAATATTCCTATATTGATAATATAGAATTATATATAATTCTGTCCCTTGGGATAATCATATCTCTGTCAGGAAGTAGGTAACAACATGTTCTCTGGAAGCATGGTTGATCATAACATTAATCAAAGTTTAGTCTTAAGTCAGAGTTAGGTCAAAGCTGTTTGTCTTCATAAGGTTATTATTATTATTTAATTTTTTCTCCTGATCCTGCTAACTGGTACATAGCAATTGATACAAGACTTTCTAGGTTTTTCTAAAACAATCCCTTTTGTCATTCCTTATGTCACAATGCTATTCCATTGTATTTATATACTTTAATTTGTTCAGTCATTCATTCCCCAATTAAAGGCAACTCCTGTTTCCAGTTCATTGATACTATAGAAAATCTGCTATAAATATTTTCTTATGTATAGGTGATTTTGATCTTTATTTAATCTCTTTGGCGTATTAGCCTCATAGTGTAATTGCTACATCAAAGATAATGCACAGTCTGGTGAATATGGGGGCATAGCTCCAAAGCACTTTTCAGAATGGCCAGACCAATTCAAAGCTTCACTGATAATTTGTTATAACTTTTAAAGCTCTCCACATCCCTAAACTATCCTTCTAGCCTCATTGAACATTTCCCCTCCTCCTATACTCAGATATCTAGCCTAACAATGATATTCCTGTGCCTTTCAACTGGCCTTCCCCTTGTGCAAATGCATTACCTCCTTACCTCTACTTCTAAGAATTTATTTCTTCCTTTATGTGTAACTCACCTGTATGAAGCCTTTCTTGATCTACTCAACTACTAGGAACATCTCTTTCAAACTATTTTTCTTTAACAACATCATATTTATTTGGATTTATTATATTTCTAATTATTCTATATATGCATACAAAATACATATATATAAATATACACACATGTGTAGTCAAACATATGTTTGTGTATATATACATATATATACACATGTGTATGTATATATGTATGTGATATACATAAACACTTTGAAATAAAATGCTGTCTTTTAATTTACAGGTCAAGCTCCTAGAATCAAGTGGTTACTTCATTCATTGTATTTGAATACCCAGGGCTTGGCACATTGTAGGAACATTATGAATACTTATTGAATGTTTTTTTTTTCACTAATGTTTTGCAGTATTCTCATAACCACCACACACATTTGTGCTTCATTTTTTGTAACATTCATTTTTAATTTTTTGCCGAGTATAATATTCTATGTTTGGCTGCCATACACAACATCAGTAAAATGTACTTTAAAAGATGAGCCTTTAATTTCCTTTGAAACTTGGATGTTGTTAAAGATATGCAATTTCCATATTTGCAATAAGGAAATTTGCATCTCCTTATCTTGTTCAACTCTGATTCCAGTTTGTCCATCTGTAGAGACTTTTATAGATTTATGTACTGAGGGAACAAACTCTCTGGGTTATTCATCCAAATGCACATTGTAGTCCATGATGATATAGTGTCATAAATTTATAACTGGAAGGATTCTTACAGGCCATCCACCGAAACTCTTATTTTATAGTTGAGAAAAACGAAACTTGGAAGGGGACTTCACCTGAGTTCACATAGGTAATAAAAGAGAGATGTACAATTTGAATCCTGATCTTCTGACTCCAAATCAGGAGTGCTTTCCACTACATATTATTTTGGATAGGTAAAATGTGCTACATGTGAGTTGTAGAGAGAAAACCTGCTACCACTTGGGTATCTACTAAAATTTCACATAGGAAGTCTCATCTTTATTGGTCCGTGAAATTTTTTTTAAAGATATTGAAGAAAATTAGGAAGGGTTTCAATAGACAGAGATTATGTGGGGTGAGTCAGGGGACTATCATAAAGAAATAGTGGATAATGTCCACAAAGTTTTTGGAGAAGGGAAAAATATGACTAAAACAGAGAATGATGAGGAAACCAGTTAGATTGGAGCATAGAGGAAATTATAAAAGATAATCTAGAAACACAGGGGTAAAACCAGACAATGGAGAGCACAGTAGGTATTCCTTATAGTCAGGACACCATTTTCTCAATTTCCATAGGGCCTTAGCACACCAAATATAATTATGGGGGAGGGGAATTGACTTGGACAAAAATTGAAATTTATTAATGTAGAATATACTTTACCACCTGTTACACTTAAAATGGTTAATATGCAATGTCTTTCTTTACTTGGATGATTTATTTTACTGAACTTTGTGTTGGATTCACAACATTTTGACATGTCCTTTCACTCATCATGAAACCACTCTTTTTGTCACATTCATTACCATGTGTTTCATTGATGAATATTTCATTATTCCCAAATCTACTTTTAGTTTTAGTTTACAGGTTTTCATTGTGCTCATATCAGACAAGATCTCAGGCATCTTTTCCCTGTATTTCTTAGGTAAGTTTCTGAACCTTTCTTGATATGTGGCACTGTACAAGTTTGGGGTAATGTAGTTCTTCTTTATTTGGGAATCTCTATAATACTTGACTAATTCTGCTTTTCCACATATCAATATATTTATCAGGGTTCATGATTTCCTCAATGAGACACCATATTGAGGCTAATGCAGTTAAAAGAAACTCTCAAAATTTATTTAGATTGAATTTTACAATCTGAAGATGTTCACATGTTACTAACTCCTGTGGACTTATCTTGACAATGATTTTCCCATGTCTTTGAATTTAAAAAAAAAACTATTTAAACTTAACCTCTCTCTAGTATTTAATACTCCAGGCTTATTCTTTGATTCAATTTAATGACCTTTATTTATATGACAGCCCTCAGAATATTGAGCTAATCTTCTGCTCAATTTAGTTATGGAAGGTAAAGAAGATAGGCAACGTCCTTTGTTTTGAACTTGATGAGACAGAAGGAAGGTACAACTATGACAGAGATCTCTCCTTTGTGATTAAATGAAGTCTTAGTGATCAGGTTTTAGTTTTCAAATAGTATGTCAAACTATAAACTACTGGGTTAGACTTTTATTTCTGACAAAAGGAATAGTTTGTGAGCATTTAGAAAGAGGAACCACTAAGAATTATTCTAAAATTATCAAGTTCTTATCATTTAAGAGTATTCTGATTTTTTTTTTTTTGAGAAAGTCAAAAGTATGGATATATTGGAAAATAACATTGAAAAAGTCTGTGTTGGGGCAGCTAGGTGGTGGAGTGAAAAGAGCACTGGACCTGGAGTCAGGAGGAATGGAGCTCAAATCCAGTCTCAGACACTTAAAACTAACTAGCTCTGTGACCTTGGGCAAGTCACTTCACCCCAATTGCCCTGCCTTTCCCCCTCCAAAATGACAAAAAAGGTGTATGTGGACTTTAGCAGAGCTTTTTTGTTTTTTTAATGAAATCTTTGATAGTATCCTCACAGACAAGATAGAGAAATGAAGTATCTCTCTCTCTTACCATATATATAGATATATATCTATATCTATATATATAGATATAGATATAGATATCGTAAGTTTTTAATTTGGATTTAGTTGAATGGTTGTTGTTAACACTGGAGCAATCTCAAGCACCTGATAGTAGCATGGGATGGATGATTTTGAGTCTCCTCACAATTTTGATTACCTAAAGTAGGTATACTCTACTTTGCATATTGCCTTATTTAAACATGATGACCCAGACTAAATGCAACACTACACATACGGTCTGACAAAAGCAGCATAAGAGTAGGATCAGCTCCCTTTCAATTCTAGATACTATAATACTATTAATGGACCTTAAATTATATTAATTCTTCAAAATCACACCATTTTTTTCCTTTAAGTCTCTGCTCAGGTTCTACCTATTCTGTCAAGATTTCCTTAATCCACCCCATGCCCCACATGTTAGAGTTCTTTTCCTTCTCATCAAATTACCTTGTGATGTTCACTTGCTCTATTTACCAGGCAGAATAAAAGTGCTTTGAGGGCAGGAACTGTATTTATCTTTGTTTCCCCCAAGACCTAGCATAGTCCCTTGATCACTAATTATGAGCTTAAAATATTTGTTGAAGACAGTTGAATAAAAATTAATGAGTTTGTTCTGTGTAACGATACTGGGATTTGAAGATCTTCCACGCCCCTTGAGCTTGCTGATGTAGCAGGAAGGGGTGGAGCAAGAGAACGCCGGAACCAAGCTAGTCTCCCTGCTGTGCTGACTGGAAGCGGCAGCAGAGGCAGTGGCTGCGGTTGTGAACTCG
>CM053582.1:181354460-181372795 GCA_028627135.1 Pseudochirops cupreus | reverse complement strand
GAAGGCTTGAGGATGTGGGTGTTTACTACTTTGACCACATGTGCCAACTTCATCACTACTGGGTTGGCTTTGACTTTCTGGTTTTGGGACTCAGTTTTCTGGTATTTAAATGAATGCACTATCTATATTTCTTATGTAGAGAGCCTGTTCCATTTTGTGATTAATAACTATATCAGCATATTTATAGTTACTGTAGGCACTGTGAATACTGCATTGCTGATACATTCTGTCAGGTGCTAACAAAGGATTTTACACAGAAAGGACTAAAGTAACATCTCTCTCCATTTCAGAGGTCATAGAAATTTAAATCATCCTGGAATTTTGTCATTTGAGCTGGGACTGGAAGAACTCAGGACTAAAT
The DNA here is from genome assembly GCA_028627135.1 of Pseudochirops cupreus. Taxonomy (NCBI): domain Eukaryota; kingdom Metazoa; phylum Chordata; class Mammalia; order Diprotodontia; family Pseudocheiridae; genus Pseudochirops; species Pseudochirops cupreus. Next base: position 181,372,434 of record CM053582.1, on the reverse strand, counting down.
AACAGTACGAAATATTTCTGGGGGGGAAAGGTAAAAAGACAAGAGAAAGATTTTCTGGGTTTTGTCAACAAGGTTAGTTCTTAAGTAGGAAGAATCTACAGCAGTTTACAACTATTAAGAAATAGTAGTGTGCTACTCTTTTCTCATATTTCTTCATTCTTACCAGCACCCCAGATCTACCAATAGGACCCATCTGGGCCTCTCAGAAGTGTTGAAAAATAAGAATGAGTAGTGGGTGACAAGGACAGGTCATCCTAGTTAATGAAATTCCCAGCAGAAAGAGAAATTCTGAAACCACTGTCCATTCCCAAATTGTTGTTCACATATAAGGACTGCAAATAAATTATGAAATATCTCCACAGACATACTGGTAGAAGCATACTCCAGGGACATTGTCTGAGATAACATCCAATACTGTTATCTCCATGTGAAACTCATCAGGGAGCTGCATTTAGAGCACTAAATAGGTTAATCTATAGAGTAAACACTGCATCTCTCATCTCTGAGTCTCCTTCCTGACCCTTTATGCCATCTCTATATATAAACCATCTAGTTCATGTAACAATTCTGCTCTTTCTTATTAAGAGGAAAAGGAAAAGCTGTCAGTTAAATCAATATCATACCAGTGGAAAACACAGAAAATTGTAATAGCATCGGCAATTTCCTCAGACCAGAGTAATGTCAGGGCAGAGTAAATACAACTCTCTACCGGCCCTGGAAAGTCAACTTTCAACCTATGCCCCTCACTCAGATACTTGGAGGTAAGGGGATGATTATGGAAACAGGAAAACTAAATCTTTTCCATGCAGTGTGTGTCTGTGTCTAGTGTGTATGTATATGTGTGTGTGTGTGTGTGTGTGTGTGTGTGTGTGTGTATCCTCAAAAACAGCATGAGTTTTCTGAAGTCAATCTGCTCTTTCTTTTGTATCCTCCACCATACTGGACATTAACAAAACCAAAGAACCACAGAATTTTCAGACTTACAAAAGGACTTCAGTAGCTATCAATCTAACCCACACACCAAAAATAATTCCATCTTGCTAAGGAAATGAGGAACATCACCCTTTTTCTTAATAGCTCATGCCATAAATACTTGAAACATTTCTGTCATTAACCTTTTTGCCATATCCTTTGGTATTTTCTTCCCTTTTCTCCAACATTTTCCATACTTGTAACTTTCTCCATTCCCTGAGGAATCAATTTAATACATATCTGCGTGAAAATCTCCCTGGGTTATTAGCACCTCCCCTTTAATAGCATTCCTTCTCTCAAGAATGTAAGTTCTCAAAATAATCTGAAAGCTATCTTCATAGCCTCAACTATTTCCCTTCTCAAGGGTCTTCTCATTACCCAATTGATCATGTTTAAGCTGTGGTTCTCCTATCCATATTAGAATATTTTGTTTCTACCAATTTTTTCTGGGCCTGATATACTTCTTCCATTCATCTCAGACATGCCTATTGAAATCTTATCCCTGTCATTCCTCTTATTTCTGCCCCTGAGCCATTTTCAGAAATGTACTATATATCTGGATGGTCCTCTAGCTCCAGTCTACAAAGTGATCTCTCCTCCATCTTCAAAATAATTCCATAAATCCTCCTTCCTCAGGAAACCCATTTGTCTCCTATCATTGAAAAGCAAAACAACATAATGGGCAGAGCTCTGGCTTTATGTTCCAAGTCCTGCATCTAACACTTTTTAAGTGAACATGTAAACAAATTACATCACTTTAAACTCAATTTTCTCTTCTGTAAAATGGGAATAAGTTTGCCCTAGCTACTTTTCAGAGTTTGCATACCTTTTTCTTCAAAAAGTACTGTACAAATCAAAAATATGTTTGTTCAGACTTCTCCTGAAATGTCACATTCTCCATAATGCCTTCCTAAATTAATAGGGAGAAAGCTATGCTACTAGTATAAACTGGTTCTACTCTGTCTCAAATAATTACTGTCTCCATTCTTCAAACAAATATGAATATACTTATCACTCTTTTCCCTTAAGAAAATTAATAGAGAGATTTCAAAGTTGTAAAAGGCCTTAGAGATGACAGAGTACAAGTCCCCATGAGACTACTAACATGCTCTCAATTTTCAAGCTTTTTAATCCTTGCTTTTAACACTTTTTTGAAGGGTAGGAACACGATACTCTCCATGTCCAATCATTATTAAGAAGCATGTCAAGTCTTGGAAAAGGGAGTCATACATGAAATCATGCATGAAGTGGTGGATTTCTGAAGTTAATAAGATTAGGTCTTCCTTTTCAGTTCAAAAGTTTTCTTCTAAAATGTAAAGGAAAGGGTAGTTGAACACTGATTGTGAAATCTGGAACAAAGCTAAAGAGAAGCTCTCCCTCCCCCTTCTTTCCCAAAGGAAGAGTTAGGAGAGCTAAAAGGAAGCTATTAAGCCTTTTAGAAGTGGAAAGGTAATTGCTCATACCAGTCTGGTTTCAACTGCATGGAAAAAGATGTCCCTCCTAGGACAATCACATGACTTTTAATCTCATCACCATGCCACTAACTAAAGCTTTGATTGACATTACCTCCATTAATGTCTTCTCCCCTGGGATTGCAGTGCTTGAAAGAGGAGTATTAAAGTCCTCTGAATGTCTTCCTTTATGGAGAGCAGAAACTGGATTTCCAGAATACTCAACTTTGCACCTGCTGCTCTACCAGTTTTTAACTCCACAGAACCCCATACCCCTCATTCTACTCCTATTGCCTTGAGTCATTTTGTGTGTTGTCTCCCTCCATTTGATTGTAAACTTGAGGGCAGAGACTGTCTTTTTTATTAATTGTATCCTTCCCACTTGGTTTCAAATTTTTAATTTTTTTTCCTATTCTGATTACATAATATTTTTTTTTTTACCAATTAAGATGAACTTTTATTCTGGCTATGATCTAAAGCGAGTACGAGGTCAAATAATAATCAAGAAATCCAAAGAGAAACAAGAGTAAGCTTTTTCATCTAGCCCAGAACCGTACAAAAAAAGTAACCAGAAGCCATAGGTACTAAAAGAAAGAGGATCCCACCCAGAAAGCCAACATGAGCTCAGGGATCGTTGATGTTGTTTGTCCTTCCTTTTCTTCTTTTTTTAATTGACTTGTTTATTTACTTTCAGTTTACAAGATTCGGTTCCACGATCCCTTGAGTTTCAAATTTTCTCCCCTCCCGTCCCCACCCCCCCAAGGCAGCATACAGTCAAGTACAGGATCTGCAAAGACTTTCACATTGTAAATAGTCTGGTTGTATAGAAGGGTTGTAACCAATGGAGTGAACAGTGGGAAAAAGGAAACAAAACCAAACATGGAAAAGAACGAAAGCATGTAGTTTGCTTCAGTCTCCATTTAAACTCTGTTCTTTCTAAATTGAACGTAGATATCTCCTTTCATCCTGAGACTTGTAGAGTTGTCTTATAACTGTGTTGCTGAGAAAAGTCCAGTTCATCAAAGATGGTCATCACACATACAATGTGTTTGTGATTGTGTACAGATTTTTCCTGGTTCTGTTCTTCTCACTTAGCATCAGTTTGTATAAGCCTCTCCAGGTAAATATGAAGCCCATCTCCGTCCCATTTCTTATAGCACAATACTTTTCCATCACATTCATATACCACAACTTCTTTATCCAGTCCCCAATTGATAGATATCCCCTTAATTTCCAGTTTTTTGCCACCACAAAGGAAGCTGCAATAAATATTTTTGAGAATATGGACCTTCCTCCTACTTCTACCATCTCTTTGGGATACAACCCCTGAAGTGGTATTATTGGGTCAAAGGGTATACAATTATTGATACGCCTTTCGGCATAGTTCCAGATTGTTCTCCAGAACGTTGCATTGTATTTTTTCATACATTCTGTGTTCAAGCCAATCTATATTATTCCTGCTCTTGTCCAGTATATTCTATCTCCTACCTCCTTTTGTTTGAAGAAGCCACATGCATGCACTTAGCATAGTTCGCAGTGTCTGACACATAGTAGGCATATCATATATATTTATTGGATTAAGTAAATCCAATCAAACCAGAAATAGAGGGAAGGATATTGGAAAACTGAATAATGGACTTCCATGAAATTTTCATGACTACTCTCTTATGTGGGGTCTGTCTTTATTCTGGTAGTGCAATGGCCCACATCAACAGCTCTCTGTTCCCCTGCCCCTTCACTTTTCTTCTCTCTTTTTCAATCCATTTATTGACTAACAATGATATATTATTTGCTCTGAAAAATAAAATAAAAATAAGATGAAGTTACTTTCCTGAAGAAGCTTACAGTCTACTTTAGAATACAAGATTAACACAAAGGACAACTACAAAATAAGATAAAAAAGGATCACAGTTGAAATAAGCTATAATTATTATGAAATATTATCACCATCAGCAAAAGCAGTATGATCAGCATTATTAAAATATTATATGATTTCCAAATAGCTCTAAAAATGATATAATTTTTGATCCTAAAAACAATACTTAACAACTACATAGATTATTTCAATAGCTTCCTTACTCCACTCCTTCTTATTGTTATAAGGTATTTATAAAGTACTCAACAGTGTCTGGAACACAGTAGGTACATAATAAATATTTATTCCTTTCTTTCTCTCCCTTTCCACACCACTGTCAAAATAAATTGCAAACAATATTTCTAAAGCATAGCTAGCCACATCATTTCCGCACTTGGGAAGTTTCATTAGTTCCTTATTAAATACAATATGAATTATAAACTCCTTGGGTTAAAGCCCTTCACACTTGATTTCAACTTTTTTTTTTCTATTCTGATTGCACAGTATTTTTTATCACACATTCAAACCAATCTATATTATTCCTGTTCTTGTCCAGAATATTCTATCTCCTATCTCCTTTTGTTTGAAGAAGCCACATACATATATTGAATGTTTTCCCTTCCCACATTTATTTCTTAGTATCTTTAACTCTCTTCAGGGATGTATTCAAGTGCTGCCTCAAGCATTAGGCTTTGCTTTATCCCACTGTTATTAGTATTACAGCTCCTGGGTATTGCATTTTCTTTGTACTTCTTATTAATGCACTCATATATTTGTATGTTGCATTTCCCCCTCTAGTAGAATATTAGTTTTGTGAGGGTAGGGAATATATCTTTTGAAGCTTTGTAAGCCCAGTGCCTGCCCAGCACAGAATAAATGCTTAATGAATAGTTGTTGAACTAGAACTCAATCCTATGAGGTAAATATAAAAGATATTTTTCCTAGTACAGAGCTGAAGAAATTAATGCTCAGATATATTACAATACTTGCCTATGTTAATATAACTAGAAAATACTTATTCTTGGGGGACAGTAGATATAAAGTCAAGTCTGATCACAACCAAAACTCTTTCTACAATTCCAACTGCATTTCATCTTAATATTCTAGTGTGATACACCCTGAATGTAATTTTTAAAAGGTTGTAAATATCTCAAGATCATTAATGTCATCAAAACTGACAGTCACTTGGATAATGATGCCATGATTGTTGGCATGAATGTCTCATTTGATTTTCTAGATCTTCTCACACTGACAAAATGAGCCATGTTCTTTGTAAAGACACCATTCTCAAACATCTCCCCTTTCAACATCAAAACACATTTTTTTCATGTCTCACGTTATCTGAGGCAACTGTTCTCATCAACATCCAACCAACATTTACCATTACCCAAGCACAAAGAAGAGATTAAAAGACACAAATTGAACTATGCTCTCCAGTAAGAAGAACAAGAAATTGTCTAGCTATTGGACTTCCATGAACTAACCATTAAGTTACCAGAGAGATATGATAGTTATTCACAACTCCAGAAGCCACTCATGCAACATATTCATTTCAAATTTAAAAAGGAATAGACTTTGAATTTGTCTCTAAGCATTTCATACTTTTAGATAAATCATCCTATAATAAATATTTGTGTAAATGTGTGTGTGTGTGTGTGTGTGTGTGTGTGTGTGTGTGTGTGTAGAGTCAAAAGTCTTTATTACTTTCCACTAACATTCAATTTCCCTATACATTTTTTTTCTTGGTAGGGATTATAGTTTCTTCATTTTGAGCAGCAAACATTCTCTTTTGATCACTTACCTTTAAAGAATAATCTAATTTGAATTAAAAGGGTCCTATACATATACAAAGATATGGTAAAAACAGGTACATGATTTAGACATAAAGGGTGACATGTGCAAGCATATTAAGAGAACAAGGGATAGTTTACCTGTCAGATATATGGAATTGAAGAACTTATGACCAAACAACAGATAGAGAATATTATGAAATGCAAAACAGATGATTTTTATTACATTAAATTAAAAAGGTTTTGCACAAAGCCAATGCAAAAAAGAACAAAAGGAAAGCAGGAAGCTGGAAAGTATATTTTTTTATATCCAGTGTTTCTAAAAAAGGCCTAATTTCTGAAATGGAAAATTATGTCAAATTTATAAGAATATAAGTCATTCTCCAATTGATAAATAGTCTATGGATATGAATACACAGTTTTCAGATGAAGAAATTAAACCTACCTATGGAAAAAAAAACACTCCAAATCACTATTGATCAAAGAAGTACAAATTCAAATAACTGAGGTACCACCTAATACCTCTCAGATTGGCTAATACGACAAAACTGGAAAATGACAAATGTTGGAGAAAATTGGAACACTACTGCATTGTTGGTGGAGTTGTAACCTGATCTAATCATTCTGGAGAGCAATTTGAAACTATATCCAAAGGACTTTAAAACTGTGCATAGTCTTTGATCCAGCAATATGACTACTCAGTCTGTATCCTAAAGAGGTCTTCAAAAAGGGAAAAAAGATCTATATGTACAAAAATATTTATAGCAGCTCTCTTTGTGTTGGCAAAGAAATGGAAATTAAGGGGATATCCATCAATTTGGGAATGGTTTAACAAGTTGAGATATATGATTGTAATGGAATATTATTATGCTATAAGAAATGATGAGTAGGCAGATTTCAGGAAAAAAAAATAAACTTTAAAGACTTATATGAACTGATCCTGAATGAAGTAAGCAGAAACAGGAGAATATTGTATATACTGACAGCAACATTGTATGATGATCAACTCTGATGAACTTAGTTCTTCCCACAATACAATGACCTAACACAGTTCTAAAAGATTAACACTGTTAATTGCTATCCTAATCAAGAGAATGAACTATGGAGTTTCAATGCAGATAGAGGCATACTATTTTTTTTTCCTTTCTCATGGTTTTTTTTTTCCCTTTTGTTCTACATCTTCTTTCAAAACATGAAGTATGTTTAATATTATTGTACATTATTAGCCTATATCAGATTGCTTGCTGTCTTTGGGAGAAGGAAAAGGAAGGAGGGAGAAAAAAAATTGGAACTCAAAATCTTATAAAAGTTAATTTTGAAAACTATCTTTACACATAATTGGGGGAAAATGCTATTAAAAGCGAGGGAAAGAAAAAGAAGGGTCCTGTCTGAAGGACAATGAGATATTTCATAGCTACAACCTCACCAAGACATAATGGTATCTGTCAAGGGAAGGGGGAACACTATTACTATCAGTACCATCCAAATAGCTAGAAAGAAACAACATGTTATTGTTCATTATAATATAATAATTATTGATACAAGTTAAGCTTTAGATTTAGAAGAGAAGCAAAGAGTTACCTGGGAATTGAAATCCAAAGATATATAAGGAGAGGAGAATAGAGCACCTATTGCCTTTTAATGAATTCAAGTACATAAGTTTGGAATAATCACATCATAGGGTGCTAAGAAAAAGTGAGAATGTGATTATTTTATTATTATTTGATCTCTCTGAAAAATTTTGGACAATCAAAGTGTCCTGGAATTAGAGAATAGAGAACATTACACTCTTATTCCAAAACAGAAGAGGGTGATTACTTTAAACTGCAAACTTAGTATCAATTGCTAGAAAAATTTTAAGGTGAACTACAAAAAGGAAGGGTTGTTGTTTGGTTTTGGGGCTTTTCCTGAGGGGCAATTGGGGATAAATGACTTGCCCAAGGTCACACAGCTAATAAGTGTTAAGTGTCTGAGGCCACATCTGAACTCATGTCCTCCTGACTGTGCCACCTAGCCACCCCCTAAAAGGATGTTTTGTGAGTACTTAGAAAGGAAAACAATGATTACTACCAGGGAGCAAATTTTAAGAAAAAAATAGGTCATATTACGATGTCAGTACTTCTTTTTTGACAAAGTTAATAGACTGGTAGTTCAGAAATATAGACAGAGAGAGAAAGAGACAGAGAGACAGAGACAGAGAGATAGAGAGATAGCTATAGATATATAGATGCGTACAGATGCACATAGACATACATATATGTATATATATATGTATATATATATATATGTGCGTGTGTGTGTGGGTATATGTGCACATATATACATACATATATAGCATAGTTCTGCTCTGTAATGACATTTTATGAAGTCTCTTATAATACCATTGGGGACAATATGGAGCAATGTATACTGGAAAATAACATGTTGATTAGAAACTGATTGTATGCCTGAACCCAAAGAGAGAAACAAATGTGCTCATGTTAACATAGTTGTCTCTAATGGTTCTATTTTTGCTCTTTTCCTGTCCAATATCTATATCAATGACATGAAAATAGATGAACTATTGTCACAGTATAAAAGTTTTGAAGAGGTAGCTGAAATGTGTGACAATAAAAATCTAATAACTCTATTAAGTGATGTGAACAAAATAAAATTTAATAGGAATTGCTGAATTTAAATCTATCAGAGCCTAGGAATATCATTTAATACAACTTTCTCATTATACATCTGATTTTTAAAAAGTTTTTTTTAGTGACTTGCCCAACTTCTTAGAAGGAATTCAAATGGAACCAAGATTTTCTAACTCCATATCTGGTGTGCTATATACATCACTGCCATAATACTATTGTTGTTGTTTCTGGTCAATCATTTCAGTCATGTCCAACTCTACATGACCTCATTTGAGGTCTTCTTTGCAAAGATATTAGGATACTTTGCCATTTCTTTTTACAGATTAGGAAACTGAGGCAAACAGGATTAAGCGATTTGCCCTAGGATATACACAGCTAGTTAAGTGCCTGAGGTCATCTTTGAACTCATATCCTCTTGAAAGCAAGCCCAGCATTCCATCCACTGAGCCACCTAGCTATACCACCAGAATCCAGCTGTAATTAAAGCAGAGGGTATTGCTATTGATTTATCCAGTTTAAAAAAAAAAAGTAATATCAAATTTCTGAGCCAGAGTGTAATATTATTTTAAAAATATAATCTTTTTGGCATATTAGCTTGGCAACAGGATATACAGGCTGAATTAGAACAAAAAGAGATGGGGGAGGTTAAGCTAGGAAGCTATTAATATGGTCTACAGACTGAGTTAATGTTAGTCTCCACAATAATAGTAAATATAAAATATATTAAAAGCAGGACTAAGTGACAACAGAAAGGGAAGATCTGAAGATAATTGACAGCTGTACAAAGTAGCATCAACACACTTAGATCATACCTTCTTAGAGGGCAGAGACTATATCCATATAATTATTTCTATAATTATTTTATGCAATTATATGTTTAATAAATGTCTAGTAATCTTGGTAACTTTGATTCAGAGGCATAAAAACAAGAGACCTGGGAAGGACAAGAAAGTGACTAAGGCAAAGATAGCCTGCGTAAAACATGTACCTCTTTACATAACGATCAATATTTTCTTGCAGACATGTTGGATCACTTGTTAAGGTACAACTTCTTGTGGAATTCCTATCTCCATCACTTTAAAAGTGTCAAACTGTAAGATCATTTTAACAGCAGAAAGCTGGGGAGAACAATAGAGCTTTAAAAAAAAATCCACACATCTGAATAGCTAGTCACAAAGGTAATTTAAAGAGAAGTGGAAATGTCAAGACTATAAATTTAACATGCACTTCAGATGGAAACTCGAAAAGTGCAAGAATGTAACTTTGGAGCATGAGAACACAAATCTGGTAACCACCATTTATAATATAATTAAGCTGAGACCCATTCCACAACGTGAGCACATAGTTAATCTAAATTAAAAATGTCTGCCCATGGGTTTTTCTTCAAATGACATCCTACCAATAATCACTATTGTCAGTTATAAACAAATAGTATATTTCAAAGTGACATGTAATTGCATGCTTTTAAAATGTTTGCATTTGATCTATGTTTCAGATTGTCTACCATATGCAGTAAGTAAATAGTTCACTCATGGCAGCAGCTATATTTAACAGCTTTGAAATCTCTAATGAAAGCACTGATATGACATTTTCCTGATAAATTGAAAATAGCAGGAGGAAGTCAAAAATTGTGCAGAAAATGAAAACTGGGAGAATAGTGGTTGCAGAATTTAATACATATAGGGAAGAAGAACAACAGCACTATGGTGCAAGGTAGGGAACATAGATTACATAAACCTCAGAACTATTTTCTCCAAAGGAGTCCAAAAGGCTGATGATCTTCTGTCAGAAAAAAAAAAAAAGACAGAGGAAGGAAGTAGGATTCGGACAGAAGGCAAAGCATTAAGAGCCAGAAATAGAGAAGCTTATCTATACACCATTAGTCACTAAGTCCTATTGATTTTTTTTCTTAGAAGTATCTCATAGACTTCCCTCCCCCCCTTTGCTTTGTGTTCCTTTCCAAGGTCTTACCTCCTCACATTTGAATTCTTTTAATAGCCACCCAGCTAATCTTGTGGTTTCCAAACTCTCTTCATTCAAATGTATTCTTCACAGGGTTTTCATACTAATTTTGTGAAAATATGTAAAGCCATGCAACCCTTTTTCAGAAAAAGAAACAAAAACCCAAAGTTGTTTTCTATTGCCTGCTGTGCCATGTCTACACTCATCATTCTGGCATTTAATACCCTACATGGCCTATCCTTAAGTTATCAATCCATCCCTCAGAGTGTCCTGTGAGAGGTAGAGCAAGGAGGTCAGTTTCACTGGAACACAGAGTAAGTGAAAGAAGATAAGGTATGAGAAGTCTACAAAGATAGAGAGGGGCCAAGTTGTGAGAGCCTTTAAAAAACACAGGGTTTTACATTTGATTCTTGAGGTAGTAGGTAGCCACTAGAGATCACTGAATAGTGAGTGTCGAGGATGTGAATGCCATGGTTAGACCTGCACCTAAGGAAGATTAAATTGGTTGCCAAGGGCAGTATGAATTTGGGACTTTTCTGTTTCTCTGACACACTTTTCTTTTTCTTCCTTTAACTCCTAGAGCATTTTGAGCCTTTAACTCCTATTTCCGTATTTATAATATATTTCATTTATTGTTCACTATTATTCCATGTTTTCTTGACTAGTAATTTGGCTTGAAGGAAGGGGCTTTCCCCTAAGCTTCATGTCTACGTAGAGATGGAACAAAAATAAGTACTTACTTATTGGTGCAATTCTTGAAAAAGACGGAATAATGCCAACATATTATAGAACAGTGCAAACATATTTTTTATATTGCTGGGCTATTTGTTCATATTTTAGTGATTCAGGGGAATAAAGCAAATCAGGCAGCATGTGAAGAGCTACATAGAATGCTTACTGTTAATTTAAGATGACAAGAAGTTAAGTTTAATTATTAAATATTTATGCATTTGTGTTGTTCTAAATAAAATTTCTTTCTCTCTTAATGATTTTTGATAGTAAATAAGAGAATGTTACGGCCAAATTGTACATATTGTATCCATTTGTTTGGGGTTTAAAAACAGAGTTCTCTGGATGCATTATCATGTTACTGTCAAATAATATTTTACCTTCACCATTTCCCTTGCTATTTTCATGGACTTTTCCCTGCTTATTGCCATTTCTGGATTTTTCAACTCTAATAATAATCCAAGAGACATAAATTAAAATAATGCTGAAGTACCATCTCATCTTTAAACTGGCCAAAGTACATAAAAAGCATGAAAATTGAATACTGGCAGGGTTATGAAAATGAGCAAAAAAGAAAAGTATTCATACTACAATTGTATCTTAGAAAATTGTTTTAAAGAGCATCCTGTTAGCAGTAAAAGGCACTCAAAAAATTTGGATGTTGTCCCAATAATATCAGAGAGAAATATATTCTGCAAGAATTATTTTTAAAAAAATGTAATAAACACAAGTTAAATTACCAATCAAATGGAGGATTAGGAGCATTTTCCAGTCCTCAAGAACTTTCAGAACTTCCCAAAATAAGAAATATGAATAAAAGGTAAAGTATTTGCAGCTAACTCCACATGCCTTAACACCAAGAATAACAAGGAAATCTGATGAAATAATATAAAAAATGGCTAAACCCTCATTTTTTTTTTCTTTTTGGAGGTGAGAAGGCAGGGCAATTGTGCAAGGTCACACAGCTAGTAAGTGCTAAGTGTCTGATGCCACATTTGAACTGAGGTCCTCCTGATTCTAGACTCGGTGCTCTATTCACTATGCCACCTAGCCGACCCCTAATGCCTCATTTCTAACAAGGTCATTCACCACAGCCTCTTCCAATATCTCCTATCTCTGGAAGGACAGTATACCTCTTGGTCCCAAAACTTACTGACATATGACTTTTTATTAATGGAATTCAGTGACACATGTTTGCATGTACTTCAGATTGAAACTGACATGGAAGGTTCTACATACAGAATTAGAAGAATCTAGAAGCGCAAGAGACTAATCTCTACCAAGAATAAGAGAATCCCATGCCATTTGACTCTCAGACCTGGGTTGTGATCTTAAACACATTCATCTAATTATAAAAATACATCCAATAACATTTATTAAGTACTTATCATGTGCCAGGTATTGAGTTAAGTGTTGAGAATACAAAGAGGCAAATGACAGTCCACGCCCTCAAGGAGTTTATAATATAGCAATTTCCCTGTGATTACTAAAGTCTTTGCCTACCTTTCTCTTACTCCAGCCTTCCCCTCTCTTATAACAAACAACAGAGCTCAATTCTACTGCCCTTAATAAAGTGGAAGAGAAGAGGAAAATGTAAGCATTCACTAACTGGAGCTTCAGTTTGTCACTAACGTGCTAAAACAAAGAATTAAAGAACAGAAGGGACCGAGGTAGGGAACGCTAATTTATAAATGGCTGCACCAAGCCTCTCAGAAAGGGAATGTTCATTTATCTATTTAGAATCAGTTCTACCACCCTAAAATCATTGGGGGTAGAAACTGTGGCAGGTAAAAAGTTAATTTCCCATTGTGGGAGAAGTCTGAGACAGTTTCGGTTTCAGCCTTCAGGAAATTCTATATCAAAGCAAGAGGAGTCAGAAAGTGAGTGATAGGGCAACATAAAGAAAAATGATTGCATTTACCAAAAGTTTCATGATGAAGAAGACTCTATAAAGCATTACTGAGAAAAATACAAATTAAATGAAACCTGAGCATTCGCCTCCTATTCAGCCCATCAGATAAAATGACAGAAGAGGGGCATAGTCAATGCTGGAGGAATTGTGTGAGAAGATAAAAAGAATGGTACATTATTAGTGGACCTGTAAATATGTATAGCTTTTCTAAAAAGCAATTTGCATTTGTGCAAATTTTTTTTAAAAAATTAAGTAAAAGGACCATATGTTTTGACTCCAAAATTACATTATTAGAGAGTTGCTTCAAGGAAGTTATTCATAAAAAATTCCCAAATACACCAGAGTATATACGAGTTAAATAGATTAAAAAATAATAATATAGACATTAACTAGTATAAGGTAAATGGAAAGAATAACTGCCACAAAAAAAATGAAAGGGAACATTGACAAAATTAAAAAAAAAAAACAGCCTCAAAGATGCAGGACTATCATGTTGCATACATTACAAACATTCCTGACATATTGTAGCAGCAAGTGCCCTAAGCACACCCAGGGCGGCTACTAGCACAGGTTCTTAGATCTGCTTTTCTAAAGGAAAGGAACTCAAAATGGATTAACAATCTTACTTTAATCAAACATACGTCATTTACCTAATTCAGGGGGAAAAATCAGCACCCTGAACTTCAGAGAATACAAACAGAAGTTACAAGCAGACAAAAAAATGCAGACAGAGAAACAGATCAGCTACAGGCTTCCAGCCATGTGACCATTACATCCGTACCTAGTTAGTTACCAGAGAGGGAAGCACCAGGGGCTCAACAGCTTCCCAGAGTCTCTTTTGGCCAAATCACAGAACTCTTTCCAAAGTGAGCCCCAAAGCAAAAATTCACATCAGGGTATGTATAGCCTTCTCCTAGGTCAGAGAATGTCACAACCTTCTTTACCCACTGACCAATCACAGAGCAATAAGGTGCAGGTGACCCTGAAAAACAAGCTTCCCGTCACAGGCTCCATGTGACCACATTCAGCCTATTAGGAGGCAGAGTATATTTTCAAATCAGGGAAGTTTCTCAGAGTCACTTAAGCCTATCAAGAGGCCAACAGACAGTGAAGATCTTCAGATTCCCATTACCATTACACATACCGATAAATCTTGTTCTCCTTTTAAACAATACTTCCTATGTTTTACTTTTATTTTTGTCATTTGCAAACCACGATTGCTCTGTTAATAGGAGAGTATACTTAGAGAAATTTAGATCATTAAAAGAACAAAGATAAAACATTTTCAAAACAAACAGAAAGGTATTCAAATAAAAAAATGGTAGAATTAGTTGCAACTGGGAAGAAAAAGTATATGAACAAAAACTTAGAAGTAGGATAACCATTTCACATTTCAGAATAGTTCTATAAAGTATATTACACATTTTTTTGCTCCAATATTCCTTTAAAGCTTCATCATCCTCTGGAGGAGACTAGTTGCTAAACTATATGGCAGTGGAACATAAAGCAAGTTTGTTTTCATGGTAGTAAAGTTTTGAGTAGTTTCCAATATCAAAAAATATTAATTTTTCATGAATAAGCTAAGTATGCAGAGGTTTTCATCACTAGGAGTTTGATTGATCCCTCGGTGATGAATTATTTTGCCATTATCATGAATGAAACAAACAAAGAAACAAAAAGAATGTCCCTTAGTCCTGGGTTGCCCCATTCTACCTTTTCAGTGATATAGGAAGAGTAAGAAACACAATATTTTAGACTTCCTATAACTTTAAGTTGGTACTTCAAATATAAAAGATCATTTCAATGAACCAGAAGTGGATATACTGCTAAAGAAGTCGAAAAACATCACAGTTGAAGTTTTTCCTAGAACCTGAAACTAGAAGGAAGTCGTAGGGCAAAGTAATCATGGTTACATGTATTCATTTAAGAGGCAAAGAAAGAACTTGATGAACTTATTCTTAGGACAAAGTTATCAATATTTACTGCTGTATGAGATATGTACATACCTTAAATTTAAGTATTAATGATAAGCATTTGAAAGAAGACCACCTTGAAAACATCACACTTTATATAGTCATAGAAGATGAAGATGTATGTAGAAAAAAACTAGAAAGAACTAGGAGGATCCCATCAAATGAAATTGAGTGTACATATCAAGTTCTGAAAATGAATTTTGGGGAGGATTTTGTTGTGATGTCGCTGTCATTTTTTATTTTGCTTTCTTTTTTTAAACATATTTTTGTCTATATGGTTAAATATTTTCCAATTAAATATATCTTTTAAAACTTTTTTGGTGGGGGAGCCAAGATGGCAGAGTAAAAGCAAGGACTCACCTGAACTCGCCCTAAATTCCTTCAGTTAACTCTAAAAAGTGAATCTGAACAAATTTTAGAGTGGCAGAAACCACTAGGAGACAGAGTGTGGCAGATTTCCAGCTCAGGTCAACAACACAGAAAATTCACAGGCACGATTTGTTGAGTCGGGCAGGGAGGAGCACAGCACAATGCACAGAGTGCATGGGCTGCACCAGCACACACCTTACCACAGCAGATCCAGAGTGAGCCTGCACAAAATGACTCACCCACTACAGTGACAACTCCCAAACCTCTCACTGCCAGTCAAGGGTCCATCTGAGCTGGGTAAGAGACAGGCACGGGGCCTGTAGTAGTGGCAATAGCTACTCCTGGAGCTTTCAACCCACAGTCTAGATCAGCGTTTCTCAACCTGTTTGTTATGTTCAATTTGTAACAATGAAAATATATCCTGCACTTCAGATATTTACATTACTATTCATAACAGAAGCAAAATTACAATTATGAAGTAGCAATGAAAATAATTTTATGGTTGGGGGTCACCACAGCATGAGATTCACAGCATTAGCAAGGTTGAGAATCACTGGTCTAGATGTTTAAAATCTCCTACCTGAACTTCCAGGAGGCAAGATGGTGGATTAAATCATAATTGCTCTCATCCCTCCTTGATGACCTCAAAAAACCAAGAGAATATTGACCCACTGTAAAATCCTGAAATAGTGGAACCAGCAGGAGGCTTGGCAGATTTACAGGAAGATGTGGCTGTGGCTATAGGCAAACAGTGTAGGAGGGGAGGTGTTCAAGCAGAAGATCACAAAACCCAGGAGGGTGGAGCCAGCAAGCATCAACACCAGAACCCCAGTTGTGCCTTTGTACAACCATGGAAATCGGGAGACACCAGCATAGTCTCTGATAAAGTTCTCATTTCTAAAATATATAAGGAACCAACACAAATCCTTTTTGTTATTTAAATAAATAAATTTATTTATTTTCTTGTTTACATCCTTCATTTCCACGAGATTTTGAGTTACAAATTTTCTCTCCATCTTTCCCCTACCCAACATCTCAAGACAGCCATCCTACTGTATAACCTCTCCCTCAATCTGCTCTCTCCTATGTTCTCCCCCTCGACATTCTGACTTTCCAGTAGGGCAAGATAGATCTCCCTATCACAGTGCCTATATATCTTAATTCTCAGTTGGATGCAGTTGATAATAATAATAACAATAATAATAATAATAATAATAATAATATATACATATATGTATGTATTTAACATTAGATTACAGAACTTTAAATTCTAGATTCTTTCCCTTCCTCTCTCGTCACCAGCCCTCACTGGAAGGACAAGCAATTACTAAATACAGGCTGTACATGTGTAATTACACAGAACATCTCTACAGGGGGCATACTGTGAGAGACTGATTATATGTCCCTCCTTCCTATCCTGCGCCCCCCTTGTTCTATTCTTTACCCTGTCCCTGTCCCCTTTATACAAGTGTGTACTTCTAGTAACCCTCCCCTCCCCTACCCTGCCGTCCCTTCGATCATCCCACCTCTCATCCCCATCCCCCCTAATCTCCTATGTGGCAAGATACTCAGTTTAGAGTTTATGTCATTCCTTCCCTAAGCCAAATTCAATGAGAGTAAGGTTGGCCCTTTCCCTTTTGCCTTCCTGTTCTTCCCCTCCAGTGTAACAATTATCCCTTGCCTCTTCTATATGAGATGATTAATCCCATTCTGTGTCTCCCTGTCTCCTCTCATGCTAATCCTCTCCCACCTCAGAATTTCACCTTTCAGAGTATCGTCCCTTCCTATTCAACTGATTCTGTGTCCTCTATGTACTCATATATACACATACTCAGATATGTGTTCATATGCATATATAAACTCCCCTATATAGACATGTGTATGTATACATATACATATATATACACAAATATATATACATATATACACACACACACACACACACACACATATACACATTTGTATTCCCTTCACCTATCCTCACACTAAGACAAGTTTCATAAGTTACAATTATCTTTTTCCATGTTGGCATGTAAATAGTTCAACTTTGATGAGTTCCTTATGATTTCTTTTCTATGTTTACCTTCTCATGCTTCTTGTATTTGAGTGTCAAATTTTCTCTTCAGTTCTGGTTTTTTCAGCAAGAATGTTTGAAAGTCTTCCACCTCACTAAATGACCATATTTTCCCCTGGAACATTACACTCAATTTTGCTGGGAGGTGATTCTTTGTTTTAATCCTAGCTCCCTTGATCTCCAGAATATCATATTCCAGGCCCTTCGATCCCTTAATGTAGAAGCTGCTAGATCCTGGGTTATCCTAATTGTGTTTC
>CM053582.1:181289676-181353960 GCA_028627135.1 Pseudochirops cupreus | reverse complement strand
GTTTTCAAAATCCTTCTTCAGCTCATCTCTAGCTTTAAGGCAATCTTCATGTTTATTGGAAGCCCCTGGTGGGGGAGCTCTGGCTGTGCTGTCCTGCAGCTCTCTGCCTTGGTCCTTCTTTTCTTCAAAGAAGGAATCTAGGGTTTGGTTGCTGTTCTTACCCTGCTTCTTATGCTTATTCTTACTCATGGTTGTTCAGACCGTGATTTTTTTTTTTAATCTCTGTGGGGCTCTGCTTGCCGAAGGGAAAGCTCTCTCCCAAATTGCTGGGGTCCTCCTGGCTGCCATAGCTCTCAGGAAGGTGCTGGGTCCCTTTCCCTTTTCCGGCTCACTGGATAATGAAGACTCACAGGACTGAAGCCCAAGACTGTGATCTGGATCCAGGCCGCTCAATGTGAAAGCACTTGGCCTCTGAATGATCGCTTAGTCCCCCTGCCGTCTGCAGGCCAAGGGCGTGGAAGCTGCAACATGGAGGCAGGTGCAAAACCTCTGCCTTTCGCTTTCCAGCCCTGGAGGCCTTTTGGCCGGGCCGCTTTTCCCCAAGACCATAGCAAGCGCCACTGACCTAGTTCTGAACACTGCCGCAGCTGCCGCTAATCCACTCCCCTGAGGCTCCTTGGCTCCTCTCGTCCAGCTGTCCCCAGGGCTCAGCCAGGGCTTCAGGTCAGGCTGATTTCAGTTCGCAGTGCTGATATGGTTCCTCATAGTCAAGCTGACTTTAGTGGATAGTATATTTGCGTGTGTTTTGGAGTTCTAGGATTAGTTTAGAGTCATATTTTATGTGTATTTTGTGGTGGCTATGTGAGAGCTGCGATATGATGCTGCTCCTATGCCGCCATCTTGGCTCTGCCCCCACAAATTCCCAAACTTAATTCATTAAAAATAATGGATGTGAACTTTGGCTGATCTTCAGAACTCTGTTATTTATGAGTTGAACATTTGGAAGTCATTCTTTGTGTTTATCTTTCCAATACTTTTGAAGTAAGAGGTCCTATTATAAACTAACATTTGGGGAGTATTATGTGAATTTCTAACTCTCTCAAGAGGAATTCATATTCCTAAGGAACTGAAAGAATGAAAATAAGATAAAATTCATGCTATTTTCACTTGTGTCCTTAATTCTTATATTTCATTTAAAAGGATTTTTTGTGGGGAAAAAAATCTTTGTATCAAAATTTTCAAATAAGATTTGGGCATTCAAGCAATGTAGGAAAATAACAAATGTGTAAGAACAAATACTTTTTGGCTATAAGTAAGTAGTCAAATTATGCAATTAAATAATTTTTAAAACAAAAACTGCAAGCAATCAACAATGCAAAAAATTGTTTCAAATCCCTGAAATTGGAGAAATGCAAATCATAACAATCCTTGGGTTTTATCTCAAAAATTGACAAGGATGATAAAAGACTAGAATAATTAATGTTGGAGCAAATGTGGAAAATAGGTATACTAATGTGTTGGTGGAGCTGTTAATTGGCACAATCATTTTGGAAAGTGATTTGGAATTACAGTCAGCCCTCAATAACTTTCACAACTGTTTAACTTTCATGACTTCAAGAATTCTTGCAACTGTTAGTAATCTCATTTTCAATTTTGTGTTGGCAGGCACTCATATCCCTGGGTATGGTGAGTAGAAAAAAAAAAGAGACATGTGATGCCTGAAAGTTTGTGCAATGGCTGGTATCCTATTGGGTGCTTCAATGACCTTGTTCATTCTCCCATTGTAGAGTTTCTTGTGCATTTGTTTGCCTTTAGATCTCAAGTTTTATGGTGCACTTACTTATGTCCTTAAATAGTAGTGCAAGTCCTCTGGACTCTAAAACCAAGCCTGTGAAGTTAGTTATATAGCTTAGTGAGAAAATAAAAGTGTTAGATAAACTTTGTGCCTCAATGTCTGCAGTACTGTTGGCTGGGAAAACTTTAAGGATTTTAAACAGCACATGAAGCAAATATGGCTGATGAATTATTTCAAGGTAGTGAGTAGTTCAGGATCTCCAATGCCATCAACCAGCCATGAAGGACACAGTGTTTGAGGTGATGTGAAGACCTCACCTGTCTCAGCATCTTCTGACAGTAGTGACTAAAGTTCTAGCAACCTCTCCCTTGGTTTTCAGATGGTGGCCCAAGGTAGAAAGGTTTATATCAGTTTAGTTTACAGTATAATGTCTTCGTACCATCATCTGACACAGTAGAAGTTAAGATTCAGGTTAAAAATGTTTTAGCTTTAAGAATTTTATTTACTGTACAGAATTTTTGGTACTATTGGTTTCATGTGTTATGAAAAGTGAATATTACCTTAAATAAAGGGGTTCTTTTTTATTATTGAGATGTTAGCACAAAAGGTCTCAGAATTCAAGGGAATTACTAGTGAGGAAAATATTTTCATGTTACCTGTTTTATTTTGTGTACTGCAATTTATGAGTTATTTTATGGTTACCATGTTAGAAAAAGTGTGTATTAACAGAATTAAGGTATTATTATAAAGAAGTATATGCAGAAAAGTATATTTTCATCAATCTCCACTGAAAAGTCTGTCACACCTGGGTGAGATGGAAGTATAATTGAGGGAAGGCTACAACAGCACAGCCCCAGCCCTAGCAGACCAGAAGCAGGACTTTGGAACCACTGAATCAGAAACCATATCAGCTGCTTCCAGAGCTCTCAGCCCACAGACAATAGTGAGTGTGGGGTGTCAAACAATTAGTCAAGAGTTTACAAGGCTAGCACAGAGGCAGGATCTGTTGCTTTGCCCATACTAGAATCAGGGTCACACTCTGTGTGGCAGTCCCAGGGAGAGGGGGAGTGCTAGCACTCCAGAGTTTGATTGCCATAGTGGAGAAGGGATCCTTGTAACACTTCCAGGGCAGAAAAGAATGCTTGTTGTTGCTCATCCACCAGAGCACAGGTCAGGAAAGTAATAAACATATCTTCTTAGATCATACTAACTTGGAAGAACTGAAAACTTATAGTTCACTAGAAGTATCTCTGAAAACACTTGCATAAAACCCAAGAAACTTGGGAAAGTGCACCCTTAACCCCAGAAGCAGAGCCCTCCTTTAACAAAGGGTTAAAAGTCAAGTAATAGGCTGGGAAAATGAGCAGACGACAGAAAAATTACCCTAGAAAGTTACTATGATGACAAGAAAAATCAAAACACAAATTTAGTAGAAGATCACAAAGTCAAAGTTCCTTCATCCAAAACTGCCAAGAAAAACATGAATTGGTTCCAAGACACAGATGAGCTCAAACAAAATTTTGAAAATCAAGTAATTGAAGTTGAGGAAAAATTGGGAAGGGAAATTAGAGTGATGCAAGAAAATCATGAAAAATAAGTCAGCCAGTTGGTTAAGGAGACATAAAAAGATACTAAAGAAAATAGTATCTTAAAAAACAGACTAGGCCAAATGGTAAAAGAGATACAGAAAGTCAATGAGGAGAAGAATGACTTAAAAAGCAGATTTGGGCTAATGGCAAAAAGGCGCAAAAATTCACTGAAGAAAAAAAAAACTCCTTAAAAAGTAGAATTGGTCTAATGGAAAAGGAGGTACAAAAGCTCACTGAAGAAAATTATTACATAAAAATTAGAATTAAGCAAGTGGAAAGGACTTTGCGAGAAACAATAAAAAACAATCAAATTCAAAAGAATAAACAAAATAGAAGGCAATGCTAAATATCTCATTGAAAAAACACTGATTTGGAAAATTCTTCTGAGAAAAATAATTTAAGTGTTGCTGGACTACTTGAAGGCCATGACCACAAAACGAGCCTACACATCATCTTTTCAGAGATTGTCAAGTGAAACTATCCTGACATTCTAGAATTAGAGGGTAAAGTAGAAATTGAAAAAAAAAAACCTTCTAAAAGAGATCCCGAAATGAAAACCTCCAGGAATATTATAGTCAAATTACATAGCTCCCAGTTCAAGAAGAAAATATGGCAAACAGCCAGAAAAAAAAATATAGTATCATGGAGCCACAGCCAGAATTTAGCAAGATTTAGCAGCTTCTGTAGTATGGGATCAGAGGGCTTGGAATATGATACTCTGGAAGGGAAAGGAGCTAGGATTACAACAAAAAATCAGCTGCCTAGAAAAAACTAAGTATATTCCTTCATAGCAAAAAATGGACATCATACAAAATATATGACTTTCAAGCATTCTTGATGAAAAGACCAGATCTGAATAGGAAATTTGACCCTGATCTTACTGAGTTTGCTTCTAGCTCATCCCCACTATATACAATGTTTGCTGATGGTTTTAGGTACATACTGCTTATCATTTCAAGAAAAAAATAATTTTTTCCTAAACTCACTAGTGTTTTTTATTTAAATAAGAATGGGTGCTGTATTTTGTCAAAAAGCCTTTTTCTGCATCTATCGAAATAGCCATAGGATTTTTGTTAGTTTTGTTATTGATATGGTCAATTGGGGTGATAATTTTCCTAATATTGAACCAGTCCTTCATTCCTGCTGTGATTCCCACCTTGCCATAGGGTGTATTATCCTCATGATAAATTGTTATAATCTCTTTGCTAATATTTTATTTAAAATTTATGCATCAATATTCATTTGGGATATTGGTCTATAAATTTCTTTCTCTGTTTTGACTCTTCCTTGTATAGGTATCAGCACCATATTTGATACTGTTAATTTAGTTTTCTTTCTTTTTTTTTTTATCAATTTAACTAAAGGTTTGTCTATTTTTTTTTCTGAAACCAGCTCTTTATTAGTTCAATAATTTTCTTACTTTCAATTTTATTGATCTCTCCTTTGATTTTCAGAATTCCCAATTTGCTGTTTAATTGGGGATTTTTAATTTATTATTTTCATTTGCACACCCAATTTGTTGATCTCCTCTTTCTCTATTTTTTTTTCATTTAAACATTTAGAGATACAAAATTTTCCCTAGGAACTGTGTTGGCTACATCCCATAAGTTTTGCTGTGATGTTTTATCATTATCATTCTCTTTGATGAAATTACTGATTGTTTCTATGATTTTTATTTCATTCACAAATTCCTTAGGATTAGATTACTTAGTTTCCAATTAGTTTTTAATCTATGTTTCCCAGACCCTTTATTATACATAATTTCACAGTATAATGATTTTAAAATGATGGATTTAATATTTCTGGCTTTCTGCATTTGATTGTAAAGTTTTTATTACATGATCAATTTCTGTATAGGTAGTATATATCACTGAGAAAAAAAAAGTATATTCCTATCTATTTTCATTCAATTTTCTGTAGAGGTCTACCATATCTAACTTTTTCTTAACTTACTTAACTTCTGTTTCATATATTTTGTGGTTAGATTTATTTAGTTTTGAAAGGGGGAGGTTGAGGTCCCCCACTTGTATAAATTTGCTATCTCTTCCTGTAATTCACTTAACTTTTTCTTTAAAGATTTGAATACTATTCCACTTGGTGGATATATGTTTACTATTGATATTGTTTCATTGGCTATGGAATCTTTTAGCAAGATACAGGTTCCTTCCTAGCCCTTAGTCTCTTTTTGCTTTTACTTTCTCTGAGATCATTATTGCTACCACTGCTCTCTTTACTTCACCTAAAGAAAATCTTCTGCTCCAGCCTTTTACCTTTACTCTGTGTATGTCTGCTTCAAACATGTTTCTTTTAAACATTATATTGTAGAATTGTGGTTTTTAATTCACTCAACTATCTCCTTCCATTTTATGGAAGAGTTCATTCCATTCACATTCACCGCTATGATTACTATGTATTTCCATCCATCCTATCCACCTTCCATTATACTTTTCTGTCTCCTTTCAACTTTTTCATCCTCACCAGTGTTTTGCTTCTGACCACCACCTCCCTCAACCTGCCCTTCCTTCTTTCAGCCCGCTCTTTCTTTCCCTTTTCCCATCATACTTCCCTATAGGGTAAGATAAGTTTCTATGCCTGACTGAATGTATTTCATTCCCTCTTTGATCCAAATCTCTATTAGGGCAGTTCTAAGGACTATTCATAGACAGATGGAATGAGTATAAATTGACTGTGATGTGATGGTAAAAAAGGGGAGGGGGAAGGATTATACTAGGAGAAGAGGAGGGGGGGGGGCAGAATAGGGTCAATTGTATCACATGAAGAGATACAAAAGACATATTAAAGTGGAGGTAAAGAAGAGACAAGTTTCCTTTTCCATGTAGTGATGTAAACAGTTTAATCTTGTTGAATAATGTGGGTTTTTTTTTCTCTTTATTTTTTTAATGCTTCTCTTGAGTCTTGTATTTGAAGATCAGATTTTCTGTTGAGCTTTGGTCTTTTCATCAGGAAAGTTTCAAAGTCTTTGAATTCTTTGAATATCCATCTTTTCCTTTGAAAGATTATGCTCAGTTTTTTTTTTCTGGGTAGTTGATCCTTAGTTATAATCCAAGTGCTTTTTTTCCCTTCCAGAATATCATATTCTAAGGCTTTTGCTCCTTTAATGTGTAATCCTGACTGTAGCTCCATGATATTTGAATTGTTTGTTTCTGACTGAAGTATTTTTTTTCTTGCCCTGATACTTTTGGAATTTGGCCACAATATTCCTTGGAGTTTTCATTTCAGGATCTCTTTCAGTAGGTGGTCAGTGGATTCTTTCAATGATAATTTTACCCTCTGGTTCTAGCATATCAGGGCAGTTTTCTTTGATAATTTCTTGAAAGGTGTTATACAGGATCTTTTTTTTAAATTTTTAATTCAGTTAATTAATTAATTAATTTTTGCAGCTTGCCCATCAGGTAGTCCAATAATTCTTAAATTATCTCTCCTGGATATATTGTCCAGGTCAGTTGTTTTTCCAGTGAGGTATGTTGTATTGTTTTCTGTTTTGTCCTCCTTTTGATTTTGTTTAGCTGATGTTTCATATAGTTATTAGTTTCTCCTTTCCCAATTTTAGTTTTTGAGAAATTATTTTGCTCAGTTAGCTTTTGTACTTGTTTTTCCATCTGGCCAGTTCTACTTTTCTTTTTCTTTAAAAAAAAATTATTTATTTATTTTTACTTTTCAACTTTCATTTCCACAAGATTTTGATTTGCAAATTTTCTCCCTATCTTTTCCATATTCCTTCCAACTATCCTAATACTGAGAAAAATTTCATGAGTTACAAATATTGTCTTTCAGGTAGAAATATAAACAGTTCAACTTTAAGTTCCTTATAATTTCTCTTTCCTGTTTACCTTTTCATGCTTCTCTTGATTCTTGTAATTGAAAGTCAGATTTTTTTTGTTCAGCTTTGTTATCTTCATCAAGAATGCTTGAAAGTCTTCTATTTCATTGAATGATATTTTCCCCTGAGGCATTATACTCAGTTTTGCTTGGTAGGTGTGAGGGGCCCTACTGTCCAGCAGCAGGGTGGTAAAGAGTTGCTTACCCAGAGGCTGAGAAAGAGTGTACAAAAGAGACAGGACTCTGAGAGTGGTGGAAAACAGAGCCAACTTTACTATCACAAGCATAAGCTTTTATAGAGGAAAACCACAAATCTTCAGCTGCATCACCGTGTTTTTTTTCCCCCCAAGAACACTGTGCACCTCCCTGTTCCCAGGCCAGGGGTGTATACCACACTTATGTGGACATAATGCCTGCACAGTTCCACTGGCCTGTGGTCCTCTATACCTCCCCCTGTCAGTAAGCCACTAGCTGCAAAAGTTTCCACAAATTCCATTGAGTCCATTGTGTTTGTGTAGTCCAAAGACCCAACCACCATGCAGATATCCATCATCCACCCAATTCCCAACTACATATGATGCAAATGGGTGAGGGGGGTGATATATTTGTCAGGGTGGATCCAAAGATCTCCACAACTGGTCTCAGCCCTACGACTACAATGGGCACAGATGTATCTTCCCAAGTAATGAGGGACAGCCATGGTGGATGGCTCCAAAAAGCCTATCATTGTTGTTGATCACCCTCTGCTGCAATTCCCAGGGTTGGTTTATTCAGGGTGAGCAGTGTCAGCAGGACCAGGCAGCTCTATGCCCTCTAGTGGGTTATCCTTTTGTGGTGACATCTTCTTCTTCTGGAGGGGTGTCAGCAGTGTATTATTCACTGTGTCAGGTGCATCCTTTGAAGGCTCCATGAACACTTGAGCACCCTGTTGTGGGATCCAGATTGAAGTGGCTCCATCACCTGGGGAAACACAAACAGACCCTTTCCCCCAAGTCCCAGTCCCTCTCCCTGCCAAGAGTTAGTGGCCAGGTCCTTCCACGTTGTTTGTGTGGCCTGGTTCTTTTGTTCCTGAGTCCTTTTACCTGACTTAACCCTTTTCCTACCTGATACTTCATGGGATTTGGGCCAAACTGGTGCTAGGCAAGGGTAAGCCCATCCTTATTGCATGTCAGGAAACTCAAAGTGAACAAAACTAGATTCAGTCTATTACAGGGTGTTCTGCCCCTGTCTCCCCCTTTCTTTTGTTTTTGAAGGAGATATTTGATGTCCCTATGTTTTCTCTCTACAGTTGCCTGGCTGGTGGGATTGTAAGGAATACCTGTATGATGAATTATGGCAAGATATTTACAAAATGTAAAAAATGCCTTAGAGGTATATGCTGGGCCATTATCGGTTTTTATCTGATGGGGAAATCCAAGTGTCACCATAGTAGCTTTCTGTGGTTTAGGTTCTTTTCTGTTTCTTACTAATTTTCCAGTCTATTGCATTACTTTTTAAAGTTTAGCTCTGCTCCTGAGCACATTGGGCACAGTCTCAAGGTTCTTCTACTGGGTGCCAGATGCCTGGTCACTAGCTTTCCACACTGTGTTCTCAGATTTTTGTGGCTTGTTCACTGAGCTGGGGTGGCTTGGCCTAGTCTTATAATTTGCCTTCTGCCCTGGGACTGGAGGTCCCACTGCTGGCCTCTTGAGTCAGAATTGAGGGGCCTTACTATGATAGGGAGATCTATCCTGCCCTACCGGAAAGTCAGAGGGGTGATGGGGGAGGACATAGGAGAGAATAGATTGAGGGAGGGGTTATACAATGGAATGGCTGTTTTGGGGTGGTGGGTAGGGGAAAGATGGGGAGAAAATTTGTAACTCAAAATCTTGTGTAAATGAAGGATGTAAACTAAAATAAATAAAAGTTAAAAAAGAGCAAAAGAATTGAGGGGCCTTGTTTGCTGATCTCTGTTGTAGCTAAGAGCCCCCTGCTGGTTTGCCTGTACCCTCCCTGAAGGGGGAT
This sequence comes from Pseudochirops cupreus, assembly GCA_028627135.1. NCBI lineage: Eukaryota > Metazoa > Chordata > Mammalia > Diprotodontia > Pseudocheiridae > Pseudochirops > Pseudochirops cupreus. Next base: position 181,344,792 of record CM053582.1, on the reverse strand, counting down.
GAACTGTAATTTTAAAGTGATATAGGGTTTTCCTGAATTCCTTCTAAATTGTCATAAGCTACAAAATTATTCCACTCTGTCTTTTTGTTGATTCTGTCATTCCAGAATCTGTCTTGAGGTTTGATTTAATTTTGTTTCCAAGGAAAATTTGGGAGCATTTAGACAACTTCCTGGCTTCTCTCTGCCATCTTGCCTTCACTCTCTAATATCCAGAACTCAAAGTTTTTAAAACAAATGCTAGAAATTATTTTTATATGTAACTGGGGAAAATTAAAATTCTAAATAAATTTTAAAAGATCATCCAACTTTTAAAAAAAAAGAATGGCATGAGCCTTTTTTTTAATGTTATACTTGTTTTGGGTTGGCATCCATTCTTAAGAGCATCATTAGCATTCAGAAGAAATTATAACAGGATAATGACTGGAAAATAACCTTTCTAATGACTGTCATTACATTTTAAAAGAATGATTCATAGGCAATAAAGCTTTAAAAAACCACCATATCATATATCTTAGCCAACATGAACTTACATATTAGTTAGTTTCAAACAAATGTGCCTGAGGAATGTGGACCTCACCTGACAAAGAACCAAGCTCATTACCGTTATAGTAATCAATAACCTCTGCTAATGTGTTCATCTGGCGACACAGACCAGATCAATAAAACCTGCCACATGCTTTTGTTTTAGGAAATGAAGCCTTTTAGTTCTTAATTAAGGGAGAGACCTCACATCCTTAATGATGTTTGCAGTGAATGTTGCCACAAAGGACAGGGGATTGAATCTGAGGTTTGCATTAAAAGATCTTGTAGAGGGAGGATGGGGTTTAGGAGGAGGGAGGAAAGCATTAAGTTGAAAATGGCTGCAGGTTTGTTTATTGTTCTGTCAGACTTTTATTTTTAAATGCGAAAGTATAATAGGTGATTTTTGCTTCTCAGTATGAGTGTACAAAGTAATATATTATGGTTGTGTGCTGGCAGAATGGAATTTCCTAAATATTCATGACCCTCACAGTAGTGCCTTGACTGGGCATGCTTATTGAGGAGATGCCAACATATCAGCTGCTTGGAAAGTTGTTTTTATTTTGGTGTCACTCTTTAAATTAGGACACATCACTGGAGGTGGTCATGCCATATAAAGGAACCATACTCCCTACATATGAATGAGACATATGGATACAGGGAAAAAATGAAAGTAATATACAGCACTAGAAAGTGATTCAAGGGTAGCTCAAGGAGGGTAATATCTTATTGATATTTTTAAATCTGCTGCCATAAAAAAAATTGAAGTTAAAACAGGACTATATTGCTACTTCTTTAATGTTTATCAAGTAGAATTTACTATAAATTGGGTATGCTTTGAAACTCTTTATCCCTGAAAGATGAACTTTGTTATAAAGACAGAGAACCAAAGATATGTGGCATCACAGAATGATGTCAAGGAGAACTTCCTATAGGAATTATGGTGTAAAGGATAGGGCGTTGGACCTGGAAACAGGGATAATTTCATTGAAATTTAGCCTCATATACTTACTAGCCATGTGAGCTTGGATAAATCATTAAACTTTCTGTGTGTCAGTTTTATCTTTTGAATGAGGGTACTGATCCTTCTAATATAGCTTCCAGGTCTAATTGTGTGGTCTATGTCTAAAAGCTTCCATATCTGAAGAACCATCCTAGTATAGTAGAAAACACAAAATTAGAATACCGACTTACAGTACTCATCTTTTTCTTACATTTTGTGACAGCGTATAGATCACTTAACATCTCTGAGCTTTAGCTTCCCTATCCCTTATTTGTAAAATGAGGATAATTATTCCTGAACCATTGTACCTCAGAGGGTTATTAGGAAAAAAAAAACAAAAAAAAACTTGTAAACTGAAAGTTGCAGTTGTAATATACATATAAACTATTATTATAATTCCAGTGTATTAAAAATTCTAAAAACTCAAAGGATCAAATGAATAGCCATTCATCCCCCCCCCCCCAAGAATTTTAGTGTTTCAATGATATTTCCAATAGGAAAAATCATTATATTCAAAAACTTTAATATCAAGAATAGAATATCTATATTTTGGTGCAAGTATTATTGAGAACCATCACTTTTATTCCTTCTCTGACCATGTTATATTCTAGGGTTTAATTCACTTCCAAGTTCCACTGTATTCTGCCAAATCTGGAGCTTCTCACTGGTCACCAAATAACTGAATCTCATATGTTGGAGATGAAGGCTTATGGGTATAATGATATTGCTGGTTTCTCAAATTATATAGGAAGCTTTACTCAGGTATATGCAGAAAATCAAAAGTAACTAAAATAAAGAATCATTGATCTAAAAGGGACCTTAGTGATAATATGACTCAACTTTCTCACTTTTTAGATTAAGAAATGAAGGTAAAGAAGTTGTGACTTACCTAAAGTCACAGAGGTATACAGTGACAGAGAATGGATTTAATTTTAGATGTCCTGACACAGTTCCATGCTCCTTTCACAATTTTACCCTGCCTTGCTTCTTCACATTATAGGATGTTAACTCTTCCTGTTCTCTGGAGTAAACTGGTGTTGACAGTTCTTGGCTGACAGTCAACTGGTCCAGTGCTAATCTGTTTGTTGTGAGATTCTGAAATGAGCTTTGATTACCTTCCTTATCCTCTGGCATATACTTGCCAGATTCGTCTGTTACCAAACTTGGACTCCATACCCTGGGACCATCCTGGATTCTGATAAAAATGTTCTTTCCCTTTGTTTTATCCAGAGTGAGAACTTTACCTCACAGCTAGCCCATCTCTGGAAAATTATTTTTTCTACTATATCTTTTACTGTAAACACCTATGCAGTCACAATTTTTATTTCACTCCTTGACTCATTATTGGATAGGAAGGTTTTCCCTCCTATCATTGTCTTATTCATGCCTTCATCTTATGTCCCAGACACTTCCAGACCATATTCAAGTATTTCTTTGTAACACAGTAAGTGTTATCATCTCCCATTTGAATGTAACCTTTCTGAGGGCAGGCAGGAACTATTGTGATTACTTTTTTTGTATTCCTCACATTTAACATAGTGTCTGGAACAAAGAAACGATATAATAAAATATTCATTCTATAAAATATAGATTTCTAAGGTGGTACAGTGAATAGAGCACCAGCCCTGGAGTCAGGAGGACGTGAGTTCAATTCTGGCCTCAGACACAACACACACACACAAACTAGCTGTTTAACCTTGGGCAAGTCACTTAACCCTAATTGTCCTACCTTCCCCCCTCTAAAAAAAAGCAAAAAAAAAACAACCAACCAAACAAACAAATTTCTAAGGATGGCATTTAAACCCTTCACAATTTGGCTTCACTCACTTGCTCTGCCTTTGAAAAAATAAATAATTATTGCCTTTTTTGTTCTCAGTGTTCTAACAAAATTGGTTTACTTGCAATATATTCCTTAGATTCATCTCTGTATAGACAATACATTACATCTAGAATACAGTACCTCTTTGTCTCCACTCCTGTAATGGTAATGAGAATTTGAAGATCTTCTTTGCCCTTTGTATTGGCAAGCTAACAGGTACTTAGCACTTAGTTTCAAGTCAAGTATTAAGACCTAGAACTTGTGAATTCCATAGTGGGTTGGACTTATTGACATAACAGGAAGGGGCAGAACAGGGAAGGAGCTAATACTGTATATAAGGAAAAGCCAAGCTGAGAGAGGCTGGAACTTCTGGGAACAAGCATCTGGAGGCTGGGCTGCCTCTGCTGGAGAGAGATAAGAGAACTGAGAACTGAACTTGAGAACTGAGAAGACCTGAGAAAGAGAAATGAGAACTGAGGACTGAACTGAGAATTGTGAAGACATGAGAAGAGAGGAAAATTGGGAGGAGGCATGGCTGTGGTGTTGGTACTTTGTCTGTTTTTATGTTACTTTGTTAGATTTATCTGCTGTTAGAGCATGGTGCTGTCATTACAGAAGCCCTGGGACCTTGCTGCTGATTCAGAAGCCCTGAAAGAGATTTTATAGTTGTAAATTTACATAAATCCTGGAGGATGGTCTTAATGACATTTTCAGAGGTACTAGGACTATACTGATGATTTGTGTTGATTCCTCAGACCTTGTTGTTGGGTCTATGTTCATTTCACATGCAGAAAGTGAATTGATGAGGATGCTGGCAATGTCTATGAATGTTGTTGTGGCTTTGTTAAGCTTTGTCTTCCCAGGAACAGAAACTATGAAGGACTTGAGGTGAACTAGACACTGTGGGCTTCAGTATGGAACAGGAACTGGACAAGGAGCTGGACAATAAGGAGCTGGCAGGAGCTGGGACCATGAAAGGGGAACCATGGAAGTGAAGATTCAGCCTTGAATTAAGATGAAAAGACCTCTCCTGGGGTATTTAAGGCAAGCTGAGAAGATCATGATTTACTAGGGGTGGGAAATTTTGACCTTTACATTTAGATTATTGAGCTAAGGACTTACTAATTAAGGATGATTGGAAACTATTCTCCAATCAAGAAGAAAGAAGACTTTTTGATTGAAAAGATTAAGACCTAGGGGTGGAAAACTTTTGACCTCTGTACTTTGTCTCAATCAAGGAGGCTTGTCTCCTTAAGAATGATTGAGTTACTAAATGAATATACTATTTTTTTTTAAAACTATGTGACCACTTTGGAGAAAGCTATGTGGCCACTTTAGTGTTAAGTTGTTAAGCCATAAATTTCTGTGAATGTTTTGCCTTAATTTTTTACTGAATAAATAGAGAGTTCTCTATATTGTGTAATCAGAACCTTGAAAGCTGTTCACAGCCACAATCCTCTGGAAAGTTGCTCATGCTTGGCTTCATAACCTCTCAGAATCTCTATTTTTTTCCCCTAGGCTTGAGTTTATTTGCCACCCAATATGGAGAACCTTTCCTCATCTCCCTAATGTTAATGACCATTTCCTCAAAACATATTTTTTAATCTATTTACCTGTTTCTATGCTGTGTCCCTGAGTATGATGAAAGCTTTTTTAGGGGGACAGTTACTATTTCTCGTGTTTGTATTTATGATGCTAATCTTTAGCCTAGTGCCTTGCATATAGAAGACTCTTGATAAGTATTGGTAAAATTGAAATGAATATAAAGCAGGTCATTGACATTTTTATTTAATCTAATTTTTAAAATCATTTATTTATTTTTGTCTGTTTTTTTTTGAGTTCCAAATTCTCTACCTCCCACTAAATCTTCCCCCACTCATTGAGAAGGCAAGCAATATGATATCAATTATACTTGTGCAATCATGCACAAAATATTTCCATGTTAGTCATATTGTGAAAGAAAACACAGAGTACGTAGGGGGAAAAGAAATTCAAGAAAAATAATGTTACAAAAGTATGCTTCAGTCTACATTCTGACTCTATTAGTTCTTTCTCTGGAGATTGACAGCATTTTTCATAAAAAATCCTTCAGAATTATCTTAGATCATTGTATTGATGGGAAAAGCTAAGTAATTCACATTTGGTAATCATACAATATTGCTGTCACTGTGTACAATGTTCTTTGGTTCTGCTGCTTCCCTTTGCATCAGTTCACAAAAATCTTCCCATCAATAATATTGCATCCTAATTGTATAATACATTTTGCTCAAACATTCTCCTATTGATGTAGTTCCTCAGTTTTTTTTTTTATTCAATAGTCCGTTTATTACAGAACTGTTTAATACAGAGCCAAGATACAAGAAAATCACAAGGTTTATATACACTATAGCAGAAACTCTTAGGTAATTGAAATGCAAAGATCCTACTTTGGTCCCAACCACTGCCTACCCTAGCCCAAGGCTATTTATTCATTAAGACTTAATCCTAGGACCATGTCCAGAGGCACAAACAAACAGGGAGTCACAAAGAAGACTTGAAAATTAACTACCCTGAATTTTCTTTAGTTATTCATAGGACCAGTGGAGGCATTCATCCAACAAGATTATACTCCTCCTGCATATCTGCCTAGTGATGTCATAGAAGAAGGGAGCATTTTATTAATGGGTCCACGAGACCCCTGAAAGTCTAGTCTACTACATCTCCCCCATTTCATTAATTATAGGAGAGGGGAACATCCCATTTGTGAAGGCTGGGAGACTCCTGGGAGTTCTCTGCATCTCCCCTATATTATTTATATAGGGTTATAGGCAAAATCATGCAGTTGGACATTATGTACAACTTGTTGAATGATGGGCAAAAAGCAGGAAATGAGGAAGGTAAACAGGTACATAAAACCAGAAGTACCACCCCTATTCCTAGGAAGGTTATAATTTCCTGTATTTACCCAGGTAATATTCCCTGAGCTCTCTTAATCCAATCTACAATGTTTTGTGCCTCTAGATTTGGTAGTAGTAACTGCTGTCTTTCCATGAGGTGAGCCAAATTATCTAAATCATTTATGTCAAGAGATGTGTTACGGTCACCCCACAGCCCATTAAGATGATTTCTAATTTGGACTGTCATATTCTGACTCATAATATTTCTTGTTTACCATACAGAAATACATATGTTTGTTATCACATATTAACTTTTGTTTAACTTGCATTAATTCAGTCTCCTCAGCTAAAGCAATTAAATCATCTCTGAGCTGTGTTATTGCTTTATAGAAACTCTTATTGATTTCTGATTGTAACAAAAATCCTTGTGAAACATTGGCAGACAATTCATCCAAAAACTGAGCTTGCACTATCTGATTTTGTACAGTGCTGACAGATATAAACACAGCAACACTGCTCACTATAGTAGAAATTAAAGCAATTACCCGAACAATGATACAGGAAATACTCTTCTTTTTTCCATTAAAACACAATTGCTGATTAATTTGAGCAATGGAATGATCAGCACGAGAGTAAAACCAATGCGCACTCTCCACAGGAATCATAATCATACTGCATCTTCTTATAACAAATAGCAATTGTCCCAAAGAAATATTATTGTGACATTTGGAAACCTTACAATTAACACATGGGGCGTTATAATGCTTATCAATTTTAATGATATTTACATTGCTAAGATTTCCCCACATGAATGCATACCTCCCTTCTAAACAAGCATGTACAAAGCTGTGGTCAGTCTTGCTCAAGTATGTCCCATTAGGAGCAAAAGTAGTAAAAACTGTTGTTATTGGGGCCCACAGAAAAGGGCTTTTCCATATTTCTGGGTTTTTTCTCTGCAAGTGTCCAAACCAATTTTGTTTAGGATACCCTCTATGTCTGTGTTCAATGTTTGTGTCATTGTGCCAGGAAACATAGGTTTGCTGATCCACCTGATGGCAAGCAGGTACATCAGTCCTACAATTCAAAAATGCAACATCTGCTTGCCCTGGGTCTGGCTCCTTCTCAGCTGTTGTCTCCCTCTGGTTCTTGTCCAGAGGGGGCCAAATGTGTGGTCTCTGCATTTGTTGACACAGTCTTTGTTCTCCTTTCTGGTATCCAGACTTCCTTCTTATCATCTGTGGAAACACACAAAAAGCCTCAGCCCCACACAGAGCATGGACCTCACCATTGTCCCTTATCATTTTTCCACATCACCCAATCAGTAACTGCAGTTGCCTGGAGCTATGACCTTTTAGAATTGCCAATTGTATGGTCAGTAATGCCCCCAAATTTTTCAGCCGGTGTTTTATTTTTATGATCTAATGTTAAATAATTTATTACATATAATGACAACCTCAAAATTCGTCTCAGGGTACCCATGCACCGGGTTCCTCCTTTTAGTTTTTGAAGAACAGTTTCAAATGTGCAGTTTTTTCTTTCAACAATAGCTTGACCAGAGGGGTTATAAGGAAGCCCTGTAACATGGTGAATACCCCATTGAACACAGAAATCAGCAAACTTTTTTGAAGTGTTAAGTGGGGCCATTGTCAGTCTTTAATTGTTTTGGCATACCCACAGCAGCAAAGCATGTAATAAGATGTTCTTGAACATGAGAAGTTTTTTTCTCCAGACATAGCAGTTGCTTGTGTAAACCTTGAATATGTGTCCATGGTTACATGTATGCATTTCAGTGCTACACGTAAGAAGCTTATATCTTTTTTTTTTATAACTATTTTCCCCGTTTTTTGTTTTGCTTTTTTAAGGGCAATTGGCGTTAAGTGACTTGCCCAAAGTCACATGGCTAGTAAGTGTGTCAAGTATCTGAGGTCACATTTGAACTCAAGTCCTCTCGACTCCAGGGCCTGTGCTCTACTTACTGTACCACCTAGCCACCCCATTACATTCCCTTTTGAAATGACCCACATTACCACATTTAAAACAATTCTAGTTTAGTCTGCTAAGCACACTTTGATGACATTATAAATTGCAAATATGGAACCAGAATCACTCTCCTGCCCATTCTCCTTAAAATAATTAACTAAAGCCTCTCCCACTACTTCCCAATCAGGTCCTCTGATCTGAGAGCCACTTGGGAACCATGGAGCTGCTTGATAGACTATTTAAAAAATTTTTTTTAGAATCTGTTTCTTAATGGAAATCCCCTTCTTACAGACTTTAAATTGTAATATTCTCAGATCTTTTCCTTCATCTTTTAAACTCTTCACTAAGTTTCCTCTCATTTTAATGTCTCTGTGAGCTCCAAATTGTGAAAACTGAAAACTGAGCTCTTCTTAGAGCCTTCCCCTTACCTTGAATGAAATCCATTGTCCCTCGGATCTCCTGCAGCCCTGCTACCTGCCAGGAACTCCAGGGGGACTGGTTGCTGGAGACTTGACTGCTGTCCTGATGCCCCAGTGTTCTGGAAACCGCTTACTGTGTCCAACACAGTTGAATGGCCTAGCAACCAGCTGAATAAAAAGAGAGACGGGGATGTATTTGATAGTCTGTTTATTACAGAACCATGTCATACAGAGCCCAGTTCCTCTGTTTTTAATTCTTTATCACCACAAAAGCAGCTGCTATATTTCTTTTGAACATGTGTGGTCTTTTCCTTTCCCCAGAATTCCTGGACCAGTTCACAATTCCACTATCAGTGCATTTGTATGACAATTTTTTCCACATCCACTATAGCATTTGTCCTCCCTTCCCCCCCCCTTTTTTGGTCATATTAGCCAATTTGATGGGTATTCGGTAGTACCTCAGAGTTTCTTTAATTTTCATTATTCTAATCAGTAGTGATTTAGCACAGTTTTATGTGACTGTCCATAGCTTTTATTTCTTCTTTGAAAACTCTTCATCTCTCTTGGCCATTTATCGTCTGGGGAATAACTATTTTTTTTTTATAAATTTGTCTCAGATTTCTATGTATTTGAGATGTGAGGCCTTTGTTTGAGCAAATTGCTGTAAATTTTTTTGCAATTATAATTGCTAACTGTTTATTCCTCTCCATTCTGTTTCTTCAGGTTTATCCTACTCTCTCTCTCTTTTCACCCTATCTATTCTTAAAAGTATATTGCTACCTACTACCACCTTCCTCAATCTGTGCTCCCTTTTTTCTTCCCCCATCTCTTTCATCACCTTCCCCTTTTATTTTCCTGTGGGGTAAGATACATGTCTATACCTGAGTGTGAATGTTATTTCCTCTTTGAACCATGAAAAGCTACTGCGATTACAGGGAAGACCAAAGCACAAACTCGGTCTGATTTGTTGGAATCATCTTTTTCTGTAATGTCACCAACAATAATCTTGTCACCTCAGTTACATACCTTTTTAAATTGAAAATGCTGTGCTCAGTCCTAGTTCATGTTTTTTAAGTCTCTGGCCGTCTTGGAAGTGATACCTCTATGTGATTTTATGAGCTAGAGTACCATAATTGTAAACAAGGAGTTTCTGGGCCCTGTTTGAAATTGTATTTTGTCTTCATACACAGGGAAATCTCTGAATGAGGTGTCAATTCCTTTTCAAATAAAAACTTTCTGGGGATTTTTTTTCCATTAAATAATTAATTATTGGGCATCCAGGTGTAATGATACTAGGATTTGAAGATCTTCCATGCCCCTTGAATTTGCTGACATAGCAAGAAGGGATGGAGCAAGAGAACGCTGGAACCAAGTACCGTGCGGTACTGACTGGAAGTGGCAGCAGAGGCAGTGGCTGTGGTTGTGGCACGAACTCCTTTTCCTCTGAGCCAGCCAGAATCTCTGCTAAGGACTCCTGCTGAGGACTGCCAGGGGCAGGAACTGCGGGGCGCCAGAGCTGCTGGGAGCAAACTGCCTAGACGCTGAGCAGTTGTATGAGTGAGGAGAAAAGGATCTTTTCCTGAGGTAGCCTGTCCTGTTTGAAGGCTTAAGAATGTGGGTGTTTACTACTTTAACTACGTGTGCCAACTTCATAACTACTTTGTTGGCTTTGACTTTCTGGTTTTGGGACTCACTTTTCTGGCATTTAAATGAATGCTCTAGCTATATTTCTTATGTAGAGAGCCTGTTACATTTTGTGATTAATAACCATATCAGCATACTTATAGTTACTGTAGGCATTGTGAATGCTGCATTGCTGGTACATCAGGTGGCAAAGTGGATTGAGTGTCAGGCCTAGAATCAGAAATACTCAAATTCCTGAGTACAAATGTGGCCTCAGACCCTTACTGGCTGTATGAAACTGAATAAGTCACATAAACCTGATTTCCTCAGCTTCTTGATCTTAAAAATGATTTGAAGAATGGAATGGCACACAGTTCTACCATATCTTTAAGAAAACCCCAAACAGGGTCATGAAGAGTCAGACATGACTGAAAATGATCAAAGTAGTTATTGCAATGAAAGCACCTCCCAGACTTCTTTTCTCCTTTCTCTCTCATAATCTTCATCTGCCTCAGAATCCGAATCTTATCATCTTGAAAACCCAATAGCTTTTTGCCTTTCTTTATGTCTATTTTCTCTTTTTTCAGTCTCTTTTTGCCTTTCTAGATCCTACCATGTTTGGTATTCCTTACTTTGGCACTTTACTACTTTTTACATTTGACTACATTTACTACGTTTTAATAATCATTAAGAAACATGAGTTCAAATTCATCAGCTGTTAGCTTGTAATAGCTAATGTAAGAGGTGGAGTATTTATAATCTTCCATTTATGTGAAAAGCTCCCTCTTTTCTGATCAGTCACTGGAGCAAGGACTATCGTTTGTTTTGTTGTTGGGCTCTTTAATTTTATTTGGGTTATATCTGCCTTCCTGACTTGCAACTAAAATTATAGCAGTTCAGAATTTTTAGACCAGCTTTCTGGTTTTGAATCACTTGTCTCTGTTCCCAGGTCATCATACAATACATAATTTCTGTAGTTTAAACTTAGGGAGTCTGACTGACTTTCCCCATGGACCAAAGCAACAGTACAGCTAGAGGAGGTTGGGGCTTCTGAACCACAGTATACAAGTTCTATACTTCTACCAACTCATTTAACATTTTATTTAAAAAGCAAATGGCAGACACATTTATCCTAACAGATTTCTCACCATTACACTGAATAGTAGGAAATAGTGTGTTGTTGCGAAGGTGTATAAAATCCTCCATTAGATTAACAGACGCAGACAAAAGAGAAGGTATTATACTGAGCCTGAAATATCTCAAGGCTGTAAATCAGTATTAAAAGTGAAAAAAAATTGGAAAGGGAAAAAAATAAGCTAACATGAAAGCAATGAAGATCATAAGTATTATATGTAAATTTCAAAATGAAGGACTACCCATTACTGATTAAGGAAAGGAAGAGACTGATTTACATGGACAGACATTTCATCCATTATATCCAAAATATTCCAAATCTCTTCTTTTAATACTAAATATAGCTGCTGTAGTGAGTCAGAAAGCAAATTCATTAGGAAGGAATAGACAGACTGTCATCCTGTAGTGAGTGTCCAATTGAGATTATAGATGCAGATTCACAAAGATGAAGTAGCTGCTTGACTTCTAGGAAGTGATAACAGGAACCATCAGGTAACAAATCATCTAATAAACATCAGCAGAAGGATATATAAGTAATGGGTTTTGGCAACTCTCTCCTGAGGTGTACAAAGGCAGCTATTTGTTAACTTGATAATAACTAGTGTCTTTTGGGGAAATACGCTTGGGAAGAAACAGAAACTCTCCAAATAACATTGTATAGAATAAAGAATGCTTGACTTGAGTGAGAGAACTGAGGTTCAAATCCGAGCCCTGGCACTTTATAATTGTGATGTAGATAAGTTATTAATTTTCTTTGGACCTGTGTTTCCTAATCTGCAAAAATTGAAGAGGTTGGACTAGATAATGTCTAAGGTCCCTTCCAGCTCCAAATCCCATGACCCTATTATCTTATGGCTTATTAATGTGAATGACTATATTCTTCTCATAATGATTCACATAGGCACAGATAACATGGCCAGAAAAATTTCTATAAAACATTAGCAACGTTTATTAATTCTAAGACAATGCAAAGAAAAATTTAAGGGAATAGTTGTTTTTATCTCTGCTGCTAATCAAGACTATGACTTTTGTGAAAAAAAAACTGATAATATGTGATTTATTGAAACATAACTTAAAACATAGGACTTGTATACATAAGAAAATCTGGAAAAACAAATTTTCCTAGAATCTTGAAAATCTAAACAAAAACAGACTTTAGATGGAAAAGGAATGAGAAGTGAGAAAATTGTCTACATAAATCCACCTAACTTTGAACACTTAAAAAATATCTCCATTGTTTGAAAGGGAACAATAGAGCAGTGCAGAAATGCACAAAAAGCATAACCTAAGAAAGGAGGCACCAAAAAACATATGACCTTAATACCTATATGCAATTCCATCAATTATGGACAATAAGCAAGTAGAAAAATTTACCATATTCAACTAGGAAAATATGGTAACTATTTTCATGGGAGGATTCCATATCAGATGATTTTGCACATTTTCATACATTAACATGAATTAATTGTAGAGGAGTTGAGAAACTGCTATAATGCAAAGATAAAATATATCAATAAAACATATATAAAGGTCATGCCTTATTAACACTATTTTGTTTTCTGTCAGATACACATGCATATAGTATGAATGTATAAAAACACAGGTATATGTAAGACATGCATATATATACATACATAAATATGTTTATATGTGTTTATGTATATATGATCATACTTAAACATATTTTCAAGTTTTGTATATGTATAAATACATAAATATATATATATATATTTCTCTTTTTACTTTTGCATGTGATAAATGAAAGAATATGTTTTGTTTGACTATACATGTTTATATCATATGTTTGGCTTTTCTTTCATTCTCGAAGGGACAGAGGCAAAGGAAGCAGGTTTTTGTCAATCAAAAAAATAAATCAAATTTTAAACGTATTGCTATCTAGTTCTTACATGTACTTTCTTTTGGGATAGTGGACTTTAAAGTATGCAGTCTGCAAGTAGCCCAAGTGCAGCTGTTGGACAGATTTAAATCATGCTCCATGTTCCCCAATTGCTGTATTTTTTACTTTGCTGTAGATGTAATGCCAATTCAACCTTTGGAGACATCAGTTTTTCATCTGCATTAAAGATGGGAAAATATATTTCTGATGCTTTGTATTTGGGGGCATGAAGGGATGATGCATGGCCTCTTTCCAAACTCAGGAGTTTGCTACTGGCATGCAAAGTCTTTCATTTCCACTAGTTTATTTTTAATCTATATGGAACATATAATAGGTATGGTACCCAGCTAGCTATAGAGACACAAGAGACTATGTGCAAAGAAACTGCATAGGACAAAAAGAAGTAGAAATCCTATGGCCCAAGATCACCTCTAACCAGCTGATAGCACTTGAGAGTTTTTTTCTACCAAATTTAGCTATTCGTTTTTTTTTTTAATTGTCCTTCATCAAACAATTAGGGTAATAGATTTAAATAAAATATACACATTCATTACAAAATTTTTAGTATCTTTTTTGAGTTATTTTGAAAGGTAGTTCTTAGTCTCCCTTTTTATACGTGAAGATGATGAGGTCTGTGATAACATAGTAGAATTCGACCCAGGAAAGGTTCTGTGGTTCTGATTTGTTGAGGCCTGATTAGTTAAGACTCAACTTTTATTATAGGTCTCAAATAATTTTTTCATTACATGGACTCATTTTGGAAAGAATCATAAAGAGATGTGACTCTAGTTATGCAATAAAGATTAGAATTAGTGAACCAACTTCTATAATAACCTACCATCAGCCTCTTGTTTTTCCTTTTACACAGAATTGTGGTTCTCCAAACCTCTAGGTGCTATTTTCTTCTGCTTCACTATTTCAGCACATAGCAGATAAAAATATAAATGAATGAATGAACAAATGAATGAATAGAAATAAATTTGGATTCACAAGTTCTTAAAAAAAGAAAAATGATAAAGTGATATTTATATTTTGTTGCTGGTCAGGGTAGGGGATTTTGGATGCTTGTTGCTCCCCTTGTCAATTCTAAGTTTTCCTTTTATTATCATTGTCAGTAACCCCTCTTTCTTTGAAATTTATTCAGTATATATCTATCACTCAGTTAAAATTCTGGGAACTATTTACCACTGACCTCCAGGACATATCCCCTTTTTCCTCAATAAATTTCATGCCTGATTCACATTCTTTCAATTCTTGTCATACTAGGGAACTTCAAGATGAATATTGATGCTCCCTCAGCCACTCAGTTCTTCAAGATACTCACTTCCCATGACCTATTCTTCCATCTCACCTCAGTTACACACAAAGATAGTCATAATCTTGTTCTTGCCATCACACACAAATTCACCAGCTCCACATTCTTGAACTTCTAAATTCCCCCATGTGATCACAATCTATTGCCATTCCAACATGTCCCTACCTAACAACTTCTAACCTTTTTCTTTGTCCACTCCATGATCTCAAATTCCTCAATTCCTTAGTTCCTTCCCAGGTCATCAATTCTACACTTATTAGATTCCCCTCCCTTCCCTATCATGATCACTTATTAAACTAATCCAATATTACATTATTCTCTTGAATGCCTTCCTATGCCGACTCTCACTCTTGGATCATTCTCACCATCCATTGACTTTGCTGCTATGCAAATCATGTTGAATGAAACAGGAAAAAAAAATCATGAAACCATGTTGATTAGATCTGCCTGGTTTTTATATAACTTGCATTTGTTTTTATATAGCCTCAATCTGATCCCTCATTGCTGCAAGGCAACCCCCTTCACATTTTTCTAAATAATTAGCTTTCTCACTCACCTTAGCAAATCTTCCAAATGTTTTCATGTTTCTGCAGATTTCCCATGTGTCCCTCTTCCCTATTTTCTCAGCAGAGAGCCTTGCCTCATAGTTTACTGAAAAAAAAAATTGAGACCATTCTCTGAGAATTCTTTCTTTCCTTTCCCTCATATCACATTACCCAGATGCCTTCTACCAGTGTCTCCTATTTGTTCCTGTCTCATGCCATGAATTTGCCTTTCTCACTGCCAAGGAAACCCCCTCACATTCACAAGTGATCCTGTTCTGCCCCATGTTCTTCAGCAGAATCTCAACCCAACATTTAGCCATTTAGGTGGAGCTTTTGTGAGGATGAAATTAGGCAATGCATGGGAATGCATTTTGTATACTTATAGGGCCATGCAGAATTATTAAGACTGTAGAAGCAAGGATTCAGAATTAAAACTGGCCTCAAGGGTCATATAATCCAACCAATGGCTGAATAGAAATCTCCATTACATTATGCTTTTACATCATGAAAGAGCTAAGTAGTATTGTAGATAGCATGTTAAACTTGCATTCAGGAGGACCTGACATCAATCCTGACCCACAGTATTGCTATGAGGAGAAAATGAGATAGCTAAAAAGTGCTTATCAAACTTAAAGGTGCTCTCCAAATGTTCTCATATTTCTTTTTGCTAATATTGTATATTATTGAGGAAACCAGTGGCTCAATAGATACAGCAAGAGACCTGAAGTGAGGAAGAACTGAGTTCAAATCTAGCCTCAGATACTTACTAGCCATGTGACCCTGGACAATTCACTTAACCTTCTTTGCCTCAGTTTCCTCATCTCGAAAATGAGCTGGAGAAGGACATGGCAAACCACTGCAATATTTTTGCCAAGAAAGCCAAAATGGGGTGATAAGAAGTTGGGCATGATTAAAATGACAGAACAACAGAAAAATGTGAATTTTAAGTAGTTGTCCTGCTTTTTTTTTTAAGATTTCCAATAATGAGAAACTTATTACTTGTCCAAGCAGTTCATTCTACTTTTGAATAAGTGCATGGAGGGTATGAACTCCAGATCTCCAGTTCTGTAAATTTTAAATGTGTTTGTTATGTCTTGTGGTTAAGCAAAATTAATTTAATTGTTATTTGATATGATAAGCTTTCAGATACTTAAAAGGAAATTATCATATCGTATCTTAAATCTTTTCTTATTCAGCTTGAACATATCCTGGGTTCTTTCACCTATCTCCATACAGTATGGTCTCATATCTCCTTCCCATACTAATTGCTCTCCTCTGGATTCAGTCCAGTCTGTTAGTGCCCTTTCTAAAATGAAATATGCATAACTGAATGTCACACTCAGTTCTGTGCCTGGCATATAGTAGGTACATAATAAATGCTTATTGATTGATGGTGTGATTGATATGGTTAGACTGAGAAAGATTATAGAAAAAATCTTCTGTGTATTATTTATTTATGAATCATTTAGTTCACTCCTTGATATCTCCTTTTTGGCCTAATCTCCTATTCATTTCTCATTAGGTTGTGCTGTGAACTCCTTCATCATGGCTCAGAAAACACACCAACACTGTCTTAGGACTCATATCTCTGAAGTACTCTCAGTCTCTTAAGCATTTCCCTCTGATTTGAAAGCTCTTCTCAGTACGGAGATATAAGGAAAGCAACTAGATCATTCATCTATTCTTGTCTGTTCTTCTATCATGCTTCTGTGTCCCTAGTCTTTTTACCTGTCCACTCTCCACCATTTTCTGCTTCGTTTTACGTTATCTCGCCTAAATAAAGTACAAGCTCCTTGCAGACTCTGTCTTTCCTTGTGCTTACATTTTTATTCTAATTATTTGGTCCAATGCCTAGCACTGAAATGTTGAATAAATACTTCTTGACTGATTGCTTAACTCATTTTGTAGATCAGGAAAATATGACAGAGTAGAAACTTAGAGTTCTGACCCCTGTTTTGCAGTTCATTTTATTATACCATGCTTTTGAAAGATGTGGGATTTCAGACATTACCAATTTATACAACTTATATTTCTTTCCTTTTCCAAAATTAAAAAAAAATAACACACACACGTGTATAAATATATGTATATATACACATATGTGCATATACATACATATACACATACATATACATATGCATATACACACCCACACACACATATATATGTGTGTGTGTGTATATATATATATATATATATATATATATATATATATATAAAACCTCTTTATCAAGTTAGGTCTAAGTACAACACTGAGCCATAGAAATGACCCTAGGTTCTCTAAAACTATGTCAGTAGAGAACAAGGTATGACAGACCCTCTCATGCTGGAAAGTATTTAAGTATGATCCTGGGAACAGATTGTGTTTGCTTTCCAACATACAGCCTACCTAAATCCAAAGAAATGATGATCAACAGCAGGATGAACAACTATAGAGTCCTTTTCTTGAATGCATGTTGGATAAACATAATAAATGGACAGGAGACTGAGCTCAGAATTGAAAAAAAAGAACACATGGGTTGCCTTTGGGAATGTTCAGTGCTTTCCATGAACTGAAATTTCTTTTGAAACAATGGCCCACTTTAAAAAAAAACAAACAAAAAAACATCTGTGCAGTTCTGATGGTACTACATAGCTTCAATTCAGAGAATATCACAGTCTTCAAAGAATTAGAGATTAAAAGTCAGGCATAGGGAAGTGAAGAAGCTTGCATTCTGTGCATTTTGAGTCTGTGATGTATTACTAATGCAGATATATCTGACAGAAAAAAGTATAGGACATATCATCAGAGAAAAAATACTTGGAAAAAGATGTGGGCTAGGCATGTTGTGAAACAAGGATCACATTTGAATGGCCTGATGCACCACTGGTAATCAAGTAACTTCAAGAGAAACGGAGGAAGGCCACCAACACTTTGCATAGAATTTCTATGGAAGATTTATGTGAGGAAATGAATGAGAATTAACATGAGATATATGGGTATACATGGAATACTGTGTATGGCATTTGAGAAAGTATGTACAGGTTTTCAGTAAAAACTTTGTTGAAGTATAAAGTTAAATGAGATTTTTAAAAAACACAATAGGAGTGAGGAAGAATGTTTAATTTTGCATGTCATAGGATCTGTGATCTTCTTTGTTGGGGTTTCCCTTCACCAGTAAAGATCACAACTTATCCATATATTTTCACCCAATGATACTTATCTATTGTTTTCCATATATCCACCACAGAGAGTCTTATCAAAGTGAGGGTTTATTCAGGTCTTCATTGGAGACCAGTGTTTTCCATCTATCATCCAACATTTATAACACATGATTTTCCCAATTCCTTTTTCCCTATTATGTAATTCATTTTCCTATTAAACCTACAGTTCCTATCATTATTGATGCTATCCCTTCAACAACTCCTTGATTATAGATTAGCACTGGAAATGAACTGTAGCTTATGTGTAATTGCCATTCATCTATCTGTTGACCTTTGGGTCACCTGCAACTTAATTTCCATGAAAATTTTAATGTTCCAAGATTTGAAATTAATTATTTTATTACTGTATATTAAATATTTAAGTGACTGGAGATAACAGTAGATACTTATAAAATTGGTCATTTTCATTACACATAATTTTATCGTTCGTAGCTGATGTAGGGAAATTATTAGCAGCTGAACTTGAAACGTGCATGTTTCATTCAAACTCAGTCACCTAATGTTGCTTCTGTTCTTCAAAACACACACACACACACACACACACACACACACACACACACACACACACACACACACACACACACACACACACACACACCCCAAACAGCTTGGTAAGTAAAAAAGCAGTAAATCATTGATGAAATAGATTTTATTTTCAAATGACCTGTAGGCAACTTGTCTCCTTTTTAATATCTATGGATCCTGATATGATGGCAATTTGCAATTGAATTTTTCTTTTTATGGCTCCATTATTTGTTAGAGCTTCAACAATCAATACCATCAGGCAGTGGGCTGAACTATGACTGACATATGAGTCAATAATTCTGCCATATACATTTTCGTTAAGAAATGTACCCTTTTAACTCTTAAAGGCTACTCTCTCTTTCCCATTAGGGTTTTTCATCCATCCTAAATAGAATATCAAAGAATAGTTAGAGATTAGCAAAGAAATTGAAATATCGATGCCTAATAATTAATACAGCTACCAGCTGAAATAAGTAAGACAGAAAAATGGACTTACAGTTTGCTTTGAATCGTTATTTTGCCCTTTATTAACTGGGTGACTCTGGACAACTGAATCACTTAATCTCTCAGAGCCTCAGTTTTCTTATGGTGAAATGAAGTTTTTACTCAAATTTATTAATTATGGGTTTGTTGTAAAGAATAACTTTATACATAATAAAGGGTTTCATAAATATCCTTTCTAAATCCATTCTTTACCTCAACTAGAACATCAATACCTTCAACCTTTAGTTTTGCTATCTTTACTCCTGCTTTGATTTCTCTTTCCTGTCTCTCAAATCTCTAACTGATATTTAGCAATTTTATCTCTACACTTTTCTCTGTTCCTGAATGCCATGTCCTATTACCAAACCTCTAGCCAAACCTCAACCCATAATTTTCTCTGTCCATTTCTTATAAGCTGCTGAATGCAGCTATACACATTCTCACTGTCGTGTTTACTGGACACATTGGAAATTCACGCTATCCAACCTCAGTGTACCAAGTTAGTCTTTCTATCCCTCTCTATTTTATTTTTTATTTGAATCCCTACAGAAGCTGTTATAAAACTGCCCTTCCTTCTCAAAGTCTATCATATATCTAAACTCTCCCAGATCTTTTTTGAAATTATATTTTATTATATTTATCTGCTTTTAGTTTACAACATTCAGTTCCACAATCCCTTGAGTTCCAAATTTTCTCCCC
This sequence comes from Pseudochirops cupreus, assembly GCA_028627135.1. Taxonomy (NCBI): domain Eukaryota; kingdom Metazoa; phylum Chordata; class Mammalia; order Diprotodontia; family Pseudocheiridae; genus Pseudochirops; species Pseudochirops cupreus. The sequence continues at coordinate 181,324,751 of CM053582.1, read as the reverse complement.
CTCTCTCTGTTCCCCTCTCCTACCCCATGGTGACAGGCAATCAGATGTAGGCTCTACAGATACCTTCTCATTAAGCATTAGTTAAGTTGTAAGGAAGAATTATAACCAATGAAGTGAACAAGGAGAAAGAAGGAATGAAACAAAACTAAACATAAAAAGAGAGAGCATGTAGCTTGCTTCAATCTGCATTCAGACTTTGTAGTTATTTTCTCTGGATGTGGATATCCTTTCTATCATGAGTCTTTTGGAATGGGCTTATAACCTTGTACTGCTGAGAGGAGCCCAGTCTATCAAAGTTAGTAGTCACACGATGTGTCTGTCATTGTACATAAAGTTCTCCTAGTTCTGCTCTCCTCACTCAGCATCAATTTATATCTCTCCAAGTTATTATGGAGTCTGTCTGCTCCTCATTTCTTATAGCACAATAGTATTCCATTATATTGATATAACACAATTTGTTTAGCCATTCCCCAACTGATGTACATCCATCTAATTCTTGATTTCCAATTCTTTGCTACCACAAAAAGAGCTGCTATAAATATTTTTGTACAAATGGGTCTTCCTCCCACTTGTATGATCTCTTTAACATACAGCCCTAGAAATAGTATTTCTGGGTCAAAGGGTATGCACTTTTTTATAGCCCTTTGGGCTTAGTTCCAAATTGCTCTCCAGAATAGTTGGATCAGTTCACAGCTGCACCAACAATGTGTTAGTGATCCAATTTTTCCACATCCTCTCCAGCATTTATCATTTTCCTGTTTTGTCATTTTAGGCAATCTGACCAGTGAGGTGTGATACCTCAAAGTTGTTTTGATTTGCATTTCTCTAATCAATAGTGATTTAGAGCATTTTTTCCATATGTTTATAGGATATCTTTAATTTCTTCCTCTGAAAACTACCTGTTCAAAGCCTTTGACCATGTATCAGTTGGTGAATGATGAGTATTCTTATAAATTTGACACAATTCTCTAGATATTTTAGAAATGAGACCTTTATCTGAGACACTGGATGTAAAATTTTTTTCCCATTTTTACACTACCCTCCTGATCTTGGTTACATTGATTTTATTTGTACAAAAACTTTTCAATTTAATGTAATCAAAATTATCCATTTTGCATTTCATAATGCTCTCTATCTCTTGTTCAGTCATAAATTCCTCCCTTCTCCATAAATCTGACAGGTAAACTATTCCTTGCTCTCCCAGATTGCTTACAGTCTCAGGCATTATAGCTAGATCATACACCCTTTTAGCCTTTATTTTGCTAAATGGTGTATGATAATGTTCTATACCCAGTTTCTGTCATACTATTTTCCAGTTTTCCCAGCAGTTTTTTTAAAATAACTTTTGTTTATTTTTAGTTTACACCATTCATTTCCATGAGATTTTGAGTTACAAATTTTCTCCCTGTCTTTCCCCTAACCACCACCTCAAAACAGTAATCCCATTTTATACCCACTCCTCCAATATGCTCTCTCCTATATCCTCCCCCAGTACCCCTCTGACTTTCTGGTAGGGCAAGATGGATCTCCCTACACTAGTGCCTCTATATCTTATTTCCCAGTTGCATGTAAATAATAATATTATATATATATATATATATATATATATATATATATGTATATATATGTTATATTTTTTAACATTTGATTTTATAACTTTAAATTCAACATCCTTTCCCTTCCTCCCTTGTCACCCACCCCCACTGGAAAGATAAGCAATTCAATACAGGCCTTACATGTGTAGTTACACAGAATATCTCCACAATGGATATATTGTGAAAGACTGACTATATTTGCCTCCTTCCTATCCTGCCCCCAACCTGTTCTATTCTCTACTTTATCCCTGTCCCTTTACAGAAGTGTGTGCTTCCAACAACCCTTCCCCCCAACCTGCCCTCCCTTCCATCATCCCCCTTTTCATCCCCTTCCCCCCTATTCTCTTGTAGGGCTAGATACTCAATTTTGAGTGTATGTGATTCCTTCCCTAAGCCAAATTCAGTGAGAGTAAGGTTGACCCATTCCCTTTTCCCTTCCTGTTCTTCCCCTCTATTGCAAGTTATCCCATGCCCCTTCTATATGAGATGATTAACCCCATTCTATCTCTCCCTGTCTCCTCTCATTCTATTCCTCTCTCACCTTTTAATTTCACCTTTTAAAATATCATTGCTTCCTGCTAAATTGATCCTGTGCCCTCTGTCTATGTACACATATATATATATATACACACTCCCATATGTATTCATATGTGTATATACCCTCCTATATAGACATATGTGTATGTATGTATGTATATATATATGTACACACATACACACATGTATGTGTGTATATATGTGTGTATATATATATAAATATATATATATATGAAATTATGCATTTTTTATACATTTATGTTACCTTCACCTATCCTCATACTGAGGAAAATTTTCATAAGTTACAAATCTCATTTTTCTATGTTGGCATGTAAATAGTTCAACTTTGATAAGTTCCTTATGACTTCTTTTCCATGTTTACCTTCTCATGCTTCTTGTGTTTAAATGTCAAATTTTCTATTCAGTTCTGGTTTTTTTCCTCAAGAATGCTTGAAAGTCCTCTGCCTCATTGAATGACCATTTTTTCCCTGGAAACATTATACTCAGTTTTGCTGGGTAAGTGATTCTTGGTTTTAATCCTAGCTCCCTTGATCTCCAGAATATCATATTCCAGGCCCTTCAGTCCCTTAATGTAGAAGCTGCTAAGTCCTGGGTTCTCCTGTTTGTGTTTCCACAGTATTCAAATTGTTTCTTCTTGGCAGGTTGTAATATTTGCTCCTTGATCTGGGAACTCCGGAACCTGGCTATAACATTCCTAGGAGTTTTCTTTTTGTCATCTTTTTGAAGAGGTGATTGGTGAATTCTTTCAAGTTCTATTTTGCCCTCTTGTTCTAAAATATCAGGACAATTTCCCTTGAGAATTTCTTGAAAGATGCTTTCTAGGTTATTTTTTTCATCAAAGCTTTCAGGTAGTCCAATAATTTTTAAATTGTCTCTTTGGGATCTATTTTCCCAGTCAGTGGTTTTTTCAAGGAGATATTTCACATTGTCTTTTATTTTTTCATTTGTTTGGATCTGTTTAATAGTATCTTGATTTCTCGTGAAGTCATTTGCTTCCATTTGCTCTACTATAATTGTGAAGGAATTATTATCTTCAGTGAGCTTTTGAGATTCTTTTTTCCATCTGGTAAATTCGACTTTTTAAGGCATTTTTCTCCTTGTTGGCTTTTTGGGCATCTTTTGCCATTTGAGTTATTCTATTTTTTAAGGTGTTATTTTCTTCAGTCAGGTTGTTGCCTCTCTTTTCATTATTTTCTTGCATCATTTTCATTTCTCTTCCCAATTTTTCCTCCACTTCTCTTATTTGGTTGTCACAATCCTTCTTAAGCTCCTTTATGGCTTGTAACAAGTCTATATTTTTCTTGAAAGATTTTGTTACAGGATTTCTGACTATATTGTCTTCCTCCCATTCCATGCTTTGATCATTTTTGTCCCCCCAAATGAAATATAAAGTTGGATTGCTGAGCTGTCTTTCCTTCCTTTGCCTGCTTATGTTGCCAGTCAGTTACTTGACTTTTGGACTCAGTAGAACTCTGCTTTCAGAAGGGTGAATTCTGTCCCAAATTGCTAGAGTTTTCATAGCTGCTGGAGCTATTAAGAGGCTGCCCTCTCTGCAGCCCCCACCACATTTGGCTCACTGAAAACACACCTCAGGACCACCACCCAAGAAAGTGATCTCGATCCAGGCAGCTCAAGGCAAGAGCACTTAGCCTCTGAATGATCACTTGCTCCCCCCGCAATCTGCAGGCTGTAAGCTCTGAAGCAGCCATGTGGAGGCTGCAGTAGGGCCACCACTTCCTAATTCTTTTACCTCTGGAGCCGGTTGACTGGACCCTCTCCCCAACATTTAGCAGGGTTGCACTGACCTTTTCCTTTTGTCCTTGGCTCTTATGGGTTGTTAATTCTGGAAACCATCACAGCTGCCAGTGATATGCTCTGCTGAATGCTCCAGCCAAGGCTTCTCCTGAATGATCTGGGGCTAAAACCATATGGGGCTCGAATCTGCTATGAGATTACATTTTTGAGGAGATTTCATTCCATTCACATTTACAGTTATAATTACTGTGCCCTTTTCTCTATCCTAGTTTCGCATCCAGTTATAATTTTCTCTCTCCTTTTACCCTTTCCTTCCTCACCATTTTTTGGTTCTGACCACTGCCTCCTTTAATCTGCCCTCTCTTCTATCAACATCCCTCTTTTTTCTCTACTCTTACCCTTATTACTTCTTCCCTTCTTTTTGTCCTATCTATCCATCCCCTTCCTTTTTCTTTCAACTTTCTCCTCCTACTTCCCTACAGAGTAAGATAAATTTCTATAACCAACTGAATGTATTTGTTATTCCTTCATTGAGCCAAATCCAAAGAGAATAAAGTTCAAACAATGCTTTACCTCCATCCCTTCTTTCCCTCTAATGCTCTAGTGTAATAGGCTTTTTCTTCCTCTTCATGTGATATAATTTACTCTGTTCTGTTTTTCCCTTTCCTCTTCTCCCAGCACAATTATTTTTTTCACTCAATTTTTTCTATCATCACATCAAAGTCAACTTATACCCACACCCTCTGTCTATCTACACCCCTTCTCAGTGCTGTAATAAAGATACAGTTCTCAAGAGTTACATGTATTCTCTTTCCATGTAGGGATGTAAACAGTTTAACCTTATTGAATAACATTTTTTTTTCTCTTTCCTGTTTACCATTTTTAGTTGGTTAGTAGTTGATCCAGTTAATACATTATTCATGTATGGGTGACTTGATAGTCAAATCGTGTTAAAATTGTCTCTGATATAACTATGCATTACTATGTTTCATTACACTCTACATAAGCCCTATACTTCTCTTGAGTCTTGTATTTGAAGATCAAATTTTCTATCACCTCTGATGTTTTGGTTTTTTTTGATCAGGAGTGGTTAAAAGTTCCCTATTTAATTGAATGTCCATATTTTCGACAGAAAGATTATGCTCAGTTTTGTTGTGTGGTTGAACCCTGGTTAAGGATGACTTCACATCTTCTGTTTTAAAAGATCATAGGGCTTGGAATATGATATTCTGGAAGGCAAAGGAGGTTATATTATAATTTAGCAGCTTCTACCAATAAGTATTTCTGTCTGTACTGAAGTTCTATATTTTCTCTCCCTCTATTATTAATAAAGTTCTATGGGAACATAACCATCTTCCCCTCCCTCCATTTTTATCCTCAGAACTCAGCACAGTGTCTTGTACTTGTTAAGCACTTAACACGTTTTCATTCATTTCATTAATTTTGCTTCATTGTATTTGGGGAATGTTCTTTATGAGAAATTTGTCTGAGTGTCCATTAAAAAGTGTTTTTGTCAAAACATTTATTTTTCATCTATCTATTTATATTGAAACGTACTAAACATTTGGTGAATGAATGAATGATTAAATGAATGCTCTACCTCTGTATTCTTTACTGCTTTGGGCACATTGCTGAACACATCAGAAAATGCTCAAGACCTCAAGTATTTATCTTCTGACTGCTTGATATAAGCCCAACTTCTATAATACCAGAACATACTGAGTTAGAAACAAATATCTGAATGTCAACTTTGATAAGCAAAATCTGAATAAATGTTGCCTACATTTTTATTTATTAAACAAATAGAGAGAGGGACTCAAATTGTGGTTTCATCACTGTATAGAATTGTCATTAGAGGAAATGACCTCCACCAATGCAGGTCAGCACCTTCCTAAAATTTCCAGTCTTAGAGAGCTTCAGAAAGAACGGAGAAAATATGTGATTTGCTGAATTTAAAATAGCCAATATTTTGTCCAAAGCAGAATTTGAACCTACATCTTCTTTGCCCTGAGAACAGAGCTTGAGAGGTGATATGGGATGGGGAAGATTTAAGCAGAAATGCAGATATTGCTTTAGCTATCTCAAAGAGCCAGGGAAGTTAATTTCATAAAATATGACTTTACCTTACAGCCATATGATTAATGAAAAAAGACCTCTTGAACTGATCTTCCCAGGGACTGCTATTGCCTCAACTTTCTTTAATTACAGAATTCTTAGCTCGTTCCGCCTTAACTCAAATACCCTTAGTTGAGGCAGCCAGGAGAATAGCTTATTGCACATATTCTGATGCATCATTTCAAACTGCTGTAACTTAAAAATAGTTAACCAATTTTCTTCAAATATGGCATCATTTCCCTTCCTCAATAAGAATTGCAATCCTGCCAAGTTGGGAGCTATATAACTTCAGCTGTTTCTGAATTATACTAGGAGTAAAATGTTTTAAGTGCTTTTCTTTAGAGTAGATAAAGTTTCTAATTCATGCTCATATTGCTCAAAAACAGCTGAATGAACCTCACTTGAGTGTATCTTGGCAGAAAGAAAAGAGTGGAAAAAGCAATTTGCAGCAAGACGAATTTCTGTTCATCTCAAGGTTTCTGTGTGTGTATGTGTGGGGGTATTACAGAAGTTATGAGGAAGTGAAGAGAAAAGACTGATATTAAAGACCTTTTTCTCAACCTTAACTACTATTTGTTTATTTCAAAATATTATTTTAATACTTTACAGATAATGATACTAAAACAGCAGTCAAATTCATTCTTTTCTGTTTCTAGGAGCATGGATGAAGGTTAGTAGTTGATCCAGTTAATTCATTATTCATGTATAGATGACTTGATATTCAAAACTTGTTAAAGTTGTCTCTGATATAACTAACCATTACTATGTTTCATCACACCCTACATAAGCCCTGTATTCCTCACCATCACCAAACATGGCATGGCCACGCTATACTCTGTATTTAAAAATAGCATGTTACTTTCCTGTAGTGTTCTCCCCCTTGCTTTCTATCTCTGAATCCTCACCTTTTTTTCACAGCAAGCCTTGTACTCCTCACTGGTTTATTACACACTTTACAAGCAATTCTAATCTTTATCCATTCCTTTAAGAACTCTTGCTCCTAGTAGGTAGGTAGGTAACACAGTGGGTGGAGAACTAGGCATATAGTTAGAAAAACTCAAGTTTAAATATGACCCCAGGCAGTTACTTACTATGTTAAGCTGGTTAAGTCATTTAACTTCTACCTACAGCAATTCCCTTAACTATAAAATGGGGATAACAGTAATATTTAGCTTCCAGGGATGATGTGTAGATCAAACAAGATAATATTCTTAAAGTATCTGGCACATAGTACATTTGAGTTGTTTAATAAATGTTTTTTCTCTTTCCTTTCTCTTCTTACTCCAACTCTTCCAGAAGATAATCTCATCTCCTATCTTAAGTAAATAAAGATTCTCTCTGACTCCATTAGTCAATAATCCCTCTTTACCACCACAAATTCTAGCTTCCATTGCAGGAATCTTTTATGGATGGACCCTCATTTTTTAAGCTCCTACATTTATTGTAATTATTTTTTAATGTAATATATATGTGTGTAGATTTTTTAAATATATCATAACAAAATAAAATATATATACAATAATGTATTAAAATATGATAATAACAGTATAAAAGTATATATTACATATGCAATAATTACAAAAATTCAAAGCTACACACACTTGTTTGTGTATTTTCCTGAGCATATTCTTTCCCTTTGTAGTTCATTATCCAGTACTTCAGTTGTCACTTATTTAAAAATATGTATGCCCATATATGTGTGTATGTTTATTTGTGTGTATATGTGTGTTTATATCTTTACATATCTCTGTCTGAATATATATCTATATATTTATGCATATGCCTATGTGTCTCTATCTTTGTCTATACCTAATACATATCGTGTTTAAAACTACTCTGATAATTTTGGGATACCTTCTGTGTGACTATATGTCTATGTTTGTATATGTGTTTAAGTACGTGTGCATATGCATGTGTATCTATATAACCCAGCTTTCCTGAATTCCAGTTTTTCATTATTAACTGTCTGCTGAATATCTCTACTTGGATGTCCCATTGATTTCTCAAATCCACTTTTCCAAAATCGAATTCATCATCTTTTCTCGTAAATACATTACTTCTCCAAACTTCCCAATTTCTATAGTGGGCCCCTCCCACTTATCAGTCAGAGATGTTCACCAGTTTTGCAATAATACTTGACTCTTAACTCTCCCTTGGCTACTAAATACAGTTAGGCATTTTCAAGCCCATACTACTTCTACATCTACTGAATCCTTTCTTTTTCCCATATTCATATAGATTCTACTCTAATTCAGAGCCTCATCACTTCTTGCCTGGGCTGCTCTAATAAGCCTCTATTTGATCTTTCTTCATTCCATTTCTTTGCCATCTCATCCTCCCCAGAGTTACCAAATTACTGTTCCTGAAACAGAAATCTGACCCTTTCATTCTTTCACCTCAGCACTCAATAATCTTCAATCACTCATCATTGCCACTGGCAGTGGTCTTACCTGGTTTAGAATTTGAAATTCTCTAGGATCTGGCTCCCAGCTACCTTTCTAGTGTTATTTAATATTGTTTTCTGTCATTCCCTCTCTTCTGCAGTCTAACTGATCTGCTAACTATACTTGATGTGCAATATTCTGTCTCACACCTCCATGCCATTTCATAGGTGGTTCTAGTGTTGAGAATACACTCTCTCCCTGCTTATATTTTATCCAATCTTTAGCTTCTTTGACAACAAAATTCAGGTGTCATTTGATGTTGCCCCTCATTCTATGCCCCTCCTACTTTAGTTACACTCTCTTCTTCTTGTGATTAATTTGTTCATTTTGTATGTACTTTATGTTTAGTTACTTACATATTTTCTACATTTCCCTAATAGAATATGAGCTCCTTGAGGTCAAGAGCTGTTTTGTGTTGTCTTTCTATCCCCCAAACCTCTAACAGTGCCTTGCCCATATGAAATTTGTGGTAAATGTTTATTGATTAGATGGATCATGTGGGACAGGCATAGTTGAAGTCCTATGCCATTGAGGAAACCACTTCTGACAACTTAAATTAGAGAATCTCAGACAAGAGAGAAAGAATGGACACTTGAGATCATATAGAACAAGGTCCTTATTTTTTTGATGAAGAAAGTGAGGCCTGTGAGTTGAAATGATTTGCCTGTGGTATTACCACCAAAAGGCAGTAGAGCCAATATTTGAGCTAAGATGTTCTGAATTCAAAGTCAGTGCCCTTTCTTCCATACCAGACTGAGTTGTCACTGTGATTTCTTCGTTATCTGAATTTTCTTTTTCTCCTTAAATCTTACCCTTTTCCAAACTTCCCTATTACCATTGTAATGTATCACCACATCAACATCAGTGTCATTCTCCCACTCACATTAAGGTAAGAATGGTGATGATATGAGGAAAATTCATAAGGATATATCCAGATCACAGATCCCAATCACTGAAAAGACAGAGATACAAGAAAGGCTAAACTCAGGGAGACATTATTTCTCACAATTGCATACACCTCTTTTTCATTATTTAACTATTGCATCATCATATATCTACTCTGCTCAAGTATGTTAGATGGGCTAGGTCCACATCTTTTCTATCTTCTACTGTCTAGCACAGTTCTATTTTCAACAAATTTCACTGGATTGAATAATTCTAAAACGTGTGACAACTGCTGCTATTTGGAGCACCTAATGCTTTCATTTCTGACTTAACAGTACAGTCTGAAAGAAGACTTTTGGAAAAAGAGAGACTAAGCAGCTCTGCTTCTGAGGTACCACCAATATACTGACCTCTAGAGCTTCCCAGATGGTCATGTTTTTATGACAGTCCTTGAAAGTTGGCTTCATTTTTTTTTTCTGTGAAGAATTTTGCTTATATTACCTTACCTTTCCCTGGTTCCAGATTACCGTGCAACAGCTGATTAGGGATATCTCCCTTTATGGCCAGTAAGCAAAATGATACTTAGCTCATTGTTTCAGTTATTCTAGTGTCCTTGAGCCTTGCCTGTGATTATGTCAAGCCTTTGTTAGAAACAGAACCTGTGAAGTCCATAGGGGAGGAACTTGCCAAAGACCAGAACAGGAAGGATATAAGAGGAGGGTGGAACAGGAAGGAGCTAATGATATAAAAGCTTGAGCAGGAGTTGGGACTGAGCAGAACTGGGAGGAAGGATGCCTGTGGTGCTGGCACTCTTGTCTGTCTCTACTGTCTGTGTTGATTGCACAGGCAGAAAGTAAATTAATGACAGTGCCAGCAATGTGTGTGAGTATTGTTGTAACTCTGATAAACTTGATGTGTGGAGCTGGACCAGAATCTGGGATCTGCCCATCTGTGAATCTAGGTGACAGTTGGGTGAATTCAGGCAAGAGATGGGAGCATGGAGTTTCAGAGTCAGTCTGGAGCCAAGATGAAAGGACCTCTACTTGAATATTTAGTGCTGACTGACAAGATTAAGACTGTGACCTAGGAGTGAGAGACCTTTGTACTTTGTACTCTTTTAGGATGATTGATTCTAAAGGATGATTGAGTTAAGGATGATTGGAAGACAGTCTCCAATCAAGATAAAAGAAGACTTTAGATGGGTACTTTATATTGATTGATTTAGATTGCTACTTACTAAATGATATCTATTGTTTAAGAATATGTGGCCACTTTAGTAATAAGTTGTTAATGTTATGTTATATTGTTGTGAATGTTGTACTTTCATTTCTATGAATTTATTGCTGAATAAAAAGAGAGTTCACTATACTTTATGATCAGCATATTAAAGTTATTCACAGCAGCAGTCCTGAGGAGAGCTGCTTGTGCTTTTCTTTACACCAGTCCAAGGGAGTGGTTCTGGAAGTAGCTTACTTGCTACAGCTAGGTTGGCTGTATTCCAACACTTCACTGGTGGTAATCTTCTTTTGTTATTTGATGTTGAGCTTGGATCATAACGGATACAAAGGACCTAGTTGAGGAACAAGATATGATGCTTATGGTAGATTGTATGATTCTGAATTTTGTAGCTATAGAGAAGAATAGATACAGACTTTAATTGAATACTTGGACATGTCAAAGTCCCAAAAGATATTTATGGCTATGGATTTAGTTTGCTATATTTTGTCATTCACTGTGTATGTGGAATGTATGCCATATAATTCAGTGCCATATAACCTATGAAATTTTTATTTCAGGTATATCTATATTATCTATATCTATAAATATACATGAGAATGCATATGGCTGTATACGTTCATGTATCTATATACCGCTCTATCTATTTCTCTAAATATGTACATGTACATATGTGTATATTTAGATGATTGTCACATATGTAAAGAAACACATGTGGTAGATGGAACAGAGGGAAAAATGAGAAAGAGGGAGAGAGCTTGGCCTTCCTCAAGCTCACAATAAAACCAAAGTGCTGATCCAGTGGAGTAGTACATAATGTCATGGATAAGTTCTTACATGAATTATTCTTTTGCATGCTGTCATCATCATGTGAAGGGCTAGTAGATAACTGTCTCAATGATAGATGATGTTATTGCATATAGAATTTGGTGTAATTACAGTAAAAAAGACATGGAAACTTATGTAACACTCAGTGATAAATCCTTAGGCCCCTTTGTGCTGTGTTCTAATACTGGTAGTACAAGTTACTGAGAAATCTAGGGGTGGATTTGATATCCCCTGTACACTAGAGGGTTATCAAAAATTATAGGAAAACCATTGATGAAGCCTTTCAGAGCCTATTATCAGGTAGTAGCCAAGCCTTGTAAAGTTTATACTGTATTCAGTGCTTTACTAGGCAAGGCATTCAATAAATTCTTATGGAATGAATGGATGCACAGGTTGACATATTTAATCTGTGGAATGTCACACTTTTTTTTTAAAATTAATGTATTTATTTTCTTGTTTACATCACTCATTTCCACGAGATTTTGAGTTACAAATTTTCTCCCTATCTTTCCCCTACCCACTACTCCAAAACAGCGATCCCACTGTATAGCCCCTCCCCCCAATCTGCTCTCTCCTATGTCCTCCTCCTCACCCCTCTGACTTTCTTGTAGGACAGGATGGGTCTCCCTACCCCAGTACCTGTATATCTAAATTCCCAGTTGCATGAAGTTAATAATAATAATAATTATATATATATATATATATATATATATATACACATATATACATATATATTTTTAACATTTGATTATAGAAGTTTAAATTCTAGATTCTTTCCCATCCTCCCTCATCACCCACCACTACTGGAAGGGTAATTTCAATTAAATACAAGCTGTACATATGTAATTACGCAGAATATCTCCACAGTGGACATGTTGTGAGAAACTGATTATATGTCCCTCCTTCCTATCCTGCCCCCCCCCCCTTTTTCTATTCTCTACCCTGTCCTTGTCCCTTTACAGAAGGGTGTACTTCCAGCAAACCTCCCCCCTACCCTGCCCTCCCCTCAATCATCCCACCTCTCATCCCCATTCCCCCTACTCTCCTGTGTGGCAAGATACCCAGTTTAGAGTTTATGTCATTCCTTCCCTAAGCCAAATTCAATGAGAGTAACGTTGACCCTTTCCTTTTTGCCTTCCTGTTCTTCCCCTCCATTGCAACAATTATCCCTAGCCTCTTCTATATGAGATGATTGACCCCATTCTGTCTCTCCCTGTCTCCTCTCATTCTAATCCTCTCCTACCTCAGAATTTCACCTTTTAAAGTATCATCCCTTCCTATTCAACTGATCATGTGCCCTCTATGTACACATATATACACATACTCAGATTTGTGTTCATACACATATATGAACCCTTCTACATAGACACATGTCTATGTATATGTTTATATACATTTGTATTCCCTTTACCTATCCTCATACTGAGAAAAGTTTCATCAGTTACAATTATTGCTTTTCCATGTTGGCATGTAAATAGTTCAACTTTGATAAGTTCCTTATGATTTCTTTTCTATGTTTACCTTCTCATGCTTCTTTTATTTGAGTGTCAAATTTTCTTTTCACCTCTGTTTTTTCAGCAAGGATGTTTGAAAGTCCTCCACCTCACTGAATGACCATATTTTCCCCTGGAACATTATACTCAATTTTGCTGGGTAGGTGATTCTTGGTTTTAATCCTAACTTCCTTGATCTCTGGAATATCATATTCCAGGCCCTTTGGTTACTCAATGTAGAAGCTGCCAGATCCTGAGTTATCCTAATTGTGTTTCCACAGTATTCAAATTGCTTCCTCTTGGCATCCTGTAATATTTTCTCCTTGATCTGGGGACTTTGGAACCTGGCTATAACATTCCTAGGAGTTTTCTTTTGGGGATCTTTTTCAAGAGGTGATTGGTGAATTCTTTCAAGTTCTATTTTGCCCTCTGGTTCTAAAATATCAGGGTAATTTTCCTTGAGAATTTCTTGAAGGATGCTTTCTAAGATCTTTTTTTTTATCATGCCTTTCAGGTAGCCCAATGATTTTTAAATTTTCTCTCCTGGATCTATTTTCCAGGTTAGTTTTTTTTCAAGGAGATATTTCCCATTGCCTTCTATTTTTTTCCTTTGTTTAGATCTATTTAATAGTATCTTGATTTCTCAAAAAATCATTTGCTTCCATTTGTTCCACTCTAATTCTGAAGGAATTATTCTCCTTAGTGAGCTTTTGAGATTCTTTTTCCATTTGGCAAATTTGACTTTTTAAGGCATTCTTCTCCTCATTGCCTTTTTTGGCCTCTTTTGCCACTTAAGTTAATCCATTTTTTAAGGTGTTAATTTCTTCAGTCAGGTTGTTGACTCTCTTTTCATGATTTTCTTGTATCATTCTCATTTCTCTTCCCAATTTTTCCTCCACTTCTCTTATTTGGTTTTCAAAATCCTTCTTAAGCTTAACTACGGCTTTTAGGCAGTCTTCATGTTTCTTGGAAGCTTTTGGTGCCGGAGTTCTGACTGTGTTGTCTTCCTCTCATTCCATATTTTGATCCTTTTTGTCCCCAAAAAAGGTTTCTAGAGTTTGGTGGCTGTTCTTACTTTGCTTCCTTTGCCTGCTCATGTTGCCAGTGAATTACTTGATTTTTTAGCTCTGTGGAACTCTGCTTCCAGGGGGGAAAGCGCTGTCCCAAATCACTGGGGTTTTCATAGGTGCCAGAGCTATTAGGAGTGGGCTGCAGCCCCCACCAGCTTTGGCTCACTGAAAATGCCCCCCAGGACCACCACCCAAGACCACAATCCGGGTTGCTGCTCAACACAAGAGCATTTAACCTCTGAAATATTGTTGGCCCCCCTGCAGTCTGCAGGCTGGGAGCTCTGAAGCAGCCATGTGGAGGTGGCTGCAGGGTCACTGCTTTTGCTGCTTCCTTGCCCTGGAGGCTTTTCGACCAGACCACTTTTCTCCCCCATATTTAGCTGAGATCCACTGACCTTTTACTTAGTCCTTGTGTCTTATGGCTTGATAATTCTGGAAACTGCCACAACTGCCACTGATCCACTCTCCTGAAGGCTCCAGCAGGCCTGGCTGCCCCGGGGCCTAGCCAAGGTTTCAGTCTGGGCTGGTTACGGCTCCCAGCATGCTGTGATGAGCCCTTCCTGCCAAGCTGCCTTCAGCAGGAGATATGTTTTTCTGTATTTTTGTGTGAGTTTTGGAGTCTTAAAATTTGTTTAGAGTCATATTTTATGGGTATTTGAGGTGGCTATGTGTGAGCTGCAAAACTTTGCTGCTTCTACACTGCCATCTTGGCTCTGCCCCTCAAATGTCATACTTTTTCTGGAGATCAAGTAGTTATTTAAGTACTAGCTTCAAGGTCCTCTTTTGCCTCCCCTTTTATTTTGCAGCTGCATAAAAGAGAGTGAATAAAGTTGAACCTATTATAAAACACTACTGTACATCAATTGTGATGTGGCATAGGATGAATGGAATACATTTAACTCTGGCACAATGGCCATTATCATCATTTTCATTACTGGAGGTCCATAGCAATATTTGAAACAACAGCACAAAAGGGACCCAGTTAGTGATCAAAATCGGGACCATCTGAGGTCATGAATCACATGAATAGACCAGAGTTCAGTAAACACAGAGAGTCAGCAGATCTGGAGAGAGTCTTGGCAGAATTCATTGTGCCAAGGGAAGGACTTTCTGATCAAAGCTCTGTTGAAATATGCTTCTTCTTATTCTTGTCTACTCATGACTGAGTGGACCATGTGATGAACCCCAAAGGTAGTACAATATTTTCTTCTAAAGAATCAGGGCAGATATAAACTTAGCATTTTAGAGAATCACATTTATATTTTGAGCAACAAAAAATGCTTATTACTATCTGGTTGCCAACTGAGGAAGATATGTGTATAATTCTTGCCTTGGGGGTAAGAAGAACTGGGCTCAAAGTCTACCTCAAAATATATTAATTATTTGACACTGAACAAGTCATTTATCCTATTCCTAACTCAGTTTTCTCATCTATAAAATAAAGATAATAGCGCCTATAATATAACTCACAGTTTTTTATTTTCTTTTTGATGTTTTGAGGATCATACTATAGTACTACCTTCTGGAGCTAACTTCCCAATATGCACTTTCAGGTTGGGTTTCCTGGAAAGACTTCTATTATTCTAGACTTCACCCTCCAAAAAATAGCATAGTCCCTAATTTTACCAACACAGCACTCAGAAATTTCTGGGTTGAATTTCTCAGAGGGTAGGCTGTATTTACAAGTTCCATATTATTTTGGTTTGCCCACACTTTTAAGATGTATGAGCTCCTTTCATTATGCTCACCTCTAATAGTCAGCAAATCAGCAAAATTATCTCAAAGCCAAAGCGCTTACTAAAATGATGGAGTTAGAATAGGAAACAGAAAATATTCTGCCTGTAGAGGTACATACTCTCCCAGATACACAGAATGCCACTGAGAAGAGAGGACATAAAAAGTATACAGTGGTAGTGAGGCATACATTTAGGAAATTTAGTTGGCTTCTACTACTTCAGGATCATGATGTCTTTCTTACAAGGGACTCATGTTGCTTTCCCTTTGGTATGCTGTCTGTGCTGGGCGTGTTACTCAGTTGTGCATCTTGGGCGTACTTCTCTCCACATCTTGGCTCCCAGGAATATTTTTTTTCCCTGAGTTCATATCAAGTTCTCTTCTTTCTTTCTAGAAACATTATTTCTTTAAGCTATTTCCAATCTTGAATGCTTTTCAGTTCTGTGTTTGTGTAGGGTGTGTGTCTTTGCTCTCTATTGGATATATCTCAACTATGCATCAAACTCCCTTAATTTATCTCAGGACTAAGGGTTTTATCTTTTCAAGATCAATCAGGGCATGATAAATTTTTACCTAGCCAGTGGCCTGCTTCTAATTCAATCAGTTTTTTTAATTAAATGAATAACTGTATATAAATTTAATTTAGAGACAATAAGGGAAAGTTAGGATTTGTACTTTGCTAGCATATTAATACTATGGTGCCTTTATGATGTAGCCCATTATTTCTGTTTTTATATCGGGTAATTGGATTGAAAAAAATTAGATCCTCCCCACCCTCCTGACCCCCTCCACAGCTCAATACAATATATCATAGATGTAAAGATAAAAGAAGTTTCAGAGGTCATCTATTCTTACTTCCCCATTTTACAGTTGTGATAACTAACATCCAAGGATGTTAATAAGCATTAGAAGGAGGATTTGAGCTCATATGCTGTGACAGAAACCAGTGAAATTTCAATTATACCACAATGAAAATGTATATAAAACTATGTGGGTCACAACAAAATGTGGTAAGTTTAAAAAGAATTGGGAGTACTAGATTATATTACTTGTCTCCTGAGGTGCCTGTATGTGGTTCAAGAAGCAACAGTTAGAACTGAACGTGGAGCAAGTGATTGGTTTAAGAGTGGAAAAAGTATATGACTAGGGTGAACATCATCACCTTATTTATTTAACTTATATGCAGAGTCCATACTATGAAATGCCTTGCTAGATGAATCAGTAGCCAGAATTGAGGCTTCCAGGAGAAATATAAACAATCCTAGGTATGCAGAAAGTACCACTCTCATGACAGAAAGTAAAGAAGTACAAAGATGCCTCTTGATGAAGATGAAAGAGGAGAGTATAAAAGCTGGCTTTAAGCTCCATACAAAAACTAAGATTGTGGCAACTAGTTCCATCACTTCCTAGCAAATAGAGGGAGAAGAAATAGAAACAGTGTCAAATTTTTATTATTATTTTACTATTGGACATAATGGTCACTATAGACAGCTATTGCAGCCATGAAATGAAAAGACACTTGCTCCTTAGAAGAAAAGTTTGGCAAATCTGGACAGCACACTTAAAAGCATAGGTATCATCTTGACAACTAAGGCACATGCAATCAGTAGTCAGTAGTAATGTATAGCTGTGATAGTTTAACTATGAGGAAAGCTGAGCCCTGTGGAATTAATCTTTTCAAATTTTGGTGCTGGAGATGATTTTTGAGAATCTCTTGGACAGCATGGAGATCAAACCAGTCAGTAATTAAAGAAATTCATTCAGACTACTAATTGGAAGGAAAAATACTAAAGCTGATGAAAAGCCATGAAAAGGGCTTAACAAATCCTCCAGCAGACATGCTAGTCTTCTCTGAACACCCCATACACTTTTGGTATCTACATATCATCCATCTCTTACCTATGGCTCCAAGAAGCTATAGCATGTGCAACCACCAAACCCTGGTAAAACTGTCTCAGCAGACAAGCTAAAGTAGGTTGAGGGTACCTAACTGGAGTCAGATTTGACAGTGAATTAGGGAAATGTCTACTGCAAACCTGTGAAGACTCTCACTCCTAGAATGGGCAGATGAGAACATTTTGTTCCAACAGCCGTGAAGGCAGCTGAACTAGGCGCTATGGAATGCTTAGAGCTTGGTCAGAAATCAAAGATACCAAGGCCATCCACTGCATCTGAGGGCATCACAAGTCATATTTACATTTTTATTTTTTTTTCTTTTTTGTTTTAAGTAGTATTTTATTTTTTCGTACATTTACAGGTGCAGAGCCAAGATGGTGGGGAGAAGTTGGGAATTTGCCTGAGCTCTTCTCTGTTTCCCTCAAAAGCAACTTTACATGAAGCCTCTAAACAGATTTGGGAGCAAAATAACCCACAGAAAGAGAGTGAAAAAAGTTCCCAGCCTAAGATAACTTAGAAGGATTTCAGAAAGGTTTGTTTCACTTGGGTAAAAGGGAAGTGCAGCCCAGTACAGACAGTGTCCAGGAAAGCCAGTGGGAGGCCCTTAGCCACAGCACAGATCAGCAAACTAGGCCCTTCCATCCTGGCTCAGCAAGTGAGTGCAGAGGTAGTCAGTTGTGAGGCCTCCAGCCCCAGCACAGAAGGAAAGTTATCAGTCCCAGAAACCAGGCATGACTAGTCTAGGTCACCCCAGCAAAAGCAATCTAGCCTCTAGCACCTAATGCCTCAGCACACAAAATCAGTGACCAGATCCCTGGCCCCCAGCACAACTAGTTTGGTACAGAATGCACTGTGCCCCAGGAAGAGAACTTAACTATAAAAGCCATAAAATAAGGGGAAAAATGTCCAAGAATAAAAAAAATGCCTTGACCATAGAAAATTACTATGGTGACAGGAAAGATCAAAAGAGAAACTCAAAAGAAGACACAATTATCAATATACCTGCATCCAAAACTTCAAAGGGGAATATGAATTGGTGTGAAGCCCAAAAGAGCCTCCTTGGAAGAGTTCAAGAAGGCGTCTAAAAGTAAGATAAGAGGGGTAGAAGAAAAATTGTAAAAATGAAATTAGAGGTATACACAAGAGAGTCAACAGCTTGGAAAAGGAAGGACAAAAATTGACTGAAGAAAGCAATTATTAAAAAAAAATGCAGTTGGCCAAAAAGAAAAGGACATAAAAAAAAAAACTAACTGAAGAAAATAATTCCTTAAAAATTAAAATTGAGCAAATGGAAGCTTAGAAGTCTATAAGATATCAAGAATCAGTCCAAGGGTCAGCCAAGTGGCTCAATGAATAGAGCACTGTCCATGGAATCAGGAATACCTGAGCTCAAATCCAGCCTCAGCCACTTAACACTCACTAGCTGTGTGACCTTGGACAAGTCACTTAACCCTAATTGCCCTGCCCTTTCTCCTCAAAAAAAAAAAAAAGAAAAGAAAAAAAAAGAGTTGGTCCAAAATATTCAAAAGAATGAAAAAAGAAGATGATGTAAAATATCTCATTGTTAAAACAACTGACCTGGAAAATAGGTCTATGAGAGATAACTTAAGAATTATTGGACTGTCTGAAAGTCATGATTTAAAAAAAGAGCCTGGGTAGCATTTTAAAGAAATTGTCATGGAAAGCTACCCTGATATTCTAGAACCAAAGGGTAAAAGTTTTTGGAAGAATCTCAAATTCAGCTTATACCCATATTCTCTATTTATGTTTATGCTTTCTATCTGTATTCTAAGTGACAAAATTTTTGAGAGTTGCAAGTATTTTTCTTGTAGGATATAAACAGTTTAGTTGTATTGAATCCCTTCTGTTTTCTTTTCACTTTTTACCTGTTTATGCTTCTCTTGGGTCTTGATATTAGAGGTGAAATTTTTGGCTTAGTCCTTGTCTTTTTCTTTAAAAAGCTTGAAATCCTTCTATTTCATTCAATTATCATTTGTTTCCTTGATGTATTGCACATAATTTTACAGGGTAAGTGATTCTTGGTTGCAGTCCTAGCTCATTTGCCTTCTATAATATCTCGTACCATGACCTCTGATCCTTTAATGTTGCATTTGCTAAGTCTTGTGTGATCCTGATTGTGATGCCCTGGTATTTGAATTGTTTCCTTCTGGCCACTTGGAGTATTTTTTCTTTGACCTGATAGTTCTAAAACTGACTATAATGCTCTTTGGGATTTTTATTTTGGAATCTCTTTCCTGAGGTGATTGGGGGATCCTTTCAATGCCTATTTTATCCCCTGGTTCCAGGACATCAGGGTAGTTTTCCTTTACAATTTCTTGAAAGATGCTGTCCAGATATTCCTTTTGATTATGGTTTACAAGTAGTCCAGTGATTCTGATATCTCTCCTAGACCTATTTTCCAAGTAGGTTGTTTTTCCTATGAAGTATTTTACATTTTCTTCCATTTTTTTTTAATTTTTAAAAATTATTTGATTGATTCATGATGTCTCATAGAGTCATTAGCTTGCACTTGCCCAATTCTAACTTTCAAGGTTTTGTTTTCCTTAATTAGCTTTTATATTTTCTTTTCCATTTGGTCAGTTATATTCTTTTTTGCCCCTAATTTTTTTGTTTTTATCCTAAACGCCAGAGCACAAATACAGAATAGAGGAAAGAAACAAAAACATATCACAAACTTAAATATTGGAACTAAAATACAAAGTTAGGGAAAAAAATCATGTCATGTGCAGTAGAACACAAAAGAGTATTCAAAATATGTAATAATAAATTTTCATTTCAAAGAAGCCTATATGATAAATAATACTTGTGTTGAGAATTGCTCATCTTTTCTTTACTTCATTGTAAGTTTTCTTTTGTTCTCAGTTGTGCACTTTTTTCTTTGTTCTTTTTTTCCTTCCCCACAGAAGGCCACAATAAGGTTTAGATAGGTTTCTCTATAGTTAAAAATGTGTACATACCCTCCTCCACTCCCTCAGAAGGCTAAAAAAAGTTTAGTTATGTTTCTCCATAGCTATAGATATATACATACACATATACATATACACATACATATGTACACATGTACTTTCCCAAACCTATTCAGCTGCTGATGTTTGTTTTTATGTATGTGCGTGTCTCTTTTTCCTATCCCTCTTGCCCCCTCTATTTTGCTTTTACCCACTACCTTACCTATGACTTGCCTACCCCTTTCCAATGAATCCTCTCCACCTCCCATTCCCATAAATCTAAACATCCTTCTATACCCTAATTTACCTATTCCATCACCCTTCTCTCTATAGATCCCTCCCTTGTCCCCTCCCCCCCTACTATTTTATTTCTTCTGAATTTAGAATGTTGTTATACTCTTCTAGATAGATATGTATTGTTCCCTCTTAAACTCATTACTGATGAAAGAAAGTTACAAGAACTACCAGTCCTCCTCCCCCATCTAATTCCTCTGTATCAATTCTTCCTCTTGTACCTCATTTGTATAAAATAATTGCTCTTTTAAGCTGTTCCTAAATGGTTTTACTTTTTAAATTCATATCATACTCAAGTTTACCTCAATCTTTCTTATGACTACCCAATTATTGATAAGAATTTTAGTCATATATTTTACATATATAAAAAGTAAACAGTCTGTCCTTATGAATTATAATCAGTCTTTATTATGTGTCTTATATTTCTATTGCTTCTTGATGTTAAATCTTCTATTAATTCAGGATTGTTTTAAACAAAGTCTTGAAAGTCTGAGAGTTTATGAAATCTTCATTTTTGTCTTCAAGATAATACTTAAATTATCAGGGTTTGGTATTTTTTATCATAGCCCTGGTTCTTTTGCTCTTCAATATATTCTGTCCCAAGACCTGTGATCCTTTAATGTCTCTGCTGCTAGGTCTTGTGTAATTGTTATTGTGATCCCATCATATTTAAATTGTTTTAATCTTGATGCTTTTAATATTTTTTCCTTGAGCTGGGGGTTTCAGAATTTGACTCTGATATTCCTTGATTTTTCCTCATAGGATCTCTTTTAAGTGGTGATCAGTTAATTTTTTCTGTTTCTACTTTCCCCCCTTGTTCTAATGCTTCAGGACAATTTTATTTGATTATTTCTTGTATTATTGTATCAAGATTCTTTTTTGATGATACCTTTCAGTTATTCCAATTATTCCTATATTTTCTCTTCTTGATCAGATCTCCAAATCTGTTGTATTTCTTATGTTTCACTTTCTCTTCTACTTTTTCATTGTTCATATTTTGTTTTATCATGTCTTGATCTCTTATAATTTCATAGGCTTCACTTTGCCCAATTCTAATTTTCAAGGTGTCATTTTCTTCCTTAAGATTCTGGATCTCCTTTTCTAGTTGGTTAGCTTTCCTTTCATACCTTTCTTGTTTTTTTTGGATTATTCTTATTTTCTTTTTAAGTTTTTCCTCCATCTCTGTCATTTCATTTTCAAAGCCTTTTGAAAGATCTTCTATGAATTCTTTTTGGGCAGGGGACCATTTGACATTACTCTTTGGGGGTTTCCTTACTTTAGTATCCTCCTCTGAAGATGACTCCCCAGTCATCTCTCTTCCCATAATAGTTTTCTTTGTTTGGATTCTTTCTCCTTTGCCTGGGCTTTCTTTGTAGTAATAGCTTAATTATTTGTAATCACCTCTAGCCCTGGTGTATGGGAAATGGTACCTCTTGCCCCAGATCTTCAGTTCTTCCCTCTAGCCTGAAACCAAAGCCAAACCTCCAACCTCCTGTGCCCACTACTAGGGGCTTTCCCCCTCACTACTTTTGCACTCACTGGTCATCTGCTGGTTCCTTCTCACACCTGCAGCTCTTTGCAGCACAACTGGGTCCAGAGTTCCTTGTCAACAGAGGTTCCCTTGATCTTCCCAGGCTCAGATGCCCAACTCCTCTCATTATCCTAGAGGTAAAAATTCCAGTGGTTGGTGCTGAGGCAGCCCTCTCAAACCAACAAACCCCAGGGCTTTGGGTTTGTTGTTTAAGAGGCTTGAGGCTTGCTGTTAAAACAGAACTTAGCCTGGAGGTGTTTACTTTTCACAGAGACCAACCCTCCTCCTGAGATTTTTCTTCTGACCTTCTCAAATTGTTCCAGGAAAACCCTGGTCATGCCCCTGTTCTTATTTATCTTCACCCTAGTGTGCTATTTTAACTCTTGTGGGGGAAAATCTTGAGAGCTTGGGATTTTCTGGCCTACTCACCCATCTTCCCAGAATGCTCTCTGCCAACTATACTCTTTAATGAGTTGTTTTGTTCAGTAGATGTTTGCATTTGATTTTCCATTTGTCCAGTTCTGCTTTCTAAGCAGTTTTCAAACCTGTTGACTCTTTTCTTAATTCTCTTGCATCGCTCTCAGTTCTATTCCTAATTTTTTTTTCTATTTCTCTTCTATAATTTGTAAGCTCCTTTTTGAAATCTTCCCTGAATTTTTTTCTGGATTTGAAACTGCTTTCTGTTTTTCTTTGGGGTTTTGTCTGTAGATGTTTTTACATTGTTGTTCTCTTCCACATTCAGTTCTTCCTTGTCGCCATAATAACTTTATATGGTAAGATTCTTTTTTTGTTTGTTTGTTTTTCCTCATTTTTTGGGTCTTTTTCTTTCCTTTTAAACTTGATCTCTGCTCCTAGGGTGGAAGGGGCTGTATCTCAGATTTCTTGTGCCAGTGGCTACAGGCCCTGGTTGTTTATCTGGTCCTGTTCTGATGTTGGCCTGAGTCCCATGGGGGACCCTTATATCTGCTACTACGTAAAGGGGGTAACGTAGGAGGGGTGACTGGTGCAGTGGAGGTTGTAGAGGTCTGGCAACTTACCTGGTACTGAGCTGAGGTCCTAGTGGTGGTATCTGTCATTTACTGTGGCCAGGTGAGGCATTTCTGCATTTCTCTGCAGTTCTCAAAGTTGGAGTCTGCCAGTTCCCCTGGTTATGCTGAGCTACATGAGGTGTTATGGCGTTGGAGTTTGCCTGCTCCATCAATGGGACTCAGGATCTCCTGCTGGTTTGCTGAAGTGGGGCTTGGTGTTGGCTTGCTGGGAGGAAGTCCTGAAATGCATTTTACCCAAGTGAGACCATTATGAACTTTCTTGACCATTCTCCAAGTCTCCCAGAATAAAAGATGATGACACTTCATCTTTCTGCTGGCATTGCTCTTCCAGGATTTGTCCTGAGGTGCTATTTTATGGTTGTTTTCGAGGTGAATATGGGAAACTACAGTGATTTACTGCTTACTCCACCATCTTGGCTCCTGAAAACCATATTTTTTCTTGCCACTGGATTTCACTGCCTCTGGAAAAGAGAGTAAGGCTGACAACATCATCTTGTAATAAAATTAGCACTCTTTGAAAAAGTAAGGATAAACAATAACACAATTTTAGTTGAAGTTTAAATACTATGCCCACATGAGAAAACAGCACTCACTGGAAAAGACTCTGATGCTGGGAAAGGTTGAAGGTAAAAGGAGAGGTACATAGCAGAAGATAAGATGGGTGAATGATGTAATGGGAGCAATCAACATAAGCTTCAATAGACTTTGGGATATAATGAAGGATTTAATGGCCAGGCTTGCTGTGGTCCTTTGGGTCACAAAAAGTTGGACATGACTGAAGGAACAACAATCTTGTTAATAATAAGATAAAAAATAAGATGCCAGCAGACATTTATTAGGTATTTTGTATATACAGGGTAATTTTAGATGAGATACAAAATTAAGTTGACACAATAACTGCCCTTTCATATTTATAAGCTAATGGAGTTGATAAACATAGAAATTCATGTGGTATCAAAAGGTATTTAATAAGTACATATATGGTTTGTACACAGAGTAATATGGGGAATTTTTTTAAAAAGGGGTTGTTATTAGCTAAGAGGGTTACATTTGAATTGGGCTTTAAAATGTCATGGGGGGCTTCAAGGGTGGTGTGGAATGCATTTTAGGTATGGAGAACAACTTAAATCAGAAGCACAGTGGAATAAAATTGAAGAATATTCTTGGGATTCAGTCAACAATCCTTTAGACATGGAACACGAATTATATAGATTAAAAAAATTAAAGTTGTAAACAGAGTGGTAGTAAATTATGTAATCCTTTTGAGAAGAGTCAAGGGAAGAACATGATTTTATAGGCACTATGTAATAATGACAGGATTTTGAGCATAGAGCATTGTTACAAATTTGTATCTAAAGATGTCTTGATATTAATTGCTGTGCTTTCTCTATCTCCCTTATATTTACACACAGTACTTAAACAATTTTTATTTTTTTGTGTTTAATATACAGGTTTGGTAGACAGAAGACAAGGGATAAGTTAATGCATCTAAGGTTTAATACATGAGGCCTTTCTAGAAAACCCTGCTTTCTTCTAATTTTAAGATACTTCTGAAAGAGTTAATAATATTGTATCCATGCAAATATTCAATTTCAATATAATAATTACTTTGCTAAATCTTACAGCTATATATTGTGAAGATTATCTATCTACCTATCTATATGTATGTATGGATAGATAGATAGATGGATAGATAGATAGATAGATAGATAGATAGATAAATAGATGTCTGGGTGTCACTTTTTTTTTTCCTCAAGGGAAAAGGATAGGATTGCACATGGTAATCCATAATTTGAAAATTTAATTTATATATTTTTAAAAATTTGAATGTTTTGCTACCATATAGATAGCTACAACAGAGGAATGACCAGAGTTTTGAAATCTTAATCAACATTATGCTGCAAAATCCAAAACACCAATAGCAGCAAAACAAGAACAAAAACCACACATGTATTTCATATGCACAATCAACAAGGAAATGACTAGCTTTACAAAATGAGTGAGTCAAGTTAGAAATAAAGAAGAAATTACTGGCTATAGGACTTTTTTCTCAAAAATGTTTTAAGAAGGTGATTGTGTAATCTTCTCTGAAAACCTCTAATATATTTAGTGTCTTCACTACTACAAGGAAGGAGGAGAAAATAATGTATCCTTCATATATTTTGCTTTGTAGAGTGAGAAGAGCAGTAGACTGGAAGTTAGGAGACCTGAGTCTAAGTAAAATTCAAATATATAGGGCAAAAGAAATAATAAAACTTGGGTTTGTTGTAAGAGGTTCTTGATCCAAATGCCAACATTTTTACTTAATAATTGTGTGACTTCAGCAAGTCATTTATTTTTTTCTTTGTCTGATTTTACTATTATTATTATTTTACAAAGATGGCATTGGACTAGATGATTGCTAAAGTCACTTTGATCTCTTAATCCTAAAAACTTAATAACTGTTTTATTATTTGTAAGTCATAAGTTCTCTGGCCCTCACTTTTTTTTTTCTCAAGGAAAAGGGATAGAATTGCACATGGCAATCTGTTAGTTCCTTTGCAGATCTTGCAGTCTATCAAAATAAATTTCTATTAAAATTTAAATAATGGATTGTAATGTCAAATGTACAACTTTAAATCAGTATGGATTTAGTTTTGATTTCATTTAATTGGAACCATCAGGATCTCCAAAATCTATAAGAAGTTAATGGAAATCATTAAGAAACAAATTTCCTTGGTAGGACTTACTAACTTAAAAAGTTGTGTCCAGTCTTACAGGACATTCCTATTTTGTGAATCTCTAAAAAAATTTCAATTTCATCCACACCATAAGAAATATATCATACTATGCATGACAGAATTAATTCTCTCATGTTCAACTTCGGAAAAAAATAACCCCTGAAAAATGGATCTTATATTGAAAGTGCTTGACGCGACATTAATTATAGCTCCCCTAATAACATGGCTGTAATTTATTTACATGGTAGGTTTCAATTACTTTTGTTGCTATTGTTATCATTTTTGTTTTTATGGCTAGTCTTGTTTTTTAACAAGTTTCCTATTCACAATTTCATATTGCAATCTTTACAGTTGACTGAGATCTTCTTACAAATTAATTATACTTGTTCGAGGAAATTGCTTAGGCCTTGGAAACAGAGGGAATTTATTATCATTACAAGAGAAAAAAATCTCTCTCCAACATATTTAGAAAAAGGGGTAGGGCAGTCAATGAAAATATTGCTCCTAATATTAAATAAAAGGCACACACTTCATAGAAGTAGGATTTTAAAATATATATATTTTACTACCTTATTTTTTATTGTCTCTTCAAATTGGCAAACTGTATAGAGACCAGGTCTTGGAGTCAGAAAGACCACATTTCAGTTTCTGCCTCTGACACATACTAGCATTGTGGAGCTGAGCAAATTGCTTAATTTTCAGAACCCTAACTCAAATCTTTATGACTATAAGCTGCAGAAAGTTTCAGATCTGCCTTGATGGCAGGAGTTTCCTTATTGGTAGTTCTCCTATACAATGGAGAATAAATTACATTATTTCCTTTCTTATCAAGCCTACTGGTAATGGTGATATTGCTGCTGCTCCTTTAATGGAATATAAATTCTATATTCCTTCCATTGTTATATTTTAATCATAACCTCTATTTGAGGAAGAGTAACTGGGTTCAAATCACAAACCTGCCCCTGTGAAGTCTGGTTGAAATGACCTTATCTTTCTGGGTCTCAGTTTTGACAGTGGGAAAACGACCTGTTGTGAATTCACAGAGGGCAATATAGTACAATGAAAATATTGTTGAATTTAGAATAAGAGGTTTGGATTCAAATCTTGACTCAGTCGTATATTCATTTGTTATTGTTGTTCAGTTGTTTTCAGTTATGTCTAGCTCTCTGTAACTCTATCTGGACTTTTCTTTGCAAAGATATAGAATGGTTTGTAATTTCTTCTCTTGTTTATTTTACAGATAAGGAAACTGAAACAAAGAAAGTTAAGTGATTCTCTCAGGGTCACACAGATAATGTCAGAGGTTATATTTGAACTCAGGTCTTACTGACTCCAGGTTTGGTACAATATCCACTATACCACCTAGCTAACCATAATAATTTGTAACAACAAGTACATTGGTTCTTTTCTCTGGGCCTTGATTTCTCCATCTGTAAAATAAAGGTATTAGTCTACTTGACCTCTAATATACCTTTCAGTTCTAAGTTTATAATTCTGTATTTCTATGCCCAATGATATTATGAATTAAAATGCTAGTTTTGTGATATAGATTTTAAATTCTATAGAATTTAGAGAAAAGAGGCATCGTGTGCCAGAGTCATAGAATTATTGAGATTTAAAAACTGGAAGAGATATTCAGTATCATCTGATGAAACACACTATTTCAGTGGACAAAGAAAAAGCCCCATGAATCATTTCCAAGTGACAGAAGATGTAGATACTTAATGACAACAAGTAGATTTTAAATACATTTCTTCTTGTTTTGACTTAGTATCCATTATCTGGAGAGGCTTCCTAAAAGAGGTAAGACTTGAGTAGGCCCTTGAAATATGATTAGAAATTGAATCAGTAGAATCATAGAAATATTTGAAAATGTGAAGATAAGCATGAATTTACCACTGAAAGGAAACTATAGCCCCTGTTTGAGTGTAAGTAGAAATTTACCTTCCTAAGATGATATAATATCAAATTTTCATAATCACATTTATTATAATCTTTATCAATTAGGATACTTCAATCCATAATTTAATTGTTGATTATCCATCTGCAAAATTTAAATATTACTGAGTACCTAACTCACCAGGATATGAAGAATATTAATTAGTTATGATTAGAAAATGATAAATATTATTACACCCCCAAGAAAGACAGCACGATTAGCAAATTTGCTCATGTTGGTCCTTTAGAGAATATGGACCATTTTATGCAGTATTTGTTTCACAAATCGCCATGTACAGATGTGTGGATCGTAAGACAGCACTGTATATTTTATTATGAGTAGTAGCATAAACAATGCTGCTACCTTCTGTTTTCCAAATAAAAATCCTACTAATCTTTTTACTCTTCTAAGAGGATTCTTGTCTGAAAGCTTAGGAAGAATGCAGTGAACTCTCTTACTGTGAAGAATAGTTACAAATAGAAGCAAGCCTGAAGCTAAAGCATTTGAACTAGGAAGAAAGAGATTTTAAAGGGTTGACATTTTAGTTCATTGTAGGTAAGTATTGAATAGTTCAGATAAGGATTCTAATCCTAGTTGAATTATGCAAATATAAATGTTGTGTTTTAACTCAGGCTATGAAATAGGGCAGTTTCATGAATCTATTAAAGAAAAACCTCTTCATACCTACAAGTCATATTTTGATTCTTCCTAAATATGCCCAGCCAGGTGCCCATGACAGAAGAAAGAGAGAGACAGAGACAGAGACAGAAACAAAGGAAGGAAAGAAGGAAGAAAAGAAAGGAGAAAGGGTTCCTCAAATACATATATGTGTGTGTGTGTGTGTGTATACATATATATATGCCTATACCCACATATGTGTGTTTGTATGTAAATGAATATATGAATTATGCATATATGTATTTGCATTTATGTGTGTTTGTCACCCTTTTTAGTTCATCCTTCTTGACCTCTTTGCAGCACTTAAAGCAATCAGTTGCTCTCTCTCTTTCTCTCTCTCTCTCTGTCTCACACTCATGCACACACACATACACACACACACTCAGTAAACTCCAAGGTCTCTCTTTTCTCCCCAACATCAAATGTAAAATAAAATATACTTTTGGATTTTAAAGCATTATACAACCTTGCCTCTTTCTCCCTTCCAAACCTACTTACGTTTACTCCCTTCCATACATTTTCCAATCAAACAGCATTGGTATTTGTACTGTTCCTCTCATTTAATATCACATCTAACAAATTCGTGCCTTTTCTTTGCTTGTCTTATTGCCTGAAATGATCCCTTTTTCACCTTTGCCTCCAGGTTTCCCTAACTTCCTTCAAGATTTATTTCAAATTGCACCTTCTTCAAGAGACATTTCCTAATCTCTCCCCATCCAGTTCAGCATACTAGGCTCTTTCATCTGAAATGACCCTCCATTTACTGTGTGCATATCTTGTCTGTACATAGCTGATTGCTTATTATTTTTTCCCATTACAATGTGAATTTCTGAAAGGCAAGAACTGTTTTTTGTCTTTATTTGTATCCCCAGAGTTTCGTACAATGCTTCATTCATAGTAAGTATATAAGATATTATTGCTGACTGACTGACTTACTGACTCATACCCACCTTTATAGAATTATTAATTCCTCATGCACAGAAACTTTTACTTCATCTTTGTACTTCCAAAGCCTAGTAGAATGTTTTATACAGGTACTTAATAAATACATATCAAAATTAATTGAATTTAGTACTTAACACACATTTGGAATATTCTTTTCAGTTCTGAGTATCACATTTTGTAAATTGCATTGAAAAACAGAACATTTATGGGAAAGCCACCAAAATGGTGAAAGATTGTGTTACCATCCCAGAGTCTCCTCTGGCCAAATCACACAACTCTTCTCAAAGTGAGCCCCAAAGCAAAACCTCACATCAGGATGTATATATAGCCTTCTCCTGGCTCGGAGAATGTCACGGCCCTCTTGACCAACTGCCCAATCACAAAGCTACAAGGCGCAGGCATTCCTGAAAAACAAGGCTCTCACCACAGGCTCCACATGATTACATTCAGCCTATTAGGGGGCAGAGTATACTTTCAAATCAGGGAAGGTTCTCAGAGTCACTTAAACCTATCAAAGAGCCTAGGGTCAGGGAAGATCTTCAGATTCCCATAATAACACCCTAGGGCAGGAATCAGTAGGTAAACCTGTATAGGTACACCCCTGTTTGGGACCCAGTAAGTAGAGGTAAAATAGTGAGAAGTCCTATGGCTTTTAGCTTCTTCATGTTCCCTACACTATAGTTGAAATAGCGCTGAATTTACAATCCAGTGAAATAAAGTATAGCCCCTTCTTTTCTACTAACTGTGCCTTTGGTCAAAGCACTCCTCTTCTCTGGACCTCAGATTTCTCAGGTATAAAAAAAGAAAGTCATTCTAGATGATTTGTGCATCCTTTCTCCTTTTATGATACTAAAATGTGAAACTCATCTGGAATTCCCACTGTTCCTTTCTGGTTCTCTCCCCTTCTTTTTCCTTCTTTTCCAAAACTCAGCATGGTAGGTTAGTGAACTATATTAATGGAGGACAACACAATCCATTTTCTTCTTCCAGTTCCTGTTTAGTTTAAAGGCTGAACTTTAGGGAGCATGGAGTAATACTTATTTTGAAGGCAAAAAATTCTATTAAATATCTATCTATCTATATCTGTCTATCTATCTACCTATGCATTTTATAAAACACATACTTATACACAAGTCCATGATCTTATGATAATCATACAGGTATAAATGAAAATGACTCAAGATTTAAAATAAGAGACTTTAAAAAAAATTTCATCACAATTTCCTGTATATATAACCAATGAACCACACTTAACTATGATTTTTTTTTCCTTTCTACCCCTCACAATGTAGCATAGTTAATAGGATAGGATAGGATAGGATAAGATAAGATAAGATCGACAGATAGATAGATAGATTATTCCATCTCTTTATATACATATGTATGTATGTGAATATATACATATATGTGTGTATAGATGCATACAGAGATGAATCCAGGGAGAGAGAGAGAAAGAGAGAGAGAGAGAGAGAGAGAGAAAATGGAAGGCAAGTTTAGAGAAAAAGGTATTATGAATTGGGGGGGGGTAACCAGGAAAGGCCTCTTACAAATGTCCAACCTTAATTTGAGTCCTGAGGGAAGCAAAGAGGAGGATGTATAGGGGGGCAAACGTTACAGAAAGGGAATGTTTTATGCTGTCTGGTACATAATATGTTTTAAATAAATATTTGATGAATTAATGCATGCTCATTAGATTAAGTCTATTTTACATTTAACAAAAAAGAGATTAGAAATGCCTTAGGGTACACTGAAGTGTAACACCTGTCATCTCTGGCCCTCCTAAAAATGAATATACATAGCAACCAAGTCCTGTAGGTTAATGGGGAACACTGGCCATTTTCCTCTTAGGCCATAGCATGATACCAGTTCAACAAGACAGCAGTAGATAGGATCATGGTAGAAAGTAAAAATCAATCAAGCAAACAAAAAACAAAGAACAAATAGGAAGTAAAACAGTCTGAGAAGATCAGGGATTTCCTTGGAGTTGGGTTTGGGGAAAGGGGTTTAGAGTGAGGAAGATTAGAGTGTTGCTAGGTAAAAAAAGAAAAAAAAGACTCCATCTCAGAGATATGGAATATTGCTCTTCTGACTTCTTTCAGGAAGATCTTGGATTCCCAAGTGAGTTAGTACTAAGCTAAGGGGAAATTCACTTAAATTGCTCAAGTTAATTTCGTTTGTCTAAAAGTTGCACTTTTAAACTGGCTTCCTGTTATTGGATAGAATTAATTTTTATAGCCCACTTATTTGACATCAATTGACTCTTCCTCTTAGAACTGGCAGGGATGAAAATTTGGAGATAATACAATTGGATAAAATACATAAAATAGAAATATAGATAAAACAGATGCTTGCTAATATTGCTGGAGTTCAAATTCTGTCTCTGCAACTCACAATCTGTGTGACTGGATAAGCCACTTAAACTTTGCTCCTCGGATTTCCTTATCTTTAAGGAGGGGGTCAGAAGAGATGATCACTAAGGTCACTTTCAGCCCTAAATCTTTTTTGCTATGAACTTGGAGTCTAATGTTCTTTAGGCTAACAATTACAAATAGCTCAGATTTATCTTCAAGGCCAAGAGATGATTCAAGAAGAATCTATATGGAAGAAAGAAGAGAAGAAAAGGATATAAGGCTTGTGATAGCAAAAGTCACCTGAGCAGAGCTTTGAAAATCAGTTTGATTTTTTTAATTGAAAAATATTATATAATCAAAGTTAATACTTTGGAGACTAGTGTGATCTGGGAATGGGAAATGAGTGTCGGTAACTTGTTCTCTGAACTATACTGAAAGGAGCTGAAACTCAGCATACTAGTAATATAAAGTTTCCATGATGTTGATACTATCATTCTTATTTCCAAGGACTTTCCCTTGCCTGAACTTGGAAAGAAGTCATGTACTCCAAAACAAAGCTAAAAAACACTCTCCTGCTTCAGTTACAAATGTATCCGTACCTCAAGAATTGATGGCCCCTCAGGAATTTAACCTTGTTCAGTTAATTGTCATCAGGACTAGGATCCTCGAGACCACAAGTTAAAAGATTATGATTTAGAATTAGTGACACCTGGAGGCCTCAGCAACGGCACTAATCCATACAGGGCTGAGACATCTCAAGGCTGCTGCAACAATTTAGGAAGGTGAGCCACTCTGTATTTTCAGAGGCCTGATCCTGTGTTTTCATATTAGCATCAACAGTCCCAAGAAATTTTCTGGATAATTCTTTACCAGGCAAATTTGAATCAGAAAGATAGTATATTAAACTCTCTATTTCATTTCCTTTATTATTTTTTTGTTTTAACTGGACCTGTGATTTCATCTGGGTAGGGAACTATTGGTTTATATTCATACAAAACATTATTAGTATTAAAATCCTTTCCTTGAACCCTGGGGGATTCTATGATTTGCTCATGGTCACATGCCTCATATATGTTAAAAGTTAGATTTGATTGCCACTCCTCTGACCTCAAAATATGGTTGTCTGTGGATTATGATATAGTGAATCTCAGCAGCTCATGTAAAAGTAAATGTTTTGTTGTTGTTACTTCATTTCAATTGTATCTGGCTCTTCATGACCCCATGGGGTTTTCTTGGCAAAGATACTGGAGTGGTTTGCCATACTTTTCTCTAGCTTATTTTACAGATGATGAAACAAAGCCAAAAAGGGTTAAGTGACTTGCCCAGGGTCACACAGCTAGTAAGAGTCTGAGGCTGGATTTAACTCTTGTCTTCCCAACTCCAGTGCACTATTCCACCCTGCTGCCATTTTTATTGATTTCTGATATAGATAGATAGACAGACAGATATCTATATCTATAGATATAGATATGCATATGTATATATGCATGCATATAATCCAAATGTTGTAGATTTATCAGATGTCATTCAAATTGCGGTTCTGTTACACTGCCACTGGCTGTTTAACCCTGGTCAAATAATTTCATTTCTCTGTACCTCAGTTCTGTGATCTCTACAATGGGGCTGGCTTTACCCACCCCACTGGACTGTAGTGAGATAATCATGTTATGTACTTTAAAGTGCTATAGAGGGCTTATGATAAGCCCTATTCCAGTGGATATTATAATAATTTCATGACAAAGACCTACTGACCAGTCAGCAGGCTACTATTAACTCAGTAGACAGTTAATCTCTTAAATACTTTGCTTAGCAACTGAAAAATCTTGTAGCAGCCCCTAGAGACTCTTGACTAAAAAGTCTTAAGATAAGATTAGGGGCAGAAACCAGGGGAAAAGAGAAAAAAATTAACAATTCATAGAATTATAAAATATTTCTAAATTTTATCCACTAAATCTGGCACTGTTGAGGCTAGACAGTCTCTGTTGCCTTCTGCTTCCAGTTCTGTGCTGGCTAGCTCCAAGTCAACTCCTTCTGGTTTTGCTATCCTTTTAATGGTATCAGGCACAGAATTCCACTGCTTATGAAAAGTGTTTATCAGTTGACTTTTAAAAATAATGTCGTGGGGGTGGAGTCAAGATGGTTGCGTAGCAGCAGCAACATATCGCAGCTCTTACATAGCCACCCCAAAATACCCATGGAATAGGACGCTAAACCAATCCTAGAATTCCAAATCGCACACAAAGATACTTCCCACTAAAGTCAGCTCGGCTACAAGGAACCATATCAGCACTGTGAAACCAGCCTGGCCTGAAGCTGCTGCTGAGCCCCGGGCATGGCCAGACGAGAGGAGTGGTGAGCAGATTAGTGGCAGCTGCGAGCAGTGTTGAGAACTAGGTCAGTGGGACTTGCGAAGTTGGGAGAGAAAAGCAGGCGGGTCGAAAGCCCTCTGGAGTGGAAAAGCCAAAGGCAGAGGTTTTGCACCCGCTTCCGAGTTGCAGCTTCCCGCCCGTGGCCAGCAGACAGCAGGGGGACTAAGCAATAATTCTGAGGCCAGTGCTCTCTCATTGAGCGGCCTGGATCCGGATCGCCGTCTTGGGCCTTGGTCTTGGAGTCTCCATTATCCAGTAAGCCGGAAGTAAGTAGGAAGGGCCCCAGCACCTTCCTGAGAGCTACGGCAGCCAGGAGGACCCCAGCGATTTGGGACAGAGCTTTCCCTTCTGCAAGCAGAGCCCCATAGAGATTAAAAAAAAAAAATCATGGACTGACCATTCATGAGTAACAATAAGCATAAGAAGCAAAGTAAGAACAGCACCGAAACCCTAGATTCCTTCTTTGGGGAAAAGAAAGATCATGGGAGAGAGAGGGAGGAGGACAGCGCAGCCAGAGTGCCCCCACCAGGGGCCTCCAATAAACATGAAGAATGCCTTAAAACTAGAGATGAGCTGAAGAAGGATTTTCAAAACCAAATAAGGGAAGTGGAAGAAAAATTGGGA
>CM053582.1:181272172-181289576 GCA_028627135.1 Pseudochirops cupreus | reverse complement strand
ATTAACTTAAATGACAAAAGAGGCCCAAAAAGCCAATGAGGA
Organism: Pseudochirops cupreus; assembly: GCA_028627135.1. Classification (NCBI taxonomy): domain Eukaryota; kingdom Metazoa; phylum Chordata; class Mammalia; order Diprotodontia; family Pseudocheiridae; genus Pseudochirops; species Pseudochirops cupreus. The sequence goes on along the minus strand of CM053582.1, from coordinate 181,289,534 downwards.
GAAGAATGCCTTAAAAAGTCGACTTTGCCAGATGGAGAAAGAATCTCAAAAGCACTCTGAAGAGAATAATTCCATCAAAATTAGAGTGGAACAAAAGAAATAATGTCATGTACCCACTGAAAATGACTATACTCAGCAGACATTATGGGAAAAATTTTCAAATCTTTTGATTTTAATATTAAAATAATATTTCTTCCCAGCAAAGATTGACCTAATATATTTTTCAAAATATAATGAAAAATTTGTTAAAGTATTTAAATGCCTGTGCATTTTATGTAATTTCAGAGATACTTTTATATGACAACAGATATGTGCATATACTAAAATTAAGTGAAATCTTGTCTATTCAGAGCCCTAGGTGTTTGCTTCCTGTATAAGTATTCACATGCACGTACGTATGTGTGTATATGTATGTATATATGTAAACATATATGTATACATAAATACATACACACATGCTTTTGTGTACATATACATATATACATTTATTTTTTATGTGCACATGAACTTTTTGTATGATCACACATTTATGTGTGTGAAAGTATATGCATATTATATGATAATGCATATGCCATTAATGATAATTGCTAAAATATATTGTGCTTAATGTTTTATAAAATACTTAAATACTTTATATATTTTAAATAACTTAGTATTGAAAATAACCATGTATGCACTATTACTGGCCTTACTTTTCAGATAAGAAAACTGAGGCAAATAGATATTGTGATTAATTTTTCATAACTATTTGTCCATGTTTCTCCCCCCTTCCCATGCTTGTATAATAGGTTTTTTCATCCAAGTTTAGGAATTAGTATATGTGCCCATTGAATTTAACAACTTCAACGTTCACAAGCATTTTCGCATTGACCTACTATGTGCCAGGCAGTATACAATCTGCAAGGAATAAAATGACAAAAACATGACACAGTCTTTTGCTTTCAAGGAACTTCTATTCTAATTTAGAAAAACATGTATAGATATGTTACTATAAAATATATGTTTTTATCTCATGTCTTGCCACTTCTAAATACTAAGATCACACAGTGAGAGTTTGATTCTGGGAGCTGATGCCAGAATAGCCATTTTTGACTCATTATTCTTCCCACCAAGGAGTTACTCAGGAAAATTTCTGAATATAGATCATGTCTAGATTTCCACAGATGTAGGTAAAAGGGGTCCCTAGATCCCTTCTAAAACCTCAAAGTAATAAATTCAGTTATTGGGTATAAGACAGACTTTATTAGACCTGACAGAAAATAGATAAAACACAAAGGACTCACAGGAGCCCATAAAGATATATCAAAAACTCATGAAGAATTTGTGGTTGCCCACAAGCAATTAATGAAATTCTATTCCCTGTGTATCCTATTGTTACCACCTTGCCTCAGGGTCCTTTTGAGCCCAAAACAGTACAGGTTGGTGTTATCCAAAAATACTTACAAAACTAAGAGAAAGCAAAATCAAGGAGTTTTGTGTCCTGACTTTAGTGCCTCCTTGGTCTTCTGGCTCTGGCAACAATGTGTATCTTTCTCCTCTCTGTCAAAAAGGCATACTTCAGAAGAAACTATCATTCCAGGCTAGATTCTAGGACTCCTGATTTGGGGTTAACTGTGAGGTAACTGTGATGGAAAGCCATGATTTGCAAACTCTCCATTTGAATCATGTGGACCAACATATACATTGGATCTTATTACTTTTTACTCATCAAACCAGCCTTTTGAGTCCTACTTTTTCATAGATTTTGTCACCCAAATTTTTCAATCTACCTTCTAGGTTTACATTATCTCTGAGTTTGATAAGTAAACTTGCTGTAAATTCATTTACGACATTAACAACCTTTCTGAGCAATATAGTGGCAAGGTTAGAGCTCTTAGAGAACTCATTCAGTACCAAACTCCAGGTTGATATAGATCTATTAATAACCAGAAACTTTACTTTATTCATACAACCAATTTTGAAACTACCTCTCCACGTGTAGCCTACATTTTCATGGAGCCTACATTTATTTCCCCCCCCCAAAGGATATCTTGAGAATTTGTCAATATTTTCACAAAATCCAACTCTGCCTTTGATGATTCCTGATTTCCTAGTTTACCTAGCCTGTCTGAAAAGGAAATAAGTTTAAACTGCCCTGACATTTTCTTGATGAACTCATACTGACTCTTAGTGATATATATATGCAGGACCACCCTTTTGTTCTACAAATCCCAAGAAAATGAAGGGACACATCTCAGTCTACAATTATTCCCCTTTTCTCTTTTCAAAAACAGACACCACATTAGCCTGGATCTAAAAATATATGATGTCTCTTGTTCACCATCTCTTTCTAAGATTCACTGATGAGATTCAGAATTACATTTTCCATTTCTTTCCATACCTTAATCTATGGTATGCTTTTCTAGTATTCTGAATTCATTAGGCAAAATTTAGTAATTCTTCCCAAGAGTTTTGCATCACTGCACTGCTTCAAAAATTTGTTCTCTGCAACTCACAATCTATGTGATTAGACAAGCCACTTAAACTTTGCTCCTCAGATTTCTTTATCTTTAAGGAGGGGGTCAGAAGAGATGAACACTAAGGTCACTTTCAGTCCCAAATCTTTTTTGCTATGAATTTGGATTCTAATGTTCATTAGCCTAACAATTACAAATAGCACAGATTTATCTTCAAGGCCAAGAGATGATTCAAGAAGAATCTATTTGGAAGAAAGAAGATAAGTTTTAAAACTGAAGAGAATTGTGCCTGAGAGAAAAAAGGAAACAAAGAAGAATATAGTAGTCCTAATTCCTTGGTATCTCACCCATCTGTCTTTTCTCTATTTCTGTTAGTAAAACCCTAAGATAGGCCCTCACACTTGTCTGTCTATACTAGAAAAATGCCTGTATGCCTCTTTTTACCTTCTATGTTTTCAGTCTTACAATTACTCTCTCCTACCCATGTGGAGCTTATCTTCTATAGGCACATTCTGGTGATTTTATACACAAGATCAAAAGCCTTCATTGATTTGTTTAACAAATAATATCAGCACTTCAGGAGGCCCTGCCAGCAGCTCAGCAGCTGTGATTGGCCCTGACAACAATGCAGTAGCTGTGCTTGGAGAGGCCTGGAGGAGTCCTGTTGATCCACCAACCACAAGGACCATTCCCAGGCCCATCACCATAGGGCAGGGATCGAAGAGACAAAGGCAGGGCCCATGGCAGGGACAGCAGCTACTCCTGGGACTACCCATCCACAGCTTAGAAATTTAAAAAGCCCTTATTTGAACATCCAGGGATCAGGATGGCAGAGTGAACCCTGGCTGCTCCAGTTCCCCCTCCCTCCCCCCAACCTAAAAACACAGTAATTATTGCCCCAGAGAAAAATTTTATGCAGTAAAGCCTTAGGAACCCTGGAGGATGGGTGTGGCTAAGGCCCTGCTTCAAAACGGGTAAAAGCAGACTGCAAAGAGAAAGACTCTGGGATCCTATTACTGTGAGAGGGAGGAACCAAATTCAGAAGGTGAGAATATTGACTCCACACCCCCAGCTGAAGCCTTAACAGCAATTATGACCTTGTGTAAGGCACAGAAAGCATTCCTAGATGAGCTCAAAAAGAACTTTGAAATCTGCGTTAGAGAGGCAGAAGATAAAATCAACATCTCTTTTAAAAATAAAATTGCAAAATTAGAAAAAAACATTACAATGAAGAGAACAGGTCCTTAAAACATAAAATGTGTGAACTAAAAATGAAATCTGAGCATATGGAAAAGGAACTTCAAAAACTAACTGAGGAAAATAATTTGCTAAAAATTAGAATCAATCAAATCGAAGAAAATGACTTTATGAGGATTCAAGAATTAGTCAAACAAAACATCAAGACCGAAAAATTAGAAAAAGAGGTAAAAATATCTCAGTGGAAAAATAACTGATCTAGAAAACAGATCCAGGAGAAAGATTCTGAGAATTATTGGTCTACCAAAACATCATGATGAAAAAATGAGTCTGGACAATATCTTCCAAGAGCTCATCAAGGAAAACTGCCCTGAGATCCTAGAACCAGAGGGTAAAATGGAAATCAGGAGAAGCCACCTTACACCTCCTGAAAGAGATCCCAAATTGAAAAGTCCGCCAAACATTGTGGCCAAATTCCAGAACTATCAAGTAAAGGAGAAAATACTACAAATGTCCAGAAAGAAACAATTCAGATATGGTGGAAACACAGTGAGGATCACACAGGATCTGGCAGTTGAAAGATTGGAGGAACTGGAATATGATTTTTTGCAAGGCAAAAGAGCTTGGGTTACAACCAAGGATCACCTACCCAGTGAGACTGAGCATAATCTATGAGACAAGGAAATGGACATTCAGTGATATAATAGAATTCCAGACTTTCCTGATGAAAAAGCCAAAGCTCAATGGAAAATTCAGCTTCCACTTACAAGACCCAAGAGAGACATAGAAAGGTAAATAAGGAAAACACACACACATACACACACACACACACACACACACACACACACACACACACACACACACACACACACACACCTTGCTATTTAATAAGAGAAAACTGTTTACATGCTTATATGGGATACTGATACCTGGTGATATCGTGAATTCTATGCCTACAGCAACATCTAAAAAGGATATAGATAAATAGAAGGTGTGAGTATAAATTACACAGAATGATGATAAAAATCCTTATTAAGGGACTGCAATGGAAGAAAAGGAAAGCATGAAGCAGAAAAGGGTAAATTATGCTACACAAAGAGGCATAAAAACAATATAGTCCAGGGAAGAAGGAAGGGAGATGACCATTATATGAGCTTTCCCCTCACTGGTTCGAGTGCAACGAGGGAATGACACAACCAGTTAAATATTGTATTCTGTGAGAAGAGACACAAAACTGATCATAATAGAGGGAAAGAGGGGAGGGAGAGGAGCACTGCATGAGATCTATTCTTGTCAATCTTGGTTCAAGGAAGAAATAAAATATATTTTATTTTATTTATTTATTTGTACAATAGCATTGAGTATAAAAAATTATCTTATCCTACAGGCAGTAGGAGGGGGGAAGGGCAAAAAATAGGGTGGTTTACAAGGGAGGGAAGAAGTAGTAAGGGAGAAGAGTAGGGAAAGGGAGGGGGGTGGATAAGAAGGGAATACTGAGGGAGGCAGCGGTCAAAAGGAAAACTCTTAAGAAGGGTAAGGGAGAAGGGGAAAAATAAAAGCATAAACAGAGGAGGGAATAGGATGGAGAGAAAGACACAGATAGTAATAATAACTGTGAATGTGAATGGGATGAACTCTGCCATAAAACGGAGGTGTATAGCAGAATGGATTAAAAACCATAACCTACAATATGCTGTTTACAAGAAACACATCTGAAACAGGGAGATACATACAGGGTAAAGGTAAAAGGCTGGAGTAAAATATATCATGCCTCAGCTAAAGTAAAAAAAAGCAGGGACAGCAATCTTTATGTCAGACAAAGCAAAAACAAAAATACATCTAATTAAAAGAGATAAGAGAAGAAACTATATTCTGCTAAAAGACACCATCAAAAATAAGACAATATTTGCATAAAAATATGCAATAAATGCATAAACATTTATGCACCAAGAAGTACAGCATCTACATTCCTAAAGGAGAAATAAAGGATGCTAGAAGAGAAATAGATAGCGAAACTATACTAGTAAGGTATTTCAATCTCCCCCTCTCTGAGATTGGTAAATCTAACCTCAAAATAAACAAGAAAGAAGTTAAGGAGATGATTATAATTTTAGAGAAGATAGATATGGTAGACCTCTGGAGAAAATTGAAGGGTTGAATGGGAATGAAAAGGAATATACCTTGTTCTCAGTGGTACATTGCACATACACAAAAATTGACCATGTACTAGGGCATAAAAACCTCACAGTTCAGTGCAAAAAGGTGGAAATGTTAAATGCATCCTTCTCAGATCACAATGCAATAAAATTTATATGTAATAAAGTCCATGGAAGGATAGACGAAAAATTAATTGGAAACTAAATAACTTAATCCTAAAGAATGAGTGGCTCAAACAAGAAATTGTAGAAACAATCAGCAACTTCATTTAAGAGAATGACGATAATTAGACAACATGCCAAAACTGGTGGGGTGCAGCAAAGGCAGTTCTTAGGGTAAATTTTATATTACTGAATGCATACAGGAATAAATTAGAGAAAATGGAGATCAATGAATTGGGCATGCAACTGAAAAAGCTAGAAAAAGAACAAACTGAAAATCTCCAATTAAATACTAAATTAGAAATAGTGAGAACAAAAGGAGAGATTAATAAAATTGAATTCAAGAAAATTATTGAATTAATAAATAAAACTAAAAATTGGTATTATGAAAAAGCCAATAAAATTGATAGAACTTTTGCCAATATGATAAAAAAAGGAAAAAGAAAACCAAATTATGAGTATCAAAAATGAAAAGAGTGAATATACCTCCAATGAAGAGGAAATTAAAACAATAGTTAGGAATTATTTTACCCAATTGTGTGCACGTAAGTCTGACAATCTTAGTGAAATGAATGAATATTTACAAAAATACAAGTTGCCTAGACTAACTGAAGAGGAAGTAAACTACTTAAATAACCCCATCTCAGAAAAAGAAATTGAACAAGGCATCAATGAACTCCCTAAGAAAAATTCTCCAGGACCAGATGGCTTTACTTGTGAATTCTACCAAACATTTAAAGAACAATTCACTCCAATACTTTACAAACTATTCAGGAAAATTACTGAAGAAGGAATCCTACCAAATTCTTTTCATGAGACAAATATGGTACTGATACCTAAATTGGGAAGAGACAAAACAGAGAAAGAAAATTACAGACCAATTTCCCTTATGAATATAGATGCAAAAATTCTAAATAAAATATTAGCAAAAAAACTACAGCAAATCATGACAAGAATAATACACTTTGATCAGGTAGGATTTATTTCAGGAATGTAAGGATCATTCAATATCAGGAAAACTATCAGTACAATTGATCACATCAACAACAAAACCAGCAGATTATGATTTTCTCAATAGAAGCAGACGTATTTTGACAAAATACAACACCCATTCCTATTAAAAACTCTAGAAAGCATAGGAATAAACGGAGTCTTCTTTAAAATAATAAGTAGCATCTATCTAAAACTATCAGCAAGTATTATCTGTCATGGGGATAAGCTAGATACATTTCCAGTAAGACCAGGAGTGAAACAAGGATGTCCACTATCACCCCTCTTATTCAATTTGGTACTAGAAATGTTAGCAGTAGCAATAAGAGAAGAAAAAGAAATTGAAAGAATCAAATTAGGCCAAGAAGAGACCAAGCTATCCCTCTTTACAGATGATATGATGATATACTTAGAGAATCAAGTACTACTTGAGATAGTAAACAAATTTGGCAAAGTTGCGGGATATAAAATAAACCCACATAAATCCTCAGCATTCCTATATATCTTTAATGAAATTCAACAGCAATAGATAGAAAGATAAATTCCATTTAAAGTTACTGTAGACATAAAATATCTGGGAATCCACCTGCCAAAACAAACCCAGTATCTTTATGAATACAACTACAAAACACTTCTCACACAAATAAAATCAGATCTAACTAATTGGAAAAACATCAGTTACTCATGGCTAGGTTGATCTAATATAACAAAAATGACATTCTTACCTAATTTAAATTACATATTTAGTGCCATACCAATCAAGCTACCAAAAAATTTCTTTGTAGAGCTAGAAAAAATAGTAGTAAAATTTATCTGGAAAAACAAAAGGTCCAGAATATCAAGGCAACTAATGAAAAGAAATGCTAGGGAAGGTGGCGTAGCCATACCAGATTTTAATCTGCACTACAAAGCAGCAGTTATTAAAACTACTTGGTACTGGCTGAGGAATAGAGCCAGTGGATCAATGGAATAGGTTGGGTACACGAGACTCAGCAGCCAATGACTATGGTAATTCGCTGTTTTATAAACCCAAAGACCCCAGTTTTTGAGATAAGAATACACTATTTGACAAAACCTGCTGGGAAAACTGGAACATAGTATGGCAGAAATTGGGCAAAGACCAATATCTAATACCATACACCAAAATAAAATCGAAATGGGTGCATGATCTAGGTATGATGATTGAAACTGTAAGCAGTCTGGGAGAGCAAGGGATAGTTTACCTGTCAGATCTATGGAGCAGGAAAGACTTCATAATGAAACACGAGTTAGAGAGCATTACAAAATGCAAAATGGATAATTTTGATTATATTAAATTGAAAAGCTTCTGTACAAATAAAGCCAATGTTACCAAGATTAAAGGGGAAGTGGAACACTGGGAAAGAATTTTTACAACCAGTGTGTCTGATAAAGGCCTCATTTCTAAAATATACAAACAACTGACCCAAATTTATAAGAATACAAGCGACTCCCCAATTGATAAACGGTCAAAGGATATGAACAGGCAGTTCTCAGAAGATGAAATTAAAGACATCTATAAGCATATGGAAAAATGTTCCAAATCACTAGTGATTAGAGCAATGCAAATCAAAACAACTCTGAGGTACCACATCTCACCATCCAGACTCACTAAGATGACAAAACAGCAAAATGATAAATGCTGTAGAGGATGTGGAAAAAGAGGAACACTAATGCATTGTTGGTAGAGCTGCGAACTGATCCAGCCATTCTGGAGAGCAATCTGAAACTATCCCCAAAGGGTTATAAATAAGTGCATGCCCTTTGACCTAGCAATACCACTTTTAGGGTTATATCTCAAAGAGGTCAGAGAACTGGGAAGAGGATTTGTATGCACAAAAATATTTATAGCAACTCTTTTTGTGGTGGCAAAAAATTGGAAAAGAAGGGGATGCCCATCAAATGGGGAATGGTTGAACAAGTTGTGGTACATGAATGTAATAGAATACTACTGTGCTATAAGAAATGAGTAGCAGACGGACTTCATAATAACCTGAAGATACTTACATAAACTGATGCTGAGCAAGAAGAGCAGAACCAGGAGAAATCTGTAAACAATCACAGACATAACATGCATGTGACGACTAACCTCAATAGACTGGGCTTCTGTCAGCAATACAAGGTTATAGGACAACTCCAAAAGACTCATGATTAAGGGAGATATCTACATCCAGAGAAGGAGATGCGGAGTCTAAGTGCAGATTGAATCAAACTACTTGCTCGATTTCTTTTTCTTGTTTTGTTTTGTTTCCTCTTTCCCACTGATCATTCCATCAGTTACAATCCTTCTTCACAACCTGACAAATGATTAATGGGAAGATATTTGTAGATCTTGTATCCAAGTGCATGCCGCCATGATGGTGGGGGGGGGGGGGAAGAAGGAGGGGGAGAAAATCTGAAACTCAAGGGACTGCGGAGCTGAGTGTTGTAAACTAAAAGTGAATAAACCAAAATTTAAAAAAATACAAATAACATCAAACTCCTTTGACTACTACACAAGGTTGTGTGCCATTTGTAATTGAGAAAACTTTCTAGCCTTATTTAATATATCTTCATTTGATAAGCACTAGACTTCAGTCTAACTATACAATAATCCCACTCTTCCCCACCTCTATCCTTTTACCAGCACTGCCGGTTATGCATGCCATATCACCCTTATTTCATTCTGACTGTTGAATTCTTTCAAGGCTATCTCAGATGTCATATCCGCCACAAAGATATTCATTCTTCCTAGTTCTTTTTTTTTTTCCTTTTCAAAATTTTAGTTTAGACTCAAATGTCAGAAAACAAATACAGAATAGAGACAAGAAACAAAAACATATCACAAACTTAAATAATGTAACTTAAATATAAAGTTAGAAAGAAAAAAGCATGCTGTGTACATATCAGAACATGAGAGGAATCAAAATATGTAACAATAATTTCAATTCAAGAAAGCTTATATGAGAAATAATACTTGTTGTGTTGAGAATTGCCCTTTTTTTCTTTGTTTCCTTGTGAAGTTTCTTTTGTTTTCTTCTGTGCACTTTTTAATTTTGTTTTTTCCCACAGTAAAGTTTAGATATGTTTCTCTTTAACTATACACACACACACACACACACACACACACACACACACAAAGATATATAGACAAATCTACTCTACTTCTAATCTTTCTTATGTATGTGCATGTCTTGTTTCCTATCCCTCTTGCCTCCTCTACTTTACTTTCTAGTTCTAAAATGATTTCTATCTTACCAAAGCTAACATATAGCATTATAATTTAATATATTTTTTTCAGATTATATCATCATTAATTTCATCAAATAGTTTCCTGCTAGATTATATGCTTCATGAAAACATGGAAAGTATTTTACCTGAATATTTAGTCTCTCCTAGTATTTAACATAGCATTCTTTTCCTAATATGTACGTAATAAATGTATTTTAAATTCATTTGAATCAAATATCACTTTTTGGTTGAAAAGATAGTTTGCAGAAAAATTGATGTATTTTGGTTATAACTATGAATTATTGTGATGTGCCATAGTACAATGATGATCTCATTGTGTACTGAGTGTGTAGTACAGCTTGATTATGCTAAATGGACTATATTGAGAGAGTTTCTGAATTCTCAGATCTTTCAAAAAAAAATTTCTGCCTCTACCTTTGTTTTCACCTGTCAACTAATGCTACCAATGTGCTACCTGAAACTCTTCATGTGTACTTTTTCCAATCTGTTATGGTATGTGAGATCATAAAACCACACTTTAAGAAGTTTGCCCAGAATAGTGCCAACAGCTAACATTTATGTAACATGAGTTAATGTATTTGAAGTGCATTCCTCACAAATGCCCTATAATGTATTTAAGATGATTGTTATTCCCATTAAGGAAATGAGAAATATTGTCCTAAGAGAAGCTAATTGCCTCACCCATGATTATATATTTAGTAATAATCTAGCCAAAGTTTGAGTTCAAGACTGCTGAATTCAGATCCAACACGTATTCTCCTATGCAATACTTTCCAAGGGTACAGAACCAGTTTAAAATATAATTAATAACTATTTCATGATATAAATAAAAATACATTAAAACATAAATCATATTAATATATGGTTTTCTCATTGAATATGTGGCACATGGAGATCCTTATGTACCTTCACTTTTATTTGAATTTGACCCCAAATTTCTGTGCTATTATGGGTAAATCAGGTTAGAATGAGAACTTGAAGTTTTAACTGTGGAAATTATAGGAGTGTTAACATATGGACTTAATGGCAGATATTTTTTAGCTGTTCCCCTTTAGATTTTACAGTGGTATTTCCTCTGGGATTAGGAAAACATTAAGGAAAACAAGAAGCATTTTGATACTGATACATCAGAGTACTGGATTTGATGTCAGAATACTTGGAATCAACTTTCAACTGTATTAATCCCTACTTTTATGACCATAAACATATTAGGTTAAGTAATAGGTTAAGTAATTGGTTCTTGTTTTACTCATTTGTAAAATAACTTCATTCCAAATAGATGTCATATGACTGTCATTTTCATCATATTTTACTTTAAAAATGTTAATGATGTTTAGACACATTTTAATACAAAAATAATAAATCACCAATTGAAATATCAAAGTGCCCCTTCCATATGTTCTTTTTTTCAAAATAGTATTTAAATAAAGCATAATCATATCCCTTTGTAAGGTAGGAAATGAATACAATTTGCAATGTCACAAGCCATAAAGGAATTTCTAGTTTGGATAGTTGTTTTTTTTTCTTTCATTGTTTATTTGGGTGTTTTGTTTTGTTTTGTTTTGTTTACTTTGCAAATTATCATGAAAACAATTCACCAACTGACTATTTAAAAATAATTAAATGTTGATGTCACAAATCTTCAGAATAGAAGTACTCTGTCTGGAAAATAGTCATATTTTTTACAAAAAAAACAGGAGAATTTGATGTCTTCAAATATTCTCTCATTCTAAGTTTTTATTTAACCTTCAATTTTGAAAAGAGTGATTTTAATAAACCTTCAGAAGTAAGCAGCATCAACTGCTATTTAGAGAGATTATACCATTGTAGATGGGTTCCAGCTTCTCCTGGATCACTGTCTTTTTGGGGAAGAGGAGATTCCATAGCTCAATGAAACCATGAAATATACTGTGCAGGGTTACCAAAGATAGGTTATAGTGGAGAGTTCTAACAAAAGGTGATACAATGGAGAAGGAAATGATAAACTACTTCAATATCTTTGCCCAGATATCCTCTTGGAACATATTAGAATGCATGGCATTGGAAGATGAGCAGAGAACTGGCAACAACACAGTGTCATAAGGAGGCATACACAACTGAATGACTGAACAAGTTGAATTCTAAATGTTGATTATAAGTGATAGTATTTTTAATATACACTTGACTATTTACTTAGTTGACTCGCAGCCAGTACTAAGGTGCCAGACTCTTCAACAATCAAGACGAGACAAAGGAAAATTAGCATTAAATTCTGTTACCATTAACTTGATGGGATAAAGAGGAAACCAATAGAATTTAGAGATAGGAAGAAAATAAAATCTCCTTGATGGTTCTTAATTATTCTGTGTCTGTTCTGCCTAATGGATGTGTTTTCCACATTAATTGAAGTAAAGTGACAGGTACAGAGAGAGTATAGTCTGTAGACAGATTAGGATACCCATAGCATATTGTTCACTTGACACACTAGCTAGTGGTTGATGGTATATTTTCTAGTCAAGCTCTTTTTATTTTATCTATTTGTTTCAATCCTAAAACATGATCACCATCTTTTATTCATGGTTCCTAATGTGACTTTTTTAGAGTATGACTAGAGTTGGGAGTTAAAAGAAATCAAGAATCCTTTATGTCTACCTCATTTTGCCCACATATATGCTAGTTTATGATCTATGTGATGGGAGAAAGGGAAGTAGATGGCAAAAAGATGAAAGGAGTGTGCTAGAATATCTGTTGTGAATAAATTATACATTCAGTAAATGTGTCAAATGAGTGGAAAACTAAGAGCAAAAGGGAGGGGGGAAGTGAATAGAAAAGAAAAAAAGGAAATGAATAAAGGACAATGCCTGCAATGAGGGGTGGGAGACAATACTCTGAAAAAAACTGGTTTAAAAATATATACATGCATACATACATACACAAATACACAATTTACATATATACATGTATATGTGTACATATATACATGCACATGTGTATATACACATGTGTGTATGTGGTTGTGTCTATACACACATACACACATATACACACATCCAAAATGTCTAAGAGAAGGGACTTGGAATTTGACTACTGAGATCTACTTATTAAATAGTTTGCTTATAAGCCTCACTCATCAGAAAAAAATTAATTTTGATGAATCTGTGATCTCAATATAGGTCCTTTCCTTATGAATGTCAATGACAACTAATTAACCCATTTTCATCCTGTAGGATTACTTAATCCTGTAAAGAGGGAAAGCTCAAAGTGTTGGAGGTCTTCTTGTCATTCTTTAGATATTTAGTGGATGAGAGTACAGTTCTTAGACTGCCCATATTATATCCATAACTCTCAATACATGTTTTATACCAAGAGAAAAGTAAATGTATATATAGATGTACATATTTATCTATGTCACAACACACACATATATGTGTATGTGTATACACAAACATTATATATGTGTGTAACATACATATATAATTGTATCATACACATATGTGTATGTGTATGAATTTAGTGTTGAGATACAATAATTTGTGTATACACACACACACACATATATATTTATTTATATATGTATGTATGTATGTATATGAATGTGTGTGTGTGTGTGTGTGTGTGTGTGTGTGTGTGTGTGTGTGTGTGTGTATGTCTGCATCACTCCCCTGATTTGGCACTTACTGGTTTATAGACTGAATCCCCAGGAAAGTGATAGCTCTCAAGTTTAAGTTACTTTGTTGGTCTGTATGCCTAAAACTGAAACTCATGATCCCCAGAAATGAGTTTATTTCTAACAGTTATAGGGTAAATGCAATTAGTTCAAAGCAATGGCATTCATTTGCTAAAATACCGTAATATGAATAATAGCTACAAGATATTCTAAACTCCTATAAGCTTGGGAACATTCCCCCACAAAGATACTTTAGATCCATGAGAAGAGTGGACACAAAACGAATATAATGGCAATGAGTCACAAACATTAAACCAAGGCAACTCACACTCTTGGGTACTGTAGAACTATAATAAAATATCTCTTTTCCCAAAGTCTTCTCCATGCTCACCCATGGGTGCAGCATCACAGGTGGATGTGTCGGTCTATTGGGCACTCTGAGTTTCTCTTTGAACATTACTTAATAAAGGACTATTCATTATCTCTAAAATCCAAAGTTCTATTGTCTTCAGAGCTCTTGCTCTTTGAATCTGCTTCTTGTCTTAAATTCTGCCTTTATCTTTCTTGGTCTTTCTAGATAGTCTTTCTCTCTGCTCCATATTTTAAATTGAGCTGCTTTCTGAACTACTAAGCTGGTGGACACTTATTTGCTACTGGGTGGTTATCTTCACTAATACAGTGGGTGGCAAGAAGAGGAAAGAAAATTCCTCCCAGTTCTCTTTATTCCCTCAAATAGGGGCCCAGGAAAAGTTCTTCACAAATTGGCAGCCTACTTAGATTAGTGTTTCTTTCCTAGGTTGACTGAAAAATTAGCAAAGACTTCTTAATGGTGAATTAGCACAGGTTTTTGTAAATAAATGAATGAATGAATGGATGAATATATATATATGTACATATATATGTGTATGTGTATGTATATGTATATTTATGTGCATGTTTGTATGTATATGTGTTTGTATGTATACGAGTGTTCATAGGTGTGTATATGTGTCTATCTGTCTGTCTATCTATCTATCTAGGTATTATCTATCTGATTTTTAGCTTGTGAGTCATACAGAAACATGAGGTAGGCAGGATTTAGCTTAGAAGTCATAGGGCATGGCCAATTACTACAAAACCATGGAATTAGCCACTTTCAGTTCAATTAAGGATTTCTTTTCCATATTTTGAAAAGGGATGTAAGGCATGTATATGTATTAAAGTGAGTTTGACACCTCATTATAAGTCTCTCACTATGTGTGATCATATCCCTGAAAGGAGGAGTGGTAAAGCAGCCAATACATCTTACACATATACAAGTACACATGTGCAAATATGCATTTTTATAAGTATACATAAATATATACATTTATTTTCAAGAATATACATGTAAATGCATATGTGTGTGTTTATGTGAGTATATATCTGTTGTTGTTTAGTCTTTCAGTTGTGTCTAAATCTCTGTGACCCTGTGGACCAACTGTCTATAGGTTTTCTTTTCTTTTTTTCCCCATAAGTCAAGAGAGTTTTATCTTCTAATTCATACCAAAAATTTCTTAGACAAACTTTTTTAATAATGGCAAAATACATTTTCAACATAATTTGCTGAAATTCTAAGTGATTGCATTTAAGGTCATTAAAAAGAAATCTATATTTTTGCAGTTTTAAACACATTTTCCTGATATCAGATATTGAGTGGGTTATTTGTTTACATACACACAAACATATACCATATGTGTGTATATATGTATGTATGTATGAATGTAGTCATTTATTTTTAGTTTTTAATATTCACTTATACTAGATTTTTATTCTAAATTTTCTCCCTGGAGGGTGAAGCCAACATGGCAGAATAAAAGCAAGAACTTGTCTGAGCTCCCACCCCTACAACTTCCCATACCTGTAAAATATGACTCTAAACAAATTTTAGAGCTACAGAACCTATAAAGTGACAGAGAGAAGCAAATCTTCCACTGAAGGCAGCCTGGCAGGCCAACAGGAAGGGTCTGTCACTCTGTGCTGGGAGCTGAGCACAGTTCTGCATGAGGTCCTAGGTCCCAGACCTAGGACAGCCCTGTCCAGTGGCCCATATTGGCCAGAGCAGACTTCAGGAGAGTGAATCACCAGCATCTGTGGCATTTTCCAGACTTCTCAGCCCATAAATGCCAAAGAGAAAGTAAAAGCTCAGTGGGGAACTCTGTTGTAACCAGGTGACAGAAGAGCCAAGTCTGGCCCCTGCCCCCTGGGCAAGAGGTGGAGGAGGCATGGCAGCTGTAGCTGCTGCCACATGGCTGGCTCCAGAGCTCTTGGCCTACAAATTGTAGGGGGATCAAGTGACCATTCAGAGGGTAATTGCTCTTGCTTTGACCCACTTGCATTTGGGTCACAGTTTTGGGTGTTTGTCTGGGCTGTGTGGCCTGTGTGCTAGAGAATAAGGTCCCTAACAATTTTCTTTGAGATTAAAAATCTTAATTATCTCCAAACCTCTCTGGTGTTGATGCTCCCTTATATATATTAACAAATATTGCATCAAATTACCTTATATATATTTAATCTCACATTTAAATTCTCTCTAGAATGAAATTCAATAGTGAAGTTTTTAGTAAAGTTGTGATGGAAGATGAACTTCAGTTCTCAGACTCATCCCCTTCACCAGAAGGTATAGAATGTACCTCTTAAGACTTAGATAGCTGGGGGGCAGATCCAAGATGGCAGCGTAGCAGCAGCAACATATTGCAGCTCTCACTTAGCCACCCCAAAATATCCATAAAATAAGACTCTAAACCAATCCTAGAACTCCAAAATGCACACAAAGATACTTCCCACTAAAGTCAGCTCAGCTACAAGGAACAATATCAGCCCTGCGAACCAAAACCAACCTGGCCTGAAGCCACTGCTGAGCCCTGGGGGCGGCCAGATGAGAGGAGCGGTGAGTGGATTAGTGGCAGCTGCGCGCAGTGTTGAGAACTAAGTCAATGGGAATTGTGAAATCAGGAGAGAAAAGCAGTCTGGCCGAAAGGCCTCCAGAGCGGAAAAGTGAAAGGCAGAGGTTTTGCACCCGCCTCTGCATTGCAGCTTCCCACCCACGGCCTGCACACAGCATGGGGACTAAGCGATTGTTCTGAGGCCAGTACTCTTGTGTTGAGCAGCCTGGATCTGGATTGCTGTCTTGGGCCTTGGTCTTGGAGTCTTCATTATCCAGTGAGCCGGAAGTAAGTAGGAAGGGTCCCAGCACCTTCCTGAGAGCTACGGCAGCCAGGAGGACACCAGCAATTTGGGACAGAGCTTTCCCTTCTGCAAGCAGAGCCCCACAGAGATTTAAAAAAAAAATCATGGACTGACCAACCATGAGTAAGAATAAGCATAAGAAGCAAAGTAAGAACTGCAACCAAACCCTAGATTCATTCTTTGGGGAAAAGAAAGATCATGGGAGAGAGAGGGAGGAGGAGAGCACAGCCAGAGCGCCCCCACCGGGGGCCTCCAATAAACATGAAGAATGCCTTAAAGCTAGAGATGAGCTGAAGAAG
>CM053582.1:181253003-181264548 GCA_028627135.1 Pseudochirops cupreus | reverse complement strand
GTCTTCCACCTCAATGAATGACCATATTTTCCCCTGAAACACTGTACTCCATTTGCTGAGTAAGTGATTCTTGGTTTTAATTCCAGCTCCTTTCATCTCCACAATATCGTATTCCATGCTTTTCAGTCCCTTAATGAAGAAGCTGCTAGATCCTGTGCTATCCTGATTGTGTTTTCACAGTATTCAAATCATTTCTTCTTGGCAGCTTGTATTATTTTCTCCTTGATCTGGGAATCTGAAACCTGTCTATAACATTCCTAGGAATTTTCTTTTCGGGATCTTTTTCAAGAGGTGATTGGTGAATTATTTCAAGTTCTATTTTGTCCTCTGGTTCTAAAACATCAGTGGAGTATTCCTTGAGAATTTCTTGAAGGATGATTTCTAGGTTCTCTTTTTGATCATGGCTTTCAGGTAATCTAATAATTTTTAAATTGTCTCTCCTGGATCTATTTTCCAGGTCAGTGTTTTTTTTCAATGAGATATTTCAAATTGCCTTCTACTTTTTCATTTGTTTGCATCTGTTTAATAGTATCTTGATTTCTCATAATGTCATTTGCTTCCATTTGCTCCACTCTAAATCTGAAGGAATTATTCTCTTCAGTAAGCTTTTGAGATTCTTTTTCCATCTGGCAAATTTGACTTTTTAAGGCATTCTTCTCCTCATTAACTTTTTGGGCCTCATTTGCCATTTGAGTTACTCTATTTTTAAGTTGTTATTTTCTTCAGCCAGGTTGTTGACTCTCTTATCATGACTATCTTGCATCATTCTCATTTCTCTTCCCAATTTTTCCACCACTTATCTTATTTGGTTTTCGAAATCCTTCTCAATCTCCTTTATGGATTGTAATCAGTTTACATTTTTCTTGGACGCTTTTGGTGCAGGAGTTCTGACTATGTTGTCCTCCTCCCATTCCATGCTTTCATCCTTTTTGTCCCCAAAAAAGAAATATAAAGTTGGATTGCTGTGCTTACTTTTCTTCCTTTGCCTGCTCATCTTGCCAGTTGGTTACTTGACTTTTGGGCTCAATAGAATTCTGCTTTCAGAGGGGAGAGCTCTGTCCCAAATCACTGGGGTTTTCACTGTTCCTGGAGCTATTAGAAGGCCACAATCTCTGTAGCCCCCACCAGCTGTGGCTTTTGGCGTTTGAAAAATGCACCTCAGGACCACCACCCAAGACCATGATCCCAGTCCAGGCAGCTCAAGGCAAGAGCACATAGCCTCTGAATGATCACTTGGCCCCCCTGCAATCTGCAGGCCAGAAGCTCTGAAGTAGTCTCATGGAGGTTGCTGCAGGGCTGCCACTTCAGACTGCTTTTAGCTCTGGAGGGAGTTGGCCAGACCCTCTCCCGCAAATCTACCTCAGTTCCACTAACCTTTCCCTTTGTACTTGGCTCTTATGGGTTTGTAATTCTGGAAACCATCATAGCTGCCGGTGATCAGCTTTCCTGAAAGCTCCAGCCAGGACCTTCTCCTTGACAGCCTGGGGCTAAAACCGCATGGCTCTGGGCTCTGCTCCCTGTGCACTGTGATGAACCCCTTCCCATCCACCTACTGGGCTGCCTTCAATGGGAGTTTTGTTACTTTGTCATTTTATGAGTTCTGGAGCTCTAAAATTTGTTTAGAGTCATATTTTATAGGTATTTGAGGTGGTAATGAGGGGAGCTCATTGAGTTCTCCTGCTTCTACCTACAATACTGCTCATTGTACCCTTCATGTTTTCATGCAAATTTATCTACACTTTTCTGACATCATCAAGTTCATCATTCTTTATAGCACTGTAGTATTCCATTCACTTTTAATATGCAAGAATGGTTATGCCTTATGTGTGTTTAGTATAAGCAGTAAATTTTTGAATATTATTTTCTCATCCATTATGCAATTCATTTATTTTTTAACTGGGAAATATAGCCTTTTAGCATTTAAGGTATACTTTGAAATTTTTGGTATTCCTTCTTTGTTATTGGATTGTAATTGACCATATGTGTTAATGGATAAGGGATAAGGGAACCAAAGAGAACCTGAATATATATGAAAATAAGAGCATACTTATTATATTAATATCTCAGAAGAAATGTGAGGTAATGTAAACCAAATCAAACCAAAAAACAAGGCTACCTCCTCCTCTTAGGCAGAAAGGAAGGAAAAGAAAAGACAAGTTCTTGTGAGTTTTAATGAATTCTGTGTGGGAGTTGAGGGATTTTGTATTGAATACCCTCAATAGGAAAGGATATTAGGTTATCTGTGTCAAGAAAGGTATCTATCTATCTATCTATCTATCTATCTATCTATCTATCTATCTATCTATGACAGAGATAGACTAAAATATTCCTTATCTATGTAAAGATGCATAGATAGATTTAGATCTAAGTATATATTATATAGCTATAAACTATAGATAGATAGATAGGTAGATGTAGAGATAGATGATAGATAGATAGATAGACAGATAGATAGATAGATAATAGATCCATCTGAAAATCAAGAGGAGAAAAGGCTTGAAATAGTTGCAATGTGAAATGAGCTAAGTAGTCAATAATACGGTAGTTCAAGAGGCATTAAATTTATGCTGCTTATGAATTAGAAGGCACAATTGGCACCAGTAGGTAGAAATTACCATGAGATATATTTTAATTCAATATAAAGAAAAAAGTTACCCCTAAATAATCATCAGGAAATTAAATGAAATTTCCAATAAGTATGTTATAAGTGGAGGTTTTCCAACAAAATTAATGAATATTTTTATTCATATTGTATAAGAAGTTGATACACATGTCAGATAAGGATTAGACTAAAAATCTTGACCACAAATACCTATGATGGAGCAATTATAACCCCTTACAGGTGATTAGAAAAGCAAATCTGAGAGAACTCTGTAGCAAAAATATCATACTGAGAGGCACCCAATAATTATATATGAAATAATTCATAATAGAGTAGGGATACATTTTTCATGGGCCAGTGCTAGTCTACTCTCTCCCATTGCCAACCTACAGTATCACTCTGGAATCTACTACTTCTTAGTCCAAAATTACTACAACAATGCCACAGTTATATACCAGTATGAATAAAGTTTCTGTCCCTGGACATAACTGAAATACTTAAGTATCAGGTCTGTCATCCCTAAGATAAGAACCCTAAAAACCAAGGCACCTGTCTCCATAATCAACGCCACAACTTCTCTTGACAATGGGGACTTGTCAAGTAGGCTAAATCCAGGGCAACAAATGCCAGATCATATGATACTCGGTTCTAATTTGGAAGTGTCCTCTGAAAACAATCTTTCTTCCCTAGTGCCTAAATGAGAACTGTTCTTCTCTATCATCATACAAATTTTGGGTTCCTCAGTTAAAGGTTATATTTCTAACCTATGGATAGAAAATCCCTACCTTTTCCATTTTTAATCCTCGTACTTCAGAATTGCTAATCACCTAAGTTAAAACCACCTCCATCATGTGCTTCCTATCACCATAAAAAATCTCCAAACTTCATATAAATCATATTACTGAGAGGAAATAAGACTCCAACATGAAGTGCAACTTATGAAGAGCCCTTGATCATTGGGCCCAATTCCCATTCCCCTCTTTCTTGAAGCTCTCTTCCTCGCAAGTCCTTATACAGCTCTTTTCTTTCTTTTGTTGCACTGATTAACATCATCACAACCTTGGTCTCATCTTGGAACTTTTGTAGCTCATGTTCTATCTTCTGCAACTCATAGAAAGATTTTCTTCATCCTCACTACCTGTATTTTTTTTTATCTTTGGCCATCTAGTATGTGACATGGCTCATTAAAAAAAAAAATTTAACATACTGGGCCAAGTGTAAGAGCAGTCATGTTTTCTAGCAATAACACTGATAAAATGATATGTTTATCATTTACATACCAGAAGAGTCAATGAGGTTTTTCTTAGATGCCTATTTACTACTAGGCTTGAAATTCACCTGAGACATTAGACTTGAGTTGAACTGCTTCTTCCTATTCTCTCATCTTGGTTAGTGTTCCCTCTTGGTAGTTCTCAACTCTTCACTCTCACTGATACTTGATAACAAATTCATTTCCAAATCTCATTGATATTAATTTTATAAAATCTCTCACATATTACCTGGACAATTGTCATAATCATAATTAGAAGACATGATATGAAGAGATTGTGTATGTGTTTGTGTGTGTGTGTCTCTGTACATGAATTCATGCATGTTCACAGACACAGGCAATTAGAGAAGCAAAGAGGATCAGTGTCATAAACACCCAGAGAAGAGAAAGTACCTGGAGGGTTTAGTTAACAGTGTTGAATTTTGCAGGGTTCAACTATGATCAGGATTGGAAAAAAGGCTACGAGAATTGGCAATTTAAAAAAAGAATAGGAACTTCAATTAGAATGACAACATGCAAGGGTCTGAGTTGGTTAGAAAAGTAGAAAACTGGCAAGAATGTGTTTAGACAGTTTTTTTATGAGTTTGTCTGTTTATAGGTGTATGGGGTGAGGAGATGGGGGAGATAGTAGAAACAAGTGAAGTTTTTTTTTATTTATTTGTTTGCTTTTTTTTTTTTGATTGAAGAGATTTGAATGTGTCTATAAGCAGAGGAAAGAAATCAGGAGATGGGAAGAGATTGAAGATGAGACAGAAATAGAGACAGACAGAGACCAAAACAGAGAGAGACAGAGAGAGATGGAGGAAAAGGCAGAATAAGGTGGTTGGTTGTTGGGCAATCTGCTGAAAGAGACACAGACATGATTTTAGAAAAAACATGGAAAGACTTGCACAAAATAATGGAGAACAAAAGGAGCAAAGTTAAGACAACATAGCATATGGTAATAGCAAAATAGTTGTAAAAATAACTTTGAGTAAATAAGTAATTTTATATATAATAAATACTGAAGTTAAGTATAAAGGACATATGAAGAAAGACACTATCTCAATCCAGACTAAGAAATGATAAATGGAAGAATATGTAGAATAATTATATATATACATATACATACAAACATATATTATGCGTATGTATCTATCTATCTACCTATGTCTATCTGTGTGTGTATATAAACTCCCTTAATTAATATTTAAACATCTTTACACAATAGCCCTAATATATATATATTTTCCACTAATGTCATAGAACTAACCCCATATAATTTTCCATTATGCACCCTAAATTCTAGTTAAACTAACTTTCTATTCTCTCTATGCAACATTCCATCAACTAGCCTTATGCTTTTAAACATGTTACAGCTATACATACAGATTCATTCAAAAAAAACTTTGCTTTGTAGGTTCATTATTTACTAAAACATTGGCTATATCAAGGCTTTTTCCTATAAATCAATTTGTATTTTCCTGTCCATTCTTAATTATGAAAATAATAAAATTAGAGGTGGTAGTTCCAAAAATCTAATGAAACCCAAGTTATTTAACTAATAATGAAATAATTGATTTAAATGAGCTATTAAACTTAATACTAAAATAATAATAAAACCTGGCTTAACAATACAACAAACCTATTTTAAAATTATATAGCTAAAGAAAATGGTTTTCTTATGATTTTAATAAATGTATTA
Source organism: Pseudochirops cupreus (assembly GCA_028627135.1). NCBI lineage: Eukaryota > Metazoa > Chordata > Mammalia > Diprotodontia > Pseudocheiridae > Pseudochirops > Pseudochirops cupreus. The sequence goes on along the minus strand of CM053582.1, from coordinate 181,258,992 downwards.
AAAAATATCAGTGTCCTTTTTTGATGTTTATGGTCCTAGGCTAGGAAGAAAATTCTATCTCAGATTCAATAAAAAGCTAATTTTAGAGATGACTTGTTCTTTTTCCCCCTGAGAGAAAAAGTAGTAGTTAATTCCAATACAGACATTGTTCCTCTCTAACAGAAAAGTGAGAGCCACATATTAACTTCAGATAACTTTATTTTAAAAAAAATGATAAAGAGGAGATAGTAACAAAAACAACAACATTTTTTTTTAATTTAAGTGCAATTATTCACCTGATCTACAGCAGGAATATGCACACATTTTAATGAAATTATCAATCAATGGACTGAACCTTCCCTCTGATATCCTGGATAACTTTGTGAGTGAGAAAAATTGATCTTGCAACTACATATTGTTAGCATACATAACACGGAAATTCAGTCTTCTTGACTGTTGCTGCAGCTCAGGACAAGTTTATTCAATAATCTTTCTCTATAGCCAAAAGTCATATGCATAATATTTTGTTCATAAAAATATCATGAATGCAAGTAGTTAGCAGTGTTAATTGTTTGTAACAGCCTTGAAGTCACTTTCTATTATTCATATAAATTCTACAATTAGAAAATCATATTCAACTTACCCGATTCTCCTAAGAGAGAAACCTGAATTTGAGAAGGTCATCATCTCAACGTGCACTCTCTTTACAAGTTTTCTGTGATCTCAGAGAGTAAGTGTGTCACAGCATAGATTAGGCTGTTTTAAGTGGTTAGAGTATCTCAGTTCATATTTAAGCCTAGCCACTAGCTACCTGTTCAACATCAGACAGTTTAGTGGACATGATTTCCTTCCTTTGTAATGTTAGGAGGTAGGACTAGATGACTTTTGCCTTATTTTTAAAGTTTTGGATTTATCATGCTAATAGTGATGAGGTATTATAACAAATTATCTGAAATGTGACACTTAGTAAAGACACTATGAAAAGCTATCTTTTTAAGGAGACAGTTGTTCTTTAGTCTGTCACTGTTTCTGCTGTTTTATGTTGTTCTAATTTGCTGCATATCCTTTATACTGGTGAATTAAAATTTTTCCACCTGTGATTCCAGTGAACTTCAGATTATACCCAAAGATAGCAGCTTCCCTAGTGAGTTACAAATTATATTTTCTTTTCCACAACAGGAAAAAAATAATTTCACTCAAGATGGGTGGTATTTGTACATTTTTTGAGTTTTTAAAGTAAGGTTATAAATAAAAAAGGAAATAGCTCCTCTAGCATTTTGGTGATAGTGAAGGGTCGTGTTCTAAGTTCCATACTTAATTAGAAGTAGAGTTTTGGAAATGGGAAATTTTTTAGGATGTTGGCAACCTTTGTGGCAATCAACATCTATTTCTTGAGAATTGTGTGTCCTACAAATGGAGTTATTATATATAAAGATAAGGCTCCTTATTACAAAGGTTGGCCAATATAAGCAAAAAAGAACAGAAAAAAAAAACAGAGAAGAATAGCTCCAACATCAAAGAAAACATGTCTGTCACTTATTAACAATGTCAGCAGCCCCCAAACCATGCCAGCTTTTAATGAAAGGGCTCATTGAATGAATCATGCTATTGAGATTAGTACCCTATCTATACAGCCAAATTGGGAATAAGCAAATAAAAACTGATGTTGTCTACTAGTAATCAGTTTTCTGGTGCTCAATTCCCTCTGCTATGACATTTTTATTGTGTTTGGGCATTGAGGGTAGCAATAATTAAAATGATTTTCATTTCTGTGTGCAGTGTCTAGGAAGCAGCAAATTAATACTTTCTCAAAAATATGTCTGGGTTGTGAGGACAGAGGAAGCATTGTGTGATGCCAATTTTATCTCTCATCAAAATAATGTCGAAGGGCTCCATTGTTGGGAACATTTTCAGCCTAACTGAAATTGCAAACATATGCAAAGCCATTCGAACCTGGAGGAAAAAAAAATGTTCCTTTGGGGATCCTCACAGAACTATGCAAAGAGCTAATTGAAAGCTTAGCTATATTAATTGCATTCAAAGGTGTCATACAGCAGAGACCTGGGAAACAAACTGTGTAATCTTTAGGTCTGTCTTATAGTTCAGTATGCTCTTTGATATTCAATAGACACTTCCAATGTCAGCTTTCCTTGGTTGGAGGAGAAGATGTTGAGGAGGGGTATGATAAGGTAATAAAAAATAAAAAAGGATATTTATGCTTTCAGATAGCTTCTAGATTTAATTTGAAATTATAAAAGCAAACAAAAACTGTTTACTATGTGCATTTTGCACAAAATATTAACAGCAAATAACTTGCTCTATTCTAGAGTACAGGACTAGATTTCTTAATACCTTTTGGAATGGAAGTGGATATTAAAAAGATAAACTGAACTGGGAATCTAATGACTTGATCTCCTTTTCCTACCCCCTACCCATTCCCCAATCTTTAGCTTGATGTATAACCTTTTGACCAAATCACAGTTCTTTACTGAAAGGAAATTCAGCAGCAATTGAGTCTTGTCCACACCTGTAAAAAAAAAAAATCCTTTCCTGCATACTCAAAAATGATTCTCTAGCTTTGGCTTGAAGATGTTAACTAATGTAGGACCCTCACACCCTCCCTGGCAGCTACATGGCATAGTAGAGAAGACACCCAATTTGAAGTCAGGAAGAACTGAGACTGTATCCTCCCTCATATGCCTCTCCCCCTACTATGGCACCATAGTTCAGTCATTTATATTAATTCTCTGTGCTTCATTTGTTAAAGGAAAAGTTGGATATCTTGGACTCTGAGGTGACTTCCAGCCCTAAATATGATACTATATTCCAATGCTCTCAAAAAGGCAAATCATTTTACTTCTGGATATGTCTACATGTCACTGTGTTTCTCTTTCATCAACCTGAAATTTGTCCTCTAAATCTTTCACCTATTACCTTTAGGTCTGGCCACTGTGGGCTACCAGAACACCTTGAACCAATGTAAAAGCTTTTCAGGTACTTGTAGACAAGAAAATAGTGATTCCTTAGAAATTCTTCATAAGGAATTTAAGTTTTACTTGTAATATGATGGAGATGGATTGGATGACCACAGATATTCCATCCAGCTGTGTGGTTTTAAGGTATACTTTTTTTTTTCTTTTTCTTCAGTTTCTCACCATGGTGAGAAACAAAATGGGGTAAATAATGAGAAGAATTATCTTCAGAATGAAGTTACTTAGGTCTTAACTGTTTCTCAAGGGACAATAATCAGCCATTCTTTATTTCATTAGCCTAGAACAATAAAGCAAAATCCTTAACTTCATCATGAGAGATTTGGATCAGGTGTGATCACTAATATATAAAATACTTGCCTGATAATGAGTTAAATATTAGAATGGATCACAAAGGACAATATTAATGGTATCACTTCTCTATTTTTTTTAAAAACTGAGAATAAGAGAGAGAGTAAGTGTCTTGATCAAGATAACTAGTAAGATGTGGGACCAGATTTAATACTCAGGTAGACTAAAGCGTAATCATATGTCCTTACTATTATATTAAGCCGCTTACCTTCTTACATACAATTGTCTAAAATTAGATTTTCATTGGAATAGAAAGATATAACTGGACATATGAAAGTTAATATTTTGGGAAGAGAAATTTGAGGTAAAAGAATTATAGAATTTTCTGAATGGGACCATGTAAATATATGTATATCTCAAAAATGTGTCATTTTTACAAAAAGTGACAATTCATTGGAGTAGAGAGAGACAATTAAAATATCTCTTAAAAGGTACACACACAAAATACTGCCTCTAAAGAATGTAGCACAAGAGAAAAAGCAATCAATTTAACAGGGACAAACCGAATATCCAAATTTAAATGAATAATTATGCAACACACAAAAAAAATTAGGAAATGTAAGGGCAAGCAAATGAATACCTAGCATCTTGTTTCAGTTATTTAAGCATTTAGCACCTTGCTTCAGTTCAAGTATATTTGAGCCTTGCCCTGATTATATCAAGTCTTTGTTAAGAAACAGAATCTGTGAATCCTACACTGGGAGGGACTTGCCAAAGACAGGAACAGGAAGGATGGAAGAGGTGGGTGGAACAGAAAGGAGCTAATGACAGATAGAAAACTCAAGCACAGCAGGGACAGGGCAGAACTGAGAAGGAAACACTTGTGGTGGCTAGCACTCTGTTTGTATGTGTCAATTTGTGTTTGTGATACTTTGTACAGAAGCCTTGGGACATTACTGAAAGCTCTAAAAGAGGATTTTCTTGTTGTCTGTTTACAGAAGTCCTGGAGGAGGGTTTCAGAGGTCCTTAGACTATGCTGATGATTTGTTTTGACTTCTCAAACCTTGTTTATGGATCTGTGTTGATTTCTATGCTGATGATTTATGTTGACCTCTCAGACCTTTCACATGCAGATAATGAATCGAAGATGGTGCCAGCCATGTGCATGAATGATGTTTTGGCTCTGTTAAACTTTATCTTCCCAGAAACAGAAACTACGAAGGACTTGAGGTGGACTGGAAACAATGAGCTTCAAAATGGAGTGGGAACTGAATGAGAAGCTGGACGAGAAGCTAGATGAAGAGCTGGACAAATAGGTGAGATCTGACTACCTATGAATCCAGGTGATGGTTGGGCTGATTCAGGCAAGAGCTGGATCCATGGAAGAGGAACCATAGAACCTGAGAGCCAGCCTTGAGCCAAGATGAAAAGACCTCTCCTTGGGTACTTAATGCTGACTGAGAAGATAATGATTTACTGTGGCCTAGGGGAGGGAGAGCTTTGTACTTTGTACCTGGTACTCTTAAGGATGATTGAGATAAGGATGATTGGAAACTAATCTCCAAATAAGAAGAAAGAAGACTTTTTGACTGAGAGATTAAGACAATGTGCCCTAGGAGTGGGAAAATTTTGACCTTTATACTTTGTGTCCCTTAAGGAGGATTGCTCTTTGAGGACCACCGACTTAAGGACATACTGAAAGGTATCTTTTGTTTAAAACTATGTGGGCACTTTAGTGATAAGTTGTTATGTTATAACATTGTGAATGCTGTACTTTGGTTTCTGTGAATGTTTTATCTTACTTTATTGCTGAATAAATAGAGATCACTATACTATGTGATCAGAACATTAAAGCTATTCATAGCAGCAGTCCTCTGGAGAGTTGCTCATGCTTGGCTTTACAGGAAGATGCTACACAACCATCAAGAAAAAAAAATCTGTGCATCTACATCTATCTGTTTAATCTATCTATCTATCTATCATCTATCTAATAGATAACTAGTAAATTAATTAACCAGATAGTAACACAGCATATAGAACAAAAATAAGCAAAGGAGAAAACTTGAAAAGGAGAGAGAAAAAAAATAAATTTAAAACTCTAAAAGATAGTGGAATTCAAAATTACAAACTGAGTCCTTGAAAAATTTAACTTAAGATATCTGTTAAAATGGGACAATAAAGTTATCGAATATTAAATGGATAAAGTGAAATAAAAACTAAGTTAAAGGGGGGCAGAGCCAAGATGGCAGCGTAGCAGCAGCAACATATCGCAGCTCTCACATAGCCACCCCAAAATACCCATAAAATAGGACTCTAAACCAATCCTAGAACTCCAAAACGCACACAAAGATACTTCCCACTAAAGTCAGGTCGGCTACGAGGAACCATATCAGCACTGCAAACGGAAACCAGCCTGGCCTGAAGCCGCGGCTGTGCCCCAGAGGCGGCTGGATGGGAAGAGCGGAGGAGCTGAGGAGCTTCAGGTGAGCGGATTAGCGGCAGCTGTGAATGGGAATTGTGAAAGGGGGAGATAAGCAGTCTGGCCAGAAGGCCTCCAGAGCAGAAAAGCTAAAGGCAGAGGTTTTGCACCCGCCTCGGGGTTACAGGTTCCCGCCTGCGGCCTGCAGGCAGCAGGGAGACTGAGCGACTGTTCTCAGGCCAGAGCTCTCACGTTCAGCGGCCTGGACGGATCGCCGTCTTGGGCCTTGGTCTTGGAGTCCTCGCTATCC
>CM053582.1:181209151-181252503 GCA_028627135.1 Pseudochirops cupreus | reverse complement strand
TTCCCAATTTTTCTTCCACTTCTCTTATTTGGTTTTGAAAATCTTTCTTCAGGTCATCTCCAGCTTTAAGGCATTCTTCATGTTTATTGGAGGCTCCTGGTGGGGGTGCTCTGTCTGCACTCCTCTCCTCCCTCTCTTTGCCATGATCCTTCTTTTCCCCAAAGAAGGAATCTAGGGTTTGGGTGCTGTTCTTACTTTGCTTCTTATGCTTATTCTTACTCATGGTTGGTCAGTCCGTGATTTTTTTTTTAATTTCTATGGGGCTCTGCTTCCAGAAGAGAAAGCTCTGTCCCAAATCGCTGGGGTCCTCCCAGCTGCTGTAGCTCTCAGGAAGGTGCTGAGTCCCTTCCTACTTACTTCTGGCTCACTGGATAATGAAGACTCCAGAACCAAAAGGCCAATACCGCGATATAGATCCAGGCTGCTCAACGCGAGAGCACTCGGCCTCTGAACAACCGCTTAGTCCCCCTGCTGTCTGCAGGCCACGGGCACGAAAGCTGCAATGCAGAGGCGGGTGCAAAACCTCTGCCTTTCGCTTTCCCACCTTGGAGGCATTTTGGCCGGACGTTTTTCTTCCCCAATTTCTCAAGGCCCACTGACCTAGTTCTGAATGCTGTTCGCAGCTGCTGCTAATCCAGTCACCAGAGAGGCTCTCTGCTCCTCCCATCCAGCCACCCCTGGGGCACAGCCGTGGCTTCAGGCCAGCCTGGTTTCAGTTCACAGTGCTGATATGGTTCCTCTTAGCCGAGCTGACTTTAGTGGAAGGTATATTTGTGTGCGTTTTGGAGTTCTAGGATTAGTTTAGAGTCATATTTTATGGGTATTTTGGGGTGGCTATGTGAGAGCTGCGATATGTTGCTGCTGTTACACCGCCATCTTTGCTCCACCACCCCCCCCCCACATGGAGGAATTTTGACATAGTTTTTCTCTTCTGAGTTTGTGTTTTGATCTTTCTTATTAGCATAAAAGCTTTCTATGGTGAGGGTTCTTTTTTCCCCTCTTTTTTATATGTTGAGCTGTACTCCTTGTATATAGCGTACCAAGTCTCTTACACTGGGCTCCAGGGGATTGGTCCCTGGCTTTCTGTGCTGGGCATGGGGCTGGTGACTCACCTAGTGCTCTAGATTGATCCATCCCAGTCATACCTGTTGTTCCCTGGTTTCAAGTGGTAGCAATTTGCCTACTCTACTAAATCTGGAGGCCTCTGACCTGGCCTGCTGCGCTAGTGGCCTACTAAGCCAGAACCATAGTGTCTTAGTTGCTAATCTCTACTGTAGCCAGGAATCTCCTCCTGCCTTGTCTGGACACTTCCTGTACTGTGCTGTGCTCCCCTTTTGCCCAAGTGAGATAGATCTTTCCTGAAGTCCATCTAAATTGTTTTGGACTGCAAAATTGTTTCACCCCATTTTTGTGGATTCTTTCACTCCAGAATTCTTCTAGAGGCTTGATTTAAAGTTGTTTCTGAGGGAAAATGGAGAGAGTTCAGGAAACTTCATAGCTTCTCTCCATCACATGGGTTATTGCTCTCCATGTCATTTATAATTAATGTAAACTTTATTTTAAAAAATTTTAAAAAGTTTTAGTAGAAATAATTGTTTTCCTTTTATTTAAATAACAGTTTATCACTTTTGCCAGTTTAAAAAAAAAACTAATTCCTCTTTTCACTTATCAATTTGTCATTTTATTTTTGTTTCCAATTTTGTGAATTTCTTCTTTGATTTTCAGAATTTCTACTTTGATGTTTATTTGTGATTTTTGATCATGTCGTTTCTTTATTTTTAATTGCTTGTTACTTTTTCTCATTACTGTTTTATTTCTCTCATTTAGCACAAAACACTTCAATGACAATATATCTTCCACAGACAAATAGCTTTATTAAACCTGATTGCTAATCACAAGGGAATGAAGAAAATACTTTGTAGAAATGAAAGTCCCAATATGTGTCCTCCATGACCACAGTGGCTGTGGACAGCAAATGCACAGGAGAAGGAATATCTATGTTCTAGTCAGACCATGAGGCCATGAAAACTTGACCTTGTATATCACTTTAGAAAAAGTGCCAGTACAATACCAATAATAGTTCATCCTCATAAATAGAAGCAGTGAAATAATGGAATTCTGTTAATTACCTAATAATGACATTATAATGTAAAATAGGAAGGTAGTAACGAAGAAGGAGAAAGTGTGGAATTTAAAGTCTAATAGTGCCATTTCAACAGAAGGCTTTTCTGTGTCTCACTGTATCGTATCTCTTTTGTTTATGAAAGTTGTTTATGAAAGTGTTTAGAGTTTTTTCTTAAGAAATACTCAAGCTACAATCAATTTTTTTTATTATTATAATTTTCTTTGACAAAATTTTCTATTACTTTTAAGAATTTTTTATTGACTTACCAGGTCATAGACATTAAATGATTTAATCTCCACTTAATTTTAATTCCTTCTTCCAAAGACTTTAATTGCATATAAGATGTCTATTTTTTTACAATCTTTTTTTTGGTTTTTAAATTCTCCAATATATGGTCAAGTATTTATGAAAGTGTTACTTTTAGCTGAGAAATATGTAAACTCTTTACTTTTTTTCTCAAAAAACACCTTATAACAATATATAATTTATGACAACCTTTTCCCACTGTTTTCCAAAATTCCTTTATGAATTAGATTGGTGCCAGCAAAAATTGATAAAGATCTCATTTCAGTGTAAGTGGACTTGCTACTGGGCCATCTGCTGCACTTGTATGTGAATTTTATGAGACTGGCTTTAAGCCATCCACTCACAGGGGTCACACAGGCAACTTTTTTTTTACCTACCAAAAAGAACTGATCCTTATTTACAATTTAAAAAAATGTTCCAAGCCAATAATATGTTGATTTTAATGGCCCACCTTACTGAAACTTATGCAAAAAATAAATAAATTTCTGAAGTTCTGCTAAGGGAACAAAAATAATAATAACATAGTAGTAGAGCATTGCACCATTTCTTAAAATGCTATCCAAACAATAATACGGAATATGGAGGGAAAAATATTACTGTTTCATACACACACACACATATATGTACATATTATATATACACAAATGTGTGTTTATGCATACATATACATGTGTATGTGTGTGTATATATATATATATATATATGTATGAATAATTGACATGACAGTTTAAATGACTTGTTAGTTAAATGGAGAGAAAAAAATTGCATACGAAAACAATAAATTTTAAGTCATTATCTCCAGTGACAAAAATAGCATATTTAATTTTTTGGCCTTCTTTTTTTATTTAGCTAATATAATTAAGAATGTTAAATCTCATTGAGCAGTGTTAACTCATCAAAACAAATATTTTTTTTCCAAGTTCAAAAGTAAATCTCAAGAAAAAATGAATCAGTTTTAGAGAAATTATTTCTCTTTCATTACACTGATTTTTTTTTTAAATGAGAACATCAATCTTTTGGAAAATAAAATGCATCGTTGTATACTTTAAAATATCAGATATTCAAAGGTACATTCGTTTTTTTTAAATGGGAAATATCTAATGTGGCTACCTTCCAAAGTAAGTAGGCCTGAATGATTTCATAATTTTCAGTGAATATTTTAACAATGTTGAGTCCCTTAATTACATAAGGATATTTGTTTTAAAAAATTCCATATGCATCCTTTATTTTAATTTTTGAAACTGAAATGATTATAACAAACAGTAAAAGGAAACTATGAAATGTTTTATAATGGTAAAAATAATAATAATAATACTAACAATAATAATAAATGAGATTTGGACTTACTTTCCTCCAAGGTTATTTTAGCTTTAACGTTCTATATTAAAAGATCCAGGAAAATAAATTAGGTATTATCTCAATTGCGTGTCTTTCCAACATCTGAAGTGGTGTTCTTTCTGCATATAGTAGCTACTTGTTAGTTTTTGAAAGAATGTGGGAAAATATCTTTAAAGAAGGTTTATGTTCTTTGTGAAGCATGACGAAATTCATCAAATTTTGATGACATCACAGTGTAATATAATTAATCTTAGTCTTTGGTATTCAAAGATTATATAGAGGCTGCTGGAGGGTTTAGAGGGAGAACAGACTTTGTTAGCTAGTTTTCTTAATATTGATTAAAAGGGTTGAATATGAAAAAAATAACTTTCTCATCTTTGTGGTTATTTTGTCATCTTAGCCTATACATAGCATGACATATTAAAAGGGAAAGGAGAAGGAAGAAAGCCAACAGGTTAAAATACATACAACTTTTGGCACTATCTCAAGTCTTTTGAAAAGACATACATTTAAGATATAGCTCTCAAGGAAGTTATCAACTGGTTCCTTTATTGGCAGGCCATTCTTTAAAACTATTAGCTAAATTCATCTTTAAATCTTACCCAGAAATACTTTTTTTTCTTTTTCAAGCTATTCTTTATCTTGTCAGTTAAAAAGATCAAATAATCAACCACAATGTCATTTAAGGCAATAAGGTGATTTTTATTATCCCCTACTGTAGCATACTTTGATTTCTCAACAATGATGAAAAATATTCTTTGCTTTCATAAAGTCAGCTATATTCTCCTTTTTTTTTTTAAAGGAAAAGTTAACCTTCAGGATGGGGATCCTGAAATGTAATTATTTCTCATCTATTTATTTAATAAATTATTTTTCTCCTATTCTATTTTATCTAAGTGTCTTTCTTGGAGAAAAATAAAAGCAAGGCCCATGTGCTCAGATGCATATATATATAAATTTTAATTATGCATGAACTTGATTAGTACCATTGTGGTAAACTCTGTGGGTCCAAAAGATATTATAGCTCTTGCCTTCTGGGTATTTATTCATATATACATGAAACCTGTACAATATATTATATATCTTGTTTGTGAAATGTGTGGTGCCAAAATTGGGAAATATTTAGTAAATTAAAATAAAATCCAGCCTAGATAATGTTAATTTGTAATTTTATGTCAATATTTGACCTGCAAGTATCTTTTTTGTTGTTGTTTAGTTTTATACTACTGATGTACAGCACCCATCAGAGTGTAAGATGTATTGGCAGAAATTATAAGTCCATAATCACAGAAAGCAGTACTATTCTGAAAGTAATGAGCTAGCTTCAAGAAAATACTGAGGACAGAATCACAGTCCTTCAGAGCTGAATGAGAATCTAACCATTAATTCAGTTCAACTTCTTAGGCAGTATAGGAATGATCTTTATAACATCTTCCAGCTACCCAAGAATGGTTTTCTACTCCCTGCTTGAAATGTTTCAGTAAAACTAAACTCCATCTCACAATTAATTTTCTAATTTTTATAATCCTGAACTCTGCCTTATGGGTCCTTTGCCTCTCGGGAAATAAACTGTTCTGTTTGCATTTTAAAGTTTGTTTTTTTTTAAATAATTCACCAACCTACCTTTTTAGACTCTTTCTAAATTACTTCATGCATTGTATGGTTCAGCCAATTTGACCTTCTTGAAGTTCAAACAACAGTTCATTCTCCATCTCTGTGTCTTTGCCCTGTTCTTCCCTCTGGCCAGAAATGTTCTTCCTCTTCTTAGCCTCTTGTAGTGTCTAGTTTCCTTTGAGACTCAACTTAAGTAGTACCTTATACATTTAGTATTTCCCTATCCTTCCAGATGCAGGTGCCATTTATCTCCCAAAACTAATTTGTATGTGTATGTGTATATATTCATACTATATATGCATATGCATTTATTTGTAGTGCACATATTTATGTATATATGTACACATGCATACATATCTATATATCACTTGTACATGTTCAATTTCTAGCAATTTGACTTACAAATAGTATATTATTATTTCATGTTTTTTCAAATATAATTTTACTTTAACCTTTCACATTCTACATGTTGTCTCTTCTACTGAGTAGAAGATAACACAGTGAATAGAATTCTGTGCCTAGAGTCTGGAAGAATTGACTTAAAATCTGGCCTTAAATATTTACTATCTGTGTGACCCTAGGAGAGGTATTTAAACTCTCTGCCTCAGTTTCCTCAACTCTAAAATGAGGATGCTAACAGCACCTACATCTCAAGGTTATTGTGAGGATGAAATGTGATAACATTAGTAAATAATTAGTAAATAAAACATTAATAACATTTTTTCAGTTACTGGAACATAGAACTCTGTAAATTTCTCATGTACATGGACATTCTTCCTTCCTTCCTTCTTTCCTTCCTTCCTTCCTTCCTTCCTTCCTTCCTTTCTTCCTTCCTTCTTTCCTTTCTTTTTTCCTTCCTTCCTTCCTTTATTTTAAAATTTTATATATTTAGAGATTAATCCCGTTTTGTGAGAGAAATCTTGTAACAAAGTGAAATGGTTAAGTAAAAAGAATGACACAGTGATGTCTTCTGAAAATGCATATAATATTAATTTCCACAGGGGTTTCTTCTAAGGATGATAGCTACAGACACTAGACTTGAAACATTGTTATTCCAAAACCTCTTGGACTCAGTACCATGGCCATTCTCTATCAGGATTAAAGGCAAGTTAATTATCAAGGCAGTGGCTCAACTTGTCTGTCACATGTAGAATCTTCTTTTTCCTTCAGGGTGCTGTACTGTTTTAGACAGTTATGCCTTTTTAGTGACATTTGATCGGCATTTAGAGGAGATGTCTTTCCCCTTTGCCACACGTGTTGTTCCCACAGATGAGGACATTGAGAACTGAACTAGAGGGGGTACCAGTGGTCTGGGGGTGGGAGGTAGGAGAGTGTTGCTTCTCCCTGGGTTTCTGTGCTAATCTGCCTATTGATGGCCATTGGTCAGAAGTTGTTGGTGGTCATGAAGAAAGGGCATCTCTTCCTCACACTGATTTTTCCCCTCAGTGATGGATGTAGGGGCTGGATTGAAAATGTCTGATGATTTGGAAGACACTTTTATTTCCAAAGCTCTGGCACTGAGGGTCCTAGGAACTTTTCATTTAGTACTGGGGGGAGATGTTGTTCAAGGTAGTGGTGATGGTTTAACCCACTGGCACTTGCTTTCTGCTATATCTCCCTTCAGGTGCCTTTGTGCTTTAGATAGGCTGACTTTTTGGCTCTGAAACTTGTTATATTAGCATTCATGGATTCATTTAAAAATTAGTAAGTTCCTACGCTACATAAGAAGTCAACTGCATGACAGCACTTAGAAATATAAACCAAAATTAAACATGGTCTATCCAGCTAAAATTAATAAATGATCATTCAACTAAAACTTCTCTCTTGTGCCTAGATTAGGGTGAATGTATTTCTAGATAAAGCACATGAAAGAAAGAGACCTCACTGCTTTTGAAAATGACTTCTTTTTGAAAATAGAGATTACCAATTCTGAAAAGCTACATGCAGTGCTTATGAAAAAGAAAAGAGTAGCTACTTAAGGTCCATTAAACTGTGTGGTTGCTACTTGGAGATGTAGAGAAAGGTCCAATTGATTCATTTCTTCTAAACACTAAAATTGAAAATGATGGAAGACTAATTTTGGTATGGTTGGTTGTTATAAGAATAAACATTTTTACCCTGACCCATTCTTCCCTTCTGACAGATAATTTCAGAAGCAAATCAGAATTCATATAAAGAAGAGTAGTTATTTGCATTTATGCATGCTTTGACAAGGGTAACTTGTTTAAAGATTAAGGAACAACATTCATGAGCTTGAATCTCTTCTCAGTGCCTGAACATTCATTTATTGAACAGAGATTACAAATGAGAGTTGAATTGGTAATATTGTATGAAAATAGGATGCCTTTGTAAGGATACTGAATAATTTTTAGGATGTCTGCTTGAATTGTGGTGAAAAGCTTGTCAATGGCAATTCTGTATTGCCCAAAGGTCTCTCTGAAGTCCAATGAATCTTTAGGCTCAAAATCAGCTCAAGTAGTTTTGTTTCCTGGAAGGGATAGTATAATAGTATTACCTGTGGGACACTCTTGCTTGCTGATCTTTGAAAAGTCATGACAAATAGATGAGGTGCTGCAGGACTGCTGATGTGTTCCTAGCTTCTTTTTTATTTTAAAGACGATGAGTTTGACTTTGATTCCTGGAAAAATTCTATAATGAATTAGTAATAAAAGAGATAGTTTGTAAGAAGGTAGAAAAGAAAATAGAAATCATTATGATGGAATAGTTTTGTCAATAAAAAGTAAATCCGGGCAAAATTATTTTTTTTTGATAGTCTTTAAACTGTTAAGTTAGGAATATGCTACAGACATAATATGCCATTAAAGGATTTTTCAGTTATTTCATTTAAATCTTGTAGACAAGATGGAGTGATATGGGCTAGATGATCGCAGTGAAGTCTGTTTGGAAGTAGTCCGGATTCAAAAATATTACTTTTTTCTCTCTCTTTTTTTTTATTTTTGCAGGGGGGAGGGAAAGGGAGTTGGGGTTAAGTGACTTGCTCAAGGTCACACAGCTAGTAAGTGTGTCAAGTGTCTGTGGCTGGATTTGAACTCAGGTCCTCTTGACTCCAAAGCCAGTGCTCTATCTACTGTGCCACCTAGCTGCCCCCCAAATATTTCCTTAATAAGTCATTGTCAAAGGGGAGTCATCCTTCTAATGGGCTGCCCAAAGACAGCTCATTAGTTCTTGCCAAATTTTCTTCCAACACTTTCATCTGTATTCAGGTGAATACATAGGTGCCATGCTTATCAAATTTGAGGTTTAAAAAATTGGAAGTGGTACTTAATTAGTTGATATCTGAATTCACAACGATCTTGACAGTGTGCAATCTACCAAGACTGTGTGTACATATATTTTGTTTCTTTGTTTAATCAGATGTTTCTTTTGATATTTGTTTTATTAGTCCTTGGATTTTATCAGTAGAGAGGGCTCTACTAAAGCATATTAGTGCCTTCTTGAGACTTAAGTTTTCTGTTTTCTTGGTTTGCTTTCTTGGTTTCCTGTTTTCACTGAATGGCTAAGTAACACACATTGGAAGTATGTATCTGATCTCAGACTTAAACCCAAGTCATCCTGACTTCAAGTTGACTATGTCACACTGCCTATGTAGAAATTTAATAGAGACAAATGTAAATTCCGTGTGTGTGTGTGTGTGTGTGTGTGTGTGTGAGTGTGAGAAAGATCTTAGCTTAAAAAAGACAAGGTTTCCCTCTGCATCTGGCACCATCTGTGGTTGTCCTGATTTATGTCTTGCCATGGGACTCACTTGGCTCTAGAGGAGGAAGTGAGGCTGGTGATCTTATACAGCCCTGCCTCACTTAAATCCAATTCACTTGCAAGTCATAAAATTATCTTTCTGATGTCATGGTCTTCTTTGAGAATGAAGAACAAACAACAATAATGTATGTGTGTGTGTATGTGTTTTCCATGAGCACAGTACAAGAAAATGACTATTAACCAATTGATTTTGGTAAAAATGCCTTGGGGAGCTAGTGTATTGCAAACTTAAGATGAGGCTAAAATATGGGATGGCAGCCAGAAAAGCTAATGATACAGTAGATTACATATTTTTCAAATAAGGGCTTCTATTATGAAGAGATAAAAAGACTGTCTTGATACAGTGAAGGTGTATGATAGGAGAGGGCTCTTCCAGGTAGGAGTACTTGAACTATAAAATGAATTAGGGGTTTTAATTAATTAAGGTGAATAAGAAATTGATTCCAGCCATAGTGGATGGGAGAGGGCACAAGGAGGAATGTAGTTCATGAAACAATAAATAGACAAGAGACAGAGGTCGTGCACAAGAAGTTAGAAAGTGGCCAGTTTGTTTTTGAAGCAGACCTTTATATTTCTTGTATAGATAGAGACATAACAGTATAACTAGTGGACCATTTATCTTCCTCTCCTTTATGATTCCCTGTTCATAGACAGTCTCTTAAGAAATAAAGTCCTGAGTACCTCAGGCCCCTACTTTAGGGTCCAGAGCATCGTGGGGAAGTTAATCTTCTTTCCATTGGATGTACTGCAGTTCTCAATATTTATTCAAATTATTTTATTTTATTATATTTTACCTTCCTTCAGGGTAGAAATAAAATATTAATGGATACTGGATTTAGAGACAGATATCAGAGGCAAGTGATACTATCTATTCTTGAGATGACCTTAGACAAGGTTCCTTTACCTTCCTGGTCTTAAATTACTAACTTCATCATCAAAATGGAGATAATAATAACACCTACCTTAAAGTATTTTGCAAATCTTAAAAGATTAAGCCGATGGTGACGATGATGATGATGATGATGATAATAATGATGATGATGATGGTGATTATTCATCTGTAAGAGGAGGGTATCTGATTAGATAGTCTCTTAGGATTCTGCTAGCTCTAAATCCATGTTCCTATCATTATTATTTATCCTTCCTAGTATCCAACAGAATATCTCATAATAGTCATAATAATACATATTTCCTGAATTAAAATAAATAATTAATATATCTATGAAAATGATGAAGTTTTTGAGAGTAGGAAAATTGTCTAATTTATCTTTGTATCTCTCTAAACTTAGCATAGTGCAATGTACATCACAGGTCCTTAATGTTTGCTTAATATTGAGAGACTGAATGATAAAAACAGGAATATGGGTAGTATTTATTTCTCATTCAACTGTTAGGATTTTTCTTCTAATTCACGTTATGAATTTTCTTTGAGGACAAGGGGTTTTGGTAGCAAAAACAATCTTAAACGGCATCATGAAGAGACCAATAGCTGGAAAACAATTTTTGTAGTATATTGAGGAATTGAGTTAGGTTGAAAAGCTGCATGAAATTTCACATGTGCATAAAAATAGATGCCCTTTAAAATTACAGAGACATTTTGCCCTTGGATATTGCTGAAGACTCCAAGTGAAGCATGGTTTACAAGAACACTAATTTTTCTCTTCTTGGAAGAAATTCACTGTACATGTCCGATAATAACTTTTTTTGTTTTTTTTTACTAACATCACCTTGGCAATTCAACATTTTAACACCTAGCCTCATAATCATTATGCATAAATGTCTAATGCTCTGAATTTTTAATATCTTCACAAAAGAAAATAAAATGGGAGAATCTCAAAAAAATGAGTATGTGATAAATATTACTATAGAAGTCAGCTACACATCGAAGAACTTAGGCATTCTATGAACCACTCACAATCTCCTCCCTAATCTCTCAGAAACATCCATAACATAGTATATGGATAATTGGTTCTACTGTTTAGTTCATTCTGACTCCTCAACCATCCTTTTTGTAGTTAAATAACAACTATAAAATAAACATTAGTTCAATTCCTATTAAGATATATTGGTGGATTTAAAAAGTGTCATCATGTTTCATGGGGGGGGTGTAAACTTTTGTGGTTTTGAACAGTATATATCCACTTTAAGATGAAATAAAAACACAAGGCTTTAGTTAAATAAATCAAATAAATAATTCATTGTGAAGAAATGAACATCTGCATGGAGGTATTGGTGTACTATCATTGCTATCATAAAAAAGAGTAATGTATAATCATAGTAAATAATTAATATAATTAGACAACAAAAAATACTTTCTTAACATCAGAATGTTTTGCTTATTAATTAATCTAAGGTCAAAATTTTCCTTAATATTAAGTAATTTACTAGACATAAATGCAAGAAGCAGCCTGCTTTTCCTTCAAGTACAATTTGCATTGCTATTCTATCTTGTGTATCCATAAGCAGGGTGACTTTGTAGGATGAGTGAAGAAAGAGGATTAGACGTTCCTAGGGAAGGACTGGATATGATTAAAGTACTAGATTAGTCAATGAGGGACACAGGATTACAAACATTCTGTCAGCATTATTTGCTGAATTCTCATTGTATGCAGAGCATTGAACTAGACTTTAGATGTTCTTCTCAGGTCCCATACATATTAACTAGAACTATAGAAAGAGGATGAAGGCAATAGGTCCTATCTCATTATCCTTTATCTCTTTTTTGAAGAAGAAATGGAATTCCCAGATATTTGCTAGTTAAGGTCTAGAATAGGCTAATCCCAAATCCTGACCATTTCAATTGCTGTGAAATTCCATATATATGAAATCACTCAGTTAGAATCTGTAAAGCCAAGCATGAGCAGCCTTCCAGAAGAATGCTGCTGTGAACAGCTTTTCAAGATTCTGATTACACTGTATAGTGAACACTCTATTTATTCAATAACAAATCAGGGCAAAACATTCACAGAAAATCAAAATACAGCATTCACAATATTAAAATGTATCACAGAAAATCAAAATACAGCATTTACAACAACTTATCACTAATATGGCCACATAGTTTTTACCACAGTGGTCACATAGTTTTAAACAAAGAACAATCATTTAGTCAGTCAGTCACTTAGTAACTCAACATTTGGTCAACTCAATCATTCAAGTTTTCCACTGACAGGGCACACTAAGTTACAAATCTGTTACTACTCAGTCATCATTCACTATTCAATCATCAGAAAATACATAGGCCATCCACCCCTCAGTGACAAGTAAATCCCAATATTCTCAATCACTACAGTATCCAAGTAAAGTCTTCTTTCAGCATGACTTGGGGGGGGGGGGGTCCTCTCAAATTCCCTGGATCCCCTGAATCCCCTTCCATGGTCCCAGATCCCAACTGGATTCACAAAACTGTCACCAGGGTTCAAAGGTAGATAGCTTCCAGTTCCTTGTCCATTCCTCCATGCAGTTCCTGTTCCACACTGAAGCTCACAGTGTCCAGTTCACCTTAAATCCTTTATAGTCTCTGTTCCCTGGAAGTCAAGGCTTAACAAAGCCACAAGCAGACCAAGTACTGACATCACAGTCATGCTTCCTCAGCCTTCTGCAGCTCTGGCTCGTTCTAGGAAATCCTCAGCAGCTGCGGCTGGCCCTCAGGCTCAGCAGCTTCTCAGCAACTCCAGTTGGTCCTTGGATTCAGCAGAAGTTTCAGCTGGTTCCCAGAATCAAAATCACTTCATCCAGGTTCTCAAAATCAAAATCATTCTCTCCATACTGGGCCTCTCTTCCACAGCCTCCAGAACCTGGCTCCAAGAATATCTGTCTGAACCAGCAGGGGCTTCTCTTTATATACATACACAGCATTAGCTCCTTCCTGTTTTGGCCATTTCCTGTTTCAACCCCTTCCTGTTACATCAGCAACAGGGGTTCATACCTTCTGTTTCTTTAAAAGAGTCTTGATTAGTGACTAAGTGCTAAGCACCTGTTACCTTTGCCAATAAAAAGGGATCAAATTACATTACAATTACACTGTCTTATGCTGTAGCAACAACAAAAACCAATATAGTTTGTTATCAGAAAAAAAAAAGCTTTACAACTAGAGCTATTTGAAAGTGGAATAGGCTTACCTTTGAAAGTATGGGATCCTCCAATCAATACATGTCTTCTATCAAGTATTGGTTTCCTTAATAGCAAGTGATATTATATAATATCTAATATTATATCTTTCTTGTCAAGTCTTATTTAAAAGAACTTTATATTCTGGCACAAAATGGATTAAATGATATTTGACTTCATGGTGGATACTGAGATTTTGTAATTCAATGTTCCCCATAAGGCCCCCTGAAGGCACTCTTCCTATTTAACTATGTTCCTTCAAAATATTATTTCTTTTATTATGAGTTAAGAAATTCTAAGACTAACAAATAATATGCAAAGTAATGAAAATTCTTGATTTTTAACTCATTTCCTTGGAAAAGCTCCTAATGGTCATCTGTTCTAAAAAAAGTATTTTTATATTTTAAATGAATGTGTGTCCTACTGGGGAAAATTCATACTTTCCTGGACTTTTTAGTGTTATTAACATAAATAAGTGATATATTTTATTAAGGGCTTTTTCCCCTGAACTATTCCAAAAATCATGTGATTTCTGTGAGTTTTGTGGTTAATATAATTTATAATTTATTTTCCTAATGTTGAAGAATCTTTCTATTCCTGAGGATAAATCAAGTCTCATCATAATGAGTAATGTTTTTAATATATTACTGTAAAATTATACTAATATTTCATTCTGTATTTTTGCTTCA
The DNA here is from genome assembly GCA_028627135.1 of Pseudochirops cupreus. Classification (NCBI taxonomy): domain Eukaryota; kingdom Metazoa; phylum Chordata; class Mammalia; order Diprotodontia; family Pseudocheiridae; genus Pseudochirops; species Pseudochirops cupreus. The sequence goes on along the minus strand of CM053582.1, from coordinate 181,238,544 downwards.
ATGTTCATCAGTAATACTGGCTTAAGGATGTCTTCCTCTGGTTAATATAGCCCTGGTATTATGATCAGGACTATTAGTTTCACAGAAATTTTAGTAAGGTGCCTCTCTATTTTTGTAAACAATTTTTGGATTGTAGGATTTCATTGTTCTTTGAAAGTTTAATAACATTAATTGTTACATCCTTCTGTTTATAAAAAATTTATGTCATATAGGATTTCATTGTTCTTTGAAAGTTTGGTAACATTAATTGATACATCCATCTGACTGCAAACATTGATGCTCTGTGTGTATGTGTGTGTGTGTGTGTGTGTGTGTGTGTGTGCGTGTGCATGTGTGTTTTCCCAGAATCTAACATAACGGTTGGCATTGAGTAATCACTTAAGAAACCATCCATTGGGTTTAGAATTCCTCTATGGTTTTGCCCTCATGAATATAAACTTCAGTGAAAAGAGCTATGAACAGTATATCTGTGAAATATAACAACATCATCATGCTCTGGATATGTCTTCTTTGATGTGGAAAAACTTTAAACCAAGAGAAAAACCTACTATTTCATATGGAATCAGAAAAAATAAACAAACAAACAAACAAACAAAACACCTGGATTTTTCCTGTCTGATACCTTTGGAGTATGTGATCTGGTGTTCTGCCTTTTTTTCTTCTATTTTTCCCATTTTTGCTTCCTTTGTTTCGTTTTTCCTTTTAATATGCCATTATGTTAATTGATCTTAAAAAATGGAAACAAAATTTTAAAATCCTTAAAATAATTTCTAGTTCAATATCCATAGTCAGTTCTTGAGTTAAATGTAAAATTTTTTTGTTAAAGATTAGATACATATATGGAGAGAGAGAAAGAGACAGAGGATAGAAATATAGACATATATATATATATATGTGTGTGTGTGTGTGTGTGTGTGTGTGTGTATATATACATATATATATGTATATATATATACATACTCATAAACATATGCATTATATAATGATCATCATTGTAATCATTTTAGTGCCAACTAAGATAAAGTGTTCTTTTAGAGTAGAGAAGATTCTGCAACAGAATGGAGTGAGAATAGAATTTTCCTAACCTCTTTCACTTATAATGTTCCAATGCAAATAACCCTGAATTTGGAGTCAGTGGTCATTAGAAAGTCATTTTACAGTTTCACTTCTTGTAAAATAAGAAAGATGGACTAGATGACAGTTGCTAATGACTTTATGTTCAAATGACTTTGTCATGTTCTTTCTAGTCTATATGGATTGATTTGATATCATGAAATGTATTGTTCATACACACATTTTTATGTATATGTGTATATATGTGCATATGTATCATGTGTAGAAACAGAGACAGAAGTAGAATGAGACACACAGACAACACAAGCAAAAAGCAAGGTATAGAAAAATTTAGCTTTGCTTTTCACTCATCTATGACTTCAGAAAAGTTTCTGTAGCTTTGGGTCTCCATTTTCATCATCTATAAAAAGATAGAAATACACTAGTTTATACAAAGTATATTTTAGATCTAATACCCTATGATTCTATGAATGAATTATAACATTTACTCAGAAGCCCCTCCCAGAATACCCTACAAAACTCAATTTCCACATCTATAAAATCAATCAATAAACAATTAAGTTTGTACTAGGTACCAGATACTGTGATGGTGGTGACATAAAAACAGAACAGTGCTGGTAATAGAAGGACATTAGAATTTATATTCTCCATGGTCTGTTCCCTCAATAGAGTCTATTATCAAATATTTTACCTGTAATGTATTTTTTAAAAAACAGTTCCAAGAGGGATGAGAGACTATTCTGATTGTCATAATCAAGAGAGAAGGGCATAGTAGGTTGGTGTGATAGAGAACCTAAGTTAGAATTGTCTTCTCTAGTACTTGGACATGTATTTCCCTTTTACTTTAGATATTTGGCTTTCCTCTGATCTGTAGACCTGACTCCAATTGATATTTTATCTTCACCTAAAAAAGGAACCAATTTTATGTGATCAAAATTCTTACTCTCCATCCCTAATGTCATGAACTAAAGAGTAATCATTTAGGATGACAGTTGAAATCTTGTTTCCAATAATTATTGCCTGTATAATTATAGACAAATAATTTTATTTTTATGGTCCTTAGTTTTCTCATTTGTAAAGTGGGTATAATATAGGAATAATTCATGAATGTTAGGGTCAAATGAATTTTTAATATAGAAATCTCCCAGCAAACCTTAAATAAAAAGAAAACAATATTATAGTTTTCTTCTAAAAGGCATAAAGTTGTGGGTTGGTTAAGCATATTGATCTTTCATACTTTATAGTTCATTTACTTATAGATTATTTTGACTTAAAGTCATTGTGCCCAATTTTTTCTACTAGCTCTCTTATCTCTATCTATCATTTCTACTTTTTAGTATTTTTCTTGATAATTCTGTATTTATCAGTGGAAAGTAGTAGAAAGAGGCTTAGATCTAGAATTGAAATGCTTATGCTATTAAAAATGCCCTATTGCATGTATTATATGTGTGTATACACACAAACATACATGCAAAAAAACACATAAACTTAAAAACATACACATATTTGGAGCATATAATCTTTAAAACCCTTCTCAGTCTGAATTGCATGACAGTATGGAGACTACCATTTTTCAGGTCTTTCTGTAGTCCTATTGAATATGTTGCTAAATTTGACTGTAGGGTATAATCACTGAATTTGTTTGTGTTCATATCTGTAGTACAGTTTGATCTTTTTTTATTCCTCCCAGTAACTGAAAATTCATTCATGACATTAGCACTTTGAAGGTATGGATTGTTTTATTCTTTGTATTTGTATCCTTAAGGCCGGTCAGAATCTGGCACATGGTAGGAGTTTAATCAATGCCTTGATTGCTTGAATCAGTATGACTTCCTCCAGACTACTCTCCAGATCAGGGCCAATTGTCTTATGCATTGACATTTCTAATGACCATCTCCACACTTTCAAGAGAGTAATTGTTATGTCTCTGAAATATCTACCAGATATATAGATGATATCAAAAAGAGGTTTGTCCCACTGTCAAAAGTTTTACATTATTGCAGTTCTTATACTGCTACAGGAAGGTACTGAAAGAACCTACCTGTTTGGAAAACAGAATAAACCTTGATGTGGGATCATATGGTGTATTGAATCTACTGCTGTGGAGGTGGTCTTGTGGTTTAAGGTTGGAAGTAAACTGTCGCAAAATCTATCAATACTCAAAGATATAAAATAGAGTAATGTGAGTTGCAGTGGGCCCAATGGCTTTTGCTTGTGTTTTCTTTATGCTCCATCTAGCCATCTTCATGGCACTTTGCCTGAGATCTCACTATTCTGTATCACCATCATTTGCAAAATGAGGAAAAAATTAAGAGGGATCTGCTCCCTTCTGAACATTTCTGCCTTCTACCATCTCCACATACTCAATTGTGTTCTGTCATGGAAGGGCAGGCTCCATTTTCTCATCAGTCCTCAGGTAATAAAATTTGTTAACTTTTCTGCGCCCCCCCCCCCGCCCCCACCTTTTAATTTCTTCCTTGGACATGAAAAACTTTTCCATTGCAAGAATATGTATGACAGGATGGTAAAAGAGGTTCTTAATCCCCAGGTAACTGTGAGATCCTGACCAACATATCCCTTTATTCTAGGCCAGGACCTGTCTCTAATTCATACTACTTGCTGTTGTTTAGTCGATTAATCATATTTGACTCTTTGTTACTCTGGTTGGGGTTTTCTTGGCAAAGATATTGGAGTGATTTGCCATTTCCTTTTCTAGCTCATTTAACAAATGAAGAAATTGAACTAAACAGGGTTAAGGGAGTTGTGTAGTTTCACCCAGCTAGTAAATGTCTGAGGCCAGATTTGAACTAGGGAAGACAAATCTTTCTGGCTACAGGCCGGTGCTCTATTAGGCACCTTTTGGAGCATAGTGTTATACTGAATACTTTGGCTCCCTGCACCTAAATTAAATACCATACATTGCTCTATACTTATGCCCCCTCCTTCAGCTGCCTTCAAGAAACTCTGATTTTGGGGGGCCCTCAGTTGTATCTCTTTCAGAATTCCTAGCTCTTTCTCTGAATCATCTCTGTTTTCTTGGATAAAACTGGGATCCAGTCTCTGTGCTGTCAATCTGTCACTACAACATAGCACTGTTCTAATTAGCCCTGTTAAATCTTGTTGTCCCAGGGAACCATACAATCTATTATATTAATGATTTTTGTAATGCCAAGCAAAGGCAACTTCCAAGGTTTGGATTACCAGCATAGTAAACCCCATTTATTCAGAACAGAAAAAGTCAAAATACAGTGTAACTTGTTCCTTTAGCAAGTAAATTCTCAATTCAATCCAGGTACTACTCCACCCGTAGACAGTACATTCATTTAGTCAGTCAAAAGTCTCTTCTCATATGGAGATTAGTCTCCAACCATAAACAAAGTACATTTATTTGGTCAATCACTCAAAGGCTTCCCACCCCTGAATCTCAAAAGGGGCAGGAGAGCACAAAAGGCCATACACCCTTAAATTACAAGGTTAAGCTCAGCATTGAATACCCAAGGCAAGGGCCTTCTTTCATCTTCACTCAAGGCAAGCCCTCAGCAATCTCAGTTCCCAAGGAGACAAGGCTCAACAAAACCATAGCCAGTGTCCTCATCAAGTCACTCTCTGCCTGTAGAACAGTCCCAGAACCCTGAAAACATCAGTGAGGCCCTCTTCAGGATTTCTGTGCAGGTACAACAAGAAAATCCTCCTTCAGGGATTCTGAACCAACAGCCAGGTTCCAGGACCTCTACAACAGCAGCACTGTCCTTCACCATCAGGTGAATCTGGCAAAACAACACCAAAACAGGCAGACAAAATACCGGCATCATAGCCATGCCTCCTCAGTCCTTGGCAGATCCAGGTGGCAGTTCCAACGGGCTCTTAGCAGTCTTTCTTTCAGCAACTCAGGCTCCACAATACTGGATACTGCTCTCCCAAAGTCCCTCTGGCCTTTTCTAGGCTTGGGCCTCTCTCCCAATTCATGGCTTCTCCCAGTTAGCCCTCTCTCTTCATGTCAACAAGTCCATCCCACAAGTGGGATTCACAAGCTCTGGGTTTTAACACTCAACCCAAAAACCAAGCCAATAAAGGGGCATCTCCAAATTCCCTTACCAATACAATCTAGCTTTATCCTGTCTATCTCCATCAGTATCCTTCCAATCTAAAGTATCACAAATACTTCAAAAAATTTTAATGCATTCAATTAATGATCTACTCCCCTGCCTTAATTCTAAGACTGAGGTTTTAACATCCATCTTTTTCTGCATGTTACTGAAAGACTATCATGAATTCCCTCATTCAACCATTCATTCATTCAATATACTTTTGAAGCATAGAAACTTCCCTAACAATGAACTTTCTGTTTTTGTGGTACTGTTCAATCAAGTGTGGTATCCTTAATCTCCCAGATATGAAGGTTACATGTGCTTAAATCTTGCCAAATGGGCAGAGTAGCATATTATAGCTAGACAGTTCTTGATTAATACATAAAAGCCAGTATCTATTTTTCCTGCATTCATAAGGAAAGGGAGGATCTCAACTGCTCTGAGATCTGGTTAAGAGGAAATGGTACAAGTGCCCAACCACATCCAAAGATTTTTCTTTCTGACGTATTACTATATGATTAATGCATGCCATTTTTCTAACTTTTCCCCCAAACTGTTCACTACCTGTGCTACTCTTTCCAGATTAGTGGGAGAGCAGAAGATATGTTCACTATAGCTGGTGCATCAATCGTTGTCTGTCATGAAGATGTCCGCTACAGGTCAATCATCCTCCAAAATAGGGAATTCAACTCACACTCAGTACTTAGGACAAACCCTTGGGATATGATTCCCCTCTTTGATCTATCCAAGTTATTGACTCTTGAATAATTCAGAACATGGCCTTGGGTCATACAAGAAATCTGGGGAGGTGACAAAATAGCATATGGTTTCCCGAAAGTCTTTCCAGGAACTCTGCTAACCAGAGATACACATAACAAGAGGGAGAAAAAGGAAGATAAGGTCAGAGAGAAAAATCCTAAGACATCAGAAATTCTTTAAAATTCTCTAAGCTTTACTTTCTGAATACTTTCTAATTGAGCCACGTGTCACACTGTCACTGTTGCAAAAATTGGAAAATTACAACAAGGCTACAACAAACAAATAAATAATAAATAACGTTGGAAACAGAGCAAGTCTGCTAGATACGTGTGTAGTCCTAGTATTCTGCTCTGGGTTGAATCGCTCTACTCTTATTCTCACAAACTTTCCTGAACTCAACAAGGGCTAGTGCCCTCCTTCCCAAACTTCTTTCAACTTAAGCACTTTGTAAATATTTATATTTAATAACTTTATAAATATATGTACATATATATATATATACATATTTGTTTTCTTCTCCATTTCAGTGTAAACTCATTATAAGTAGTACTTGTTTCATCCATTGAATTTACAATTCCAGCATGTAATACAGTGCCTGGTAAATAGTAGATATATAGATTGGTAGGTAGGTAGGTAGAGAGATAGAGAGATAGAGAAACAGAGAGATAGAGAGATAGACGCAAGAAGGAAGATAGATGACTAAAACATTTATTAAATGATTGCTATGTAACAGGTACTATAACCACTTTATAAATGTTTGTTGATTGAAGCATTATTTTTGGGCTAATTCTGTTATGTTTAACAGATGCTACTCTTTTCTAAATATATTTTTAAATAAATGGTATGTATGTGTGTGTGTGTGTGTGTGTGTGTGTGTGTGTGTGTGTGTGCATCTGTGCATGCACACTATTAGTAGTAGCAGTTCTACTTTTAGCAAATACCCTTTCTCACTGAATATGCTGATGGATAAATGATAAGTAAAGCTGGCTGCTTTGGACTAGATTTACTAAAACCTCATTTGGGAAAATATAGGTCCATTACAAAGTGTATGCCATAGTGAAACAGATTTTTCAGGTCTCTGAGTGAGGAATTTATGTACACATCTCAAGGCAAGGATTCATTCATTCTTCCACACTGTAATGTGGGAATAAATATTCCACTGTGATTTTAAAGTCGGTAAAATTATCCAGGTGGAGACTGAAATATAACTAGATTTATTAGACTGATTTCAAATTCATCTATGTAATAGGCCACTGCAATACCCATCATGTAAAAATGGTGTTCAAAATATAAATAACCATTGCTTTATTTAGAACCATTTCATACATCTTATAGTATTTCACCCTAGATGCCCCACATAAGCTTCTGTTAGGAATATTCCATGTCTCTATATTCGGCATTAATTTATCCAGTATCAGATATACAAATTGATAATCATAGTTCTTTTATCTTTGTATTTGTATATGTTTGTGTATGTGTGTAATTGGTAGAGGAACTATCAAAGAGGAAACTCCACCAATTAATTAATTAAGATTATTACTTACTTTTTACTTTACAGTCTTAGCCTGAGCTACCTTAGGCCATTGGGAGACTTTCCCATAGGTATACAAGGCAAAACTTGAACCCAGAATTTCTTTTTTTTAGTGTTGTTGTAATTGTTTATCCTTCATTTGCTTTTTTTTCCCTTTCTTTAAAAAAATGTATTTGTTTATTTTAGGTTTACAACATTCAGTTTCACAAGCTTTTGAGTTCCAAATTCTCACCTCCCATCTGTTACTCACTCCACAAGACAGCATGCAATCTCATATAGGCTGTACACATATATTCACATTAAACATATTTTTCACATTATTCACATTGCAAAGAAGAATTATAACCAATGGAATGAGCAATGAGAATTAAAACAAAACAAAACAAAACAAAAAAGAGGGAGCAAATAGTATGTTTTGATCTGCTTTCAGACTCCATAATTCTTTCTCTGGATGTAGATAGCATTTTCCATCATGAGACTTTTGGAGTTGTCTTTTAATCTTGCATTGCTGAGAAGAATCAAGTCTATCAAAGTTAGTCATCACACAATGTGGCCATAACTGTGTACAAATTTCTCCTGGTTCTGCTCCCCTCACACAGCATCAGTTCATATAAGTCTTTCCAGGTTTTTCTGAAGTCTGCCTGCTCATCATTTCTTAGAGTACAATAATATTCCATTAGATTCATGTATCATAACTTGTTCAGCCATTCCCCAATTGATGGGCATCCCCTCAATTTCCAGTTCTTGGCTACTACAAAAAGAGCTGTTATAAATATTTTTGTACATTTGGGTTCTTTGCTCGTTTGTATGATCTATTTGGGATACAGCCCTAGAAGTAGTATTGCAGGGTAAAAAGGTATGGACAATTTTCATAGCCCTTTGGGCATAGTTCCAAATTGCTCTCCAAAATGGTTGGTTCAGCTCACAACTCCACCAACAATGCAATAATTTTCCCACATCTTCTCCAGCATTTATAATTTTTCCTGTTTTGTCACGTTAGCCAATCTGACATGGTGACATGGTACCTCAGAGTTGTTTTGATTTGTATTTCTCTAATCAGTAGTGATGTAGAGCATTTTTCATATGACTATAGATATCTTTAATTTCTTCCTCTAAAAACTGCCTGTTAATATCTTTTGGCCATTTATCATTTGGGAAATCCAGAATTTCTTGATTCTTACTTTTGCTCTCTATGTACTAGTCCAGTGGTTCTCAACCTTCCTAATGCTGTGACCCTTTAATACTCTTATGTGGGAGTATCTGCATGTGGGCGGACCTGCCTGGAGACGGATAGAGGAGCGGTGTCTTGGTTCCTAAGACCATTGGAAATATGTGTTTTCTCATAGTCTTGGGCAACCCTTGTGAAAGGGTTGTTTGACCCTCAAAGGGGTCACGACCCACAGGTTGAGAACTGCTGCAAGACTAGTCAGTCAGTGTTCGGTCAGTAAGGATTTATCAGGTGCTTACTACATACCAGGTACTGTGCAAAACAAAGAAACAAAAAATGCCCACCATTAAGAAGTGAAATTCAATTTCATTTTATATTCAGTTCCAAATTCTTACCTTTCTCCACTCATTGAGGAGGCAAGAAAAAAACAAAACAGAACATATTGCAAACATCTATAGTCATGCAAAACAAATTGCCACATTAGTCATGTCTTAAAAAGAGAAGAAAAGGAGCTTCACTGAGCCCATGAAAGTAACTTACATTATAATAAAGACAACACATAAATGGTGAACTGAAAAGCATAGGAAGGAGAGAGAAGGCAATATGGGACTAGTCATGGTGGCTAAGTTCAGATAATAGGGGAAGGCAAGTCTGAGACCCTTCCACAAATTTGAGTTACCAATGGGAGAAAGACAAGACAAGAACTGAGATGAGGGAGGCAACTTAAGTATGATGACTAAATCTGTCATAATCTCTCAATGATCTGATAGTAGAAAACAATATAAATTGTTTAAATCAGGAAGAAGTTACTCAGGCTCTATTCCCACATTGAAAGTACAGAAAGAGTGGGGAGGCAGCAGAGCCAAGACAGCAGAGTAAGAGCAGAGATTTGTTTGAGCTCTCTCCCCCAAACCCTTCCAAATACCTGAAAGATATAACTGTAGCAGAGCCAAAATGGCAGAGTAAAAACAAGACCTCTGCAAAGTCTCTGGCTCCCACCACCTCCAATCATGTAAAAAAGAAAAAGAAATTACTCTGGACAAATTTAATGCTACTGCACCCACAAAGTAACAAAGAGAAACAAATCACACTGAAGGCAGCACAGCAGGCTGACAAGGAGGGTCTATCACACCAAACTGGGAGTGAAGCACAGTGCCATGTGAGCCACGCTGTTGTAGCCCCAAGGCAGGCCCAAACAGTGGCCCAGACTGGCCAGAGCAGACTTCAGGAGACTGAATCACCAGCAGCTGTGGCAGTTACCAGACTTTTCAGCCCATAAATGGCAAAAAGAAAGTAAAATGTCAGTCAGGAATTGGGTGGAGAAGAGCAGGGTCTAGCCCTTGCACCCAGGGCAGGAAGTGTCAGAGGTGACTGCAGTTGCTGCCACTTGGCTGCTTCCAGAGCTCCTGGCCTGCAGATTGTAGGGGAACCAAGTGAACATTCAGAGGGTAATCACTCTTGCTTTAACCTTCTTGGATCTGGATTGAGGTTGTGGTTCATGGTCGTGGGGTGTGTGGCCAGTGTGCCAGAACTAGTGGGGACTGCAGAGAGGGCACCCTCCTAATAGTTCTGGCAGCTGAAAAAACTACAGTGATTTGGGACATAGCTCTCTGCAATCTGGAAGCAGAGTTCTGCCTTGGCAAAGAGCTCAAAAATCAAGTAATGGGCTGGCATGATGAGCAAACAGAGGAAGCACAAACAGACTATAGAATCATTTTTTGGGGGACAAAAATGATCAAAGCATGGAATGGGAGGAAGACAATAAAGTCAGAACTCTAGCATCAAAAGATTCGAAGAAAAATATGAATCGGTTAAAGGTCATGCAGAAACTCAAGAAGGATTTTGAAAACCAAGTAAGAGAAGTGGAGGAAAAATTGGGAAGAGAAATGAGAATGAGGCAAGAAAATCATGAAAAGTGAATCAACAGCCTGTTAAAGGAGACCTGCCAAAATACTGAAGAAAATACCACCTTAAAAAGTAGACTAACCCAAATGGCAAAAGAGTCCTAAAAAGCCAATGAGGAAAATAATGCCTTAAAAAGCAGAATTGGACAGAGGGAAAAATGAATTTCAAAAACTAACTGAAGAGAATTATTAGATAGGAGGAAATGGAAGCTAATGACTTTATGAGAAATCAAGACATCATAAAACAGATGTGTCTCCTAATTATACCAAAATAGACAACAATGTAACAGGTGCGACATGTGCAGCTATATCCCTTTCCCCATCTATATTTTCCATTTGGATAGGTTCTCCCACACAACACAAAGTATTAGGAGTTGAAAGAAAAGACATCAAACATGCATATACTGGCATTTTAATCAAGGTAAGCAGGGGAAGGAGATGCAAAATAAAAAAGAGCTCAGGGAGGACATAACTCATAGATATAAGAAGTGGCATAGATCTAGGACTCAAGGGCCTGCAGAAGCTATCTAGTCCAACCACCTCATTTTACAGATGAGGAAACTGAGGCTCAATGATTTTAAATTATAGTATTAGGGTGATATAAAGTATTTGTCTTCTTAAAATAATATTAAGCATGCCCAGTATGCTATAGCCTACTTTGTCATCGTTGTTTATGTCATTTAAACTAGGCACTTTCCTCAAAACATGAATGATCTATTCTCTAGGTATTATGAATTCACATTTTTCAGATAAAAAAAACTGAGGCTTGAAAAAATTATGTAACCCATACTAGGGCACACTACTGCAAATTGTTTGAGCTAGAATTCACACCTAAGTCTCTTGACTTCAAATTCAAGATTCTTCCCACTAAAACATAGCCATCACTCTGCTTAGGTACAACAGTATTTCCAAATAATCTTCGAAAAGAAAAAAAACATGCAAATTGCACACATATACATAGTTTGCTAGGTAGACACAGCTATAATAGGAAGCATAATAGTATTATTGGATTATAAATTTAGAGACAGAAGGAAGTTAGGTATCAATCAGTCCCACCTCCTTATTTTACAGATGAGGAAACTGAGGTCCGGTATATTTAAATAAGTTGCTCAAGGATGCAAATGGAGGATTTTTAATTTAAATTTGGAAAGGAGACTTAGGTGTCATCCAATCCAACTGCCTCACTTTGCAGTTTAGGAAATTGAAGACCAGAGAGGGAAAGATACTTACAAAAGAGCCATTGTGTTCGGAATCAGAGTTGGGTTGCAAACCCAAATCCTCTAATTCCATATCTGCCACTTTTCTTCCCATACTAAATTTCCAATAACAGAGACAAGCTTTATAATTTGGTATCAGGCAGCATGACACGTACAATGGGGGACAGAAAAAAATCCTGGATCTATAATAAGAGGACCTGGGTTCGAATAACTAGACCTGCTCTTACTATCTATTTGACCTTTGGCTAGTCACTAAACTTCTCTGGGGCTCCAGTTTCTCATTTCTAGAAGAAGTGTTTAGGATTTCTAAGATAGTGGTGAGTCAACTTTCCTTATCATAATACTCCCTCCCCAGTACCCTCACTTTCAACAGTGTCCACTAATGGCAACAAATCACTGAAGTGATCTGAAGCAATCCTGAGGATACTTCCTTTATTGCTATGAAATGAAGGCAGTAAACATTTACTTGGTGCCAATGAGAACTACAGAGGAGTCAGAATTACCTCATGGGAGATGTTTTAAGGCATAGGATTATGGAATTTGAGTGATGAAAGGGCCTTCAGAGACCTCCAATTGGAGCTATGCCAAAAATAAATAAACTTATCTCTTCAGTATCCCTGAGAAGTGGTCATAACATCAACTTCCCTGCCCTGCCCTGCCCTCCCCTCCCCTTCCCTTCTCAAAATTATTGTTTGCGTACCCTATGCTAATTGCTCCCAGGGCTTTGGGGGAAATCACACAGAGGTGGAAAGAAGCCAGGAGGTATAGCTTCTATATGTTCCTTGGCATCTATTTACCAAAGAATTGGCAGTTAATTCCGTGGTTAAAGATAAAAATAAAATACACATTCTCCTGGAATATGGAAAGTATTTATTTAGGTAATACATACAAATCTGTAAATGATTGATAATTGAGCCTTTATTGCAAAGCGTTTTTCATGAGGAAAAGGCACTGGGAACATGAATGGAAGCATGACCAAAACTGGGGAAGTATCAGAAAGGATTTGGGGAGATGAATAAAAGAAAAAAAAAGACTTAATTCACAGTTTTACTTAGGGACATTTCTGTTTACTTGTAATTTTTTTAAAGTAATGTATAAGCCCAGGCTCTAAGGCATTTACAGAGAAATAACAAGAATCAGGATGACCAACAATCAAACAATAAATCAATTTAATAAAAGAAATATAAATAAAAAAATTAAATGAGTAAAGAAATGTAAAAGAGGAGCAAATTGTAAATAAATAAAATAAGTAAAAGAAAACCATTCATAGATAGGTATATTGACAAGTACAAATGGAAGAGGTCTGTCAGTGAAAGCACTGGGATAACAATGTAATATTTAAAATAACATGGGCTAGGTGGAGGTCCATATTTATTAGAGTTGAGTATCTCTTGTAGTCAGTGTGAGTTAATTCCATTCTAGGTGCAATCATTTCCCTTCCTGTCCAGTGCATGTCACATTTCACCTTGATGGAGAAAGACATTCTATATCCTTAAATATCTATCAAATCACCCATAGATTCACTATTTATATTTGCATTTCCTGCTCTAGAGCACCATTAAAACAGCCATTTATAATATCAAGAAGGGCAGTAGCTATTACACTAATTTGTGAGTGTCGTCTTGGCCAAGAAAAATGAAAACCTATCTTGTCCAAATCTCTATTGATATACGTAGCTTAATCTTTGGACATACCAAAGCACTACATAGATACAGCATTCACTGAAAAAACAAATTATTTGGAGCCATGAATTGAGTGATTTCTGAAAGGTTGAGTATGTCAGTATGGGAAACTTAGCTATAAAATGGATTTAAAATCCAGTTTTACATTTTTGTAAGAGTTAATTATTTAAAATTTCATTCTGGATTTGGAGTAAGAGGACCTGGGCTTAAATTCTATCTCTGACACTTACTACTTACATAACTCGTGGTAAGATATTCATTTTTCTGGGCTTTACATACCTAATTTTTAAAATGAAAGTGATTTTATACTAGATGACCTCAAAGATTCCTTCTGGCTCTAAATCTGTTCCAATTTCATAAATGAAAAGCAATTCAACAGGCATTTGTAAAGTGCCTGCTAGGTGCCATGTTCTTTGCTAGACATACAAATGCAATAAATTAAGGAAGCTCTGATGCATAACAAATCTCTAACAGACTCAACTTCGGGCTTTATTTTTTTGCCTCTTTTGACATACTCTCAGCACTCACACATCACTAACCCCATTTTGCACATGCTTTATCATTGATTCTATCTTGATTATTTTGTTGGGGACATTATTTCATGAAGAAATTCAACAACAACAACAAAAACTTTTCAATTTGCAATAGCATAGCTAAAAATCTGAATTGACTTGGTCATTAACTTTTTAGAAAAATTTCTATGAAGAGAGCATTTTATTTTAATTTGTTTCTATACTTGTAATAAATTAGCCATGAATAAAAGAACGATAGAGTTGATTTGGGGATGCCTAAACAATATCCCTTTCTCCATATCCTAAATTTTAATCACAATTTCTTCTCTTTCAGTTCACATCATGGAGACAAGTCTTACCTGATATCTACCTTCAATCAGGCTCTGAGAGTTTTTACCCCTTTGCCTCATCTATATCTTACAGGTACTGTCAGAGTCATGTAGTCATAGAACCTTTGAGTTGGAATAAAACTTAAAATAGATAAATCTCTGTCCAAGTCACTAATTTCTTCAATCCTGGATCTATTCTATCTAGGCAAAGGCCTCTTCTTCCTCTGGAAAATAGAAACTTCACAAAATCCATCAATCATCTTCTGCTCAATTAGGGAGATCAATTACTTTTGATACATATAGAGTTCATTATTTCCTCTAACAGAAAAAGCAAAGATAGTATAGTACTATCTGTTCAATGAAACAATTCTCTCTTGGTTTTTACTCCCAGATATCTGCCCTGCACTCATAGTTTGCTGACACCTATGCCTTAGCCTCATGGTTGTCTTTTTTTTTTTTTAAAGCTCTGTTTCTAAAATCCACATTTTCATTTTCCATATTATTTTGTTATTCATCGAGCTAGAAAATGCCTTTTCCTAATCTAACTATATGTTCCATTAAATGTTTGGAAACTTCAAGTTATTGGAAATTTACTGTATACTATGAACTATTTAGAATTCATCAAGCAGCACATAATAGTTTCAATTTGTCTAAAGACGGCACCGACCCAGAGACAATTCTCTGCTCAGTGTAAGTCAGCAAAAATGACAGCTATAATGATTGAACCAAAGTAAATGTCATCATGCCAGTCACAAGCTCATAAAGCTTAGAATGTTCCTGTCCTGAAACTGAATTCTGGGATGTTAAACCAGAATTTCTCTGAGTTCAACTTTTAAGACTTTTTTCTTTTTAATTCCTTCACAATAGGGACTGTTCTACTTTCTATTTGCATCCTCAGTGTTGAAATCACAGTAAATAATAGAATGTTTTATTCATTCATGATCTAAGCATTTCTTGATATCAGCCATCCATGGTCCATTAAGCAAAACTAATGATTTTGGATGATTCCCAGTACAACTCTCCTTCCTACTGGTCAAGGGTAGAAAACTGGAACCTTTGTGGTACATTAAAATAACATGAATGTTCAGTGCTGTAAAAGAATAGCTTCTTCACCAAAAAGTACTGTCTTTCTCAAACTCACTGTTAAGGGGCCCCAGAACTTGTTTTCTTGAGTTGACATATTTTCCAGAATTATGATTTTCTAATTGACACCACTGTGGAAGTAGACTTAGTAAAGATGGAAATGAATTTAGCCTTTCACAGGATACATTCATCTTTATTTAATGCATTGTTTCATGGTGTTTTATAGTGCTTTGTTTTTAATAAGTTGTATAAGAGCATAGTGTAATAGAAAGATTTAGAGACACAGCTCCTTGATTTAAATCCTGGTTTTGCCACCTCACTACTTGTGGCAAAGAAACGTGGTTGGGATTTTAAAAGTATGCTAGGGATCATTGCAGCCCAACTCACCCTAAAGCCACACATCACACTACTTGTGTGATGTTAACATTTACGTGACATGGACTATCTGGCCCTACACTTTCTTCATTTGTAAAATGAAGTGGTTGGACTAGATGGTCTCTGAACTCCTTTTTTTAACACTAAATGTGAAATCTTATTAACTGAACAGCAAAAATACCAAAATATTGAATTGAAGCCTATCCTTGAGTTGCTTGTTTCCCTATTATTTTTGCATCATTTGAATTAAATAAGGGTTTACATACATTTAGCATAAATACAGATTTCACTAAATCTCTAATTCAAAGACATCTGCATTATAAAAGAAATATTTTTCATTTTTGAAGGTGATTCCCACCCCCCCAATACCACTGGATGAAATGAAAGAATGACATTAATTTGGAGCTTTGGGGGATGTTTTCTTTCTCTCTTATGCATACTCACAGATAGCTATGGCGTTGTGGTGAACTAGGCTTTTATTCTTCTAAATATCTGACATTTTCTTTTTTATGGACACTGGATTTACATTAGACATTACGCAAGTTTGAACATATTTCTTCCTTCTAAACATGAAAGTTAAACATAAAATTAGGTCTTGTATTCTGATAAATAATGATATTCAAAAGTTAAGGAGACAGGATGAAAGGTTTTCTGAGGACATATCACCCCCCCCTCAAAAAAAAAAGAACAGGAGTATTTAGAGTAGATTTTCAAAATCAATTTTATTATTTTTTCTAACAAACATATATTCTCTCCCTCCAAATATACAAATTGAAAAGAAATTTAAGAAAGAAGAAAGGAAACAAAGAAAAGAAAGAAAACATAAAATCCTTATAATAATTATGCTTAGGTAAGCAAAGTAAAACAAAGTCCCTCACTGACCATTTCAATAGATGGATATGTAGATAGGCAGGTAGGTAGGTAGGTAGGGAGAGACAAAGAGAGAGAGAGAGAAAGAGAAAGAGAGAGAGAGAGAGAGAGAGATGGATAAATAGAAATAGATAGATATTGATATTATATGTAAATGGATATATTTTATCATTTATATTTTGAGTTTATTGCCTCTCTGTCAGGAGGTAGATAGTTTCTTCATCTTTCATGCTCTGAAACTGAAGTTCATTACTGCATTGATTAGAGTTCTAAAATTTTTCAGATTTTTTTTTACAATGTTCTCATTGTATAAATTGTTCTCCTACTGCTACTCACAACCCTCTATTAGTCCATACTTTTCCAAATTTCCCGTGAAAGTATACATTTCATCATTTCACATAATAAAATATTATTTTATTGCATTTGTCCAAGTTTACCTGATAAGCCAAATAAATTGGCTTCCCAGATTAGGAAAGATTTGTCAAACCACAATTTGTTATGAAAAAAGAAAAAAGATCCTCTGTTTTTAGTGAACTGCAAGCTTTATATGAATTAACAGTATAATATAGAAGTCGAAGAAGTTACTGTAATTTCATGACACTTCAAAAGATTCATAGGTTTCCAGAAATAAGGAGTTAAAATCCCTCATTATTATGACTTTAAAAGGAAATTTTAAAAAAAGAAGAAATGTGGTTGGGATTTTAAAAGTATGCTAGGGATCATTGCAGCCCGACTCACCCTAAAGCCACACGCCTTGTAGAGCAATGGCCCTGTGGGTCATGACCCCTTTGGGGGTTGAATAGGGTCATTTAACACCATCAGAAAACACGTATTTCTGATGGTCTTAGGAACCAAGACACCACGCCTGTATCCATCTCCAGGCAGGTCCGCCTACATGCAGATATGCCCACATATGAGTATTAAAGAGTCACGACATCAGGAAGGTTGAGAACCACTGTGAGAAAAGAATAGTTTTCTACCTAGTTTGTTTAGGATAAAAGATACTGACTCATTGGAAACAAGAAAACTCACTATAAAAATTTTGAATACTTCTGATGGCTGTGATGCCACTGATTAAGAGAGGAAAAAACCTCATCAACTTATAACCTAGATAACTTTTTTAAGAGTCTTGGACCATTGAATCCATATTTCAAGTGCCCTTATAAATTCAAGTACCTATACCAAATTAATTTTAATTCAGTTTGTAATGATTGTCTAACACCCATTCTGAAAACAACAACAACTATTATTCCAGAGTTCAGGTACTCTGTTTATTTGAAAAATTAAAGTATAACTCTGAGCCCCCACACAGGAGGTTTACTTTAAAATCCCTCAGTTGACACAATTAGCCAATTAGCTGGAGAGTATGAGGAAAGAGAACAAGCACTTATTAGGTTCCTTCTGTGTTACAGGCATTTTATTGATATTACCCCCATCCTCTCCATAAAGCCTTTCCTGTTGAAAATTACAAAAGAGTTAAGTAAAATTTAGCCACACATTCACAATACCTGATGCTATATACACTATTCTGAAGCCACAGAAACTTATATCTCTACAAAGAAGAGAAAGATGTTTTTCATCATCTGTTCTCCAGGATAAAGACTGGTCATTGAAAATAATTGGGGTTCAACAGTCTTTTAGTCATACTTAATTTACATTATTGTAGCTGTGTATATTGTTCTTCATTTCTATTTTCTATACTCTCTGTCAGGACTTACCATGTTTCTAGGAATTATTCATACCTATTGATGATATTTTACAGTCATATGATATTGCATTTATATACCACAATTTGTACATCCTTCCTCCAGTTAATTGTCACCAACTTGGTTTCCAATTTTTGTTACCACAAAAGTGCTGCTCTTAATATTTTGTTACACATAAGGGTTAATCAGTTGCACTCTGGATTGATCTGACTGTATGGGGAATGTTATGTTCAATTCTGGGTCTAAAATTAGAAGGGCCACTGAAAAGTTGTAGTAGTTTCTAAAAAGGTCAGCCATAAGACAAAGAGGAGACTGGAAAACAATGTAAAATGAAAGTCAGTGAAAGGAATTGAGGATGTATAGTCTCTAAAAATCTCTTTGAATATTTGTAAGTCATGTTGAAGAAAATATTCTGGGTCCAAAACATAGAACTAGGACTGAGAGATCTCAGTGTAAGATCTATGTAACAATTACAGCTACCTGAAACTGTAATGCACTGCTTCATAAGAATGTTAGTTGCCCATCACAAGAAGTATTTAAGCAGAGAATGTATGACAACTTGTCAAATAAACTATTTGGGGGATTCAAGCTTCAAGTTGCAGTTTTATTAACTGACCTCTTAACACCACCTAAATATAAGTTTCTCTTATTATAAAACATAGAAAGCAATGAAAGAAAAGTGGAATAATAGTTTTAGATGGCTAAACAATTTCTCCCCAAAAACCAAACAGTGAGTCAGTTCTTTATCTTCCAATAAAACAAAGAGAAGTAGGGAATAAAATTTCTACCATATCCAAGATATTAAATCTCATGAGGTCAGATATAATTTTTGTTATACTTGTTGGTAAATAAGCTACAAAGATACTATGCCGGTACCTTTGGTTTCACCCTAAATTTCCACAGTTCTTAATTGCATCATTTTTCCAGCTTTATAAAGGGAAAATTTGCCTTTTACCTGAAATTCATCACTACAAAGATTTCTTATTATATGCCCATATGATATGCCATGTACTAAGGGCATGAAAAGACTCCTAAAAAGTGGATCTTGTTTTCAAGGATGTTATTGATTGTTATTTAATTGGATACGTAAAATGTGAATAAAATAGTATTTTAATAGTAGGATATGATAAGAGTAAAGATGTGTTTCAAGAAAAATGTTATTAAAAATTGGAGAGAGAGGGATAGTCTGGCTAAAAAATGAAAGGGTTATGAGAGAGGCTGTGCCTAAAAAGCCCTTAAGGAAGAAAGATTCAAGCGTCGCAGATAAAGAAAGTTATGTATACCAGGCTTTAGGACAGCCTAGGAAAATACATGCTAAATGAAAAAGACCATAGGATATGAAAGTGTAGCTGGTAGTCTAGTGTGCCTGGAGCATAAAATGCATGAATAGAGGGAAATAAGGGAGGAAAACGTGGTTAACTTACAATTGTGAAGAACCTTCCAAGTAAAGTGTATGGAGAGTTTTTATTTTATAATATGAACAATGAGAAGCCACTAAAGGCTTTTAAGCAAAGAATGACAACCATGCATTCAGCAAAGTGTCATCCCATTGTTGTGCTTAACAAGAAAAGCCAATAGGGGATGCTGTGAAGAGAATGCTGAGCCTGGAATCATAGCAGACCTGAGTTCAAACCTGGCCTCATATATTACTAAGCTGTATGATGCTGGATAAATCACTTAAATGTTGTCTGTTCCAGTTCCTTTATCTCTAAAAATAAGGACTGTTGCGAGGATTAATTTTTTTAAAAAGATTATTTTTGTAATAGCACTTTGCAAATTTTAAAGTGGTATATACATATCAGGTATGGATTATAGCAAAATTAGACAGACTCACAAGTGATTGATCGGCTTAGTCTAAGAGTGAGTCTGTCATATTGGAACATGTCTAGGGCAATATATCAGGGATCTATGCATATTCTTTGGATTTGTACTATTATCAATGACTTGGGAAAAGGGAAAAGTTTATCTTTGTTTGATTTTCAAACAGCATAGTGCTTGCAGGGCTAGCTCACACATTGGGCAACAGAGTCACAATTCAATAAGTTCTTAACAACTTAAAGTTTCAATCTTCCCCTAAGTAGATTGTATGGTCAATGTGATATAAGCAGCTGCTATGAATATACAATTATATTTTAAGGATTGAATCACAGAGTATAATAAGCACTCTTCACTTAAAACTAAACCAGTATAACACTTATTCTGCACACTAGGACAAGACAAAACATCATTATAGAAATAAAGAAAACCAAAGCTTAGCAGAGTAATAGAACTATTTACATATATCACCAGACCAGGGAGCATCTGCAAAAGTCTTTCCCATGGGTGAGCCCCTCATGAGTGATTCCCCCCAAGGCAACATCAGTCTTCCAGAATATATAATTTTCAAACAAAGACTTGGCACCTGATTGGCTCAGTGCAGAAAGGCATGAAAGCCCATGTGACTCAGTGCCTTATTGGCTCTATGTGACTAAGCATAGGATGTGCCATGGCCATGAACTAGGCCAGAGTTCAAAGGAGCAAGACATCCATGATTGATAAGGCAAAATATCTGTGTAACTTTAGACCTGGGAACACAATTCCTGTTCCAATGAGAAAAAGGAAACACTTGTACCTATAAATGTACAGGAAAGATCGTTATATTCCATTAATCCTCCACAGACACATTAAGTATCTGAAATGAAAGTACAAATTAACTACTTCATTGCAGCTGTGCATACTTAAAAATTATCTATAAAATCAAAATAAATAAATTTTAATCAAGAAACCTTTTCCCCCATTTCCATGTATTTAGGAATAAAGTAAGGAAAACATCATGCTGGAAGAAAACAAATGACATTGTATACTAACTTAGCAAGATAGAGTATTAGTTTTACCGTTTCAAATAATTTTATTAGGTTCTTCTCCAGTGAGTAGTTATTGTGTAACATAGAATGCTTCTTCAGAAGATAAGTTTATAGACCATCAAACCTTATTATGTGCTACATGGGAAAATGAACTGACCGGCACAAGGCAGAACGTCTAAGTGTTGAAAAGATTATCCAGTAAGGAAGAGTCATTGATCTACCTTTTAGTAATATAAACACACCAAGTTTAGTGATATATAAATTTCTTTTTCTGTGAGTTAAAAACAAAACCAAAAAACCCTAACAAAAACCACCTGACTGATGAATAGATCATGGCTAAAGGTATTTTTTCTCATTTCAACACAACTTTTCTTTCTTTTTCTTTTCTTTTTACTCCCCAGAATAGATAAAATCAAGATTTTTTTTTAGCATCTATAAAATCAAAGTGGCATTATTTGACTTCCAGGCTAAAAGAATTCCGTAAAATAAAAATATAAACCTTGAATAGATATCATCAATACTTTTTTGATGTTATTCCTCAAAAATTTGGAAGTCACAAAGAAAATTATTCAAACTCAGTGAAGTAACTTTTCATCTTTTCATGGACGACATGTAATTATGTATTTGACACTGTGTGTTACTATGTTATGAAAGACTGTTAGAGCTTTTATACCAGAAAATCCCCACTATCCTCCTTGAAAACTGTCCTATACGCGTTGTTGATAAGGCCTTTTAAAACTTGAATTTTACCTAGTCTAGTCAATGTTGGATAATAATAGAAGAAAAAAAAAGAAAAAGGAGGAGAGAAAAGTGGTAACTGAGAGTGGCCTGTTACCTTTTGGTTGTGGAGATGGGTAGGGGTAGAGTAGGTACCCAAACTAAAAGAGTCTTGAACAAGACACTGCAATGTGCATTTATCGCCAATTTGGGAAAGGAGGAACTAACATAAGATCAAAACTAGAGAATAGAAAGACAAATCCAAGATATCAGATAAGAGGGCCCCCCCCAAAAAAAACACTAAAAGAAAACATACAAACAAAAAAAAAAACCTAAATTCTCCAAGATTTCTCACTAAACAATTTTTTAAATGACAATCAAATTTGGAGCAATAGCGTGAAAAAGGTCAGGATGGGACATTTTTCAAGCCTAAGGCAACTTAAGCAGTAAGCAGGAGAGGCCTGTGATGCCAGGGGGGAGGTAAATCCTGAGTGAACATTCCACAGCTCCAGCAGCAAGGGTTGGAGGCAACTGTAAGAGCAGCATCAGGAGCTCTCAGCATAAAGAGAGTAAGAGAGTTGGACAACTGGTAAGAAAGATTACAGGGAAACCTCTGCTGTTATTCAGTTCAGCTGAATTGGCAACTATATCACCCATATAGAATTCTTGGGTATAGTTCCAGGGTAGAGAGGAAAGCTTATGGTCAGTCACAAGGGAGCTAGGATCCTGGGCACTGTTCCAAGGTAAAGAGGACCACTAGCACTTCTGGCTACAGGAGAGCAGGGCACCTGGTCATACTTCTAGGATAATGAGGTGAACTAATGCTTGTACATGCAGGGAAAAAAAGTCCCTTCCTTGGTAAAGACCAAAGTTCAGAGCAAGGAAGGAGAGACCACGCCTCTCAAAAGATAAAACAAACTTGGAGTAAGCAAAAACTTCCAGACCCTCAAAATTAACTCTGAAAACAGAAGCACAAAAAGGATGACTCTTGGGATAAGGACTCCCTACCACAAGGTAAGTAGAGGCCAACATTCCCATAAAGGTGAAAGTTAAGAAATAGACAGAATAAATGAACAAAGAACAACAACAACAAAGAATTTAACCATAAAAAGTTAATATATTGGCAGTGAAGACCAAGAAACAAGCTGAGAAGAAGATAATAGTGCAAGAACTGTTACAAACAAAACAGCAAAGAAAAAAATCTAAGTGAACCCAAATCCAAAGCAAAGATTCAAAGAATAGTGTCAGCTCCTGACAAGCTGAAAAAGAATTCCTGGAAGAGCTCACAAAGAATTATAAAAATCAAATAAGAGTGATGGGAAAAAAGTAAGTGATGCATGAAAATTTTGAAAAGAAAGTAAACAGCTTGATAAATGAAGCACAAAGAATACTGAGGAAAAGAACTATAAAAACTGAATAGAAAGAGGTACAGAAAGAGTCCAAGATGGTAGGAAGTTGTGAGAACTCTCCCCAGTTGTACTCAGAAATGATGTTAAGTCAGTCCTCTGAACAGATTCTTAAGTGACAGAACCCACAGAGAAGTAGAGTGAAACAGTTTTCCATCTTAAGATAACTTAGAAGGATTTCAGGAAAAGTCTGTCTCACTTGGGTGAATCCTGATCCAGGCAGGTTAATGCAAGAGCACTTAGCCTCTGAATGGTCACTTGGCCTCACTGCAATCTGCAGTCCAGGAGCTTTGAAGCAGCCACATGGAGGCAGCTGCATGGCTGCCGCTTCTGCCACTTCTGGCTCTGGGGGGAGAGGGCCAGACCTGCTCCTCCATCCCCCCCAAATTCAGCCAAGTTCCACTGACCTATCACTTTGTCTTTGGCATTTATGGGTTGAAAATTCTGGAAACCATCACAGCTGCTGGTGATCCACTCTCCTGAATGCTCCAGCCCTGGCTGGTCCCAGCCACCTTAGGGCTAAAACTGCGGGTTCACACTGGGCTTTGCTCTGCTCCCAGAAGCCTATGATGAATCCTTCCTGTCCACCTGCTGGGCTGCCTTCAGTGGGAAAGTTTCTCTGTAACTTTGTGGGTTTTGGAGCTCTAGAATTTGTTTAGAGTCATAGTTTATAGATATTTTAGGTCATTATGGGGGGAGCCAGAGAGTTTTCCTGCTTCTCCACCGCCATCTTGACTCTGCTCAAGCTTGAGGCTTTTAATATTTTTTCCCTGGGGATTTCAGAATTTGATTATGATATTTTCCTCATAGGAAATCTTTTAAGTGGTAATAGATGGATTTTTTTTTCTGTTTCTATTTCCCCTCTCTGCCGATCTATCCTTGTTCTAATGCTTCAGTAAATTTTTTTAAATTTTTTAATAAATTATTTAATTTCTTGTTTACATCACTCATTTCCACAAGATTTTGAGTTACAAATTTTCTCCCCATCTTTCACCTATCCACTACCTCAAAACAGCCATCCCATTGTATAACCCCTCCCCCAATCTGCTCTCTATTATGTCCTCCCCCTCACCCCTCTGAATTTCCAATAGGGCAGAATGGATCTCCCTACCACAGTGCCTGTATATCTTAGTTCCCAGTTGGATGTAGTTAATAATAATAATTATACACACACACACACATATTTATATATTCATATATATATATACATATATATATATATATACATACACACATACATATTTTTAACATTTGATCATAGAACTTTGAATTCTAGATTCTTTCCCTTCCTCCCTCGTCACCCACCCCCACTGGAAGGACAAGCAATTAAATACAGGCTGTACATGTGTAATTACGCAGAACATCTCCACAGAGGGCATATTGTGAAAGACTGATTATATGTCCCTCCATCCTATCCACCCCAACCCCATTCTATTCTCTACCCTGGCCCTGTCCCTTTGCAGAAGTGGAGCACAATTCTCTTTAATGATTTTTTAATTATTTTATCAATATTCTTTTTTATCATAACTTTCTATTAGTGTGATTAGTTTTATATTTTCTCTTGATATATTCTCCAAATCTATCATTTTTATTATAAGATGTTTCACTTTTTCTTCTATTTTTTCATTATTTATATTTTGCTTAATTGTTTCTTGATCTCTTATAATTTTGATGGCTTCACTTTGCCCAGTTCTAATTTTAAAGGTATCCCTTTCTTTCTTAAGATTCTAGACCTCCTTTTCTAATTGGTTGATTTTCTCTTTCATACTGTTCTTGTTTTTCTTTGTTTATTTTTGTTGTTGTTGTTGTTTTTCTTCCATCTCAGTCATTTGGTTTTTAAAGTCTTTTAAAAGATCTTCTATGAATTCTTTTGGGGCAGGTATTCATTTGACATTACTCTTTGGGAATTACTCTTAATATCCTCCTCTGAAGATGAACCCCAGTCACCTCTATTCCTCTAATAGTTTTCTGTGGTTGGATACTTTCTCCTTTGCCTGTGATTTTGTTGTTGTTGTTGTTGTAATAGCATAATTTATCACCTCTAGCCCTGGTGTGAGAGAAATGGTGCCTTTTGCCCCATATCTTCAGTTCTCCCCTTTAGCCTGAAACTAAAGGCAAACCTCTAACCTATTGTAAGTGCCTACATCCAGGGATTTTCTGCCCCACTGCTTCTGCACTCACTGGGTATGTGCTGGTTCCTCCTTACCCCCACTGCTCTTCACAAAACTGGTGGGTTTCGCATTTTTGTCAGCACAGGTTCCTTTCATCTTCCTGGGCTCAGATGCTGAACTCCTCCCACTATTCTGGGGATAAAGTTCCTGTGGCTTTGCCAAGACAGCCTCTCAAAGCAATTAATACCAGGACTTGCTCCTTGTTATTTAAGTGACTTCTCTTGTTATTAAAATGGAACCTAGTCTGGAGGTGTTTACTCTTCACTGGGACCAAAAAAAAAAAATCCTGAGATTTTTCTTCTTATCTCAAATTGTCCCAGAAAGACACCAGTTGTGCCTTTATTCTTATTTATCTCCACCCACACCTTGTTCACTCTACGGTGCTATTTTAACTCTTTTGTGGGGAAAAATCTTGGGCACTTGGAATTTTCTGACCTACTCTGCCATCTTCCCAGAGTCCTCTCACATATACCTTTTTCCTCAGTGGTACATGACATCTACACAAAAATTTACCATGTATTAGGACATAAAAACCTTACAATCCAATGCAGAAAGACTGAAATATTAAATGTTTCCTTTTAGATAATGATGCCATAAAAATTACATGTAATAAAGGGCCATGGAAAAATAGACTAAATAATAATTAGAAACTAAATAATCTGATTCTTAAAAAAAATGAGTGGGTCAAACAACAAATCATAGAAACAATCAAGAACCTCATTCAAGAAAATGACAATAATTAGACAACACAACAATCTGAAACTGAGTTGGTACCTCAGAGTTGTTTTAATTTGTATTTCTCTAATCAATGGTGATTTAGAATATTTTTTCTTATGACTATAGATAACTTTAATTTCTTCATCCAAAAACTACCTATTCATATCCTTTGATCATTTATCAATGGGGAATGACCTGTAGTCTAATAGATTTGACAAAGATTGGCTAACATGACAAAACCAGAAAATGATAAATATGGGAGAAGATGTGGGAAAATTGGAACACTAAGGCATTGCTGATGGAGTTGTGAACTGATCCAACCATTATGGAAAACAATTTGGAACTATGACTAAAGGGCTATATAACTGTGTATACTCTTTGATCCAGCAATACCATTACTAGGCCTGTATCCAAAAGAGATCATAAAAATTGGATCATTTTTTATAGCAGCTCTTTTTGTGGTGGCCAAGAACTGGAAAGTGAAGGGATATCCATCAATTGGGGAATGGCTTAACAAGTTGTGGTATATAGATGTAATGAAACACACTTATTCCATAAGAAATGGTGAGCAGGTAGATTTCAGAAAAACCTAGAAAGACTTGCATTAACTGATGCTGAGTGAAGTGAGAAGAATTAGAACACGGTGCACAGTAACAATAACATTGTGTGATTTCTCACTTTATTAGACTTGGCTCTTTTGAGCAATGCAGTGTTCTAGGACAGTTCTAAGGGACTTATGATGGATGTTACTGTCCATAACTAGAGAAAGAACTATGGAGTCTGAATGCAGATGATAGAATACTATTTTCTCTTTTGTGATTGTTATTTTTTTTTCTCATAGTTTTCCCCCTTTGTTCTGATTCTTCTTTCACAGCATGACCAATGTGGACATGTGTTTAATGTGATCATATATGTATGACCTATGTCAGATTGCATGCTGTCCTGGAGAGGGATAGTAGAGGGAGTAAGAAAACCTTAAGAGTCAAAATCTTTTAAAGTGAATGTTGAAAACTAAAAATAGATAGATAGATGATAGATGGACAGATTTTTTTTTAAAGAACAATCTCTGATCAAGGGACTTACATTGTAATGAAGAAGACAACACAGAAAGCATTATCCAACATTATATTGTGCTTTAAGATTGGCAAAGTGGAAAAGACCATCAAGTCTGCAGCTTGCTTCTGAAGTAGTCTCGGGGCATGGAAATGGTCCCTTAATACCTTATCCGCAGCTGGTCAACAGTCTCACAGTCTCTCCCTTGCTGTCCCTGCCACATGTGGAAAATGCTGGCAGTCATTTCACGGATGCTGATGGGCACCTCCCACAATCCAGGACTATCTAGTGAGGCTAGAAAAGTGCTATTGCTAGCCTGTGACTTTGCAAATGATTCTCTGTTTGATATTAAGAAATGTAAGGTTCATCAGTTTAAGGAAGGCCTTCCCACCACAATTTTCACTAGAGAGGAAGGACTGAAGTATTATAAAATCATGCAGACTGTCCTTTTGGTGAAATTGAAAACAAATCAACTGTATAAGCAAAATATCATCAGTAGTTTCTGCCATTTGTCTGACGGTCAGGAAGTTTGTTGTATGGGGTTTAAAACTGGTCTAAATCCTAGTGATTACAACCTTTCAAGTTCATGACTTTTCCTACACCCATGCACGTCATGTTTGAGAAGTCTTTGCACAGCTTATTGGATGAAAAGGGGGATGTGTTAAAGGAAAGGGAAGATCAATGTCCGTGTATACCAACAACTTTTATGGTGGCAATGTCATTGTTGGAAATCAGGTACCTTTGGGAGCTGGTATTGCCCTAGCCTATAAGAACAATGAAGAATGTGAGATCTGTTTGACTTTTGATGGAGATGGTGCTGCTAATCAGGGTCAGATATTTGAAACTTACAATATGGCAGCTTTGTTGAAATTGTCTTGTATTTTCATTTGTGAAAATAATTGTTATGGAATGGGAACTTCTTTAGAGAGAGAAGCAGCCAGCACTGACTTGAAAAAGAGGAGACTATTCCTGGAATAAAAGTACATGGGTATGGATGTTTTGTATGTCCCTGAGGCAACAAAATTTGCCACCACCTAAGTAGATCAGGAAAGGTCCCATACTGATGGACATATTGTTATCATGGACACAGCATGGGTTACCCTGGACACAGCCTGAAATACCCATGTTTCATTTATCCGGAAGAAATTTCAGGAAATGAGGAAGAAGAGTGACCCTGGCATGTTTTTCAAGGATAGAATGGTGAACAACAACCTTGCCAGTATTTAGGAATTAAAGTAAATTGATGTTGAAGTAAGGAAAGAGATTGAGGATGTTGCCCAGTTTGCTATAGTTGATCCAGAGACACTTTTTGAAGTTCTAAGTACAAATCAGTGGATCAAGTCCAAATCTGTCAACTAAAAGGAAATATGTGTTGCAACTTATATAAGGAACTTTAATTGAACTTTAACTTTAATGGAACTTTATCTTGTCAATTTTAAGAAACTAATTGTTGGGTTTGAAAATTGTTCGGTTTAAAAAAAACATTTTGAATTGTCATCAGAAGATACTAAACATATGTGTTAAATTCAAGAGTAACTAGTTACCTCCATGATCTATTTGTGTATTATGTTAAGTATTTTGTCAAAGGAAAAGAACCAGTCAATTAGTTTGTATGGTTACTTTATAGTTTATGCTGATCTTTTTAAAGATAGAGATAAGAAAAACTAGGGGAAAAGTAACTTAGCTGTATTCTCTCTGTCTCTCTGTCTCTCTGTCTCTCTCTCTCTGTCTCTCTCTCTGTCTTTCTCTCTCTCCTTTTCTCTCCCTCCCCTGCCCCATGCCTAAATTAAGCATATTTACATTTCCTTTTTCTTGACTAGAGGGAAACCCTAACTTACTTGACTCCCCCCAAAAACTGATAAAACACTTAGAAGGAGAGAAAAAATCCTTTTGTTTCTGCCTGATCAGCTAGTGATATCACTGAATGGCAAGCACTGCAGGGTGTTAGTCCTTAGTACATAATTTACAATAATATAATAATAGTGTTACACTGAAAAATGTCACCATGACTAATTTTATTAGAACAATTATTTCTATCTTTATTTTTTGAAAAGATGAATGGCTGAATCACTACTCCCAACCGAATCGTTCTTTTGAAAATAAAAGCGGAAAAATAAAATAATTTACTTTCTATTTATATATAAGTATAAAGCTGTTCTTCTCTTGAAAGTTATATATTTACATTTAA
>CM053582.1:181170472-181208651 GCA_028627135.1 Pseudochirops cupreus | reverse complement strand
AAGTAAAAAAATCACCAATAAAATAGTTTTACAATAACTTAAGTTCCTGGATACCAAGGAGTATCTTCATTTTTGTAATTTTACCTTCAGTACATAGCGTGTTGCTAGTCAAGTAGTTGTGTTTAACTTTTTTCCCTTCAATTCATTCACTCACTCATTAAGCCAGCACTACAGACTAGTATATATTAATCCTTAAAACTGACAAAATTACAAGTTTAAAGCTGCCTCTGACCATCTTCCTAAAAGAGGTCTAATACCAATCTTCTTACCTTTAGCAACCTATTTGAAAGCAGTCTCAGATGAATTCATTGATTGGTCTTTCATCTGTAAGTCCTTCTATTCCAATCTCTGTCAACATCATTTGCTTAAGAAAGTCAACATTTTTTTTTAACTTTTGGGAAATTTTATATGAATGAGAAAGAGAATATGTGGAAATTAGGGTTAATGAGAATGAGAGGTTCCTTCACATCCCTGAAGCTATAGTGCAGTGAAGACCTCCCACTGATTTCAAGGAGAATCCACTGTCTATATATTCTCCATAGGCACAGAGAATATGCATGAGCCTAGAAATGACCAGGAAACACTCAATTTGGGAAAGAAAGTTAGAGGAGGTCATCAAGGGAAATCACAAGAATGGAAAAATATGATAACCAATAACAAAAGTAGTTAAGAAGGTAAAATAGGCATGAAACCTTTCCCCAGAACCAACCTTCTACCTTGGAATGGCTGGACCCTAACAGAGTAGGCCAGAGGCACATGCATCAAGGATTAAACAGTAGTTTAATTAACTTCATAGTGAGAAAAATGCTTACAAGCAAAAGTCCTCCCCACCACACCCTGTGCTTGAGAAGGAGAGTTGAACATGCTGGGGCAAAGAGAGGTCTTATATACAGAAAAAAAAACCCAAGTGGGCTAGGCCATGACATAATCATTCTTAGCAGTTCCCATGGCAGGCTCATATGGGGACAATGCAGGAGTTCCTGGGTCCTGTGGGAACAGATCTTAAATTAATTGTCTTAAGTCAGGGTCATGGAGTTTTGTGATTATTCAGTGGGGTACAGGCCCAGATTTAGCATAGGGGGAACAGCAGTACAATACCTGGTTTGGTTCACTTGGCTGTTACAAGAAACAGGGATTGTGATCATGTCAAGAGATGTTATACATGACTTTGTGCTGCAGAACATTGGCCCTCAGGTCCCTGGGAAATAAAGGGGGCTCCAAGAAATCTAAACAGTTACTGAGTGATATGAAAATCATAAATCCTTCAGTGAATTCCTAGTGTTGGTCAAAGCAGTACACTTTGCCAAACAGAGAGGTCATGCAGAGTACAAAGGCATGTTGTTATGCCAAGCTCAGGGCCCAATCTTCTTGCTGGGCCTTAGCTCTGGCAAACAGGGTGTCTCCAATTACCTGGACATCCCATAGGAAATTTTTTCAATAATCAATTGATCCAGTTGAAGTTCACTGAATTCTGTGTAGACCACCTTAAATGAATGAGGATCTGTCCAAATGACTGGATTTTTTTATTATTGTTTTACACACAGACACACAGACACACACACACACACACACACACACACACACACGACTCCCTAAATTCACAGATTGCTATCAAAGAAGCATTTTTCAGACTGAGCAAAAATATTTGCAGTTTATTTAGTCTTTTGGAACTTACGAGCTATCCCCAGTTTTCTGTTCTAAGAAGTTCTTAACAGTTTTAGATGTTCCCAGTTTTAGCCATGGCTAAAGTTGAGTGGCACAATTATATTATACCCTTCTTTTATCTATGAATCTGCAGAGGTATTTGCTCTCTTAGGTGTCTGAAATTTCATTCTAGAGAGTCAATAAAAATAATTCATTGTAGATAGTGGTTTGAAGTTTTCTAATCAAATGGCACAAAGTGTATTATTTAAATCTCTTAGTCTGTTTGTGGGAGGAACTTGAGACTCAGAGAGGTTAATGAATTGCCCCTGGTCACATAGCTAAGAAGAGATTATTTGAACCCAGGACCTTTTGACTGAAACTACAATATCTGTAGTTAGTAAAAATGATGCTGAAACAGTTTTTTTTTTCCACAGCAAGAAATAGTTCTATTAACAGTGAACTGTTTGTAAAATAATATGACACTGGCAACTCAGCAATAAGCTATTTGGCCTAAGCATGATCAGTTTATTAGTTAGGTTAGCAGTAACCAATAAATTAGGTAAGGTGTCTGTCATGATGACCAAAGATCCAGAGTGAAGACCAACATGGTCTTTTAAACCTAGGTGTATCTTCCTTCTGATTGACCTGACACATCATTTGGACCTCCCCTGGCAAGACAATCCCAACTGGAAGATATTTTAATAAAGTGCTTTGAGAATAACTTCAACTCCTCCCTATAACTTAATAAATCTCAGGTGATAAGATTAGTCTTCAGCTGAGGGAATGTAGGTTGGCCTTTCAGTTGTGGCTGATCATTCCCCTCTGTCAATGGAGTGCTATTACTTTATGAGATCTAGCTGCCTCTAGCAATGTTGACTAGAAAAAAAAAATAATCAGGTTCCACTTGCTTCCACTTCCCCTTGGGGGCCAAATCATCATTAATTTTTAGGAAAAAAAGCAAGAACAGTAGAATTATCCCCTAGGGAAGGCCTAGTTCAAACAGGTTCTCAATTTGCAGTGTAAAAAAAAGGGGGGCTGTCCCACATTAAACTGGTCAATTAGCAGATACCCCAGGGACTATGAGTGATCACATTCCTCAATCACACCTTAGTACATTCTGGGAGCGGTCTTATTTTGAGTTAGGCTAAGAAAGGAGTTAGGACAAAATGGGGAAAGGATGAATTGCAAAGTAATATCAATTATCAAATGGTGCAGCATAATATTAATTTTCCTCAGTATCCTATTCATTATGCCAAGTGATCAAAGATGCAATTTAATCTTACTCCCATGAAAAAAGATTCAAGCAACTGAACTGTGTGGATAATTTCCCCTCTTTTCCTTTTATCCTCACGGGTACACTGTGCAATCTGATGCCAATCTCTTTGATATATCTGATAGGGTTCCACCACAAATATCTCTCCCTCAACATAATGCTATAGATGAAATGTTCTAAATTAAATACATTGACATTTTAACATCTCCTTAGCAAAATAATTATAATAGTAGTAATAATAATTCTTTATCTTTTTTTTTTTTGCTAAATTGGTAAAGAGATAGAATACTATTGTGGAAAGATCATAAGAAAAGGAATTGGGAACTCTGGGATTTACTAGAGGTGTGATCTTGTGCAGATCATCTAACCTCATAGATAGATGATAGCTAGCTAGCTAGCCTATATTTATTAAGCTCTTATTATATGCTATGCAGTGGGGATTCAAGGAGAAAAAAGACATTATAAGACATTCTTTATACTTAAGGACCTTATATCTAATAAGAGAAAATGGAATATAAAAGATACTTATAAATTGGAGGAGAGAGAGTAAGGGCACTGAAGCAGGGGACTGGCTGGCTGAGGAAGTGGAATGGTCCTGAGCAGGGAGTGAAATGAGCATGCCTGAGAGGACAGGAAAAATAACACATTTATAAATTCCATACAATGTGTCAGACACTATTTTATCATTGAGCAAACTGAGGTTAAGTGTCTTGCCCAAAGCTACACAGGTAGTAAGTGTGTGAAATCTAATCACAACTCCTACCACTGATCTGACCATTACCTCATGAAATTCCTCTCCTTTCAGACATTCACTAATTAGAAGAGCAGAACAGACACTTAAGTCCTATTTTCATTTTTCCAAATTCACAAATTAATATTAGAGGAAAAATACCTTTAATGCTACTTATAACTTTAAAATTCTATGATTCTTCATTTGTATAAGTGCAAAATATCATTATCTTTCTGTCAAGCCAAGAACTTAAATAAAAATTGAGTTATGTGTTGCCTCTATTCAGCTTCTTTCTACTCCATCTCTATCTTGCTGTGTCTGTCTCTCTGTCTCTGTGTCTTTCATACACACACACACACACACACACACACACACACACACACAAACATGCATTGTGAAGTCCTATACGTTAAAAAAAAAAAAGGTCTCCATAAATGTGATTTATTTTTGGCATTATTTATTATTATTGCAACTTAATTGCAATTTTTATTACAGCTATAACACCACAGCTTATATGCCAACATCTGTTGCAGAGGGTGAAGACATTATTCTATGAAAAATTTCGTAAAAAATTTTCAGTGAAACTGAACATTTATTTTTAATATTAGGTAACTTCAGTACCTTGATGGAGATAAGAAGAGGAGAAGAAAAATAATGTGGAAAATAATGTTAAGAATTATGAAACCTGAGAAACTAAAGTTATAAAATAGTGAGAAGCTCCAGACCTACATTTCCATGTTTGGTTTCTTTGAGAAGAGAATTGGAAAGCATTTGAACATAGCAAATATGAACAACAACAACACATACATACACACAAAATAAATAGATCATGTCAGAAGAAAAAAGAATTGACCAATCTGGAAATCATTTCTAAATTAGATGTCTTATATAATCAAACCATCTCCTCATCAAAGCAGTATTAAAAAAAATATAAAATTATATGGAATAAGAAATTATAGACATTTCATGCAATAACTATTCAAACCTGATTTACTCAAGCTATTGATAATGAAAAATGATGATAAATAGACAAATAAAACTATCATCTTTCATACAGAACTTTAACTGTTTTAAGCTGTATTATTACCATAATAAAGGTTAAAGGGCCCCAGAAACCAGCTCAGACAACAGATACTGACCCTTATCGTCACAAACAATACATGGCAAGCAAAGGCAGCATTTGCATAGAAGACAGACATATTAGCAAAATATAAAGAAATGGTGTCTCAGAGAATTACAAATTTCATCATTTTTAGAATGTGGGGAAGGTTTGTGAAGAAAAACATGATATTTTTGTTGTTGTAGTTGGAAACTGGGTCTCATCATGTTACTCAAATGTAAATACAAGTGTTCGTCATGGCCCTATCTCTATATTATTCAGCACAGAAGCTGTTTCCAGTTTGCTCCAGATTCATATGGCAATGGGTTAGATGGCTGGGGTAGGCCCTGAGTCTGCCTGAACTCAGGATGACCAAATCTGGGAACTTCACCCATTCATTGAAACAAACCTGAAATCAACACTGACTACCCAGCAGAGACTGATTTTTTCCCCAAATATCAACTTAAGTTTTATCCACCTTAATTTTTAGCAAAAAATACTCTGCACAAGCATTGATTAAATAATAAAACAATACATAAGTACTCTTTTTTCTCCTCTTTTTTTGAAATCTTAGCATACCTCAAACAATCCCATGAATTTTGTAATAAAAATTAAATCAAATTTGTTTACATAGGTAAAGTCCCACAAAAATTATTTGCCAATAGCCTTTCCCTCTCACACCCTCTCCTCTCCTAGGGTTTGGTGCTGTTAGTAGCAGCAGCCACACTGCTAGTGGTAAAATTTTATTTGGTTTCAGTTTTGGGAAGCAACAAAGAATAGTAATTATTAGAATATTATTGTTTAGGAACAGGGAATAATGGTCAAAGCTTGGTGTAATCTGGTGAACTGTGTCAAATTGGGTTGTGATATAGATGATGAGCCACAAGAGGAAACCAAAAAAGACCAATCAGAGAAATAGATGGTAATCAAGGCCTAATGTGTCATTAAGAGGAGAGAATCTAAAGACTGGAGAGAGTGTAGAATAAAGTGCACATGAAAACAGAAGGGTTAGCTTTGGCAAGGAGAATGGTCATTTCTTGGTCAGAAATTCGGAAAAAGGACGAGAAGAGGGGAGATGATATTAAAGGATTTTTAAATGAAGAAAATGTGAGAAGGAACTAAGTTTTAATGGTTTTAATTTTCTCAGTAAAATAAGAAGCAAGATTTCCAATGGAGAAAAAAGGAAAAGAGGAAATGGACACTCTCCTCTCTTCCTTGTAGAGGTAGTAGGCTGAATCTGTGGAACAGGGTACATACTAGTAGGCAAATGTGGTTAATGTGTTAGTTTTGGTGAACTGCTTTTTTTTCCCCTCTTTTTATTCTATCTCCTTTGCTGTCTCTGTCTCTCTCTCTCTCTGCCTCTCTGTCTCTTTTTCTCTCTTCAAACAAAGAATGGCTCCTTGGACATGGGAACAAGGAGAAATATATTGGTAAATAAAGAGGCTATAATAATAATGTCAGAAAAATTATTTTGAAAAAACTTAATGTAAATACAAAATTTATCTCATTACTCATTTTTGGAGCACATAATGATCCTACACAATAATAAAATCTCCAGGAATGGAAAAAACATGTTTCTATATTCTTCAAAGTCAAACATACTGCTGGCTGCTCCTTATGGTAATTAACAAAAATGAATTAGAGTTGTCTTGTCCTTTCCTTTAACTTTTTGTAATGGTAATGTAATTTGAATGTGAAGATCCCTATATATTGGCAAAGGTAACAGGTACTTAGCACTTAGTAATTAATCAAACCTCTGTTAAAGAAACAGAAAGTGTGACCCCCTGTTGCTGATGTAACAGGAAGGGGCTGAATAGGGAGGGGCAATACTGTATATAAGGAAAAGCCCCAGAGAGGGAGAGTCAGATCTTCTTGGAGCAACCTCCTTTGAGGCAGAAGCTGTTCCTGCCACAGAGGCTGAAGAGGAGGCACTGCCCCCCCCCTCCCCCAGCTGGAGAGAATGGTTTTGATTTTTGAAAACCTGGGTGGAGTGATTTTGACTCTAGGAACCAGCTGAAACTTCTGACTGAGTATGAGGGCCAGCTAGAGCTGGTTAGGAGACACCCTAAATCAAGCTAAAAGACTTGGGTACTGTGTACTGACTGAGAAATTGAAATTTACAAGTGACCTAGGGTGGAGGGTGTGTGTATTGTCTGATGATTGAATAGTGAATGATGAAGGATAATTGAAAGATTGAGTTGATTGAATGATTGATTGCCTAAATGATTGTACTTGGTGATTGATAACTGAATAAGTGATTGATTTGTAACTTAGTGTGCCCCCTGAGTGGAGAACTTTGACTATTGTACTTTGTTTCCCTTAAGGAGGCAAACCTCCTTAAGGATGATTGAATGATTGAGATGATTGAATGCTTGAATTACTAAATGATTTTGTTGAAAACTTTGTAACCACTGTGGTGAAACTATGTGGCCATCATAGTGATAAGTTGTTTGAATGTTGTATTTTGATTTTCTGTGATAAATTATAACATTGTGAATTCTGTACCTTGATCTCCTGTGAATATTTTGCTCTGATTTGTTATGGAATAAATAGAGTGTTCACTACACTGTGTAATCAAAACCTTAAAAGCTGTTCACACTACCATTCTTCTGGAAAGTTGCTCATGCATGGCATTACACTTTTTCAATACAATTCAGCATCTATTGTGATATTACATGAATACTTTTGGATGGTGACTGGCTTGAACTTTCACTTTTCCTGTTGTATTGGTGTAGATATTTAGTCTGTTTTTTGGTTTTGCTTTGCTTTTTTCATGGATACATAACCTCATGTTTAGTAAATGTACCTCACTACACTGACATACACACAGGGATTGCTCCTTCATTATTCCTCTGCAAATATCTTTAAGTATATTTGTCCATGATTTCTACTTTATGATTATATATGAAACACCGGTAATATAGAATATAATCTTACTTTATTTGACAATATTTATGTCATTGTAATGCCACACATATCTTGGGGCAAATTATGTTACAAATCAGTCACTTATTCAGTCATCAATCACTAAGTACAATCATTTAGTCGTTCAATCAACTCAATCATTCAATCTTCCTTCATCATTCACTATTCAAATCGTCAGAAAATATACAAAGCGTCCACCCCAGTTCACTAGTAAATTGCAATTTCTCAGTCAGTACACAGTATCCAAGGTAAAGTCTTCTTTCAGTTTGACTTGGGGTGGTCTCTCTGATTCCCTGGATCTGCTTCCATGGTCCCAGATCCTATCTGGATTCACCAAACTGTCACCTGGGTTCAAAGGCAGACAGCTCCCAGGTCCTTGTCCAGCTCTCTGTGTAGGTCCTGCTCCGCACTTAAGTTCACAGTGTCCAGTCCACCTTAAATTTTTCAGTCTCTGCTCCAGGAAAGTGAAGGCTTAACAAAGCCACAAACAGGTTAATACAAAGTACCAGCATCACAGTCATGCTTCCTCAGTCTTCAGCAGCTCCAGCTGGCCCTTTAGAAATCCTCAGCAGCTCCTCAGCACCTCAGGCTGGCCCATGGAAATCCTCAGCAGCCTCAGCAACTCCAGCTGGACCTTGGAAATCCTAAACAGCCTCAGCATCTCTGGCTGGCCCTCAGAAATCTTAAGCAGCTCTGGCTGGCCCTCAGACTCAGCAAAAGTTTCAGCTGGTTCCCAGAATCAAAATCATTCCATCCAGGTTTTCAAAATCAAAATCATTCTCTCCAGCCTGAGAGGAGGGGAGGGATTTCCTCTTCAACCTTCCTGTTTCCTCTTCAGCCTCCTTGATTTCAGCAGCTACTGCCTCCATGGAGCTTGCTCCAAGAAGATCTCTCTGACCCAGCAGGGAGTTCTTATATACACACAGCATTAGCTTCTTCCTGTTTCAGCCAACCCCTTCCTGTTACATCAGCAACAGGGATACATACCTTCTGTTTCTTTAACAGAGGCTTGATTAATAATTAAGTGCTAAGTATCTATTACCTTTGCCAATAAAAAGGGATCTTCAAATTCAAATTACATTACCATTACATTCATATATGTTGTAATAAATATGATGCAATATATTCTATTGGATACATATATATGTATAAGTGTAGCTACACACGTATGTATGTATGTATGTATGTTTATGAAATAGTGAAAAAGATGTCACCAGGAAAACAGATATTGTTTATAGAGAAGATGAGTCATGTGGTGAAGGTAAAATTTAACCGAGGGTTAGTTCACATGCTCACTTGTTATCTATGAAATATCAATAAAGATGAAGAAGGGCATCCAGAATTTTCTACAGCCCTCCTGTGGCAGATTTATGGGAGAATATGAACAAAGGTCACTTGGGATAGGCAGGCATGAATCAGCTTAGAGCTGCATCTACCACATCAATGAGTTCTCAAATGTATTTTCTTCAAGCCAAAAAAAAAAAAACTGCTTTTATAACACTGGGCAGATCATGTAGACTCTCTCTTAGTCTCCCCTATGTCAGTGAGGAAGTTGGGCTGCTTCTGATGCTCTTTCCAAATTTAAATGTATAATCATTATTCTAATATTGGAGGTGTTTTTATACTTGTTATGAAATCATTGACTGCTATCATGGCACAATAGAAAACTGATGAGTCAGGAAGATATTGATTCCCACATATTACCTCTATGACCATAGACAAGTGATGTTACAAATCAGTGTTCTGAATTAGCTTTCTAGTTATAAATCTATATCAATATAGGAAGTTTCCATGCTGATAGAATCATTTAAAAAATCATTGAAATGATAGTTTAATCTGCATATATTTTCCAACTATTCTTCCTTTGTTGACCTAGTAAGAGTTATATTACATTATCTTAACCTTGTCTTCACTGCTAATAGTCATGTGGCATTTTTGTGACTATCTTCCACTGTCTAGTAAATGATGTATGTGTGTCAAACTAAGAGAATAAGAAACGTTCTTGGGAATTCTAAATTACCTTCTGTCCTTGACATTACAAATTCACAATAGCATATTCCTAAAGTGAAATGAGCTAAGTATAACAATCACTAAGCACTTCTCTCTTTGATGTCCTAGAAGTTTATATAACCTCTTCTCTAGTCTTTGTCATTGAAATTTTGAATCTCTTTAGTCTCTTAGCTATGAGAACAATGGCTCCCATATTGTATTTAATACATTCTCTAGAATGTCATTATTGGTAATCACATTCCTAAAGCATGTTTTCTAATAAAGAAGAGCCTCTTGAATTCTGGAATATAAAGTATTTATCATAATGATATAAGAAAACTTGAGGATTGTTTTTTTTAACCCCTGACCATGACATGTTTAGCATTTTTATTTGTTTTATTTTCAAGACTTAAAATCTTTTTATTCTTACAAATAAGGCCTTACATGCTAATGCTGACAATGAGACAAAAGGAACATTAAGATTAAATAGAAGAGTTTGTATTGTTCGAGGTAATTTTTGTCATTATATAATGCCAGGATTTATGAGAGGAAAACAGGTTATTCAGCAAAGCATTAAAACTTGTATAATGCTAAATGGTGCAAAGTTAGAATAGTTACTCCCATAGGATGTCATGCCATAGTTATGATCTCATAATTATAATCATTTTCAAATGTTTTGTTTTTAAGTCTCTCTCTCTTTTGTTGCTTGTTACCTCTTATGACAATTTGCTATTCTCCAAGGTAAGCATATTTTATAGGTGGTAAATTCTGATACTGAGTTTTTCCAACTGTCTTTTGACACAGGTAATATAATACAGTAAGTGGATTGAAAAGGCAACAAGGTTATGATGAATTTTTAGCTCACCCTTCTCCTATCTCCCACTGCCAGAAAAGAAAGAAAGTAACAAACAAAAAAAGCAAACCTTTCAGGAGTAGATCATTAGAAACCATCCTTATCAGCTAATCATAACCAGTGCAGTCAGAGACATATGGAGAGGATGGAAATGCAGTCAAATGATGACAACCATGCAGATGACATTTCATAAGGATGTTCTATTCAGCTGCCCTCTATGAAAGTAATAAAAATGGGCTTATGTATACCAGCACTATGGACTATTTTGATAGGAGCAATCTGATAGTCTTCTATGTAGACTTACTTAAAGGAAGATTCTGCTGGAGCCAAAGGGGAGAAAACTGTGGGGAAGTGGGCAGTAGGGCAAACCAATAGAGTACTTGCAGTGGTTAAGGAGATAACAAAATCAGAGCAAGGTATTTTACATAGCAAATCAAGGAGGTATGAGCTCAGGGATTAGGGAACTGCTCCAGAAGAGAAAGAGAACAATAAAATAAAATGATTCAGGAAGACATTTACAAATTAATGTTTCAGTAAAAGAAAAAAGTTGTGAATTTAAGGAAAGATAGCCAGATTGGAGGTACAAAAAAAAGAAGACACCCACAGAATCTAAATGGAGAGAAGCAGTCATTTGAAATACTTTTCTTTGTTTCATAACCATGTGTGTTCCTCTTCCAGTTCCTGGCTTTATTGATGACTTTCAGGTGTTTACTAATATGAGCCTAACATTTTGCAAGTGAAACACTCAAACAAGGTTAAATAAATCAAATAATTTTCCTCTATTAATGAAGCCCTCTTGTAATTGGCATGCTGTGTATTTCCCTTTGATTAAGCCCATTTAGAATGCAGATGAATGGAATGTATTCTGTCTTTGTATTTCTAGGGAAGTGGGGACTGTGGTTCTAAGATATTTCTTTTTAAGGTAAACAGAGAACTAGCATGATTAATATAACTGTTCAGAGTAAACATGACTTAAAGTGCTTTATTTGCATTGAAGTATAGCTCTTTATTGCTTTTCTCTTGAGGAACAAAACCAAGGTAGCTAAGGTTGGATACACACACATACAAATACACACCCACACATGTGCATGCACGTGCACACACACACTTTTGGAAACAAATGCAAAAGAAAATTGAGCTTAAAATGGGAACGAGAGAACCTGAGTTTTAATAACAGGTATAACACTTACTATAAGTGTGACCCAAGTCGTATCACCGATTATTATTTTCTCATTTGAAAAAATGAGGTTCCAAATATTATACTTGTAAGGAAAGCATTATGCAACTCCTAATATATTGGAAAAATCAAATTTTTATGAATAGGTTTTTTTATCTTGGAAAAGGCAATTAATCATTTTTTTCTGATTTTTTACTTTCTTCATCTATAAAATATGATTAACTCACAAAACTTTTTTGAAAATTAAGTGAAACAACTGCCATTTCTCCTTACTCAAAATTTATTCTTCAGCATCATGAGCTCTGTATTTACTAAAAGCAGATAACTAACTACATTAGTAAATTAGGGAGAAGTCTCAGGAAGAATGTGCTTGGGACAGTGAGCTCTCTCCCAGGCTTTATTG
Source organism: Pseudochirops cupreus (assembly GCA_028627135.1). Classification (NCBI taxonomy): domain Eukaryota; kingdom Metazoa; phylum Chordata; class Mammalia; order Diprotodontia; family Pseudocheiridae; genus Pseudochirops; species Pseudochirops cupreus. The sequence goes on along the minus strand of CM053582.1, from coordinate 181,196,558 downwards.
TGTAATCCAATTAATGACCCCATATTCTCTATTATGGAATCTTGTTCTCTTTTTTGTATTACTCTGTCTCAAAACCCATCCATGACATGCTTATGTAATTTCTTCCTCTGCTCCTTGTCTTCTGCAGCTGATTGTGCTAGAGAAATCTCTTAATGAGTTCACTACAAATCTGAACTATCTAATCTCAAATAGGCTGTCAATGCTGTAAGGAAATTACTTTTCCTTACTTCCTCTATCCACCCAATACAATAACTATTCCAAACCTAACATTGTTTCACACTATTTCCTCCCCACCACTTAACAACTGAGAATGTCTCCTTATACTAAACCACAAGTGTCCATTCAATAGGAACTGATTCTTTTACCCTTCTCAAGGCAAAATTCTTTGATATCATCCACAACCATCTCCACCTTTATTCTTATCTCTGATGTAGAATTGATTCTTCTCTCCAGGGTCAAACAATCTACATGTACCCTTCCACACATGTCATTGATTACATACCTCTCCATATTTACTGGTAGATTGCCCCCAGTATCCTCCCCTTTCTCTTTATAATCTTTACTCTTTGAAGACCAAGTAAGATGGATGAGTATGCGGATGCAACGTTGCTCAACTTATTGCAAACTTAGCCCAAGAAAGAACTCAAAAGAACACAAGATTGAATAGGAATTGTTTGAGTAGTAATCCAAAACCTAAAGAGAAATCATAATGTATAATTTATTCAGCATACGATCACAAATACAAGCAAATGACTAAGGAAATAATTGTGAAATAAGGATAGAATGGGAAAATGGAGCCAATCCCCAAGAATATAACAGAACCATAGTGATCTCACTCCAACTCAGAAGGGGAGACTATGGAGACAGAATCTGAGAGCTGAGCAGGCCCTCAGTGCTATTGATATGACAACATAGAATGAATCTTGGACTCAGCCTGAGCTATTTTTCTTCCCTATTGTTTAACTTGCAGCTATCCCTTTTGAAGGATAAAATGGTTAAAAGACCTATGGTTGAGAATGAGAGAGTGAATTGAAAATGGAGCCAAAATAGGATTGCCTAACAACAGAGAGGACTCAGTTGAGATTATATAACATTAATTTGTAGTGGACACAGTCAGAAAACTTGCATGATTTTCTCCATTTTCCCTCATCTATATATGTGTAAAAGTAAAAGTGACAAATGGAAAGTTATTCAAGGCTGAGGATTTGCTGGGATTAATCAACAATATGATAAGGGAATTAAGCATGCAAGAGGGGAAGATTTAGAAGTGAATTGGTTTATCGAAGGCTAAAGATAGGAAAAACAGGAGGCAGTGCTTACTGCAGGGGAGATAGTCTGGAATAGAATTGAAGTCTCAAGGGAATGGAGGCCATGTTATGGATGAAGTGTAAAGCTTTGGTAAAGAAGGTAAGAGGAACTTGTAAAAAGTCAACAGATTATGTTTGGATTTCAGGATTCTTGAATTGGAGAGATAGTACGTTTGTGGGTGATAGCAAGGTCAAAGGGGTGACCATCTTGGATGTGGCTGAGGTGGGGTGGGAGAGTAGCTCATGAAAGATGAGTTCATCAAGGAATTGAATAGGTAGGGCATTTGAGGGAAGCTGAGTATGTATGCTGAAGTCCCCCACTAGGAAAGGATGTTTCAAAGTATAAGTAGTTCCAATCTCAGTAGGTTTTGCATATTCTCCTCCTCCTCCTCTTCCTCCTCCTCTTCCTCCTCCTCCTCCTCCTCCTTCTCCTCCTCCTCCTCCTTCTCCTTCTCCTTCTCCTTCTTCTTCTTCTTCCTCTTCTTCTTCTTCTTCTTCTTCTTCTTCTTCTTCTTCTTCTTCTTCTTCCTCTTCTTCTTCCTCTTCTTCTTCTTCCTCTTCTTCCTCTTCTTTCTCTTCTTCTTCTTCCTAAATAGGAAAACAGTAAGAGCCAAATGACTTACTAGGAGGTACACAACATTTAAATCTATAAATAGATAATCTAACTATAGCAGTAATAGAACATTCATATTAAGTTATTAAGGAGATACTCAATATTTAGTATTGAGTATTTGAGGTTTACTAAAATTCAAGTCTGAATGCATCACCCTTCATCCCAGTTACTCAATAATTTAGTGCTGAGTACAAGAGGTTTATTTTTTTTTGTAAAGTATTGTGTCTAGTTAAACATGCTACATATGATGATGGCAATGAATTACTTGCATTAATATAATACTCCAGTTTTCAAAGTTCTTTAAACATGCAGCCTCTGTATTGCACTTTGTCTGATTTGTGCTATCACATAGCTCAGCATCAATTTAACAGGTATGGACTAACTCAGAGTCATCAACCAGTCAGAAATATCTGAACTGTCTCCACTCTATGGATTGGTGGAGACACAAGTGACACAAGTCATTTTTTCCAAGGAGTTGTAATATCGTCACTGGCCATTAGAGGGAGAACAATGCCTGAAAGAATATAGTAATGTTGCCAGCTACTTAAGTGCCTCATTTGTTAAATTGAATAGTTGCAGTAAATCCCTCCTTTGCATAAACTACTACTTCTTGAATTCTAGTTTGGGAGATGTATCATTTTTTGGTTTAAGGACACATATGAGGCAGAATTTTCTCTACTAATATAGATCTGAACTTACACTCCAATTTATAATCTTAGGGTGTGACACAGAGATCTTAAGTGACTTAAGTACCCTGGGTTACAAAGCCAGCTTATGTCAGAGGATATCACTGAGCCCATGTCTACCTGATTCAGAGGTCAGTTCTGTATTGACTATAACCTGTACTCCTCAGATTAAATACTAATAATCTAAAATAGTAATTGCCATAATATTTTGGTTGTAGCCACCACCCTACAGTGTAATTTATTTTCTCAGGCCATTTTCTTGTTCTCAAATGATTAAAGAAAGTGAAGTAGAGATTCACTTCAGCATTAATATATATATATATATATATATATATATATATATATATATATATATGATAATGAAATCAAACAGTCAAATTCTCCTTTCCTACTGAGAAATACAATGATATATCTAGCTTTTCTTCTGTTTGTTCTCCCAGGATTCTGTGTAAAAGAGAAAACTTCTTGCATAATATAGGATTCATAGAAGAGACAAGTAACTTCCCCACCTTGGCTTACCAGTATCATTGCCAAGCAGAGTTCTGAAAAGTCCAGATTAATATTGCAGTTGTCTGAGAAAGACTGGAAGATTGGTGGTGCCCTCATCAGCAACAAAGAAATTCAGAAAAGACGGGAGTTTTCCAGAACTGTATCCAACTACAACCTCATACTTAATTAGCTGTCACTGAGTAAGTCAATTAACCACTATTTGCCTCCATTTTCTTAGCTGTAAAATGGAGATTTTAATAATGCCAAACTTGAAGGACTATTGTTAAGATTAAATGAAATAATATTTATTTAAAAACTCAAAGAATTTAGTACAGTACCCAGCATGTGGTAGGTCCTATATAAAAGCTTATTCCCTCCACACTTTACCTTTCATTTCCCCTCTACTGTCCTAACTCAGGACCTCATCATCTTTCATCTGGATTATTATAATAGCCTTCTAATTGGCCCTCCAATCTTGATTCTCTTCCCACTCTAATCTGTACTCAACTCAGCTTCAAAAATAATTGTACTAAAGTTCAAGTTTGATAATATCAACACTCATTCCACTTACTCAATAAATTCCAATGGCTGGAATTATTATTATCAGGGTCAAATATCATCTTCTGTTTGACATGAATTGTTCTTCAAAACTTGACCTTTCTCACATTTCTAGTCTTCTTCAATTCATGCCTCCCTTAAGACACTTCAAGATCTAGGTTAATGTCCTACATGCTATTCCTTGAAGATTATGTGGCATTTATCTTCTTATCACTGTGCCTGGCACATAGTAACTGCTTAATAAAAGTTTGTTATTTTTTTGATTGATATTTCTTCTTTTCCATTTTCACTCTGTTACTCTATCTTATTTCTTTAATAAAATAATTTGACTCTGACAGTACAATTTTGTTTTAAGTCTACTTATTAACAACATATATCAATATTGCAAGGACTTGTAATGTCACCCCTGCATCATGCTGATGAAGATCATAGTCTAATTATATCTTACACTTTTTAAGAGTTGCCTGAGATTAACAGTGGTTAAATGATTTACCCATGGTCGCAAATGTAGAAGGTATCAGAGGCAGGGTTTGATCCAAGGCTTCTCTCAAGTTGGATCCATCATGCTCTTTATGAAACCAGGCCACTTCTCATATAACTAATAGATCAGTATCTTGTATTATTAATATATCCAGTAAATACAAGCACATTTCCATTTTATGGGAGATATAAGATCAAAATATTGTCATTTATTGGTAAGATTACATACCCACTGCAATTCAATTTAATCAAATGCCATCCAATTCCTCATTCTTATAAATGTTTTTTATTCATATGTCGCATTAGAAATTTGAATCCTATCACATGTATCTGGAAAGGTAGGGATGTCAGTCTACCAAATTTACAAGGGTGATAGATATTCAAGAATCAAGCAAATAATATAGTCATCTTTATACCCATGTTGCATGTTACTAAAGGAGACTCTATACTTAATAAAACAAATACAAGTCTCAGTCCAAATCAATGAACAACTGAAAATAAGCATTAGAAGTTCCTCATAAATTGTCACTATTCATTTTCCAAATGAGGCAATTAATTAAGATTTGATTACAATGTAAAAACGTAAAGGAAAAAATCTGTCAACAGCATGTGCCATAGTGAGCCAAATCAGGGAGAAAAACTCCTCAAATTCTGTTCCTGGTATCCCTAATGAGCAAACACAATTAGTGGGATTGTAAATGACAGGCCTGTGGAGTCATGAAGTTCAACTGAAAATTGTAGACTTCTAATTCATTGTTCACAAATACCAGCAATTGCATTGAATTTCCTCATTGCAGTCAAAACAAAAGCAAAGCAAGGATAATCTGTAAAGCCAAAGTTTCTTTAGTTTTGTTTTCTTTGAATTTTGTGGTTTTAGAAGTGTTTTTGGACTATTCTAAGAAAATATACATTTCCTACTCACTACTAACAAAAAAAGGGATCAGTGGTTCTGCTAAAGTTCTGTACTTAGTGTTTACCTTTTATGTATTTTGTGATTTTGCTTCATTTGCTATATTAGTGATCAGAGGAATTTTCATATAAGCATGGGAGACACTTTGCTGGAGGAGATCCTTTAAGCAAATGCTTATGATTTGCAGAATCAATTTTTTAAAAAAAAGTAATGAACAACAAGTGTGGTGGCACCTTGTATTCCTCTGTTTTATAGCCAGTTGTGTGATGGTAAAAAAAATGCTTTATTGGGGTGATATCAGCTGTTGAGCTTATTCATTCCCCTCACCTTCCTTAAACAAAATATCTCTCAGTCTGTGAATAGATTATTTTTAATTGAAATATATATTGAGCACTTCCTTTATTTTTTAGTATCCCCCATTCCCCTCACCCTACCTAAAGAATGATCCTTTTTAACAAAAAATTTATAAGAAAGAGAAGAAAAATGCAATTCATCAAAACCAGCAAACATATCAAACAAATCTGTCAATATGTGCCATTTCACACAAAGTCATCTAATTCTGTAAAGAATGCTTGAGGTTCGTTTTCTCACCTGTTCTTTGTGACCAAGTCTTGTCTGAGAGTGTTTTGCATTTTGAGTTTTTGTGCTTTGGCCATTACATTGTTGTACTCATTGTGCATGCAATTTTTAATGGTACCATTTATTTCTCTTTATATCAGTTCATGCAAGTTTTCTAAATTTCTGACTGCTGCAGATATATCCTCTGTGATTATGAGATATTGGATTATTAGGTTTTTTTTATCAATTAAGATGTGTGTGTCTTTATATATGATACTATAAAGTAACTTCTAAGATATATTTGGTTTCAAAAACCACACTTAAAGCCACAAAATGAAATTATCTTTGTGCATTTACACACGTGTACACACATATGCACACACACACAAACATATACACAATCCTCCTTATACCATAGCTAAATTATTTTTTTCTGTTCTATAAATCACCCGAAGTTGTTTTTATGAGTGAGGTTCTTGAAATTTTTAATATTCTGCCAAGTTGGCTTGTAATTGTTAGCCAAACTTGATTATACTCTCTGTCGTTGTCATTTTCAGAGCTATGTGGTGCAAGCTTTTATATATTTAGTATGGAATTGTTATTTATCTGTCTTTCCCTCCTACACAAAGTTTGGCCCCCACCTCATCAATAAGCTAGACCTTTAAGCAATGAAACCCCAAGCCCCAGAACGCTGAAATCCAGGGGAAAACTGCTTTATTAGATCCATAATAAGTCACCTAAAAGTTGTTAGTCTTTGACGCTAATCTCAGACAAAGGTGGCTATATGATATGGTTTAAAGTATCCCTAAAAAGGTGTTAGATTGCCCAGGCATACACATACTTATATCAACTAATGCTTGGAATGATACTCTTAGAATTTCATTTCCAAGGTCAAGCTTTCACAGTAATTTAAAGTCAAAGGCACTTTAAACAGGTTGCAAATTTTGTACACTCAGTCTTGTACTCAATTGAGAATTGGTTTCCAAGTTTTTCAATGCTTTCCATTAAGGTAAGATTTGATAAAGAAAAAATAGACAACTCAATCAAAGGACAAAAGAAACATGGAAATGAACTCTCCTTATTTCTCAATTTCTCTTATGGCATATATTCTTCTACCACTAAATTTGGAATTGAAAATTCTATAACAGGATTTTGCCTATCACAGTATTTGGACCAGTTCTACCCTGCTCATTTGCAGACTATGAGATTGTAGTCCAAAGAGACTGGATGGATGGACGAAGGTTATACAATAAGTGAGTTGTAGAGACAGAATAAAAATCTGTGTTTTTGGAATCTAAATCCCAGTGACTTTCCATTTGATCATACTATCAACATTCCTTCCCTTACTCTTGACCTCTTCCTTCACTACCCTTTCTCTCTATGATAGTACTTTATTTATTCCCAGGCAATTCTCTAGTCAATGCTTCTGGAAAGTCTAATGCCCACATCAGACATGTCTTGACTATTATCTTAGGTTTTAGGCCAATTAAAGAGGGACACATATAAACTGGAGAGCATTTGAAAGAGAAGAACCAGGGTGGTAAAGGCCTGAAGTTTCTGCCATATGAGGATCAGTTGAGGGAACTCCAGATGTTTCACCTGAAGACTCAATAAATGGCCAGAGATTGCTGTTATGTATTTGAGAGACTGTAGTAGGGAAGAGAGACTAACCTTATTCTATTTGTTTCCAGAGGTTAGAACCAGGAACAACATGTAAAAATTACAAATAGGCAAATTTAAACTTGATATCAGGGAAAAAATAACCAAGAAAGCAAACTAAACTTCCTAACAATTTGAACAGAATGAATTTCTTTGAGAAGGGTAGTATTTCCCCTCCTTGAAGATCTTCACACAGTATCTAGATGACCATGGTCATGTATGTTACAGTGGAAGATTTCTTCTGGATATGTGATTCCCAAAAAAACAACAATCAATGATGATCATGATTATAAGGAAACAATAGCAAACATTCACACACTGCTTTAAAGTGTGCGAAGTGCTTTACAAATATTATCTCATTTGATGCTCATAACAGCCCTAGGAACTAGGTGTTATTATTATCCCCCATTTTAAAGATGAGGAAACTGAGGCAGACAGAGTTTAAGTGATGGGTCCAGGGCAAGGGGGCTCATAAGTGTCAGAGACTAGATTTGAATTTAGGTCTTTTTGACTACAGATTCAGAATTCTGAGAGAAGCTGCTGAGGTTCCTTCCTAGCCTCATATTTTGTGGTTTGGCATATTTATATTGGAATGTAACTATAAGCTGCTGAACTCTAAGGCATCTCACATTTTTTAACTCCTTCAAATTTATGAGAATTCATAATTTCTTAGAATATAGATATTCACCAACCATCCTTATTCTGGTACATGGTATGTGAGTTTCTGCCTCAAGCAACAAGGGGGTGTCAAAGAGGATGCTCTGTGGAAGTTAGAGAAATGTCCATTCATTCAACCCTAGATAAGCACATGCTTGTCAGAGGGATTTTATCCTTACTCTGTTGGGAGTGGGGAGAGTAGATGTGGTACAAATCAGTGAACTGTATTTGCACCCTCCACCAAACCATATTTTAGACACAACCTGGTACACTCTCTTCATTTCACATGTGCAAGGGGAAAAGCCTGGGAACTAAAAGGAATGGAAACTTATTATAGGGTTTATTTGAATTGGATGCTCTTTACCACCGAAGACTATCACAACAAAAAGAAGGGAAGGACTGCTGCTGCTCTAGAAATCAGCAGGTCCTTGTTTCTGGCCAAGATTTCTCTTTGATTAAGGAGCAACAGATGTCAGGTCAAGAAAAATTCAGATAGAGTGACAGACCACTGGAGTCTGCCTATTGTTGGTATTAGGTCAGACTTATAGGCCAGTATACACCTCCCCTGTTAATAAGTAAACCTGCATCAGGATACCCAAGCTATTCCATTTTCAAGGTTAAAATCTTTATCACAATGATGTTGTGTGAAAGAATTATAGAATTTTGGAGTTAACTCATCTTCCTCCCCCCAAAGAACCCTCAGAAACATTTCACAATTGTCACCTATTCTTTGCCTCAATACTTCCAGTTAGAGGGAAATATGTAATCTAAAACTGTGCCAATAACTCCTTATGCCCTTAGATGAGTTGTCAATCAAAGTGTTAAGTAGCTAAGACCAAACCCAAATTCCCAGGGTCACTATACTATGAGAGCTTCCAAGCTATGGAGATATTTAGCAACTTTTTGTTGATTTGCATTGAATTCGACTTTTTCCATCTCCCTGTTTCTCCTTAAACATTTATTTCCTCATTCACTTTTCTGAAGTTCAAAATAATGATGTGAAAAGAACTAATTTTTCTTTAGCCTATAAGCATCAACTTCCCTTCCCTGGAAAAAGGAAACATCTTAGTTGGTGCTAATTCATGTTGGTGATGACTTGTAAGCTTCACAAGGGAAGGTCTAGAAAATAAGTTTTCTTTGCAACTAATAAGTACTATTTTTAAAAAAATTACTCAATTATTCCTTTGCAAAAATATTAATACTGAGAGTGCTTAAAAGGAAAATTTGAGAATGGCTTCAAATAAATCCCTATTATTGACACAAATGAACTGTCATGCATTGTTATTACACTTCTTGTCTTTAGCCTGTTTGTGTTTAGTTTCCCAGTTCATTACCACACAAATCTGAACAACAAGATGGAAACACATGTGGTGAATCTTGAACCATATCCATTAGGTCATTCATGTGAGATGATATAACATGAAAAGAGAAAGGGCACACTTACATCTAGTCTGTAGTCTGTGCTATGTCTGATTCAATTCCATTCAGCAAACATTATTAAAATACCTTTTATGGAGGAGGCATTGCTGTTTTTCTCTTACTATGGTGATAAAATAAGACACATTCCAAGCCTTTAAAGAATTTATAATCTAGTGGAAGAGTTAAAACATGTAAACTAGTGAAAATATGAATAAGGATACATTATTCCCAAGGAAGAGGGACATTATAATGTAGTAGCTAAAGGCTTGGCCTCACAATCGGGGAATTCTGAGTTTCAATCCTGCTTTTGACAAATACTGGCTATGTGAATATAGACAAATTATGTAAATTCCCAGTTCTCCTAACAACCTTCTAAGGCTATAAATAGTAAATATAATAATTAGATTTGGTAGAAGGAATTCCTTACCTGGGATCTCCTTCTACCAAATAAATCACAGGTCCTACCAGAAATAGAAAATAATATCCAAAAATAAATGTACACATTACTAGGAAAGACTCAAGGAGTGAGAGATTCCATTCAGCTGGCAAGAAGGGGCAAAGTTTCATAATGACTCAGCACCTGAATTAAGGAAGGAAAAATTTTCAACAAGTATAAAGGTATATTATGGCTGGGGTAAGGAGGTGCTCCATTATAGTCAGTCAGTCACTAAAGGTTTGTTAAGCACCTACTCGGTGTCAGGAACTGTGATAAGTGCTGGGGATACAAAGAAAGTCAATATACTTCCTAGTATTGAACAGGATATTGAACAGTTAACAACAAATTGAAGTTTACTTAGCCTTAACATTAATTCATTGATTCACTGAATAAACATTTCTTAGGTGACTACTAGGTGTCAGGCACTGTATTAAGCAGTGAGTATACAAATACAAATGTGTGTGGGAGTGCAGGGGGAAGACAGTCCCTGCCTTCAAGTAGCTCACAATCTAATTGGATTGCCAACTTGCAAACAACTATGTATAAACAAGATATGTAAATAGAGAATAGAATAAATAGGAAATATTCAACAGAAGGGATATAGTTAAAAGGGATAGATAAAATTTTCCTATAGTAGGTGAGATTTTAGCTGAGACTTGAAAGAAGCCAGAAAAACCAGAAGGCAGAAATGAGAAGGGAGAACATTACAGGAATGGGAAATTATTCAAAGAAAATACCCAGAGCTGAGATGAAGGTAAAAGTGTGAAAATATCATGGAGGCAGGAGATGGTACAATGGAGTTAGAGAATAATGAGTAATCACGTTTGGATCAAATAAAAGCTATTTCAAGAGGGAAAGAGAGCAATAGGGAGACAGCATGGCATTATTGAGAGAGCTGGCCTCAGAAAGGCCTGGATTTGAGTTCTACCTCTGAAACACATTACGAACTCTGGACAAGGCACGTCTCTGCTTCATCAAGTGACTTGAATTAAACATAGTTGTTAGAGTCAGTTAATGATATGTTCTGAGGGAGGGCATTTTCACACTAGAATTATAAAATGACAAATTCTTCTTTAATATCCTATGAACAACTCAGAAATTAAAAGTAACTTTAGGCAGGTGATAGACAAAACCTTTGAGGAGATAGCCCATGTGACCAATCATTCATTTAACTGCAAATTCTGGAAAAATACTGAATTCATAATGGGAGCACGTGCACCTTATGTTTTACTTCATTTCAAAGAGTTGTTGGCTCTTTCTGTGAAAATCAGGAACTAGTTCACAGATAATTAGGTGCACAGGAGGAGGAAAAAGATCAAACACTAGTACACATAGGAAAAGAAAAAAGGAGCAGTAGATTTTTCTGAACACATCCTTCCAAAGGGATTTGAACCCGCAAAAATTAAAATTCTGTATAATGCATTCAAATTGGAATGACAATCATTATTTCACAAACATATGAATTGATAAAGGACGTTGACTAAACTGATAAAGCAACATGATGACAATTTATGCAGAATGATAAAAGCAAAGCATGGAGAGAATACAACATTGCAATAATAGAAACTTCCAGTCAGATTCACTTAGGGCTGGCTAATTTCAATTTCTTGTCCTTGCTGGTACTGATGTTGGCATTGTTACTCACATAGAGGCCTTTTTGAAATTAACGGGAAAATAGAATTATATCTCAGAGTAGACCAGGGATTTACAGTCAGTGACTTTCATTGCCATTCATATCCTGATTTATGTACATCTCCATTTTAGTAACCAGACTCATCATCATTATTATTGGCATCATCTTACATTTATTGGAATGGTACTTTTCATTCAAATTGCTTTAAAGGCTGTAAGTGAATTATTTAATTTTGTCCCGATTTAAATACAGCTGTCATTTGGGAAGAAGTGAACAACTTAGCCTTTGAGGCTACTAGAGGTGAAAGAAACCTTAAAAGCCAAGTATTTCAACCCCATCCCTTTACAGATAAAGAAACTGAGTCCCAAAGTATGATGTGATTTGCAGAATGTTGCATAAGTAATTAGTGACAGGTCTAGTACCAGAAAAAAAGGGTCATGGTTTTAATATGTGTAAACAACTCTGTAATATGCTGGGCTGACTGAGCATATAAATGCAGACTAAAACTGGAAACATAACAAAGCTAAGCAGAAAAAACTGAATGAATAAGGTCAGAGGATATATAGTAGCAGAGAAATGTAATCTATGAATTTATCTTTCTTGATTCACAGGCAGCATGATGTAATAGAAAGAAAATGAGACTACAAGTAAAGACTTTGGCTCTATTCCCAGTTTTGATATTCAATAATTTAGTTATCCTAAGAGAACCCCTTCATTCTGACTTAAATGAACAAACTTATTGAACATCTGCATGTTTAAGGTACTGGACTAATCTCTGCGGACATGAAGACATAAATGAAATAGTCTAGAACTCAAGGGGTTTGTATCAGGAGATGAAGGGTAAGATAGGGGTGGAGAGCAGAGATGCACAGAAAATTGGGAAATAGAAAATAAATAACTTTCAAGAGGGATGGAACACTCACAAGTGGGAAGGGGCTGAGGTGATCAGGAAAGACTGTATAGAAGGTGGCATTTGAGGTATTCTTTGAAGGAAATTGGGAATTCAAAGAAGAAGATATCAGAAGGGAGTGGTGTATATTTGAGATCTGAAAAGAGAGGAGATGGAGGGGATGCAGTCCAAATAATGAAGTGAAAGGAAGCACCTTTGCGTTACTCCCTCAGCACACCTCTTCACAATGACCTAGAAAATGCACCAGGTCAAATTCTGATTAGGAAAAGAAAGAAAAATCACTGAGTCATTTTCCACCTCAGGACAACTTAGGCAGAAAGACAAAGACAGCTATAGAAACTGGGGTCTTGTGCAGGTTCACAGTACAGGGTGATAACGGAAAAGAATATTCCAGTGACAGGGAATGAGGGAGAACAGAGACAAAGCACCAGGGCACAAAGCCTGAAGGCCAAAAGAGATTTCAGGGAATTGTGCACAAACGTTTTTGTTTTTAAGTTATAAATGTTATTCTCCTAGAACATTCATTTTAATTAGATTTCAAGGTGATTTTTGTTTGGTTTCTTATAGATGGTATTTTCAACTTTATGGCATAATATGTGTAAACTTGTTATTTTGTAAGCAAATTCTAACTAGTCAGCTAAAATTTTCAAAAGTTCTAGTGCATTTCTGTTTGCCACCATTTGTTTTGTTGCTTCTTTTGCAACAGTTTCAAATTTATAACAAATTGCCATTTTCTAAAGAAGTGTATTAATATTTCCAAATGTTATTAGACTCTCTTTTTTAAGAAAAGCATCTACAATCTATGGTTTGTAATTTTCTGCACAAAATTACTACTGTATTTGTATCAATTAAATCATATGGTGACTAGATTTTTAAACAGAACATAACTGAGTATTTTGTGTTTAGATGTTTGTCATTTCTTTGTTTCCATGATTGAGAATTATAACTGAGAATGCATTCTTAAAAGGAGTTCTAAAAAAGAGTTAAAATTGATTGAAAGTAATTATTGTTACTTTTCAATACACTAGTGGATTTGTTTATGGAAATTAATATCTTAATTCATCTCGAATGTAAGGACCAAAAATTACCTTCTATAAAGCTTCATTGCTTTCATTGGTTAGAATTTCATGTGGCATAACACTCAGTCATTAGTTATAAAATCAAATACGCTCACTTTAAGAACCTGAGGGGATTTAAAAACTCATTCCATATTTACCATTCCTTATAATTTTAAAAATCATTTGTTGACTAGTTGACAAGAACAAAAAAAAAGTTTGGATTCTTTAAGGAAAAATTGTTGGTGTTTTTAATTACCTTTTTCTTACCTAAATGTTTGCAGAGTAAGACTTTCATAAAAGATTATAGGTACAGTGGAAAACAACAGATATCTTCATCATTACATATTTTCTCTATTTTTTAGTAAAGGAGTGAGGGGCACAGATTGAACCTTCAGGTAACTGACTCATCAAATTGATCTTGGCTTAAGAAAAAAGTTCATTCAGGATAAAGTTGAAGGATGATATAGAGTAGAGGGCCATTTTTTTTTTCTGGGAGAAGAACTGTAAAGTGAATAATTTGTGATTACAGAGAAATCTACAGATTAAATTGTTACAACCAGACTATTTTGTTGTTATAAATATGGAATAAAACTATGAAATAATATTAAAAGGAAAAGAAAAAATAAGTAAGGAGTACCATCAAATTACTTCTATCACACAAATTTGGTCTTCATACATAAATCAAAGGGAGTCAAAATACAAACAAGAGAACAGGGGGAGAAAGAAATTACGGAATGATTTACTTGATGAATTTTGATGTGGAATTTCTTAATGAAATATAAACAAGTTGATTATAGTAATATATTACCCTGCTCATGCACTAAAGCTAGGCTAGATTTACACTAGGAATACAGAATTGGTTCAACATTAGGAAAGCAAGAAGTATAATTGGTCATGTTAATTTTAAAAAGAATAGAAAAAACATGATTATTTTAAGAGAACTAGGAAAACCTTTTTGAGCTAGGTTGTTCAATAGATAGAGTCCTGGCCTTGGAGTAAGAAAGATTTGAATTTAAATCTGGTCTCAGACCCTTACTATCTGTGTGACCCTGGGCAAGTAATTTAACTCTGTTTGACTCAGTTTTCTCATCTGTAAAATGAATTGGAGAAGGAAATGGAAACCACTCCAGTATTTTTCCTCAGGAAAAACAAACAAATAAAGATGTCACAAAGAGTTGGACAGAATTGAAAATAACTAAACAATAAGTATATTTCTAAAAGCAAGAGTCAGCATTCACTAAAATAGAGACAAACTGGAGGTCTTTCCAGTAAGATTAAAAGTGGATAAATAATATGCGTTATCCCCATTACTATTTAGCATTTTACTAAAAATCATAGCTCTAGTAATAAGAAAGGAAGAGAAAATGAAAGGAATAAACATAAACAACTATTTAACTCTCCATTTTTCATCAGCAGCTCTACTTGGTTTCAACTCCATTGAACTGTATGTACCCACACAAGTGACCTTCTGGTGGTTTCCTCCATCCCCCCTCTTTTCAACTTCCTTTTGTGTGTTGTCTTTCCTCAGTCAGTTGCAAGCTCCTTGAGAGTAATACATTTATATTTATTATTTGTATCTCTAGAACTTAGCACAGCTCTGGGAACATATTAAGCCCTTAATAAATACTGAATTGAAGGGAATTGAAAGAGGGAACAAAACTGTAAATTTGCAGATAATATGAAAGTTTATTCAAGAAATCCCTAGAAAGTAAACTAGAATTAAAAAAAAAACTAATTAAAACAATGAACAACTTAGGCATATTTTCATAAAATAAATCCACATAAATCATCACATTGTACATATTGCCAACAAAATATAGCAGGAAGAGATAGACAAATTTCATTTAAAATAACTACAGACAATAAAAAATACTTGCGGGGAGTGGTCTATCTTTCAAGAGAAATAAGGCACTTTAAGAACAATTAAAAAGACACTATACACAAGTAAAGACAGATCTAAATAATTGGAAAAATATTAATTATTCATAAATAGTCAGAACCAATGTAATAAGAATTATAATAGTACCTAAATGTATTTATTCCATGACACACCAAGCAAATAACTAAAGCACTATGTTATAGGGCTTGAGAAAAAAACACATTAAAATCATCTGGAAGAACAAAAAAGCTTAAAAATATCAAGGAAATATTTTTTTGTAACTGGAAAGAAGGGGACTTAGCATTACCAAATCTCAAAATAATTTAAAGCCATAATTGTTAAAAACAAATTGGTGCTGTATAAGAAAGAGAAAGTTTCATCAATGGTATACATTAGATACACGATATTGAAAAAGAAAATAAATACAGTTATCTAGTGTTTGATAAATCCAAAAGTCTCAACTATTAGGACAAGAACTCATTATTTGACAACAAAAACAAAAGCAACAAAAACTGTTGGGAAAACTAGAAAGCAATTTGGCAGAAACAAAATATAGACCTACAGCACACTCTATTTACCAAGATAAGCTCCAAAACTTCACACAAGGTAGTCATAAAAGGGGATGTCAAAATCAAATGAGAGGGTTGCCTCAGGGGGAGGGCAGCAGTTGCTGGAGCCTAAGAGGTGCCAGGGTCAGTCACCACAGCTGCAGCAGCCAGGGCCATGAGCAGCAGCACCTTTGGAAGAGATGAAGTTGGGCCTCTTATTGTTGACGTTGGTTTCTACACAGTGAGAGCTGGCTGTGCTGGTAAGGACTGCCCAAAGGTTGTAGTGGTGTGGTACTTGAAAGGGATGATGGGAGCACATTGATGGAGCTAGATGGGGATAAAGGCAAACAAGGAGTTCCCACACGCTACATAGAGACCAATGCATTGTGTTACAAGTGAGACTATGGAGGCAGTATCACCTTTAAAGAATGGAATGATTACAGAATACGACAGCTTCCAGGCTGTTTTGGATCACACTTACAAGAGGCATGTCAAATCAGAAGCCAGCCTGTACGCTGTTCTAATGTCAGAAGCACTATGGAATACCAGAGCAAAAAGAGAGAAACTGACAGAGTTGATTTTTGAACACTGCAACATCCCTGCATTCTTTCTTTGCAAATTTGCCATTCTTACAGCATTTGCTAACTGTCATCTCACAGTATTAATTTTGGATAGTGGAACTACTCATACCACTGCCATTTCATTTCTTGATGGATATGTCCTTCATCAAGTCCTTATGAAATCACCTCTTACAGGAGACTATATTACCATGCAGTGTAGAGAACTGTTCCAAGAAATGAATGTAGAATTGATCTCTCCATACATGATCACATCAAAGAAGGCTGTTTGTAAAGGATCCTCAGCAAAATGAAAGAGAAAAGAAAAGTTGCCACAGATTATGAAGTCTTGGCACAATTACATGTGTGGTTGTGTGATCCAAGATTTTCAAGCTTCTGTGCTACAAGTCTCAGATTCAACTTATGATCAGCAAGGGACTTCACAGATGCCAACAGTTCACTATGGATTTTCCAATGGTTACAACTGTGACTTTGGTACTGAGTGAATAAGATTCCTGAAGGGTTATTTGATGCATGAAGGTGTTATCTGGTAACACAATATTGGGATCCAGTAGTGTTGTTATCACAAGCATTGGGGTGAGTGACATTGACATCATTCCAGGCCTTTATGATAGTGTCATAGGGGCAGGAGGAAGCACTCTGATACAGTGTCACAGATAGATTGAATTGGTTGCTGTCTCAGAAGACACCTCCAGCATGAGAATGAAGTTGATTGCATATAACACAACCATGGAACAGTGATTTAGTTCTTGGATTGGGGGCTCAATTCTAGCCTCTCTGGGAACCTTTCAACAGATGGGGATTTCTAAACAAGAGTATGAAGAAAGGGGCAAGCAATGTGTAGAAAGGAAATTCCCTTGAAGCCAATTCTGAAAAACCAAACCAAACCAAACCAAACCTGTGGCCTTCCCTATCATCCCTTATGTTTCAAAATTTTAATATACTCAGGAACAAAAATTAATGTATCTTGTAGAATGTTTACACATTTTTGCATACTTCAATTTCCATTTACCAAATTTTAAAGCCTTTAACTGGCCATAGGACTTAAAACGAATTTTTGCCTTCCTTGCAAAGAAATGACTTCTATAAATATTTTATGATTTTTGTATAAATACTTTCTCTGAATTTTTTTCTTTAGTAAACTGCTTTCCAACCCTCTGGTTACCATACTGATTTACAAATGATTGGTAGAATTGATTTTTACTGATTAGTAAAACTTACTGCCTATACCTTTACCTCATACTTGTAAAACTAAATAATAAAGATTTCTATCCACTGTTAAAAAATAAATTAGAAGATCATAGAAGAAATTACCTCACAAAAACCTGAGAAGAATTCATGAACAAGAGCTAGAGAGGCTCACAGAGGTAAAATGGGTGATTTTAATTACATAAATTAGGAAATTTTGTGCAAACAAAACCAATGCAGATAAAATTAGAAAGGTAGCTGGACATTTGGGGAAAAAATATTTGCACCTATTTTCTCTGATAATGATCTCATTTTCTAACACACAAAGAGAGTTAACAGTCAAATTTATAAGAATAATAACCATTTTCCAATTGAGCAATAATCAGAGGAAGAAATAAAAGTTACCAATAGTCATATGAAGAAATAATTTAAACACTTGGTGTCAAACTCAAATAGAAATGGATTCCCGACTTAGAAAACCACAAAGTAACATTATCTATGTTGCATTATATGTTTATTTATTTCATTAATTATTTCCCAACTACATATTAATTTGGTTCAATTTTCACTTAGGGAATTTTACTGATCACATGCAGCCTATAGGTGATAACTGTGCTTTAAATCATTAATAATTACAAAAATATAATTTAAAATGCCTTTTACCATACAACATCAGCAAGGTTAAGGGGACAAAAAAGGGTAATAAAAATGCTGGAGGATCTATATTAAAACAGAGTCTTGAATCGAGTATCAGTGTAGAATGAACTGCTCCACTTATCATGTTAAGCAATTTATAACAGCACTCAAAATGTTATTAAATTGTGCATACTTTTTGATACAATGAAACCATTACTAGGGCTATAATCCAAAGAGTATAAAGGAAGAAGAAAAGGCCCCATAGACCCAACACATATTTATTATCGCTCCTTCTGTGGGAACGAAGAATTGGAAACAAAGGGACTACCTATCACTTGGAGAATGACCTAACAAATTGTGTTATGGATGTGATAGAATACTATTGTGAAGGGAATGGTTTAGAGAAATCTAGGAAGACTTGTAGGAACTAATACAGAGTGAAACAAGAAGAACCAGGAGAACAAGTTTACAACAACAATATAGTAAAATACAATTTACACTGAAAGCCTTAGGAAATCTGGTCAAAACACTCAGTCACAATTTCAAAGAGCTCATGAGGAAAAATGCTATCCACCTTTACACAGAGAAGTGTTGGACACTGAGTGCAGATCATTTGCATTCTTTTCCTGCTTTGTTTCTTTTCTTTTGGATATGGTTAATGCAGAAAGTCATTTTTTTAGGACTACATATATTTGTAATGGGCTTTATATTTTCTTGCCTTCTCCATTGGTGGAGGACAGAATGGGAAGGAGGAGAGAGAATATTTGGAACTAAGAATAAAATAAAATTGAAAAATGGAAAAGATAGGAGATGAAATATCAGGTATGATCAATAACAAGTAGGTGAGTTTGTCTCAAAAAAATAATTCATCTGGGAAAAAAACATGAACTAAGGATTGTAAGTTGGAGATACACTTTAAAAGGCTTTACATGATTGATTATTGAAGGTTGGGGAACCAGAAGGCCTGTGTTCAAATCCCAATTTGCTCCCCCCCTCCACACACATGTATATGGATATATATGTGTGTGTATATGTATCACCTAAGGCAAATCATTTTTCCTCTTTGGGCCTTAGTATCTTCTTCTATAAAGTCAGACATGAGGCCAGATGACCTATAAGGTACTTTCCAGATAAGATCCTTTAACTGTATGACATCTGATACTATCAAATTCTACCTATGATCCTATGGCCCTGAGATTTTACAACCCTATCATCCTAGGACATATGAATTGATGACCCTAGAGATAATAGGGAACCAAAGAAAATTTTTTTTGAGTAGAGAAATGACACAGTGAAACCTGCATTTTAGAATTATCATTTTTATTGTATTATGTAGAATAATTTTATATGGAAGAAACCAGGTAAAAAGATCAATGAAAAGGCTACAGGTGTTAAAGGTCCAAACTAGAGGTGAGGCTACTGTACCTAGAAAGAGATGAATGGGAAAGATGTTGTAGACGTTGAATTGTCAAGATTTACTTGAGGATCAAATAATTAAACATTCTGTGCATTAGTTTTCTCATTTGACCTATTGATTTCAGGACGGTTGTGTGGATCTTTTGAGATGAAACACAGGAAACCGCTTTAAAAGGTATAGGAAAAAGAAACTTCAGTACCATGTATTTTTACTAGAAGGATCTCTGTCACAGCCTTAGAAATGAATAACATACATTAGGAATGAGCCAAATCATTGCATTACCTCTCCAGAGAATCAATATGTTAAAAGCAATGTTTTCAAGATAAGTAATTATGAGAAATAACATAATAAAACATAGAATGATAATATATTTTTTTCATTTTTAATTTATTTATTTTTAGTTTTCAACATTCATTTCCAAAAGATTTTGAGTTACAATTTTTTCTCTCCCTATCTTTCCCCTATCCCCCACCCCCAAATAGCAATCCTACTGAGTACCCCCTCCCCAATCTGTTCTCTGTTATATCCTCCGCCTTCGCCATGCTAACTTTCTGGCTAACCTTCAAGATGGGTTTATATTCCCTAGTACCTGTATATCTTATTTCCCAGTTGCATGTAAAAAATGAACAAGCAAACAAACAAATTTTTAAACATTTGTTTTTCAAACTTTGAGTTCCAGATTTTTTTCCCTTCTTTCCTTCTCACCCACCCCCACTGGGAAGATAAGCAATTCAATATAGATTGGTCACGTGTAGTTGCCCACATCATTTCCATAGTAGTTATACTGTAAAAGACTAACTATATTTCCCTCCATCCTATCCTGCCCTCCACCTAATCTGTTTTCACCTTTGACCCTATCCCTTTGAAAAAATGTTTGCTTCTAACTGCCCTCTCCCCCCAATCTGCCCTTGCTTCTATGCTCCCCCTTCTTATCCTTTATCCCCCTATTTTCCTGTAGGGTAAGATACCCTATTGAGTGTGTATGTTATTCCCTCCTTAGGCCAAATTCAATGAGAATCAAGTTTTCTCATTCCCTTTCACCTTCCTGCTCTTCCCCTCCATTGTAACAGTTTTCTCTTTCCTCTTTTATATGAGATAATTTACCCTAATCTATTGCTCCCTTTCTTCTTCTCCCAATAAATTCCTCTCTCACCTCTAAATTTTATTTTTTTAGATACCCTCCTTTACTTTTCAACTGATACTGCGCCCTCTGTCAATGTATACATGAACATACAAATGCTCACACTCACATATATATTTGTATGTAGATACATCCTCCTATACATACATATATATGTATGCATATGTATATATACATATATGCATACATATATATGTATATGTGTATATATATGTGTGTGTGTGTGTATATATATATATATATATATATATATATATATATATATATATGTGTGTGTGTATACACACACATAAATATTCCCTTCAAGTATCCTCATACTAAGAAAAGTCTTATTAGTTAAAATTATTGTTTTTCCATGTAGGAATATAAATAGTTCAACTTTAATAAGTTCTTATGATTTCTTTTTCCTGTTTACCTTCTGATGCATCTCTTACTTCTTGTTTTTGAAAGTCAAATTTTCTGTTCAGCTCTGTTCTTTTTTTTTCATCAAGAATAATTGAAAGTCCTCTATTTCATTGAATGACCATATTTTTTCCCTGCAGCATTATACTCAGTTTTCCTGGGTAGATGACTCTTGCTTTTAGTCCTAGCTCCTTTGAACTCCAGAATATCATATTCCAAGCCCTTTGATCCATTAATGTAGAAGCTGCTAGGTCTCGTGTTATCCTGATTGTTTTTCCACATTACTCAAAGTGTTTCTTCCTGGCTGCTTACAGTATTTTCTTCTTTACCTGGCAACTCTGGAATTTGGCTATAATATTCCTAAAGCCTTTCTTTTTGGGGTCTCTTTCAAGAGGCAATAAGTGAATTCTTTCAATTTCTATTGTTGTCCTCTGGTTCTAGAATATTAGGGTAATTTTGCTTGATAATTTCTTGAAAGATGGAGTCTAGGCTTTTTTTTTTATCATGGCTTCCAGGTAGTCCAATAATTTTAATATTATGTCTCCTGGTTCTTTTTTCCAGGTCACTTGTTTTTCCAATGAGATATTTCACATTGCCTTCCATTTTTTCATTTCTTTGGATCTGTTTTATAGTTTCTTGATTTCTCATAAAGTCATTAGCTTCCAATTGCTCCAATTAATTTTGAAGGAGTTATTCTCTTCAGTGAGGTTTTGAAATTCATTTTCTTCTAGCAAATTAGGCTTTTTAAACTGTTCTTCTCATTGGCTTTTTGAGCCTCTTTTGCCATTTGAGTTAGTCTATTTTTTAAGGTATTATTTTCTTCAATATTTTTTGGTCCCCTTTAGCAGACTGTTGAATTTAGCTGGCCTTTCATGATTTTCTTGCATCATTCTCATTTCTCTTTCCAATTTTTGCTCCACTTCTCTTACTTGATTTTCCAAATCCTTCTTGAGCTCCTCCATGGCCTACAACCACTTCATATTTTTCTTGGAAGCTTTTGATGCAGGGTTTCTGACTTCATTGTTTTCCTCCTGCTCCATGTCTTGATCCTATTTGTCCACAAAAAAGGATTCTGTCATCTGTTTCTGCTTCTGTTGCTTGCTACAATTGACAGCCAATTACTTGACTTTTGAGCTCTTCACCATGGTAGAACTTGCTTCCAGAATGGAGAGAGCTATGTCCAGAATTGCTGGGGGGGTTGCAGTTGTCAGAGTTATTAGATGGACACCCTCTCTACAGCCCCCACATGCTCTGGCTCACAGGTCACACAACTGAGGACCACCACCACAGACCACAATTCAGATCCAAGCAGGTCAAAGTAAGAGTGCTTAGCCTCTGAATGGTTGCTTGGTCTCCCTTCTATCTGCAGGCCAGGAGCTCCAGAATCAGCCACACAGTAGCTCCTACAGCCACTGTGCCTCTGTCCCTTTACACTATAAGGGAGTAGAAGCCAAATCACACTCTTCTATCCCCCCCTGGACCAACAAAGTTCCGAACTGACCTTTTACATTGTCTTTGGCATTTATGGACTAAAAAGTCTTGAAACCACTACAGCTGCTGGTGATTTACTCTTGTGAAATCTGCTCTAGCCATTGGGGCTGCCCTGGGACTAAAACTATGGCTCATGTGGTACTGCCCTTGGCTCCCAGCATACTGGAATGGACCCTTCCTGCCAGCCTCCTAGCCTCCCTTCAGGGAGAGATTTGTTTCTCTCTGTTACTTAGTGGGTCCTGTAGCTCTAAAGTTTGTTTAGAGCCATTTTTTAAATATATTGGAGGTGGTGTAAGCCAGAGCTGTGTGAAAGTCCTGTTTCTACTCCACCATGTTGGCTCTGCCTAGACTGATAATTTTGGTTTTGATATCAGAAAGGCACCATATCCTTTGAAATTTCTATAGAAAGGGGTGGAGTCAAGATGGCAGCTTAGAAGCAGCAGAACTATGTGGCTCCCCCCATAACCACCTCAAATACCTATGAAATATAACTCTAAACAAATTTTATAGCTCCAGAAACCACAAAATAACAGAGTAACAAAGCTGCCGCTAAAGGGAGGCAGACGGGAAGATGTTCATCGTAGCACGCTGGGAGCCCAGATCTGCACCACATGAACCCATAGCTGGAGCCCTAGGGGGGCTAGAACAAACTGTGGATGGAGCTTTCAGGAGAGCAGATCACCAGCAGCTGTGGGGGTTTCCAGAATTATCAACCCATAATAAACAAGGACTAAGTAAAAGGTCAGTGGAACTTGGCTAAATTTGGGGGAGAGAGTCTGACTGTCTGCCTCCAGGGTGAGAAGCAGTCTGAAGTGACTGCCCTGCAGCTGCCTCCACATGGTTGATTTAGAAGCTCCCAGGCTGCATATTGCAGGGGGGCCAAGCAATCATTCAGAGGCTAAGTGCTCTTGCCTAAAACAGCCTGGATCAGGATCATAGTCATGGGTGGTGGTCCTTCAGTGTGTGATTAGTGAGTCAAAGACGGTGGGGGCTGCAAAGATGGCAGCCTCCTAATAGCCCTGGCAGCTGCAAAAACCACAGCAACTTGGAAAAAACTCTCCCCTCAGAAAGCAGAGTTCTACTGAGCCCAAAAGTCAAGTAATTGACTGGCAACATGAGCAGACAAAGGAAGCAAGCACAGCTATCCAACTTGAGATTCCTTTCTTGGGGAATGGAAAGGATTAAAGCATGGAAAGGAAGGAAGACAACACAGGTAGAACCTCCACACCAAAAGCTTCCAAAAAAAATGCAGACTGGTTACAAGCTACAGAGGAACTTCAGAAGGATTTTGAAAAACAAATAAGAAGTGGAGGAAAAATTGGGAAGAGAGATGAGAATGATGCAAGAAAATCATGAAAAGAGAGTCAACAACCTGACTGAAGAAAATAACAAGTTAAAAAAAAATATTAGTTCAAATGGCAAAAGAGGACCAAAAAGCCAATGAGGAGAAGAATGCCTTAAAAAGATGAATTTGCCAGATAGAAAAAGAATCTCAAAAGCTTTCTAAAGAGAATAATTCCTTCAGAATTAGAGTGGAGCAAGTGGAAGCAAATGACTTTATGAGAAATCAAGATACTATTAAACAGATTCAAACAAATGAAAAAAATAGAAGGGCAATGTGAAATATGTCCTTGAAAAAAACACTGACCTGGAAAACAGATCCAGGAGATACAATTTAAAAATTGTTGGACTACCTGAAAGCCATGATCAAAAAAGGAACTTAGAAATCATAATTCAAGAAATTCTCAAGGAAAATTCCCCTGATATTTTAGAACCAGAGGGCAAAATAGAACTTGAAATAATTCACCAATAACCTTTTGAAAAAGATCCCCAAAAGAAAACTCCTAGGAATGTTATAGCCAGGTTCCAGAGTTCCCAGATCAAGGAGAAAATATTACAAACTGCCAAGAAGAAACAATTTGAATACCATGGAAACCAAATCAGGATAACCCAGCATCTAGCAGCTTCTACATTAAGGGAACAAAGGGCATGGAATATGATATTCCAGAGATCAAGAGAGCTAGGATTAATACCAAGAATCACCTACACAGCCAAACTGATTATAATATACCAGGGGAAAATATGGTAATTCAATGAGGTAGAGGACTTCCAAGCATTCTTGATGAAAAAAATAGAACTGAATAGAAAATTTTACAATCAAAAACAAGAAGTATGAGAAGGTAAACATGGAAAAGAATTCATAAGGAACTTATCAAAGTTGAACTATTTACATGTCAACATGGAAAAACAATAATTGTAACTTGTGAAACTTTTCTCAGTATGAGAATAGGTGAAGGGAATATAAATATATATACATATATATATATATATATATACATATATACATATATATATGAATACATACACATATGTCTTTATAGGAGGGTATATATGTGTAGAAATATATATATGAGTGTATGCATATATGTGTACATAGACAGAGGGCACAGAATCAATTGAATGGGATGGGATAATTTTTTACACAGTGAAATTGGGAGATGGGAGAGGAATAGTATCAGAGGAGACAAGGAGAGACAGAATGGGGTTAATTCTCTTATATAGAAAAGGTAAGGGATAACTATTACAATTCAGGGGAAGAACAGGAAGGCAAAGGGAATGGATTAACCTTACTCTCATTGAATTTGGCTTAGGGAAGAAATGACATAAACTGTAAATTGGGTATCTTGGCCTACAGGAGAGTAGGGGGGAAGGAGGTGAGAGGGGGGAGGATGAAAGGGAGGGCAGGTTGGGGTGGAGAGTTGTTTGAAGCATACACTTTTTTAAAGGGACAAGAACAAAGTAGAGAATAGAACAAGTGGGGAGGGCGGAATAGGAAGGAAGGAAATATAGTCAGTCTTTCACAATATGTCCATTGTGGAGATGTTCTGTGTAACTACACATGTACGGCCTGTATTGAATTGCTTGTCTTTCCACTGGGGGTGGGTGATGAGTGAGGAAGGGAAAGAATCTATAGTTTAAAGTTCTCAAATCAAATATCAAATATATATATATATATATATATATATATATATATATATATATATATACATTTATATTATTATCATCATTATTATTTACATGCAACTGGGAAATAAGGTATACATGTAATGGAGTAGGGAAATCCATTTTGCCTTACCAGAAATCAGAGGAGTGATAGGGGAGAATATAGGAGAGAGCAGACTAGGAGAGGTGGTATACAGTGGGATCTCTGTTTCGGGGTGGTGGGTAGGGGAAAGATGGGGAGAATATTTGTAACTCAAAATCTCATTGAAATGAATTATGTAAACTAAAAATCCATAAAAGTTTAAAAAAAAGAAATTTCTATAGAAAGAATAGTATTATGTTTTGTTAACTAACATTAACTTATCCTGAGTTATTTCAGGTTGACAAACTGCTTGGCAAATTTAGATAAGGTGATTTTATATATATATAT
>CM053582.1:181143174-181169972 GCA_028627135.1 Pseudochirops cupreus | reverse complement strand
ATGCTTCTTCAGGCAGGCCCTCTCAGCCTTCCAGGCAAGCCCTGTCAGCCTTCCAGGCGGCCCTCACCAGATTCTGGTCTCAGGAAAACTCCAACTCAGTTCTCAGTCAGTTCTCAGCTTCCAGATGCTGGGAGAGAAACACTCTCTCTCTCTCTCTCTCTCTCTCTCTCTCTCTCTCTCTCTCTCAGCTGGCCTCAGTCTCCAGGATTCTTCCTTCATCAGGGGCAGTGTTCCAATTTTGTCTCTCAGATGCTGGGAGAGAAACTTTCTCTCTCTCCCTCTTTTTGTCTCTCTCAGCCAGCTTCAGTCTCCACAATTCTTCCTCCACCCAGAGCAACATTCCAATTCTGTCTGTCTGTCTCTGGAATTCTTGCTTATGTACACACTTCAGCCAATCCCCTTCTTCTACATCAACAGGGGCTCAACCAATCCCCTTCTTCCACATCAACAGGGGAGTTCATGCCTTCTCAACAGTGGGACAGAGTTTGCACCTTCCACACTTAGCACTAAGTACTAAGTGCTAAGTATGCTGCTAAACTGATTACTATTACACATGCAGAAAAAAAAATGTATTTTTTGGTTATGCCACACAATATGGAACAGATAATCTTTTCAATATTCAAACAAATATGGGAAAATCATCACAGAATTACTGGGCTGATAGTCATCTTGAGTTCTATCACATCTACTTTAATCCATACTTGAAGAGGAATCCTCTCTATAACATTATAACAGCAACCACAACAACAAAAAGATATTGAGGTTTTGTATAAACATTTAGAGTAAATTTAGAGTAAATGGTAATCAATTACATCCTTAAAAAACTCTTCTGTTTTTGGACAGTTCTTTTTTTTAAATAAATAAATTTATTTGTGTATTTTCTTGTTTATATCATTCATTTCCATGAGATTTTGAGTTACAAATTTTCTCCCCATTTTTCCCCTACCTACCACCTCAGAAGAGCCATCACACTGTATAACGCCTCTCCTAATGTGCTCTCTCCTATGTCCTCCCCCATCACCCCTCTGACTTTCCAGTAGGGCAAGATGAATCTCCCTACCCCAATTCCTGTATATCTTAATTCCCAGATGCATGTAGTTAATAATAACAATAATAATATATACATATATTTTTAACATTTGATTATACAACTTCAAATTCTAGATTATTTCCCTTTCTCCCTCCTCATGCACCCCCACTGGAAGGACAAGCAATTAAATATAGATTGTACAAGTGTAATTATGCAGAACATCTCCACAGTGGGCATATTGTGAGAAACTGACTATATGTCCCTCCTTCCTATCCCACCCCGCCTTGTTCTATTCTCTGCCCTGTCCCTACCCCTTTACAGAAGTGCGTATTGCTAACAACCCTCCATCCCAACCTGTTTTGCCCTCCATCCTCTCCCCTCATACCCTTCCCCCTTATACTCCTGTAGGCCAATATACCCAATTTAGAGTGTATGTCATTTCTATGTCATTTCTTCCCTAAGCCAAATTCAATAAGAGTAAGGTTAACTCATTCCCTTTTGCCTTCCTGTTCTTCCCCTCCATTGTAACAGTTATCCCTTGCCTCTTCTATATGAGAGAATTAACCCCATTCTTTCTCTTCCTATCTCCTCTCATGCTAATCCTCCCCCATCTCAGAATTTCAACTTTTAAAGTATCGTCCCTTCCTATTCCATTGATCCTGTGCCCTCAATGTATGCATATATAAACATACTTAGATATGTGTCCATATGCATAAATAGACCCTCCTATAAAGAAATGTGTGTATGTATACTATATATAAACATTTGTATTCCTTTTACCTATCTTCATACTGAGAAAAGTTTCATAAGTTACAATTCTTGAATTTCCATGTTGGTACGTAAATAGTTCAAGTCTGATAACTTCCTTATGATTTCTTTTCCATGTTTACCTTTTCATGCTTCTTGTATTTAAGTATCAAATTTTCTATTCAGTTCTGGTTTTTTCAGCAAAAAACGTTTGAAAGTCTCCACCTCATTGAATGACCATATTTTCCTCTGGAACATTGTTCTCCATTTTGCTGGGTAGGGGATTCATGGTTTCAATCCCAGCTACCTTGATCTCCAGAATATCATATTCCAGGCCCTTTAATGCCTGAATGTAGAAACTGCTAGATCCTGTGTTGTTCTAATCGTGTTTCCACAGTATTCAAATTGTTTCTTCTTGACACCTTGTAATATTTTCTCCTTGATTTGGGGACTCCAGAACCTGACTATAACATTCCTAGGAGTTTTCTTTTTGGGATCATTTTCAAGAGGTGATAGGTGAATTCTTTCAAGTTCTATTTTGCCCTCTGTTTCTAAAATATTAGGGCAATTTTCCTTGAGAATTGCTTGAAGGATGATTTCTAAGTTCTTTTTTTTTTTTTTGATCATGGCTTTCAGGTAGTCCAATAATTTTTAAATTGTCTCTCCTGGATCTATTTTCCAGGTGAGTGGTTTTTTCAAAGACATATTTCACATTGTCTTTCTATTTTTTTCACTTGTTTGGATCTGTTTAATAGTATCTTGATTTCTCATAAAGTCATTGGCTTACATTTGCTCACTCTAATTCTGAAGGAATTATTCTCTTCAGAAATCTTTTGAGATTCTTTTTCCATCTGGTAAATTCAACTTTTTAAGGCATTCTTCTCCTCATTGGATTTTTGGGCCTCTTTTGCCATTTGAGTTAATCTATTATTTATGGTGTTATTTTCCTCAGTCATATCGTTGAGTCTCTTTTCATGATTTTCTTGCATCATTCTCATTTCTCCTCCCAATTTTTCCTCCATTTCTCTTATTTGGCTTTCAAAATCCTTCTTAAGCTGCTCTATGGCTTGTGGGAAGTCTACATGTTTCTTAGAAGCTTTTGGTGTAGGAATTCTGACTGTGTTGTCTTCCTCCCATTTCATGCTTTTATATTTTTTGTCCCCAAAGAAGGAATCTAGAGTTCGATTGCTATTCTTACTTTGCTTCCTTTGCCTGCTCATGTTGCCAGTCAATTACTTGACTTTTTTTAGCTCTATGGAACTCGGCTTCCAGAGGAGAAAGCTCTGTCCTAAATCACTGGGATTTTTGCGGCTGCCAGAGCTATCAGGAGGCTGCTGTTGTTTTGCAGCACTCACCAGCTTAGGCTCACTGAAAATGCACCCCAGGACCACCATCCAGATCCAGGCCACTCAACGCAAGAGCACTTAGCCTCTGAATGATCACTTGGCCCCCCTGCAATCTGCAGACTGGGAGCTTCTGAAGCGGCCATGTGGAGGCAGCTGCAGGGCTGCCATTTCTGCGACTTCCTTGCCCTGGAGGCAGTTTGACCAGGCCACTTTTCTCCCCCAAATTTAGCTGAGCTCCACTGATGTTTCACTTTGTTCTTGTTTCTTTTGGGTTGATAGGTCTGGAAACTGCCACAGCTGCTGCTGATCCAGTCTCCTTAATGCTCCACCTGTAGCTCATCCTATTCACCCCAGGGCAATGTCACAGTTTCAGGCTGGGCTGGTTTTGGCTCCCAATACGCTGTGATGAGCCCTTCCTGCTGAGCTGCCTTTGGCAGGAGATGTGTTTTTTCTGTAATTTTGTGAGTTCTGGAGCCCTAAAATTTTTTTGGAGTCATATTTTTGTGTATTTGAGGTGGCTATATGCAAGCTGCGGAGTTTTCCTGGTTCTACTCTGCCGTCTTGGCTCTGTCCCCCTGCCTGACGTTCTTTCTACTGGACTGTTTTAATTGTAAGGATGGTTTTCCTTTCCTGAGACAATTTTTGATGTTTTCTGAGCAGTCTACTTCACTCGTAAAGTTCAGACATGGATTCCAGGTAAGGAATTAGTGTGGAGAGTTCCTGAATATTGTGTGATCTGATATTTCACAAACTATTTGATCACTCTAAAGATGTTGGTCCACTATCAATACTTCTAGTTAATGATAGCATATTGAAAAAGTGGAGCAGTGTAATTAGAACCAGGAATATCTGGATTCAAATTCTACCTCTGCTATTTTCTGACTGAATGAACTTAACATCATTTAACTTCAGTTTCCTCATTCATAATGCGAAACCAACAATAATCACGTAAAAGCATCATTATGACATTCAAATGAGCTTATGTACTTAAAGCATTTTGTAAACCTCTAAGTAGGCCAGCTAAATCACTCAATGTATAGAGCACTGGGTCTGAAGTCAGGAAGATTTGTGTTCAAATCCAGTCTCAAACATTTATAGATACATGACTTTGGTAAAGAACAGCCATAAAACTTTAAAGTAGTAAAATACTAAAGAAATGTCAAATACCACTCATGTGGATATCATCATGGAAAGCCACTAGGGAGAGTTCACTTATATGCAAAACACATTTATTTAGCACCTAATATATGCTAGGTGCCATACATAGAAACACATAGACACATAGGTGTGCATAAATATACACATATGCTCACATTACTTCACTTTCATGTTTTAAGTTCATGGAATATGAGTTATCAGGATTGTTATTCATTTCACTTTAACTAGAAATTAGGGTGTTTTAAATATTTTTTAAATAATTGTTCTTTATTTTGTCTGTGTTTTCTTTCAATAATTCAAAGGACCTTGCTGCTTGAAAACGGAGAAAAGTACAAAATAAGAAGTCTAAAGCCAACAAATGAAAATTTGAGAATTTGGACTAAGCAGAAGGTTGACTTATTCCATAATAAAAGTCCAAGTTAAATGTACTAGGGTTTCACAAAAGCCATCTCAATTATTTGTTAATAGAAATTTATTACTGAAAAAAGTAAAGAAGAAATCCAAAACAAAAAAATTATTTTAGTTGGACAGAGGGGTATTTGGTGAAGGTTAGCAGCATTCTAATATGAAGGAGGATTGTCAACACTTTGCAAGGAAGATGATCAGAGGCCAGAGAAAATGAATTTTCAAAATGTGTGTGTGTGTGTGTGTGTGTGTGTGTGTGTGTGTAATGAAGTTTGGTTGCTAAAATAAGCAATAGGAAATATTAGAAAGAAATGTCTAAAAAACACTTGAAATGGAACAGGAAAAAAAACAAGAAACAGGAATTCAGTATTCCCTAAGGAGTTCCTTTTTCAAAACTTCTTATGAAAAGGAAAATGTTAAATATAAGTTTGAAAAGTAAGTCTAATAGATTTCTTCCAGATGCAGCTCTTTAACAAAAGTAGTTCAAAACAACAACAACAACAACAAAATAAAATAAGCACAACATCAAAAAAGTGAACTACATGCCACTCTGGATCTAGTTAACCTTCCAGTCTTATGATAATTTAATAAAGTTTTAGATCTACTGAGCTTGCTATATATTCAGCAATAAAGACTAAATGAGGATTTCTTTCCATTACTTTTAAGATAAAAAAAATACAATAGCAGTAACAGACATTTAGTCAACTGGAGTACTTTCAAAAATTCCTCAAAAGGTCAGTATTTGCTTGTAATGTTAAGTGGGAGAGAGGAGGTCAATTTTTCCACCTCTCCATTGGCAGCCACTTGGCAAGACTAGGCTCTCCGCTTCTGGTACCAGCTATCTTTGGACATGGTTGGTTAATTTACAGTTTTACTTTTGTAAAGCATCCAGGAACCCTGGCTATTGAATGTAGTCAAATAAATAACCATATATAATTCCAAACACTGTATGATAACACTGATTACTGAAAATGGTTTAACTATCAAAGAATTGTCAATTAAGTGGTTCTCGGCTGCACTGTTTTTGACATTGTTCTAAGCACTGTGATACTGAGACCACTTCTTCCACTTTCTAAATAACCCTCAGTTCAAGAAATCAAGGATAACAGGATCATGAGCTATAAAAAGAATAGATTTCAAAGGTCATCTATTGCAACTCAATGTTTTTATGAATGTGGGGATTAAGGTTTAAGGTCTTAATTGAAGATAAGTGTTAAGTTAGAGATACAATATGAATCTACATTCTAATGCATCTGAGTCATTGCTATTTCACTAGTACTATGAATAAATTGATTGTGCTCATATGGAACATATATGCAGTTACGAGCTAAGACTAAGTAGTCAATTTAAATTTTTCCAGAATGGGAAGCTATAAAGAAATTTTCTTCCTTCAAATCATCTTGAGCAATACTTTTTTTGGTACCTTAAACAGAATAAATGAGCAGAGATGGGTTCTTTTACACTCTAAAATATAGAAATCTAAAATAATCTTTTCCTTGCTCCAGAAGATTATAATAATCAAAGGAGTTCACCATTATTAAGTGGCTGTATAACTAGTCTAAGAGTCTATAAGACCTAGGTTTGAGTACTGTATCTAAAACCTGCTGTCTATGGGACCTCATAGGTTGGTCAGTCAATCAAGACCTATTAAATACCTGCTATGTCTCAAGTACTGTGCTAAGTTCAAGAATACAAACAAAATCATTTTTTAAAAAAACTACTCTGCCCTCCCAAGTAACTTGTGGTTTAATGAAGGAAACAATATGAAAATAATTTATTTTCAAAGTTGATACACGCAGGATAAAATGGGACTATTTCCAGAAAGAAGATACTAACTGTAAGGAAGGCTGAATAAGGCTTCTTACAGAAAGTGAGACTTTCACTGAGACTTAAGACAGGAGTTGAGGAAATGAGAATGGAGTGTCTAAGAGGAATGAGTATAGCCAGTGAAAGTGCTAGGAGCCAATAAATAGAGTATAAGTGAAAAGAATAGCAAAGTGGCAAGTTTCAGTGGATCACAGATTATGCCAAGGGGGTTAAAGTGTAAGAAGTGAAGTAGAAAGGGGCCAAATAATGAAGGGAGTGGTTACGAATATGGAGTCACCAGAGCTTTTTGAAATGAAGTGGGGTAAGGGTCTTCTTTGATTGGAAATGTATTTTGAGAAGATAAAACTGACAACTGAGTAGAGAATGAATTGGAATGGGAAGAGACTAGGAAAAGGGATAACAGATAGCTATAACAACATTCCAGATGTGAGTTGATGAGAACCTATATCAAGCTATTTGCATTGTCAGAGAGAATCAGGGGAGATGAAGATGAGAAAAATGTGGGAACTAGTTCTTCGAAATTGATTGGACATGGGGAATGGGGTGAGAAAGAGTAAAGAGAAAAAGATGATAGCTAAACTGTGAGCCTGGATAAATTGGAAAATGGTGATAGCCTTAACATTAATCGGAAAGTTAGGAAGAGCCAAGGCTTAATGAGTTCCACAGAAGTAAACAGAAAAGTGAGGAAACTTCCTCACTGGCAAGAAACAAATAACTCCAGCATCTTTACCAAGAAACCAAGAATGGTTTGTAGATAAAGATGGCTAGTTTTCTGAGTTATTTGAGTAGAGATGGTGATAGTGGCCAGTAATATTTCCAATCATCCACTTTGGTTACAAAGAAACTTTGCCTCTTAAATTTGTCAGTGAGTGGAGCAGATCAATGCAAAAATGACTTTAATAGGAAGAGAAATGACACTGAACTGACAGGAAATACAGGTGATGATTTTTTTTTTTTGCTGTTGTGCTATTTAATTCTGTTGTGAATAATTGCTTTATATTGTGGTGAACACACTAAAAAACAATAAGAGTCATTCCCCAAATGACAAGATGGATATGAATTGGCAGGTTTCAGAGGCAAAAGTCCATACTATTAATAGTCATATAAAATGCTCTAGAAACTAATAGAGAAATCCAAATTAAAAACAATCCTGAGAAATACCCTCAGACTTATCAAATTGACTAACATGACCAAAAAAAGGAAAATGAAATTTGTCTGATAGAGTGTGTGAAAATAAATACATTTTGTTCATGAAGTTGTTAAGCAATCCCACTTATCCCAAAAATACTTGGGAACTCTACCCCAAAACAATTAAACCATATATACTTTTTTTTGACCCAGGGATACTATTGCCAAGTCTGTAGTCCAAAGAGATCAGAGAAAAAGGAAAATGACTCATATGTAGAAAGATATTAATAGTAGCTCTTTTGTGGTGGCAAAAAATTAGAAAGTGAAGAAATTTTTATCAATTGGAAAATGTCTGAACAAGTTGTGGTATATGAATGTTATGGAATACTATTGTGTTGTAAGAAACAATGAAAAAGATGATTTAAGAAAAGCATGGAAAAACTTGAATGAAATGATGCAGAGTAAAATAAGGAGAACTAGGAGAAAATGTATACAGTAATAGCAATATTATAAAGATTGATTATTGTTCCTTTGTTCTCAGAAAGGACCGTAATGCTGTCATTATGTTGGGAGGAAGATACATTGTGTCTGACTGTGGCTGATCAGACCAATATGAGCTTGGAAGGCATTACCACAGATTGGGCACAAATAGTCCATATGAACATTTAGAATGGTGATGTATGTGTATCTAACATTTCTCTTGAGCTATTGCAATTGTGCTTTGCCTACATAATGTATAACCTTCTTTGATGCAGACATGCCATGCTGGTTGGTCATGTGCCAGTTTCTTGCATGTCTCACAGTCACTTCCAAAACTCTGCAGAGAGAGACTTTGAGAACGGCCTGTATTACTTCTTCTTATCTTCATGTGAGCACTTCCCTTGTATGAATTCTATATAAAATAGTCTTTTCAGCAAATGTATTTTGTGCATCTAAACCATGTGGTCTAACCATTAGAGTTGCACTCTCTGCAATAGAGTTTTAATGCATGGCAATTCAGCTTGGTAAAGAACTTCAGTGTACCTTGTCATGTGATGTTCAGAATCACAAACCATTGAAACGAAAGTCATCCAGTTTCCTGGCATGGCATTGGTATACAGTCTATGTTTCATAGGCATACAACAATGAAGTCAGTACAACTTTGTAAACCTCCACTTTGGTAGACAGTCTAATACCTCTTCTCTCACACACTTTTCTTCAGGATCTCCCAAGCAGTGGACTAGCTCTGGCAATGTGTGTATCAAACTCATGTTCTATGTGTACATCTTTGGAAAGTATACTACCAAGGTAAGTTAACTAATTCAAAGCATTCATAATTTCTTCATGTGCTGTAACTGATGGCTGAAAGTATGGATGGTGTAGTATTGACTGGTGGAGAACCTACGTTTTTGTGCTGTTAATTGTTAGGGTAAAATTAGAAAAAGCAACAGAGAATTGATCCATACTTTGTTGCATTTCAGCCTCTGAAGCTGCATTGAGTGTACAATCATCTGTGAACAAAAAGTCACAAATCAATTCTCCCTCTACTTTGGCCTTGGATTTTAGTCTTTTTAAGTTAAGTAGTTTACCATCAGTGTGGCAGCTGATCTTGATGCTATTTTGGTCCTCAATGAAGGCATTAGGCAAAATTGTAGAAAACATAAGGCAAAAAACATGGGAGCAAGTACACATCTCTTCTTCACTCAATTAGTGACTGGGAAAGTGTGAGAGCATTGTCTGTTATCCAGAACCTGGAAAAGTATGCCTTCATGAACAGATGTACAATACTGATGACTTCCTCCATGCAACCAAATTTTGTCATAATTTTCCACAAGTTCTCATGATTGACCCTGTCAAATACCTTCATTAGAACTTTGAATGTTGTGTACAGACCTCTATTCTGCTCCAAGCATTTCTCTTGGATTTATCAAGCAGCAAACATCATTACAACCATTCCTTGGTCCTTTCGGAAGCTGCAGAAGCTCTCAGGTAGATTACCATCATCCAGATGAAAGATTAGCCTATAAAGGAGAACTCTGGAAAGAATCTGGCTAGCAATGAGTAAGAGAGGGACCCCACTGTGACCATTGTCACAGGACAATCTATTTCCCTTGGAGCACTTGTGGATGATGATAAGGTTAATGGTATGAACAGATATCAGTGTGTAGTTTTGGTGGGGAGAAAGTGTCCATGGAAATGAAAAAGTTGAATTATTGGATGTTAAATTTATTTGAATGAGCATTAGTATGTATTTTAAAGTCCCATATTATTACAGAATGTGGTGGAGAGGAGAAAAAAAACAGTCAGCCATTGAACTCACTGAGGAAGGAAGGTGTCCTGGAAGTCTCTAGCCAAAATCTATCTGAATCTTTAATGAGTAATATATATGGATTGAATGTATTTTTAAAGGAAGACAGGTAACTAGGTGATAATCATAAGGGGAGAGCCTAAAAAGTAGCAATGGAGAATTAGTTAATCTTACCATGATCATTGAAGCAGGGAATATGAATGAAAGAATAGTCAGTGTTAGAAGGAGTAGGCAGGAAGACCTTGTCCTCAAGTCATTTTTTCCTAAATCTCCAATGGGCAATGTTTTTAATATCATAAATTGTGAACAAATGACTGATCTGTTCTAGGCAAGGGAGCTTACTCATTCAGAATTCATGATCACAATCAAATAAAGGAGGAAGGAAGGGAAGAAGGAAGGCAAAAAGGCAGGAATGAAAGAAATAAAGAAAGAGAGAGAGAGAGGAAGGGAGGGAGGGAGGGGAAAAGGGAAGGAAAGAGGGGGAGAGGGAGGGAAGGGGCACAGAGGGAGGAAGGAAGGAAGGAAGGAAGGAAGGAAGGTGCTGTGGAGGTGTCAACAAACAAAAAAAAAAACAAACCATAAAACTGATAAGGGATTTAACTAGGTAAATATAGCCATAGAGAGATAATTATTTCTTAATTTTCCTCAGCTTGAGATTTAGTCTTTTACAGGAGGAAGAAATCTCAGAGGTCATTTTGTTTAAAGCATGACGAACCTCTATAGTATCCCTGATAAAAAAAGCAAAGAGTTCTAAGCTGAGGTTTTCATGAATTAAAGCAGTTGCTCCTACTGTAATTTGTAGTACACATGAAAATTGTATTATACCTCTGTCTGTATAAAGAAATGTGATAATTTGTACTAATATATTACACTGGATAGAGATTTTTAAACTGAATACTGGCCCATAAAATACAATAAGGCATTACTTCTGACCAAAGGGTAAAGGCATACTGTATTTCTAGAAGTAATCAACATTTCCTATTACAGTAGTTTCTAATTTGTCTTTTTTTTTAACCAAGGACCTGATACATTCTTTGTAAATGTAGTTGCAATTTTCATCACATATTTTTGTCATTTGAATAAATATTTCAAAGTACATTTAAACCACAGCTCAAAGTAAAAAAGATCTTTAATTGATAACCATTCTTGTTAGGTCCACTCAGATAATTTTATGTTTTCATTCATCCAATGAAGCCTTACTGATAGCTATGTCAAATCACCACTGCTCAATGATACCCTTTGCCCCAATGGTTCAGTTTGACTGCCGAGTATGAAAAATCAAAATAACTAAAACATTTATGTCTACCAGTTGCTCTTTATATTAGTGAGCATAAAGTATTATTGTTGTTGTTTTTTTTGTTTTTTGTTTTTTTTATAAGAATGCTGCAGTGAATAAATAGAATTATCATGATGATTCGATTGTTATCTTGTAGGGAAGGTTAAATTGGGCTATTTCTCATTTACTTAAGAGGCCTCCAAAAAAATGAATAATTACTCAAAAAAACCACGTAACTACATTTTCTATTTTTCAACTGTTCAATCTGTTAACAACATTGCTAGAAGAGAAAAGCAAACATTTTGAAATGCATTCTGAAAAACATGATGCAAATTTTAAATGTTTAATTTTTATATTGAGAATATTATGTTATTTTCATTTCCTCAGATATCCTATTATTTCTCTCATTCAGATACTCATTCTTTTATCAGTTGCTATAAAAGAAAGAGGAGAGGGTAGAATAGTTTGGCAAAATCAACCAATCCATCAACAATTTTGCAAGATGTGCATCATTTATTTTTCTACATTCTCCTTCAAAGAAGAAGATTACATACTCATAGCTTTCTCATTGGAGCCCTGATTTCTCATTGTAATTACATAGCATTTA
The DNA here is from genome assembly GCA_028627135.1 of Pseudochirops cupreus. Classification (NCBI taxonomy): domain Eukaryota; kingdom Metazoa; phylum Chordata; class Mammalia; order Diprotodontia; family Pseudocheiridae; genus Pseudochirops; species Pseudochirops cupreus. The sequence goes on along the minus strand of CM053582.1, from coordinate 181,158,161 downwards.
GGCTTTATTTCCTCTTTTATATTGAGGTCATTGCTGTGCAATTTTTTTTTCTTAGTTATGCTTAGTTTAATTTGTTTCTTATTCAACAATTCCTATGATGTAATATTCCATTGCATACATAGGCAAAAGCTTTGGGTTTTTTAAAATCTTATTATGAGAATTTATTTTATTTCTGTTTATTTATTTATTTTTTTTGTTGGGGAAGGCAAGGCAATTGGGGTTAAGTGACTTGCCCAAGGTAACGAGTAAGTGTTTCAAGTGTCTGAGGCTGGATTTGAACTCAGGTCCTCCTGACTCCAGTGCCAGTGCCCTATTCACTATGCCACCTAGCTGCCCCTTAGTTTATTTATTGTTAAAAAATAGTTGCTATATTTTGATACCTTTCTATTTTTAACTGGATTAGCAGAATATATACCCAATTGTAGCGCCTTTGGGTCAAAGAGTATGGACATTTTAGTCACTTTTTTTTTAGCAAAACTGCCAATTGCTTTTCAAAATATTTAGACCATTTCATATCTACTAGTACACACACACACACACACACACACACACACACACACATATATATATACATATATATACATATATATATACATATACATATACATGTATATATATGTATATATATATGTATATATATATATATAAGTTTGGCTGCCTTTCCACAATCAGTGAATGAAAGTCATTTATATGAAATACTTCAATTTTACGAAATAGTATTATATTTATGAAGTATCCTATCCAAGAATATTTCTAATCATATACTTTTCACCCATATAAATTGAGTTAGAATCAAAATCCTGCATTTCTAAATTTCATTTTACTTACTAATTTAGAAATCTGAGAATTCCTTGTTATGCTGTCTTCCTCCACCTATACAGAGGACAAATTGCCTATGACGTATAACTTAAGCCACAGAGCTTGTCAGAGGAACAGAGAATTGAAATGACTTGCCTATGGTCAAATGACTGGTGACAAAAGTTAAATTCTCCCCATCCTCTTGTCTATCTATTTCAGGTCCTCAGTTAAATTTCTTTTGTAATTCTTCATTCTCTATCCTCAGTTATAGCTTTACCCTTCTCCTTTAATACTTTTATCTTGAGGCTAAAAAGTTATTTTATTAAATAAATGAAGCTAACAAAAATTTAAGTGCCTTTACAAGGGTGTTAATAATTCAATGTGGGGGAAATTCTTATTTTCTTATTAACTATTTTGTATTCTTATTTACTGTTTTTGTCCCTAATTGAGAAGTCTCTTCACAAGATTTTCCTCCTCCCGTTACAAATGGAAAACCTTTATCACTCACCATTCCAAAGCCCATACTAGGTTATTATTATTTTGTTTTTCTTTCCTTTGGCTTGTTTACTTTACATTATTCCAGGACAGAGATAGTCATATAATACATCTCCAAGCCTTAGAATTGCTTGAAATTCCACAATTACAATTATGTCCCAAAAATCTTAGCTCAGTTTTAATTCATTAAAGCTTAAAACTGAATCAAGACTCTTGCAGAACGTATTTGTTTAGGAAGATCACCTTGGTTCACATAAATAAAATTTATATGAAGTTAGAAAGGAATGAGGTAATGCATATTTGATGGTTTAGAAAATACAGAATAGTGGAGATATAGCATTATTTGGGCTTGGTTAGAAACAGGTTAAAACCATGTCTTTGATGCATACTAACTAGTAATATGAGAAAATTACTTTACCTGGCTAAATAACGAATAGCTATCTAACACTTAATAATTAAGTTGTAGACTTGTGATTAATATCAGGTGAGGAAATTCCCACATAGTTGCTAATGATATGATGGCTGATATGATATATAATATTAAAATAAATATATGACATATGTAAACAATAATAATAAATGATTTGATATGATATGATATATAATACAATAGAATATAAGTTTATATGGGTGTAGAGATCACATATTTATGCATATGGGGAGAGACCTCATCATTATCCCATAATTCCCTCCTTTTGATGGGAAAGTGAGAAGTTTAGACTTTGAAGAGCTCCTCTAAGTTTGTCCATTTAAGGAGAGTACCTAGGACAGTCATCTCTAGATTTTCTATTTGATTGTACTCCTTTGTACTCCATCATGCCCAAGAACCCATTACTCCCTTCTTTTTGGCTAATGTCTCTGTGTTGATTTCCCTCTTAGATTGTGAGCTCCTTGAGGACAGGAACAATTGTGTGTGGGGGGGAATTTCTTTGTGTCCCCAGAGCTTAGCAAAGTGTTTGACATAGAGTAGGTACTTAATAAATGTTTATTGACAGAAGTACTAGATACTTAGGAACAAATATATCTTAAAGATAGGTGTAATATTGGCAACTTGATCTCAGTTACAGCTCATGTAATGGAAAAAAATGCCTCATGCCCTCTTTGTGGGTTTACTGTGATGATAAAATACTACAAAAATATGTAAGTTTTGAGAAAGTCAAAAGTAATGTATGGATATAATATTTTTAAATGTGCTATAGATACGGACAAAGGGATATGGCAAAAAAGCTTTGTAGTCAAACATGTTAAATTTTTCTTCCTTAGAAAATAGGAAAACATCAACAAGCTAGTATTTGAATTTATACTGACAGCAACAAAATAATAGAAAAATAATATGTGTGTGTGCATGTGCAAACACAGGCACACATTCATTTTATTTATTTATTTGTCTGTGGACAGCTAGGTGGATAGAGTGTGAATAGACAGTGGATAGAGTACTAGACTCAGGAAGACTCTGAAGCCAAATGTGGCCTCAGACTTAATAGGTGTGTAACACTGGGCAAGTCACTTAATCCTGTTAACTCAATTCCTCTTCTGTAAAATAGCTGGAGAAGGAAATAGCAAACCACTTCAGTGTCTTTGTCAGAAAAACCCCAAGTAGGGTCACAAAGAGTAAGATGCAACTGAAAAATCTCAGCAACAAACACAACCATATTTGAGAGAGTGTGTGAGTGAGTGTGTGTGTGTGTGTTTGTGTGTGTGTGTGTGTGTGTACTTTCAACATAGAGCGGGAAAGGATTTGCTCTTTTTGTTGCTCCAAGTTCCAAGTTAATTTACAAGTTAATGTAAAATTCAAAGAATTACATTAATAATTAAATTTAAAGTCATATATTCACTTTGATAAACATTTAGAACATTCTGGACTTTATATAGACCATTAACAACACTAAGGAAAATGAAGAACAGAGTTATTGTTTCTACATTAATATAGACAGACATTTTTAGGGTAGGATATCACATGAATGAGAGTCCTTTTATGAGAACTCAGGTCCTTAAGCATACTGATGTAGAGTAACCTATGTTCCTGTATATTGTTTCTTTTCTTTTTATTCCTTTAAATAAATTTATTTATTTATTTTCTTATTTACATCATTTATTTCCACAAGATTTTGAGTTACAAATTTTCTCCCCATCTTTCTCCTACCCAACACCTCAAAACAGCCATCCCACTGTATAATCCCTCCCCCAATCTGCTCTCTCCTATGTCCTCCCCCTTGTCCCTCTGACTTTCTGGTAGGGCAGGATGGATCTCCCTACCACAGTGCCTGTATATCTTAATTCCCAGTTGGATGTAGCTAGTAATTATAATTTTATACATACATATATATATATATATATATATATATATATATATATATATATATGTATGTATGTATGTATGTATTTAACATTTGATAATAAAACTTCAAATTCTAGATTCTTTCCCTTCCTCCCTCGTCATCCAACCCCACTAGAAGGAACACCAATTAAACACCAGCTGTACATGTGTAATTATGCATAACATCTCCACAGTGGATATATTATGAGAGACTGATTATATGTCCTTCCTTCCTATCCTGCCCCCTCCCTTGTTCTATTCTCTCCCCTGTCCCTCTCCCTGTCCCTTTACAGAAGTGTGTACTTCCAGCAAACCCCCCCCCCCCCGCTCACCCCTTTATCATCAAACCTCTCATCCCTATGCCCCCTACTCTTCTGTGTGGAAAGATACCCAGTTTAGAGTTTATGTCATTCCTTCCTTAAGCCAAATTCAATGAGAGTAAGGTTGACCCTTTCCCTTTTGTCTTCCTGTTCTTTCCCTCCATTGTAAGAATTATCCCTTGCCTCTTTTATATGAGATGATTAAACTCATTCTGTCTCTCTTTGTCTCCTCTCATTCTAATCCTCTACTACTTGAGAATTTCACCTTTTAGAGTATCATCCCTTTCTATTCAATTGGTCCTGTGCCCTCTATGTACTCATATATACACATACTCAGATATGTGTTCATACACATATATAAACCCTCCTATATAGACATATGTGTATGTATGTATATATATACATTTGTATTCCCTTCACCTATCCTCATAGTGAGAAAAGTTTCATAAGATACAATTATCATTTTTCTATGTTGGCATGTAAATAGTTCAACTTTGATAAGATCCTTATGATTTCTTTTCGATGTTTACCTTCTCATGCTTCTTGTATTTCAGTGTCAAATTTCCTTTTCAGTTTTGGTTTTTTCAGCAAGAATGTTTGAAATCCTCCACCTCACTGAATGACCATATTTTCCCCGGGGAACATTGTACTCAATTTTGCTGGGTAGGTGATTCTTGCTTTTAATCCTAGCTCCCTTGATCTCAGGAATATCATATTTGAGGCACTTTGATCCCTTAATGTAGAAGCTGCTAGATCCTGGGTTATCCTAGTTGTGTTTCCACAGTATCCAAATAGTTTCTTCTTGGCAGCTTGTAATATTTTCTTCTTGATCTGGGTCTAGAGATCCCAGCTATAACATTCCTAGGAGTTTTCTTTTTGGGATCTTTTTCAAGAGGTATTTGGTGAATTCTTTCAAGTTCTATTTTGCCCTCTGGTTCTAAAATATCAGGGCAATTTTCCTCGAGAATTTCTTGAAGGATACTTTCTAAGTTTTTTTTTTTGATCATGGCTTTCAGGTAGTCCAATAATTTTTAAATTGTCTCTCCTGGATCTATTTTCCAAGTCAGTGGTTTTTTCAGGGACATATTTCACATTGCCCTTCTATTCTTTCATTTGTTTGAGTCTGTTTAATAGTATCTTGATTTCTCATAAAGTCATTGGCTTCCGTTTTCTCCACTCTAATTCTGAATGAATTATCATCTTCAGCAAGCTTTTGAGATTCTTTTTCCATCTGGCAAATTTGACTTTTTAAGGCATTCTTCTCCTCATTGGCTTTTTGGGCCCCTTTTGCCATTTGAGTTAATCTATTTTTTAAGGTGTTATTTTCTTCAGTCAGGTTGTTGACTCTCTTTTCATGATTTTCTTGCATCATTCTCATTTCTCTTCGCAATTTTTCCCCTGCTTTTCTTATTGGGTTTTCAAAATCCTTCTTAAGATGCTCTACAGCTTGTAGGCAGTCTTCATGTTTCTTGGAAGCTTTTGGTGTGGGAGTTCTGACTGTATTGTCTTCCTCCCCTTCCATGCTTTTTTCCTTTTAGTCCCCAAAGCAGGAATCCAACATTCGGTTGCTGTTCTTACTTTGCTTCCTTTGCCTGCTCATGTTGCCAATGAATTACTTGACTTTTTAGCTCTGTGGAACACTGCTTCCAGAGGGGAAAGCTCTGTCCCAAATTGCTGGGGTTTTCTCAGCTGCTGGAGCTATTGGGAGGTTGCCATGTTTTTGCAGCCCGCACCAGCTTTGGTTCACTGAAAACACACCCCAGGACCAGCACCCAGGACCATGATACAGATCCAGGCCACTCAATGGAAGATCCCTTAGCCTCTAAATGATTGCTTGGCCCCCCTGCAGTCTTCAGGCCAGGAGCTCTGAAGCAGCCACGTGGAGGTGGCTGCAGGGCTGGCCCTTCTCTTGCTTCCTTGCCCTAGAGGCAGTTTGGCTGTACGGCCTTTCTCCCCCAAATTTAGCTGAGTTCCACTGACCTTTCACTTTGTCCTTGTTTCTTATGGCTTGATAGTTCTGTAAACTGCCACAGCTACTGCTGATCCACTCTCCTGAATGCTCTAGCTGCGGCTTGTCCTGGTTACCCCAGGGCTAAGCTGCAGTTTCAGGCATGGCTGGTTTAGGCTGCCAGCATGCTGCAATGAGCCCTTCCTGCTGAGCTGCCTTCAGTGGAAAATGTGTTTTTCTGTTTTTTTATGAGTTTTGGAGCCCTAAAATTTGTTTAGAGTCATATTTTATAGGTATTTGAGGTGGCTATGTGGGAGCTGTGGAATCTTGTTGCTTCTACACTGCCAAGACTCCCCTGTATATCTTTTCAAGCAAAACATTCAGAAGTAGCCTAAGGGAAGATAAGGGAAAAACAGTTATCTTTAATTGTTTAAAGGCCTGGTATGTGGAAGACATATTTTTAAGTTGTTTTTTTTTTCTGCTTGATTCCTAGTGACCAGAACTAGAAGAAAATGCCATAAGTTGGCAATAAGGTAAATTTAGGATGATTGTAACTAAAAGTAACCTAATAATAAAATTTGTCTAAAAGTAGAATAGCATATGGTGACATGATAGGCTGACTTTCATTGGAATTCTTAATTAAGTCTGATGACAACTGGTTAGGTATTTGGAAGATAATTTTTTTTTCAAGTTTAGATTGGACAAAAAGCTACTGAGTTTCCTCCCAGATCTGAAATCCTGTGACTTTATTTCTCTAACTTTGGTTCATTTTCCAAAAGATATTAAGTGACCTTTAAGGTATATCTAATTCTTATAATATCCCTCCTAATCATGTTTCCTTTTTAACTAGTTAATGAGATACAAACATTTGTTGAAATTTTTTATGCTAATTTTCTGTCAAATTATTGAATCAATGTTGTGGCCCCTAAGTCATTTTCTTCTTTTCCTTGTACACAATGAACCAGAAGCTGAGAAAGCATTCTTTGGAGCAAATGACATGTCATATTTACCTTATGTAGACACAGATAAGTGCACTTTCTTCTCTGCTTTTGATGATCTATTGCATCTGTTCAAAAGAGGGCAAACATTCTGACCATGACAATAAAATATAAAAATTCACTGTAGCATTTTCATCTTAAACTGAGGTTGGCATGCTTTCTTGATCGATAAAGAACAATGATGAATAAGCCCTTTATTGCTTCCTGAATGTCAGTAGAGGGGGGCTGTATGGCAAGAAGCATTCAAGCCACTGATTATGAGCTGTTTTATTAATAGCTCCTGCTTCCATAAAGGGGGACTTCATTTATCAACTTCATTGACTACAACAAAGCACTAGTGCCACTGGCAAAGGCTGATGAAGCCAAGGGGCAAAGAAAACACAAATGCAGGTGAGTCACAGAGGGAAAAACTGGCACAAGTCAGCCTGTTGGAAGATGACCATAATTATTTAGCTGATGAATCTAATTATAAAAAATAATTAAACTCTAAGTTAATATAGTGATTCATTCTTAAGTCGGTTCCCCTAACAATGTTCATGATTTTAATTATGTTGAGGTGAAGTATTTGAGATATTACAACTGAACATATCAATAAGTAATCAGGTAGGCTGACTGAAAGGGTTACTTAATATAATCTTTGTGGATGTCCATCCATAAGTTTTTGCTGCAGATTTCCCAAGAATATTATTACATAATTTCTTCCCATAAATCTTAGTATTACTTTTAAAATAAATTTAAGTGTCATAATAACTATTTATGTTCAATCTGAGTAGATTGAATAAATTATCTTTAGTAAAACATTCTGTTGATTTTACCATGTGAAAGCATTTTCAGAATTAATGATTTGTAGTATAGGTTGAGAACTGGTATTGGTGGGATCCTCTTTTTTCCACTCCTAGCCCCCAGGGTTTCCCTTGAGATGTTTGAACATTTATGGCTTCAGATAAATGTTTTTTTTTAAATTAATTTTTAGTTGTATAAAATAATTCTTTGGTATTTTCATTCATATGACACTAAAAAGGTAAATTAATTTACCTAATATTAAAGTTTTTCTTATATTGGCTAGGCACAAGCAATTAAAAAATTTCCAGTAATGTGAATCTACCTTCATGTAGACCGATTTGTATTTGAATTCATATAGTCCCTGTCTTTGTCTTGGCAAGGAGACTCCCAAGTATGTTATACTGTGTGAAGTTATTTTAAATGGTAGATTTCTTACTTCATCTCTGATCTTATTGGAAAGTACTCTAGTATATAATGCTGCCTCTTCATTTTAGACATATCCTATTTAAAATGTTAAGAAAAAGTCCAATTAGTCCTGTGTTTTCTAGTGTTTTTAACCAAAAGGCATGTTGTGCTTCTGCAGAAAAATATGTTTTTACTTCCATTTATACAAACAAGTTTTTATTGCCCTTGTTATTAATATGGTCAACTATATTTATATTTTTGCTAATATCAAACAGCCCCTGAGTTCTTGATAGAAATCTAATATAATCATAGCTTTAAAATATTATTATAGATTTTGGGGGTCTTTCAAACATAGATGGATAGATAGATAGATAGAATTAATGATTCTTCGAGATATCCAAATAATTTTCTTTTTCTGTTTTTCATCTCCTCTGTTTATATGTTAGGATTTTATTTTTTTGTTATGGAGTTAAGTAGTCACTTTCTTTGACATTTTAAAAAATGAAATAAAATATTAGAAATATTATTTTGAAATGTTGTATAGAATTCACTTGAGAATTCATTTAGTTCTAGGGATTTTCTTTGGGAGTTCATTTGTGCCTTGTTCAATTTCTTCATCTTAGATTTTTTTTTTGGTGGGTATTTAACTATTCCATTTAAGATGTGAGTTTTATTGTCATGAATTAAGGAAAATACTTTGAAATGAGATCCTTTATTTATGCATTCATTTAGAATTCTCCTTTTTTATTTTATACTGGTAATTTAGTTTTCTCATTGTTTTTAAGTAAATTAAATAATAATGATAAATAATTATATACTTTATTTTTCAAAAAGATATGTTATCTTTTTAAATTCAGCATTTTTTTCTTTCCCTTAGTATCTTCCTAAGTTTTCATGATTTGTATTTTCCATTTAATTAAGCTTTTAAAATGTTTTGTCTTTATAAATTTTTTAGTTGCAGTGTCCAGTTCATTGGCCTGTTCTTTCTTATTCTTTCTTATTTTTGTTGACTGAAGTATTTAGAGATATACGTTTTCCCCAAAGTCATGCTTTGACTAAATTGGAAATTTTTTGATATGTTGTCTCATTGTTGTCATTAGTGAACTTCAAAGCACTCTAAAGTGCATGTTACTTTGGTTCAGATCTGTTTTCATTTCTATGCAGAATTCCTAGTGAGAAAGTTGATCCATCAACGGGGATTAGCAACTCTTCTACCAATTTTCTTTGAATTACACAAGGAAGTAAGAATGACTTTGCAATGGACACTTAATCAATATTTTTCAGAGGCAGGACTCAAGTGTTCCTGACCCAAAGAGCAGATTCCTGTTTCTTTTCTCCTAGTCCTCAATAACAATAATCTTACTTATCAATTCAAAGGCATAGAGAAGTAATTGGTCTAAAGACAAATAGCTATTCTATTTTATTTGCTTTATATTCAATCTTTGATTATTTTCGATTATTAAATTAATAGTTAACTTTTTAAACTTCAATAAAAGTGCTGGGATTTAAACATTGTTTGGAGGCTCACCGAAAGCATCCTCAGTACAACTCTAGTAGCATCCAGCACAACATGGATGATATGCCCTTCAATGTATTTCAATATGCTTTTGCTTTACTCAATCCTGTCTTTTTATGTTGAAAACTATTTATATTTGCATATTTCTTCTCACATGTTATGAGGATTTGGGGAAATGAAATCAATCAAAATATTTTTATTATGAGTTGTTTTAAATAAATCAGTGGCATGCTTAGATGACTGCAATCAACAGTCCAGACTATGCTAGTGCCCTAGTTTAAGGTGAGTTTTTATTGGTGAAGTTACTCTCTCAAGGAGATTGTGAGATTCATATTCATAGGATTGGGATTAGTCATCTGTTAATTGAGTAAAAAAAAAGTGATTTAATGATATGTAATTCTAGGCACCAATTCATATCTTTCTAAGTATTAAATAGGTGCTGAATATCTATAGTCTTCACTGATATGTTGCATTGTTTCCATTATTACCTTGAATAGCCTACATTGATCAAAAAATCCAGGATACTTAAGAATAAAATTTCTGTAGTTACTTATTCCTATGACCTGGTCCATGGTTACTATTATAAGCTATCTATATAATTACTATTATAAGGTAGCTACTCTCCCTTTTTACAAACAAATATAAATGGCCTCCATCCATTTGATGCATTTTAATTGATTTATTGTTGTCTGAGTTCACGTTGCCCATAGAGTCTTTTTATTCCATTCTTTGACTTAGACATTTAATCTATTGAATCTGGAATAAACCAAACGTCATCATCATCATCATTCTCATACATATTTGACAGAATTTGCAAATGAAACAGTCTTCAGATATGTCATTAGTCTAGTAGTATTTTATATGGAATATCCTATTCCTTATTAAATAGATGGGTAAACTGCCTTTCAAAATTGAATAAAAAGAATAGAGATGTATACGTATCTTCTGTATGTTTCTTAAAATCATCTTGAGTGAAAGTTCAGTAAAACATCTGATGAAGGGATATGTACCTGACCCAGTTCCCTCATGATTTTTATTTTCTCTCTTGGGTGTCTCTCTATGGTCACAGGTTTTCTTTCCATTCTTAAATATGACTTCTAATTTCTGGTAGCAATGACCTAGTCTTGTATTATTCTCATAAAATTCTCAAATTTCTGTATTAGCATTTACCAAAAATAGGTTTTTAATTCATTTATTCAACACTTTAGAATTTATTTGGTATTTCCATCTTGAAATATACTTTTCATTTAACCCATGTTGAAGGGGGAAGGATTTTTTTTTTCTGCTTAGATGTTATCCATGACAGATTTCATTCAGAGAAAATGTCAAAATCATTTATGTTTAAGAAATCCAGTGGGGGTGTACCTCCTATCACTTCTTAGTATTACTCTTTGAAGTGTCTGTACAGGAATCATTTCTATACATGTTTTACCTGTTTACCAAGCAATCTAAAAACACTTACCAAATCCTCATCTTTCTTTTGACAAGGTAGTATTAAGTTTTCCTTAGCTGCCTCAGGTTGATGGTCACAGTGATTCATTAATATTATACAAATTTCTTTGGTTACTTTCTAAATATGTGTTGGTCTTTTTTTTTTAACTTTTCTATAAGTGTACACTAAAGCAAATATTTCAAAGGTATTGCATGCTTTATGTGGGTATTTCTCTTTGAACTTTGAAACAGGATTCCAATAACTCTGTTGACATATACCATCAGAGCATTCTCTTTGATTACTCTATTTTCAGTGTGTCTTGTCTTGATAAACACAAGCTATTTAAGTAATTATTTTATCAGTCTTAACAGTTGCAGAATTGGCAGTAGTAGGTCACTGTTATTCAGAAATAACAATAGTAATGACGTAACAATTATGATTTTGAAATAACTGTGTAATGTACACATGTATGGGTGGATATATATACACATAAAGGAATATATATGATACATTTGTAATGTATCACACAAGAATGTATGTTACAATTAAAATAATGATTGATGAATAATACCTCATCCTCCAGCTAAAGTAAAAAAATAAAGACAGAAGTAGCTATCATTGTTTCGCACTAGCAAAAGCAAAAATAGTACTAATTAAAATGGATAAAGAGAACTCTCCCTCTTTCTCTCTGTAAATACATATATAGGTATATATATTACCTGTATGTTACATGTGTTTATGCACAAATGTATATACATAACACAATTGTCTAGAAATTATTATAATTGTATCATTATTCATCTTATTATAATTTCAGTTTCTTCTGAGTACTGGCTTAGCTAATGCTCTGAGAGTCTCTTCACTAGAATGTCACAAAGAAACTGATGAGTTCTTTATCATCTGAAAAGTTCACAAAATCCAAGTACTATCTTGTAACAAGCTTCATTTTCTGAATTTGATGGAAGGCATGAAAGGGAGATGAAATAAGGGAGGCTTTGAAATGCCAAATTATTGTTATGATTTACTACATGAAATGCTTTTAAAATATTTTCACAACTGTTAAGTCCAATTATGCTCAAAATGTTTTATCAAATCTGTATCAATAAATATAATCTTTATAACTGAAGAAATTAAATGTTGGGCTGGTGAAGAACTAAGATCTCATCTCAAGTATCATAAACAGAACTTCAGAACAGGTATTGTGACAGATTATTTTTAAGTCATTTGTAAGATCATATATTTAAAACCCTTAATCTCAGCAGAAATAAAGGGGAAATCTGAACGAATAAGCTTGGCAAAAATTGATAACATTTTGAAAAGAAAAGAATTTTTATTTTCATGAATTCTTTTAAACCAGTTTTAAAATGAGAACTTGATACTGCTAAAATGCTTATACTATGCTTGAAACAATTTTCATATGGAATGAAATTTTGAATTAGCCATCTTTCCAGGTGAAGTGAAAAAAAAGCAACAGTCCAGGAAATACGGCCAAGTTAACATGCTAACAGCCCAAGTCTTGCTCTCCTTCCCAATATCTTGCATCATTTTCTCATATTCTGAAGCCCCACCTCAGTGATTATTATGATGCACTTTTCCACATATATATATTTCACTTCACCTAGGGAGATGGCCAATTCACCATTTCATTCCATTCCTTCCATATGGACAGGAACTGGGAGTTTAGATACCTCTGTCTTCCATTTCATGTTCTTTTTCCATGAATCTACAAGTGGGAAAAAATCTGAAAGATTGGAAAATCCTATGGGATAAGACAGTCTAAAACTGCTTCCAAATTTTAATTGTGGTTCTTCTTCACTACTGCCACTATAGCTTCCCAAAAAAAGACCAGAGGAAATTGATAGCAATGACTGCTGGATTGAAATCGCTCAGCCACATTGAAAATGACATAGAAGTAGTTCTTTTAAAAATGAATTTAATATTAGTTTTCCTTAAGTGCACATTAAGTACAATATTGGTGATTTCCAAATCTTTAAGCCCTCCCTTGATCCTTCCCCTCCTTCTTTGATTTAGTGGGCAGGGAGTCAGGGGATTAAATGAGATAGAGCAGTTCATTTACAGTTTTGCTATTTGAAAATTTCTTTTCATTTTTTTCCTAGGGTATTCTTGCAGTTTAATGTTATGATGCTTTAACAAATTATCCACCTAAATCTTAGAATGCTGTCAGCCAGTCAAGATTGACAGCATTCCCATATAGAGAGATTGAATTTAGAGGATAGACAGAAGCTTTTTTTTTCGTTTTTAGTACTTTTTAATAGCCCAAGTTATATACCTTAATCTGTTTAATACTTGTGGCCAGTCTTGCTACCCTATACACTCAGGAAAGGTTCCTCATTGCAGTGTAAGTGGGGAATGTTCTGAGGGCTTCTGTCTAAGTACATTATTCTTAGAAGTATTGGGAATACTTAAGCCATTTTGGGAAAGGCCCAATGCATACACTGGATACCTTCTGATTATAGCTTCTGGGGAGGGGTCTTATTGGTAATGCTGTTAGTGCTCTACAAATACACACAAACCAGTTCCTACCTGGAGTCTAATCTGTTGTACATAATAGAAAACAGTGAGTGGGGAAAGGATCTACTTATGAAGGTTATTATTTTTTCAGAACCACCATTATTTGCATATCTTTTATATGTCACTGGTTGAATATAAAAAAGAATAAAATACCTATTTTAGTTATAGTCAGCTGGATGGTGTGTGTGTGTGTGTGTGTGTGTGTGTGTGTGTGTGTGTGTTGGACTCTTCACCGTGAACCTTTTCCTTTTTTTAACAGGAAGTGGACAGCTTATTTTAAGAGTTTTCTGGAATCATGATTGATCATTATGTTGATTAGAGAACCTAAGTCTTTGGGAGCTGTATACCTCTACCATAAAATTACCTTTGTATAAATTATTCTCCTTGTCCTGCTCATTTCACTCTGCATCACTTCTAAATTCTTCCCAGGTTTCTGAGTAACCATTGCTTTATGTGTTTTTTAATCAGAGTTTAATTTAAAACTAATCACTCACTTGAGGTACCCATTCCCTAATTTCCTTCTCCATTCTCTCCTTTCTCTCATATTTCCCTACAGAAAGAAATGCATTTTTGTGCCTAATTCTTCCTTTCTCTCTTTCTCTGTCTCTGTCTCTGTCTCTGTCTCTCTCTCTCTCTCTCTCTCTGTCTCTCTCTCTCTCTCTCTCTCTCTCTCTCTGTCTCTCTCTCTCTCACTCTCTCTCTCTCTCTCTGTCTCTCTGTCTCTCTCTCTCTCTCCCTTTCCCACATTCTTTCCTTTTTCCTCTCCCTCTCCCTTTTCCTTTCCCTCTTCATCCTCTCCCTGTGTGTGTACGTGTATGTCTGTGCATATTCTCCCCTCTTTTGACAAGTGCAATTGAGAGAAAGAATCAAATGTCAGTGTTTCCCCCGAACTTTTTCCTCTTTTTAGAATAGGTTTTCAGATTATATGGGATAATTTTCCTTAAGTTTCTTTTTCCTTACTCCATTCCTTACTCCACTCCTCCTTTTTTCAAGTGTTATTTTGGGGAAAAATCAGCAAGAAATAACAATTGTTCTTACAGCCTATCATGCAGGAGGTTTCCCCTGCAGGTCTTCTCCTTAATGATAGTCCCTGTTTCTGGACCCTGCATAAGTTTGCTATGCCCTCCCTGTATAAACTTAAAATTGTATCTTGCCCTTGGATATAGTCATTGGGTACTGTTCTCAGATACTTCCATCTATTTCTCTTTATGGACATTGCTGTATTTTCTAGATTGGTTCTGATGAATGTGATGGGAACAGAACTCCCTCTATTTCTTACTGTTATTCCACCATCATGGTTTCATTCAAAGAGTTTTCTTTTTATTTTTCTTTCCTGTTTCACAGATGAGTCAACTATTTCCAAATATAATTATCTTTCCCCATTCCCACAAAGTAGAAGAACTGGAATAATTGACACTTCTAATTAATAAGGCATTATTCAGG
>CM053582.1:181126635-181142674 GCA_028627135.1 Pseudochirops cupreus | reverse complement strand
AATCCATAGAGGTCATAAGATCAATTGAATAGGAAGGGATAATATTCCAAATGGTGAAATTGTGAGGAGAGAGAGGATTAGATTGAGAGGAGACAGCGAGAGTCAGAATGGGGTTTAGCATCTCATGGAAGAAGCAAGAGATAATTGTTACAATAGAGGGAGAAAAGAGGAAGGCAACAGGTAAAGAGTCAACCTTACTCTCACGGAATTTGGCTTAAGGAAGGAATGACATAAACTCTAAACTAGGCATCTTCCCACATAAAAGAGTTGGGGGAAGGGGGATGAGGGGTGGGGTGATGGAGGGCAGGCCAGAGTGGGGGGAAGGGCGGGTGAATGTTCACAATTCTGTAGAGGGATAGGGACAGGGTGGAGAGTGGATGGGGGGGGCAGGATAGAAAGAATGGACATTTAATCAGACTCTCACAGTGTGCCCACCATGGAGAGGTTCTGCGTAATGTCACGTCTTCAACCTGTATTTTATTGCTTGTCCGTCCACTGGGGGTGGGTGGCAAGGGAGGAGGAGAAAGAATCTGGAATCTGGAGTTCCATAATCAAATGTTATGAATGTGTATCTATATCTATATATCTATATATCTATATATCTATATCTATATCTATATCTATATATGCAATTATTATTATTATTATTATTGACTACACCCAACTGGAACTTGAGATACACAGGCACTGTCGGTGGCAGATCCATCCTGCCCTACCGAAAAGTGACATAGGAGAGAATAGAGTGGGGGAGGGGGGACACACTTGGATGGATGCTTTGGGTCGGTGGGTGGGGGAAAGAGGGGGAGAAAATATGTAACTTAAAATCTTGTGGAAATGAATGATGCAAACTAAAGTAAAATTTTTAAAAAAAGTCAATTCAACCAAGATTAGAATGGAAGCAGAAAGCTGAGAAACAATTTTGATACACAGTGTCTCTAATAAAGGCCTTATTTCTAAAGTATATAAAGAATTCAGTTGTATTTATATGAATACAAGCCATTCCCCAATTGATAAGTGGTCAAGGCATACGAACAGGCAGTTTTCAGATGAAGAAATTAAGTCTATCTATAGTAATATTAAAATATTCTAAATCACTATTGATTCGAGAAATGCAAATTAAAATGACTCTGAGGTACCATCTCATGTTTATCAGATTGATTAATGTGACAGAAAAGGAAAAGGATAAATGTTGTAGAAGATGTGGGAAAATTGGAATGTTAATGCATTGTTGGTAGAGTTGTGAATTGATCCAAGTTTTCTGGAGAATAATTTGGAACTCTACCAAAAGGGCTTCAGAACTGTGCATACTCTTTGATCTATCAATACCACTACTAGATCTGTATCCAAAAGAGATCATAAAAAAAGGGAAAAGGACCCACATATACAAAAATACTTATAATAGCTCTTTTTGTGGTGACCAAGAATTGGAAATTGAATGGAGGCCCATCATAGTGGTCAAGTTGTGGTTTATGAATGTAATGGAATACTATTGTGCTATAAGAAATGATGAGCATGCAGATTTTAGAAAAACCTGGAAAGACTTTCATAAACTGACCCTTAGTGAAGTAACCAAAACCTGAACAATGTTTGAGGTAACAACAACATTGTGTGAGCATCAGCTATGAAGGGCTTAGTTCTTCTCAGCAATGTGATGATCCAAGACAGTTCTAAGCATTCATAATGGAAAATGCTAAACATGTGCAGGGAAAATATTATGAAGTTTAATGTAGACTGAAACATACTATGTTTATGTTTTTTTGTTTGTTTGTTTTCTTTCCCATGGTTTTTCCCCAAGGTGGAAATATGTTTAACATGATTGTACATGTATAATGTATAACAGGTTGTTTAACTGTCTTGGGCAGAGGGCAAGGGAGGGGGAAGGGAGAGAAATTTGGAACTCAGAATCTTATGAAAATGAATGTTGAAAACTATTTTTATATTTAATTGGAAAAATAAAATACTATTAAGCAAAAAAAAATAATTTTTGAAATATGGTGTCTAGGTACTTTTTTATTGTGGCCTTCAGGGTCTACAATATTTTTAAAATTTAATTTATTTTTGTTACATTTTACATTCCTGTCTTGCTCCTTCCCTCCACACATTGTATTGGAGAAGACCACCATTTGATTCAGAATTATGAATATGTGTGAATCCATATTATGTGTACTTCTATTTGCCATCTCTTTCTCTGGAGATAAACAACATCTTCCTTCATTGACACTTTATAGTTGATATGAGTATTTATAGTATGCAAAATAACTTGGTTTTCAAAATTATTCTTCAAACAATATTGCTTTTACGATATACAATGTTCCCTTAGTTCTCCTCATTTCCCTTTTACTAATTTCTTGCAAGTCTTTCCATGTTTTTTTTTAATTAATCAGCTCATCATTTCTTACAGTACAATAGTATTTCATCACAGTCATATAGCACAACTCGTTCAGTCATTCTCCAGGGAAGGGCCAGACCCTCAATTTCTAGAAACTTGCTACCACAAAGAGAGCTGCTATAAATGCTCTAAAATATATAGGCTCTTCTCCTTTTCTCCTTTTCTCCCTGATCATCTTGGGAAACAGACCTAATAGTGGTATTGCTCAGTTAAAGGGTATAAACAGTTTTATAACTCTTTTGGTATAATTCCTGATTGTTCTCCAAATCAGCTGGATTAGTTCACAGTTTTACCAATAGTATATTAATGTCCTGATTTTTTTCATATCCCTAACACTTGTCATTTTCCCCTTCCTATCATTTTAGCCAATCAGAAAGATGTGAGATGTCTTAAAGTTGCTTTAGTTTGCATTTTTCTAATCAATCATGATTTAGAGCATTTTTGCAGATAATTCCTATACAAGAGTTTTTATTCCTTCATCACAAAAACAAAAAAAACTGCCTGTGGGACAGCCAGGTGGTGCAATAAATAGAGCACTGACCCTGGAGTCAGAAGGACCTGAGTTGAAATCCAACCTCAGACTCTTAACACTTACTTGTGTGACCTTGGACAAGTCACTTAATCCCAATGCCCTGTCTTCCTCCCTCCAAAAAGATCAAAAAAAATATATCAATAACTCTAAAAAAAGAGAGAGAAAGAGAATCATTAAAAAAATTAAAACATTTGAGAAAACCTGCCTGTTCATTACCTACTGTGATTTGTAAATTGGGGGATGAGTCATATTCTTATAAATTTGGCAAAGTTCTCTATGTATTTGAAATATGAGACTTTTACCTAAGAAACTATGTATAAAGCTACCCCACCCCCAATTTTATGCTTTTCTTCTAATCTTGGCTACCTTGATTTTATTTGTAGAAAACCCTTTTAATTTAATGTAATCATAATTATTCATTTTACATCAGACAATACTCTCTATCTCTTGTTTACTCATAAATTATCTTCCTATCCATAAGTCTGATAGGTAATGTGTTCCATATTCTAGTCTTATTTTAAAATTATTGTCATCATTTATTTATTTAATTCTTAAAGTACATCTCCTTGTTTTATTTTTCAGGTCAGTTGTTTTTCCAGGGAGATATTACACATTTTCTTCTATTTTTTAAAATTTTTTCTTGAAATCTTATGAAATCATTAGTTTTCTACTTGCACAATTCTAAATTTCAAGAAATTATTTTCTTCAGTGAGGTTTTGTATCTCTTTATCCATTTGTAGTCAGTACTTTTAGGGGAAGGGTGGTGATGGGAGAAAAGGTCCCTGACATAGCACTAATGGCTAATCTCTTTTAAAATGTTTTTCATTTATTAATGTAGATATGGCAAGAGACAGTCATGTGTCTAATTGTTTCCCACTCCAATCCAGATTAATTTGTCCTTGAGGGATCTTGCCTTTTATATATTCCAGTGTCTTAGTGTATATACTCTGAATCCCCAGTCTTGATTTTTCCTGTAAGTCTGACAGCCTTACTCAGTTTTGCCCTTAAAAAAAATACTCATTTTGAATGACAGTAAATTAAATCTTCAACCAGCTATAAAGCCAGTAACTTTAATCTGGTTGATGCTTTTGTAAAAATCTTTCTAAAAATGCTTTTAATTAACTGTGGCAGAATGACAACATTGAGTTCTTTCCTCACTAAATATCAGACAACAAAGGGCCAAGATTGTTTGTATGAAACAGGATGGTCTCAGGTAGAAACTACCCCATTTCTCATCTGCTTTTGAATCTTGATATGTTTCTATTTTTTGACACATTTTACCACTAAATTGAAAGCTTAGCTTCCTTCCACTTCCAACACAGTCCACCTGTTTTTGGTGCAAAGTCTGTGAGATAAATGAAAATGACTTTTCAGGAATATATGGGTAAACCTTAAATGTTTACTAAAAATTCTCTCCATTTTCACAACTGTACAAGTTGCCTTAATTAAAAAAAAAAACCTTCCTTTTAACTTCAGTCCTCAAGAGACTGTGTGTGATAGTGAAAAATATTACTGCATTGAAAGTCAGAAATTCTGGGTTCAGTGTCGACTTTCTCATTTCCTGTGTGACCATGGATGAGCCATCTTATCTCTATGGTCTTCTGATATTTAAAATAACAGAATTGAAGTTAGTTGCACTGAAGTATTCCTTAAGATTTTAAAGTATGATTGTATGCTCTTGTGCCTTGATCACCAAACATTTACTCAAAGTTCATTGTGTATATGGCAGTGTATTAAACATTTCCTGTGAGAAATTTATTAGGAAAAGTTTTTCTTCCTAAAATGAAAATTAATTAGTGGAAAATAAAACTTAAAATAACAGAACTTTCTGTTTATAAAGGAAGAAGTTTAGTGATAACTGCTATAGTTTTCTCACTTCACATAAGTGGAAACTAAGTCCCAGAGATAACATTCCTATTTTTATCTAACCTAACATCACCAGACTCTTCACCTTCAGCTAGTGCTATTGAGTAGCCCTGAAATAATTGAGTGCTGGGTAGAAATAGTGGAGAGATTAATGAATTTAAAATAAGAAGACCAGAATTCAAGGCCCAGTTTTAATGTGTTAAGACTCTCTGTATCTCAGTTTTCTACAAAACAGGGAGAGTAGTACTTAAGTTTCCTATCCTACAGGGTTACTGTAAACTTTGTTAACTTAAAATTTATTAAATTCCTCTAGGATTTATAGTGTTTTTTAGTTAGTCTTATAAGGTTACAGCTATAACATTAATGAAGAAAACCATACAAAAGAAGTCATAGCTATCCATATTTCAAGAGTTAGTCAGTAAAAAGTGCCCTATTTTACTTATGCAATGCTTTTCACAGTCCTAAATACTTTGCTTTCATTTTTAAAAGTTTAAAGAATAAAGATCAGAGGCAGTTTTGTATAGGAAGTAATAGCTTTAGAATAGAAATGACATCAAGGACAATGTAGTCCAACTATCTCATTTTCTAGAACAGGAAAATGAGGCCCAAAGTTGCTGAAATCAATGTAGGGAGTAACAAGAGGCAGTATCTGAAGTCAGATACTCATTTTCAAAAGTCAGTGCTTTTTTCTATTATCTGAGATTGGTCATCCTTAGAATCAAGAAACTCTAGGGTCAAGTCCTGTCTTTCTTATATAGGCTCTGTGTGATCATGGTGAAATCACTTAACCTCTTAATGTTCCAAAGTAACTCTTTAAGTCTACAATTTACAGGAAAATTGCTTGTCTGCATTAATAGAGGGAATTTTTATACTGGCAGTTTTTTATCTAATGAAATCAAAACTGAACAAATCCACACCACCACAATGACAAGCAACACTACAATTTTCTAAAATTCACTGTGAACTTTTTATTGTTTCAAGGATTGGTGAAAAATTGGAATGAGTACTCCCTCACCCAGTCCAAGTCACAACATCTTCATTCTTGAAGAGACAGTGCCAAGAGGGGCTATACCAAAAATAAAAATAAAAATTTGTCCACCCAGCTCAGTTCTTCCTTAGATAGTTTTCACAGGGTTTTTCCAGATCTCTGCAGATGCTAGGATCTGCTAGAGTCTGTGGTCCTCATATAGAGGCCTGAAGAACTCAGGATCACCCCTGCACCATAATAAAGTTTTATAGCAGTCCTGGAATGGAAGCATGAAATGAAACTTTTTACAGTACAGAAATCTTTTCTGTGAGAAAACTCCTGGGGCATCATACAAGTCACACACAAACAAAATTCTATTTCCAACCCAGATCTTTTTTGATTCCCCAGAGACTTACTTTCAAATGGTTTCCCTGAAAAACCCTCAGAAAAAAAGTCTGGAATTCTATGGATAATTTGTAATGAATAAATAAAGTCAGCCTAATAAATCTGTGTTGACGTGCCTTGAATGGAGTTGCTACTTCATTGAATTCCAATTCTGTATCACAAGAGAAATAATGGAGAAGGTGAAGTATACAAATTAATACAACCTGGCAATTGTATCCCCCTTCCATAAGTCAATCAGAATATGATACCCAGAGAGTTGAGCGGGGAGCATAGATGTCCATTGATTGGTTTAGCAATTCAAGCTGAGGAAATGAGGAAGGACCACAGAATCTTTAAAGGCAAGCAAATTCTGACTCTATTACTCATGATAAATTGGTGAGGCTTTTCTTACCTTTTCCTTTTTGTTAAGGCATTTTAACATACTCTGGTGGGTGTTTTCTAGGTATGCAGCTGAACAGGCTGAAATTGGTGTTTATAATTGTACTCTGGGAAAATGAAGTCATGAAATCACAGAGATAAATTTAAGTTATTGTGTGTACTTCACTGTCAAATATGATTAAAAAAACAGTAATTTTCAAACTGTTCTAAGGCAAAGCAGAACCATATGCAACACATATGATTGTGTTAAATGATTCGCTTCAGTATTGTAACTTTATTATTGTATTCCTTCCCAAAAATAGAAGACATAAAAAAGACTTTTAAAATTTATTTTAATACACTTAATAGATGACCATGAGTATTCCTAGTTCAGAGTATGATCCTTAACCTATCAGTTATTAATAATCAAGCTAAATTTGCATAGTTGCACCAGTGATGATAATTCAAATAGACCTTCTTTAACTTTGGCAAGGAATCACATAGCTGACACCAAATAATGACTTCTTTCTCAGAGTTTTCTCACAGTACAACAAATAATAATTAGTTATAGGACAATAAAAAAACATTGATTTAAGATTGGAATGGAATTTGGAGATTATCTAGTCCATTTTAGAGATGAGAAAAGTGATGCTAAAGGAAGTTTAGTGATTTATTCAAGCTTGGTAACTTTAAAGAATAAAAGCCAATATTTGAACTCAGATTCTCTAATTCCAAATCTAGAACCCCTTTCATATTTAATAATTTTTCAGAAATGGAAGACCTACTTATGCTAATTTTCCACTTGTAGGTAATGGCCTCAAGATAACAGGAAGAAAAGGCTTTCACAATTACTCAGTGTGTGATAGGAAGGCGGATGGCCAGACAATTGAAGGATTACTAAACTACCAAGTTATTAATCTCACTGGGATATTGCAACAATGAAACTATTTTAATTGAGATGGAGATGTTGAACTTGAGTTTGTGGCTGCTCATGTTTAGTAAATTTGCACTTTCATTGAGAGGAGAAAAGACAGATTCATTTGTGTATGTGAATATTAAACTTGTTATGAAGGAAAGCCAGTGATTAGGGTAGAATTTGAATTACCATATCAAAGTGCATTTAAATCATTGTATTATTTCTTAATTCTCTCCAATCTAAACTTCATAGAAATTAACAGCATATAACCTAATTTAATAAGTATGTATTAAACACATTTCTATTGTGTGCAAAGTGTTGCTCAAGATTTTTAAAATTCATATAAAATTTACAAAAAATTCCATTTTACTTGTAGAACTTAGTGAATACTAGAAAATTTTCTCTTTTGAGATTTTAGCTATGCAGAGACACAGAGGAAGAGTGATTTCAGGAGAGCTGCAAAGAAATATTTCCTTTACCTTCTGGCTCACTCCTAAAATTCTACCATTGGAGCATTATTTCTTCATTCCTTTAAGATTATGGCTTAATTCCCTGTCAAAATGTAAATATGCCTGGGGAAATGGTATGTTAATCTGGTGTCACTTGCCAGTAAATCTTAATATGAATATGGTTCAGATCCTTTCTAAAGCTCAGGTTTTTGTTGAGAGAATAGGAGAGACAAAATTGAGATTACAAGACACCTGAGGAATATGGAGCAAGGCTAAAGCAAGTAAGAAAAAGGGTAAATAATAGGGAAGTTGGGAGGCCTTGCCTCAGACTACCCATGTCCCTTACATCACATACTTTTAAACACAGTTTTTCTGTAAAGAAAAGCATTCATCATTCATCAATATCCATCACTGTACTTCCTTCTGTGAAGACACAGAAAAATGATATTTTTAAGGGGTGCAGTATACTGAAGTTTGGACACTCCACCTGAAGTCATTTGTTCCCTGTGTGCAGAGAAATTGGATGCTAGGTCTTTGAAAACCTTCCTGAACTCAGTACTGATTGGCAGGAAGACAAGGAAATGGATATTTTAAGGAAAACTTCCCTTCTAAAAGCAAAAATGGAGGATAAATTGATTTTAGACTGCTTAGAGCATTTGGGATGTAATGGAAGATATTCATATATGTATATTGTGTATGTATATGCATACATACACACATGTGCATCTTCTCCCCCCCCTTTTCTCACTGAGAAGAAATGGGATAGAATCCATTCTGAGAGGGTTCCAAAGGTAGAGCCCTACAGTGTTTTGCTGGTGTTTGCCCTTTGTTGAATAAAAGACTGAGGGTAAGTCAATTCATTATCAGTGTTTGTCATATATTCATTAGCTCCATAGTTTTTGTCCCCGTTGTGGTTCTCTGCAAAAAAATTGATATATTTTCTTTGTGTTGTTTTTGAAAGTATCAATGCCAGACTCCCTTTAAAAAGGCTTTAAATCAAAACATCAAGAAAGAGAATGAACGATGAAAAATGACTCCTGAATTTGTTTTCCATGATATGAGATATTTCTGAAGTATAAAAGCACCAGTGTCCTATCACAAAAGGCCAACTAAGTTGGTGAAGGGGCTTTTGTGCTGCTTTATGAAATGAAGGTGAAGGAAATGGATGTGTTTAGCTTGGAAAAGAAATGACATGTGGCGGGGCATGGTAACTGACTTCAAGTATTGAAAGAAATTTCACCTAGAAGACAGAGGAGAGTTGACCTGATATGTTGTCTGTCTATAAAAATAGTACAATAAAATGAATAAGAAGTTTCAATGACATTAGCTCTCCCTCCTTGGAAGTCTTTAAGTAAAGTCTGGATGGCCCCTACTCAAATATGTGAAAAAAAATTACTCTTCTTAAATATGTGTTTAGAGTAGGAGGGGTGAAAGATACTGTGAGTAGATTTACAGAACATTAGAAAAAGAGGGAAATTTGGAAATCATGCAGTTCAACCATTTGATTTTACAAATGTAGAAAAACAGGGCAAGGGGATTTGAATGATATAGGTACAGTTAAATAAGTTTGCCACAGATCCAAACCTAAATGAGATAAGGGCCACTAAACCTAAGTCCAATTAATCCACAGTCTCTGTAATTTAACTTGATTACCATATTGATGAGTATTTCAGTCATTTATAAAAGTATTCTTATTCTCTAAGGGGGAGGATTTCTATACCTTCTTTATCTAGAGCAGTGGTTCTCAACCTGTGGATTGCAACACCTTTGGGGGTTGAACGACCCTTTCACAGGGGTCAGAGGTGTCCCCCAAGACCATCAGGAAACACATATTTCTGATGGTCTTAGGAAACGAGATACCACTCCTCTATCCATCTCCAGGCTGGTCCACCCACATGCAAATACGTCCACATCTGAGTGTTAAAGGGTCTCTGAATTAGGAAGGTTGAGAACCACTAATCTAGAAGCAGAGTCCAGTAGCGCATATAATGTTGACTTGGAGTCAGGAACACTTAGATTCAAATCTCATCTTGAAAATGATGTGAACCTAGTCAAATAACTTGACTTTTCTTGTGATCAGTTTCCTTGTTTATAAAATTAAAGAGTAAAATGTGTAGTTTTATCCTAGCTCCAAATCTATAAGCCTATGAAGAAGAGATGTTATACAAATTCTGTCTTTGACATCCTTTTATTCTCTCTTCCCTGGTAATCTCATCGACTCCCATGATTTCATTAGCATGTGAATGATGTCCATCTCCAACTTGATCCCTATCCTTTCTCCATATCTAGAGTATCAGATTTCTATCTGCTTTCTGGGCATTTCTAAATGGCTGTTCTGAGAATACCTTGAGCTTTACAACAGTCTCCCTTTCTAAAAAATATTTTTTTTTCTCTTCATCCTCCACCTTCTCCTAACTTTTCTATTTCTCTTTATGGCAATGCAACCCATAGTCCCAGCTACCCACTTCAAAAGCTCAGGATTATATTTGTCTATTCCTCCAGCTCCTCTCAAAATATAAAATTTATTGCCAAGTCAAACACTCCTACTTCAGAAATATTTCTCTAATCCACCTTTTGCATTCCCACAGCCAGCTATCTTAATAGAGATTCACGTTATCTCTGAACTGGAATGGTAAATCATATTTCTGTTTCCAATATATTTCAACTCCAATATAGCTATTATATTGCTATTGATATACACATAAGCATATATATATATATATATAGATATAATATACATATACACACATATATATACACATGTGTGTATGTATGTATACATACATATATATACATCTATATACATATACCTATGCATACACAGATATATTTCTAATGTATTGTTCCAATTGCCTTATTCTTCTGCTAAACAAAAAACAACCTTCAATGATTGTCTGTTTACCCCAATACAGTAAGAAATCATCCAAAGAGTGTATCAAATGAGAAGACCTATATGACAAATCTTCCCCAAAATTGTTCCAACCTACATTTCCAGCCTTAATTCATATTACTCCCCTTCAGAGGTTCCATATTCTGGTCAAAATGGACTATTCACCATTTTTGTTTTTCGGTTCTACCTTTTCCTTAAAATTACACTGATCATTTCAGGTTTCATAGTTTGTTCACACTATACCACATGCCTAAAACGAACTTTAAATCAGTACCTGATTACTGAAATCCTTTTCATTCTTCACAATCAAACCAAGATTGTACTCCTTCAGTGAAGTCTTGCCTGAACCTCAGTCTGGAAGTCTTCTCTGGTTGAATTAATTTTGGTGTTTTAAACAGACCTTAGCATTTATTGCTTAATGTGAAGCATAGTCATTTCAAAACTCACACTGTAGAAATGTAATCAAATCAACACTGCCATTGATTCTCAAAAGGGCATATAAACGAGCTGCCCTAATGTTCTATTCACTCTCTTTCTGATCTTCCAGACTGCAGTATCCTTTCATGGTGATAACACCCCCTCTACATGTTCTCTATCCTTACTACAACGTAAGCTATTTTAAGACATGGAGTGCCTCAGTTTTATATACATTTCTCCTGACCTGAGCACAGGGTGTATCACATAATAAGCCTTTATTTTTTATCTCTGTTTTTGGTTTTACATTTATTATCTGCCCTAAAATATTTTAAACTACTTGAAGGGACAAAATGTAATTGATTTCATCATTGCATCTATAGCCTCTAGCACGGTTTTATACATATAGAGGGTTGAAGGAATAGAATGATAAAAAGATAGATGGATAGATAAATACATGGATGATAGATTTTAAACACTTACATCCATACACACCCACACACCCATACCACATACACACATGTGCATTTGTGTGTGTGTGTCTATCCTGCATGGATATTCTATAGGATACCCATATATCCTATATGATACTACCTACATATCCTAAAGTGTATACATATATATGTATACTACTTGTATACTAGTAGTATACTACTACTGTAGTATACTACTACATGTAGTAAACTATTTTAGAAATTGCAATGCAATGATGAAACAAACTTTTTCCATTGATTTTATATGATATATATAATATATGCATACACAAATTCACATGCATATGTGCACATATGCATGTAATATATGTAAGTGTATATGTATAAGTGCATACACAGAGATATTTATATATATCCTATATGCCCCTCCCCCAAATTAAAACTATTATTGAGCCTGTGGTGCAGCAATCTCAGGGTATATTTGTTTCAAATGAATTATCCTGTTTTGGAAAATCTTCTATTTTAAATCTCAAATAGATTGATGATCACCTAAAAATAAGCATTTCCTCAAAACATACAGATGCCAAATTATCCATGGCTACTCAGAGAATCCAGCTTCAAATCCAAACTTTCTTGCTTACTAAATCTCTGCCATTGACTAAGTCACATTTTCTTGTTGGAAATCAATTTTCTTATTTGTTAAATAAAGGATTTGGATGAGATTACCTTCAATTCCTTTACAACTCTAGTTCTATGACCTTATATCCCATCCAGTGAAATCTTATCCAAGTGCTTCCAGAAATCCTCTAAAAACATATGCACTATACTTCAGGCCTTTTCTCTAAATCTTTTAATGTTTCAGGAACCAGGACAGTAGCACTCTGATCACTGTTCTGTGATTTCTTAATCACCTCAGAATAGCCCTGCCAATCATTTCACTGATTACATCTTTAATAACATATAATGTAAATGATTCATAATTAAGAGAGTGTTGTAAACTATATGAATCTACTATATCTAATTACCTATCCATTCACATTAAACTTACATAGACATATATAAAACATATCTGCACAAATATGTGTACACACAATGTATGTGTTGCTGTTGTAGTTATGTGGAAGCTTGTGTAGTTGTTGGTGGCTGCACAGAAAAGCCAAGCCTACAATTTTTTTTATTTGCTTAAAAGTTGTAGTCTTCCATAATTTACCATTTTGGAGCATCATAAATGATATTACAATAAAAATATATTTTGTTTTGTTTTAGTCTGGAAGGAATTTAGGACTATCAAGAAGCAAGGGGACATAATAGAGAGAAAGCGCTGGACTTAGAGTCAAATGATCTTAGTTTGAATGACTACTTTGCCATCTCTATGACCTTGGGCAAGTGATTTAACTATCTAGTCCTCTATTTCATCAGCTATAAAATCAGAGTTTTTAACTAGGACCACTAATACCCCTTCTAAACATGGTAGTATGATACTATGATCTCATGAAAGTTATGCATTTCTCAAACAACATCTAGTCCATTTACTTTTTATTCAACTTTATATCAAGCCTCATTGACATCTGGGGGGGAGGATTATCTATGATAGAGATACAAATAGAAATGGAGATAGACTGATAAGGAAATATAGATAGACTATTTATAGGTAAAAGTAGGTATAGGCATAGAAACATAAAAATATTTAGATACGTATGTATTTAAAGGGCTAGATTAATGGACAATGTCAAAATGCACATCATTTGTTTCTAAAACTCTTAGGACAACATCACTAATATGAGAATAAACTTTTAAAGAAAGTAGCCTTCTCAACATATTGTTATGTCAACCCAATGATGTTTTTTTCATAGTGGACTCTTGTTAGTGGAATATCTAGTGTCCTTATATGTTTAATGAATTTCCAGATTAACATGAAGAAATTTCCACCCTTCCCTGTGTTGGTTAGCTAAAAAGATATATCACTTCATTCTGATTTTTTTTTAATGAGTACTCGTAGTAGATGTTAAAATATGACATGAGGAACACTTGAGTAAAGCAAATAAATTGAGATTGAACTGTAAACCCACCTTCTATCATCTTATTAGTAAACAATACTGTAATTTTTTAATAGAACAACCACACCATCAACAATGAATTGAAATGGACATTTTGAAATAAAATGCAATATAAAAAGTATAATGATAGAATCATAGCCCCAAGCCTAAAAGTGACACCAGAGGTGATCTAGATCATTCCCCTCATTTTTCAAATGGGGAAAATGAGAACCAGAGAGGTAAAGAGCTTGTCAAATTCATGCAGGTAGTAATGAGAACTGGCATTCCAATTCAGGTCTTCTTATTCTAGATCCAGAGCTCTTTCTCTTACACCATGTTGTGTTGTGCAAATCCAAAACTTTTTATTCTCCATAGTCTGTTTTTTTTCTTCCTAATCCATTTGGTTAGAGTTAAGGACATGCAACCTCCTCTGAGGGGAGAAAGGACACTAGTCAATTGATAATTTTCTGATTCATTCCCTATTTTTTGAATCTGAATTCTAAACCTCGGCATTGGAATAATACTGTGGTTAATGAAAAGGTCTTTGGAATAAAGGTATCCGGTTTCAAAACCTAGCACATCTCTTTATTTCCTTTGATAAATTCAAAGTTTTTGAGTCTTAGTCTCCCCATTTTTAAAACTGAACTAAATGATATCTAAGGCCCTCTGAGATGTAATTCTTATGATTATAAATACTGAAAGAATTTTAAACTGTGTTGAAGACAACTTAAAAAACCCAGTCAGATGTCACATATTCATCTATTCAACATTGTTTTTGTATTGTAAAGTTGGCATTGTATTAAAGGCTGTCTTCAGTTTTTGTTCCAAGAAATTAAAAAAAAAATTCTTGATGTGGCTTATAATCAATGTTTTTATTCATCCCATTTAGAATTTCAACATAAGGTAGGGAAAAATTAGATATCCCCTAAGTGTCAACCTTCATGGTAAACATTAGAAAGCACTTTCCACAGCATTAGTTTACTCATTATTTAATAACGCTTCCTGATTTCCTTAAGAAATTTTCTGTTATAATTAAAGTGTTTCCATCCGTTTTGGGGGGTCATGGCAGTTTCTGAGGCAAACTATATCACACTAATTATGCAAGTCATGTTAAGTGTCTTCATGTTAAGCAATTTTTGATATTAACTAACCCCCATATTCTAATATCAGACTATATTCAGCAAAATGGATTGAAGATAGAATTGTATGGGGTTGACTTTTTCCAGTTGTTTGTAAATTTTAGCATTGCTATCCATCAAAATCAAATTACTCAAAACATTAAAACAAACCTGAGCCAAATTAGACTTCTGCATGCATAAAAGATCTATGCTTTTTCCTCATATATATTTTTACATTCATGAAAACATCAAGCTATGGCCTTATGTTGTTTTCATGCTTCAATTCTTTAATGTACTTTAATGAGCCATTTACAAAGGTAGAAGACTGAAACTCATCAAAATTTAACAGCAAAGAACTTTGGGCAGGGGGAAGTAAAAGTACTCCAGAAGAAAGGTAAATGTGGAAATCCAAAAGAACAAAGATGATTTTTGTTCCATTGACAAAAGCAGTGATTCTGAACATGCATGTCATTCTTTGTGCCATGAATAAGGATCACTTGGATAGGTAGAACATGGGGGAACTATGACTATCCTCTTTTGACATTATTAACACCTATTCATAATGAGACACTGACGTTTTGCTCATTAAAATGTCTCTCAAAGGTCTCTATGTACTCAGTTCTGTTCTAGCATGCTTCTGTTGTTTCAACAACTTATACTGAAGTTACTTGTTTTCTGCAGGCACATCCATAATTGATGGCAACAAAAAGAATGCTTATTTTTTTCTTTTAAAAATAATCTGTTGCGGGAGGCGGAGCTAAGATGGCGGAGAGTAAACAGTGACTTCTCCAAGCTCCCCAAGAATTTCGTCCTTGGGAACTAAGAAGTAAATTTGAGCGGATTTAAGAGTGACAGAACCCATTGGGAGACAGAGAGAGACAGATTCCCAGCTCAGAGAAGTGCCTAATCAGGTCAGGGCAGGGAGAACGGAGCACAGAGGAGTGGCACCAGCTCCGAGCAGAGTGCTGCAGACTGGGAAGCCGCACCCAGCAGACTCACCCAGCTGGAGGCTTCTGCAGCCCTCCCACAGCCGAGGTGAGGACAGACGGAACTGGGTAGGAGGGAATGCAGGGCGCATAGCAGGGTCAGCGGTTTTTCCTGGGGCTAGCAACCCACGGCCTGGATTCTTGAAGCTACATGCCCAGACTTTCAGAAGTTGGGATGGAGGAATGAAATCTAGGGGCTCTCATCCCCCTCCCTGACACACAAAAAAATCAAGAGCTAAAAGCCCCACCTAGAGTACATTCTTGCATTAGGGTAAACAGC
>CM053582.1:181110915-181126135 GCA_028627135.1 Pseudochirops cupreus | reverse complement strand
TGGGGTGGTGGGCGGGGGAAAGACAGGGAGAAAAGATGTAACTCAAAAAAATTTAATAAAGAATCTCATATCAAAAAAAAAAAAAGAAAGGATGTTTTGCAGAAGACACCTTGCTGTTTTAATCTGAATTTGTGTTTATTGCATGGTATGAACAAAAGTTAACATTTATAATTGAATGTATAAGCAAAAGGTTTAGATTTCTGAAGTATCTCACTCTTCCAGACTGAATATAATTAAGAATAAATAAACTTGGGAGAACATTCTTTTCTGAATAATATGGGAATAATTAGATGAAGGGAAAAGTAGTTTGTGGAGCAAAGGTGGTAACACAACGTTGAATTATCATCCCACAAATTAGAGCTGGGATACATCTGAGTTACTACAATAAAGTGTGTGTTTAGGAACTGGGCTATTCAGTCTCAGATCATAATCTTTTACATATATAGATATAGATATAGATATAGATATACATATACATATATATAGATATAGATAGATATAGATATAGATATATATTAAAGAACTTGGTAAATGGGTGTTTGACCTAGTCATCTGCCTGTCACCAGGTATTTGTTGTTATGGAATAAGGTCCTTAAATGTTTCAAAATCATGCTAGAATAAATGAGTATTGGTACAACTGATTAAGGGACCTAGCTGTTATTCTATTAATTGCTGAAACTAAATCAGAAACGTCTTCTATGTGAGGAAAAGAGTTTCAGTGCAAATTCTTACAGGGAGGTAAATTATGGAATACTTTTGTATTAATGGAAAAGTCAACTCCATTCAAAATTTGTTACTATTATGGAAATAATACCTGTTTTCTGTGGTGCAAACATGTTTTATTATAAGCAACTTATTTATGTGAACTGTTTTGGTATTAATTACTTATGGAACCTCTCAAGTCTTTTATGATAACTGGAGTAGAAGTCAGTCTCTCCTATAAGTAAATTCATTTGTATAACTGCTGAACTCAAGAAAAGAAAACTTCTATCTGCAAAGTGTTGGTAGAGTTACTACAAAGTGTTATTACTTATATTTACATGTGTAGAGCTGGATCCTCAATAGCATTTGATCCTCCTAAAGAACTAGACTCCGAGTGGAAACTTCTGAGGGAATAACAAGATCAGATAATTCTGTATGTCAGATCTATCAGTTTGTGAGGTTTAGCCATTAATCTCTTTGCTTTGTGTAAGCAGAACAGTTATGTTAGTAAAAGGATAATAACTTATGAGCTATCTTGTTTTGTGGTTAAAAATGTAAAGGAGTGCTGAATTATCTGAATAATGGGTTTGAGAGATTTTGGAAGGATAAAAAAAGGTTTGATTCGGAATCAGATAAGAAGTTTTGGGGACAAATGTGGGTTTATCTAAGTCTTACTGTCTCTGGATGGTGGTACTAGTTTTTAAGGGTTTAAGTAAGTTGAGAAAGAGTTTGAGAAAGTGTCTAGGAAGACAGAAAGATTTGTAACTTGATTTTGTAATTAATAGGTCAATCAAATTTGAGAAGGAGAGGAAATAAGGGTACAAATGCAACTTTGAATCATTATCCCATGGACTGAGGTTGGGATTATAAAGTTGCTGTAGAGAAGGTATATCTGTGTATATGAGTGAAATGAGATCCCAGTGTATTTCAAAGTGATGAAAGAGCAATTGGGTATTAATATCATTGGTTATTGAGAAAAAATCAGAGACATCTTTAGTTGAGAGAAGAGAAATTTTACTATGAGCTCAGATTAAGCATAATTATAAGAAGGTAGAAAAGTTTGGAAGTAGATGCAGTATGTGCTCTATGAAGTATATGCTCTAATGAGCAATAATTTATAATCCCAATGGGAGATTTGATTTGCTTTATGAACAAGAATAAATATAGGAATGAATGTAGGTTATTTAAGGCTCATTTCAAAGATGTTCGTCAACCAATGTGAGATTATAATCATATCTTAAGCTGATTGTTGGTGCTTGTTATTTAAGACTTGATGGGACTGTTAACTGACTGTTTCTTTGAATTCACCTCCAGGTAGGAGTGTTAAAAGAGGCTGCGCAAGCTACCCAAGCCACCAACCGATGGTGCCAGATCCTGTGAGATACAGGTATGAAGGTCAGGGGAACAACTGTTCAGCATGAGCTGAGGTAGGATTCTTCTGACTGGGAATAAGCACCTGGCAGACTTTAAGCTTGGCTCAATGGAGATTGCAGCATGGTATACATTGTGCCTGGAATTAGCATTCTGAAGTTTGGGAAATATGGTTCCCTCATTATAATTTTGTCCCTATCCTTGGTGACAAGTTTCAATAATCAAAAGTTTTTAACTAAAAAACCAACAAATTTACTTTATTCCAGAACATCTTAAGTTACTGTAAGATAAAGCTTCTAGGCTTAGAGTTTAGTTATAGGTATTCTTGTATGAGTCAGGGTTCTTTAGTTCTTTGTATTAATATGACAAGTAAGTCAAGGTTTGTGGGAATATTATTCTGTTATTCAGTTAGTATCACATTTGTCTCAACTTTGTTATAATTAGTGAATATTAAAAAGGAGGATAATTTCTGGACTAATTGGAAACATTTTTAATTGTTTTAATTGTGAGCTTAACGTAAATCCCTTAGTGAAATCAAAATATAAGTAACTGGTTCTAATGTGTGATCATGATAATTGACTAAGACTCCAATTTTAATTTTGTAAGAATGATAAGGGTTCTGGAGTTGTCATTTACATTGGTTCCCAAGGTTCCTTTTGTAGGTAAATGAATGAAAGAAGTCAGAAGGAAGAGAAGCTGGGATGCAGTGCTGAAGATGGATAACCCTACATGACCAGAAGACTTCCTCACATCTGGACAGCAGTGTGAAAAGAGACTTTGGGATTTTGAAAAGACAATTGTTATTGTTTTCTTTTGAATCTCTGTTATCTGTACTCATAAAGGGGACTGCCCCCTTGTATGTTGTCAATGCGACAAAGGCTGCAAGGGTAATTAGAATTAAGAAAATTGGGGAAATTTCAAAAGGTATAAAAAGAAAAAGTAGGATTTGTGAGGGATAAATTATAGTGAGTTTCCCCATTCTGAAAAATCAAATCTAGATTGGCTTCAGTACTCACTAGGCCTAGGATTACATCACCTGACCTTCAGGCTTAGAGCAATGGAGACCCTCCCCCAGAGCCAACACAGCAGAAGATATGCCAAATAAGGTTAAGACTGCTTTCATTGGACACCCACATGTTTCTGTGTCCTTTGTCTCAGAGAAATTCCCATGCTTAGGTTGTGGGACAGCCCCCCTACCAATAAGTGTGAAGGCAGTTGGGGGGTTGGGTTTCTGCATTAGAAGATTATATAATCATGGGCTGCCTTCTACCTGGCGCTCTCTCTCTGCAGATGCCATGTTGGGTGACAGGGGGTAGTGTCCTTTCTCATGAGAAAGAATAAAGACCTTTTCTGACCTTAGATTCAGACTCTGAACTCTCTCATCTCACACAGGAGGAAGGAAGAAAGGAAGGAAGGAAGGAAGGAAGGAAGGAAGGAAGGAAGGAAGGAAGGAAGGAAAAATAGAAAGAGGACACATTGATATTTGAGGTTGCTAATCTTTATATAGTCTCAGTTTCCTCAACTGTAAAATAATAAATATAATACCTGACAACAGATAATAAATATCTGACGGGTGTTTATGCACGTGTGGGAAGATCAACTGAGAATTTATATATGACAAATTTTAAAAATTACAAAATATTACTGCTATGTGGTGCAGTGAATGGAGAACCGGCCCTGGAGTCAGCCCAGGCAGACTTCAGTTCAAATCCAGCCTCAGACACTTAACCCTTACTAGCCATGTCACCTTGGGCAAGTCACTTAACCCCAATTGGCCTGCCTTTCCCTCTCTAAAAAGCAAAGTAAAATATAATGTTTTATAAGCCATTATTATTAAGAAATGGGTTTACAAAATATGTTCAAATTGAGTTTTATTTCTACTACTAGGGACCACTATTATTATGAACCAAATTGTAACATATAAACTTTGACTGCTTATTAAATTTCCATTTTATTTTCTCTGACTAATTATCATGTTAGAAACTGTACATCATTTCCAAAGTTAATACAATGTGAGATTTCTGAAGTAATATGTTGCACACCCCCAGAAGCACTTTCCTTAGGTTATATACAAGCTTGAATAAAATAAGTATGTTGAATCAGGTCACAAACAAATAGCTCAAAGAACTTAGCCATGAAGTCAGAAGACTGGAGTTTAAATCTCAGTTATATACATATTTTCTATGTGTAAAGGCAAGTCACTTCTGCTCCATATATTTCTGTTCCCTTTTATATAAAATGAGAGGTTTGGACTAGAGAATCTCTATTCTCAGTTGCTGATATTATGACCTATTATGACCTACCCAGAGCCTAAGTTTCCTCCTCTTTACAACAAGACAGACAATATGACCTCTAAGGTCTCTTCCAGTTCTAACTTCTAGGATCTTGGTGCTTTCAAGTATAAATGCTCTTAGCCTCTAAATATTTTAATTTCTAAGTGTCTAGTAAGTGCTTAAGAAAATTGCTTGAGTAGATGGCTCCTGTCCATCAGAAGATACAATTCACAGATTTAATGGAACAGAGCACGTAGGCTTTCTTCAGTTGCATATAATAGATTCTGACTTTGTAAGAGGAAAGGAAATTAAGCATTAACTACTTTTCTAAGGGGAGTCCTAGGAGTGTTCATCCTGAATCAGCAAGCTAATCATACATTTAAATACCTGTAGTCTTGCACAAATGCTGCACTTGCACAAACAGCCTGAGCTCCAGCTTTCTTTACAATTTACTAAACTGCTTTATGTGATTGCAGATACAGCTAAAACAGCCATTTTCCACTTAACCGAGTTGATTTGGAGCCAGAGCAAAGACACTATTTATTTCAGTGTCACCTATAGTTAAGGTATGTTAGGGTTTCCATTTTCAACCTGTTTTCAGAGTTTTATAACTCTGTAATAGTTCTAATCATGGACTGCATACCAAACACTCTCCACAAAGGATATGTGTTAGAACAGCATGGCTTGAGAACAGCCACAGCAAGTACTTCTACTTGAGGAATTATAGCATTTTTAAAAGACATGCAAATTCTAGTGGGCACTTCATTTCTCAGGCAAAGCAGCTGGCCTTTAACATCACTTTTCTGAAGAAACACTGAATGGCCACAACATACATTTATTTGCTTACTTATTTTTAACTTTTAAAAAAATGATTCTTCAGACTCTGTGAAGGCAAACAAAATGATATAAATTATATATGTGCAATCATGCAAAATGTATTTCCAAATTAGCCATGTCACAAAAAAGCAAAACAAAAAAATAGGTGGGAAAATTATTCTTCAATTTACATTAAGCTTTCGTCTGTTCTCTCTGAAGATGGATAGCCTTTTTTCATTATGAGTCCTTTGGAAATGCCTTGGATTGCTGTGTTGATCAGAGTAGCCAAGTCTTTCATAACTGATCATCATTACAACACGGCTGTTATTATAAACAATGATTTCCCAGTTCCTTACTTCACTTTGCATCAATTCATAGTTCACAGTTCTTGCCACATTTTCCCCCAAAAGCATCCTCCTCATCAATTTTTCAGCACAATAGGACTCCATCACAATTTATGTTCAGTCATTCACCAATTGATGAACATATTCTCTAACATTTTCCCACAACAAAAGCTGCTAAAATTATTTTTGTACATATAAGGCTTTTCCTTTTTCCTTCAACTCTTTTAGGATACAGATCTAGTGGTGGTGTTCTAGATCAAACTGATGATAGCCTTTTGGGCGTAATTACAGATTATTCTCTAGAATGGTTAGACCAGTTCATGACTGTATCTACAAGCCATTAATGTACTATTCTCTCATTTCCTCTAGCATTTGTCACAAATTCCTAAAATGTTTGTAGTACATATAGTTAAGAATGAATGTTTAATGCTCTTTTTCCTCTTAATAGAAAATAGCCTAATTATATTTGTTGTCTTACAGTTTAGGATTCTTTTACATATGCAATGTATGCCCCCAAACTATCACTTTGGAGAGAAATTTTAGCTCACACGTAATAGTGTATTAAGAAAAAAAAAAGATAATCTGGTCGTTGTAATGATCTGTGCCTTCTTGTCACCACACTTTAGTTTGGAGCTGTTTTGATCCAATTACCATGATTATAACCAATTACTGAAACCCACAAGAGGCTCCTCTCAAAGTAGTCAAAGGCCCCTAGATGTGGCTATGTATTTAAGTGCACTATATCTTACAATCTGGGTCTTTGTAAGTTGTCCTGGGTTTGGGTTAATTAGAAAACCAAAATATTCATGTTTGTTTATTTTTTTCGTTAAACTTCTGTTTCCTTTCCTTGCACCTTTTGTAAGAACAGAATACGCATTACTAAATAAAATATAAATAAAAGGGAAAATCCAAATAAAAAAAGATGTGCAGTGACACCTCAAAATTTTTTAAATTTTTCTTTCTCTAATCAAAAGTGATTTAATATTTTTTTCACGTAACTACAGATAACTTTGATTTATTTTTCTGAAAACTGCCTATACCTATCTTTTCACCATTTATCAATTTGGGAATGGCTCTTAATGATTTTTTAAAAATAAATTTGGCTCAATTCCCTATATATCTGAGAAATGAGGCCTTTCTCAGGAAAATTTTTTCTATGGTGTATTTTTAAAAATATAGTTTCCTTGATCATCACTTTTGACTAAGTATAATTTTGCTTTCACTTTGTCTAAGAGCATAATTCTCAAACCTGCTCTTTTCATTTCAACTTAAGCATAAAAGACTACTCCAGCCTTTCATTTCAAGTTTGCATGTGTCTTTCTGTTGCCAGAGTGTCTTATGCTTACAACAAATTATTGGATTCTACTTTCCATTTCATTTTGTTATCTACTTAATTTCTCTAGGTTAGCTCATCTCATTCACATTCACAGTGATGATCATTAATTGTGCATTTCCCTCTATCATATTTTCCTCTGTCTTTCATTTCTCTTTTTTTATCCTGTCTCTCCTAGGGTGTCTTGTTTCTCAACTGTACCAACCCAAATACTCCTTCACTCTTGTAATACTTATTCCCATATATCTCCTCCCCTTTCCCTCCTGTCTCCCTATCGTGTAAAATAGATTACTATACCCAATTAAGTGTGTGAAGATGTTGAAGCTTCAACATTAAAAGATCAGAGGGCTTGGAATATGATATTCCATGAGGCAACAGAGCTTGGGGTACAATCAAATATCATCTACCCAGCAAAACTGAGCATAAACTTTCAGGGGAAGAGATGAATATTCTATTAAATACAGGACTTCCAAACCTTCATGATGAAAAGACCAGAGCTCAACAGAAAATTTGATTTTTGAATATAAGACTCAAGAGAAGTATAAAAAGGTAAACAGGAAAGGAGAAAAAATGTTATTCAATAAGGACAAAGTGTTACATTGCTACATGGGAAGATGACACATATAACTCTGGAGAAATATATCCTTGTCACAACATTTAGAAGGGATATACATAGACAAAGGGGATGGGTCTAATACTTTAATGTGATTCTAAAATACATAATTAATAGTGAGAAGGAAGTGTAATGGGAGAAGTGGAAAGGAGGAGAGAGAAAAGGGTAAATTCCATCACATGAAGTGAGAGAAAGACACATTACAGTAGAGGGAAAAAAGGGGAGGGAGATGAGCATTGTTTGAGCTTTACTTTCATTGGATTTGGTTCCAGAAGGGAATAACCTACTCAGTCACGTATAGAAATTTAACTTGCCCTATAGGTTATAGGAGGTGAAAGGAGAAAGAAAAGGGAGGGGGGATAAATGGGGAGGCAGACTGAGGGAGGTGGTGGTCAAAAGCAGAACTCTAGTGAGAAGAGAAAGGTAGAAGGGAGAAAGAAAATAATAAATGTAAGGAGAAATAGGATGGAGAGGAAGACACAGATAGTAATCATAATTGTAAAGCCAAGCATGAATAGCTCTCCAGAGGACTTCTGCTGTGAACAGCTTCAAGGTTCTGATCACACAGTATAATGAACTCTCTATTTATTCATTAACAAACTAAGACAATACATTCACAGAAATCAAAGTACAGCATTCACAATGTTATGACATAACAACTTATCACTAAAATGGCCACATAGTTTTAAACAAAGCACATTCATTTAATAACTCAATCATTTAGTAAGTCCTCAATTCAATCATCCTCAAAGGATCTTGTCTCCTTAATGGACAGAAAGTACAAAGATCAAAGTTCTCCACCCCTAGGTCACATTGTCTTAATCGCTTAAATCAAAAAGTCCTCTTTTTTCTTAATTGGAGAAGTCCTTAACTCAATCATCAAAATATAAAGTCAAAGTTCTCTACTCCTACACCATGGTAATCATGATCTTCTCAGGTTGTGTTAAATACCCAAGGAGAGTTTTGTTCTGTTTTTTTCATGTTGACTCAAGGCAGGCTTTCAGCTTCCATGGTTCCTTTTCCATGGTCCCAGCTCCTGCCTGAATCTATCCAACTGTCACCTGAGTTCAAAAGCAGACAGCTCTCAGTTCTTTGTCCAGCTCCTTGTGCAGTTCCTGTTCCATATTGAAGCTTACAGTGGCTAGTCCACCTCAAATCCTTTACAATTTATGTTCCTGGGAAGACAAAACTTAACAAAGCCACAAACAAAGCCACAATAGCATTCATGCACATTGCTGGCATCTTCATTGATTCGCTTGCTGCCTGTGAAATCAAAATAGACTTAATAACAAAGTCTGAGAAATCAACACAAATCGTCAGTATAATCCAAAGACCTCTGAAAATGTCATTAAGATGTTCCTCTAGGATTTCTGTAAACATATCACAAGAAAATCCTCTTTCAGGGCTTCTGAACCATCACTAAGGTCCCAGGGCTTCTGTAACAACAGCAATGTCCTCTATCAACAGAAAAATCTGACAAAGTAACATCAAAACAGACAGACAAAGTACCAGCACCACAATCATGCTTCTTCCCAGGTATCCTCTCTTCTCATTTATCAGTTCTTCTTAATTCTCTTCTCAGTTCTTCTCAGTTCTCAGCTCTCCATTCTGCCACCACAAGTTCTGTTCTCCATTCTGTTCTAAATTTGTAGCAGTTCTCAGAAGTTCTCAGGATCTTAGGTATTCTCTCTCTCAGCAATTCTGGCTCTCTAGCTTAGGCTTTTCCTTATATATGGTATTAGCTCCTCCTTGTCCCACCCCTTCCTGTTACATAAGCAACTTCTTCCCTCTTTGGGATTCACAAGTTCTGGATCTTAATACTTGATAAAATCATGAACTTGAAACAAGTTGCCAAGTACCTGTTGATTGCAAATACAAGGGGCAGAGAAGATGTTCAAATCCCCATTACCATTACAATTGTGAATGTGAATGGGATGACCTCTCCTATAAAATGGAAGTGGAGAGAAGAATGGATTAAAAACAATAATCCTACAATATGTTATTTACCAGAAACACATTTGAAACAGAGGGATGCTGACAGGGTAAAGCTAAAAGGCTAGAGTAGAATATATTATGCTTCAACTGAAATAAAGAAAAAAAAAGCAGAGATAACAAACCTGATCTCAGATAAAACAAAAACAAAGATAGATCTAATCAAAAGACATAAAGAAGGAAACTACATTCTGATAAAAGACATCATAGACACTAAAGTAATATCTTTACTAAACACATCTGCACTACACGGTATAGCATCCAAATTCTTAGAGAACTTAAGGGAGCTACAGGAAGAAATAAAAAACAAAACTATACTAATGGGGGACCTCAATCTCCCCCTCTCTAAACGAGATAAATCTAACCACAAATTAAAGAAGAGAGAAGTTAAGGAGATAAATATAATTTTAGAAAATTTAGATATGGTTGACCGCTGGAGAAAATTGAATGGGGATAGAAAGGAATATACATTTTTCTCAGTTGTATGTGACAACTACACAAAAATAAACCATGAAATAGAACATAAAGACCTCACAATTCAATGCAGAAAGGCAGAAATAGTAAATGCATCCTTCTTCAGATCACGATGCAAAAACAATTATATGCAATAAAGGCCATGGAAAGATAGACTAAAAATTAATTGAAAACTAAATAATCTAATCCTAAAGAATGAGTGGGTCAAAAACAAATCATATAAACAATCAAAAGGAGAGTAATGAGATGATATAATAGAACTTATGGGATGCAGCCAAAGTGATTCTTACCAGAAATTTCATATCTCTAAATGCTTATGTGAATAAAATAAAGAAAAGATAAACGAATTGGACATGCAACTAAAAAGCTAAAAAAAAGAACAAATGTAAAATCTCTAATTAAATACCAAATTTAAAAAAAAAACTTGAAAACCAAAAGAGAGATTAAAAAAATTGAAATTAAGAAAATAATTGAACAAATAAATAAAACTAAGAACAAGTTTTATGAAAAAATAGAAAAGCTTTGCTTAACTTGATTTAAAAAAAGAAAAAAGGAAAACCAAATTACCAGTACCAAACATGAAAAGGTTTAATTGATCTCCTATGAAGAGGAAATTAAAATAATAATTAGGAACTATTGTGCCCAACTGTAAGGCAATAAATTTGACAATCTTAGTGAAATTTGTGAATATTTACAAAAGTATAAATTGCTCAGACTAAGAGAAGAGGAAATAAAATATGGAAATAACCCCACCTCAGAAAAGAAATTGAACAACCTATCAATTAACTCCCTAGGAAAATATCTTCAGGGTCAGATGAACTTACAAGAGACTTCTATTAAATATTTAAGGACAATTAATTCCAATACTATAAAGACTATTTGGGAAAATAGGCAAAGAAGGAGTGCTACCAAATTGTTTTATGATACAAATATGGTATTGGTACCTAAACTGGGAAGAGTCAAAATAGAGAAAGGAAATTATAAACCAATTTCTCCAATGAATATAGATGTACAAATTTTAATAAAATATTAGTAAAACATACATCAACTTGTCATGAGAATAATACACTATGACCAGGTAGGATTTATACTGGGAATGCAGGACTGGTTCAATATTAGGAAAACTATCAGCATAAGTGACCAAATCAACAACAAAACTAACAGAAACCATATGATTAGCTCAATAGATGCAGAAAAATATTTTGACAAAATACAATACACATTTCTGTAAAAAAGAAACACCAGAGTGTTTAGGAATAAATACAGTCATCCTTAAAATGATAAGTAGTTTTTATTAAAAACCATCAGCAAGCATTACATGTAATGGAGATAAGCAAGAAACATTTCCAATAAGATCATGGATGAAACAAATATGCTCATTACCACCACTGTTATTCAATGTGGTAGTATAAATGTTAACTTTAGGAATAAGAAAAGGAAATCGGAATAGGCAAAGAAGAAATAGAGCAATCACTTTTTGCAGATGATACTATGGTATACCTAGGGAGCCCCAGAGAATAAAGTAAAAAAAAAAACTACTTTAAATAATAAACAACTTTAGCAAAATCAAAAGATACAAAATAGATCCATGTAAATGATCAGCATTTCTGTGTATTACTAGCAAAGCCCAGCAGCAAGAAATAGAAAGAGATATCCCATTTAAAGTACTGTAAAATGTTTTTGTACATGTGGGCCCTTTTCCCTTTTTTATAATTTCTTTGGGATACAGACCTAGTAGTGTCATTGCTGCATCAAAGTGTACTGCACAGTTCTATAGCCCTTTGTTCGTAGTTCCAAATTGTTCTCCAGAATGGTTGGATCAATTCACAACTCTACCAAAAATGTGTTGATGTTCTAATTTTCCCACATCTTCTACATTTATCCTTTTTCCTTTTCTGTCATATTAGTCAATTTAATAGGCATGAGATGGTACCTCAGATACATGTTAATTTGCATTTCTCTAATCAGTAGTGATTTAGATTATTTTACTATTACTACAGATAACTTTAATTTCTTCAACTGAAAAATGTCTGTTCATATTCTGCCAAGCATATCTTCCAAGGTAAACCCAGGAACTATATGAACACAATTACCAAACATTTTTTCACACACATAAAGTCAGATCTAAATAATTAGAAAAGCATCAGTTATTCATGGGTAGACTGAGCTAATGTAATAAAAATGACAATTCTACCTAAATTAATTTACTTATTTAATGCCATAGCAATCTAATTACCCAAAAACTATTTTATAGAGCTAGAAAAAGTAATAGAAAAATTCATCTGAAAGAACAAAAAGGTCCATAATATCAAGGAAATTAATGAAAAGAAATGCTAGGGAAGGTGGTCTAGTCATAGCAGATCTTAAATTGTATTATAAAGCAGCAGTTATCAAAACTAATTGGTATTGGCTAAGAAAAAAAAAAGGGGGTAGTCAAAGGATGTGAACAGGTGGTTTTCAGAGGAATAAATAATAGCTATCTATAGTCATGTGGAAAAAAATGCTTTAAATCACTATTGATTAGAGAGATGCAAATCAAGCAGTTCTGAAGAACCACATCACACCTATCAGATTGGCTAACATGACAAAACAGAAAAATGATAAATGTAGAAGACAATATAGGAAAATTGGAGCACTAATTCACTGTTGGTGGAGCTGTGAGCTGATCTAACCATTCTGGAGAGTAATTTCTAATTATGCCCAAAGGGCTATAAAATATGCATACCCTTTGACCCAGCAACACCACTTCTAGGGCCGTATCCCAAAGAAATCATATAAATGGGAAAAGGACCCAAATGTATAAAAATATTTGTAGCAGCTCTTTTTTGTGGTGTCAAAGAACTGGAAATTTAAGTGATGTCCACCAATCGGGGAATGACTGAACAAGCTGTGGTATATGAATGTAATGCAATACTATTGTGTTATAAATAATGATGAACTGGAGGACTTCAAAAATCCTGGAAAGATTTATATAAACTGATGCTGAGTGAAATGAGCAGAACCAGGAGAACATTGTTCACAGAAACAGACACAGTGTAAAATGACCAATTTTGATTGACTTAGCCCTTCTCAGCAATGTAAGGACCTAAAACAATTCCAGAGGACTTAAGATGGAAAATACCATGCACATTCAGAGAAAGAACTATAGAGTCAGAATGCAAAGCAGAGTAGACTATTTTATTTTATTTTTGGTTTTATTTTGTTTTGCTTTTTTTTTTCTTTCTCATGGCTTATCCTACTCATCATAATTCTTCTACGCAACATGACTAATATGAAAATGTTTAATAAGAATGTATTTGTAGAGCCCATATCAGATTCCAAGCCATCTTGGGGCAGGAGTGGGTCAGGAAGAAGAATTTAAAATTTATGGAAGTGAATGTTGAAACCTAAAAATAAAAAAATTGAAAAAAAGAAATAAAGTGGTAAATCATTGAAATAGCTTAAGTACACAAGACAAAGCCGTCAATGACTACAGAATATACTGTTTGAAAAACACAAAGCCCCCAAATTCTTGGATAAGAACTCACTACTTTGGGGGCTATTAGGTAGCATAATAAATAGAGCACCTGCCCTGAGTTCAAATCTGGCCATAGACACTTAACACTTACTAGCCATGTGACCTTGGGCAAGTCACTTAATCACAATTGCCCTGCCTTCCCTGCTCCAAAAAAAAAAAGCAAAGAAGAAGAAAAAGGAGGAGCAGGAGGAGAAGGAGGAGGAAGAAGGCAAGGAGGAAGATGAGGAGAAGAAGAAGAACTCCCTATTTAACAAAAACTGCTTGGAAAATTGGAAAAT
Organism: Pseudochirops cupreus; assembly: GCA_028627135.1. Taxonomy (NCBI): domain Eukaryota; kingdom Metazoa; phylum Chordata; class Mammalia; order Diprotodontia; family Pseudocheiridae; genus Pseudochirops; species Pseudochirops cupreus. The sequence goes on along the minus strand of CM053582.1, from coordinate 181,112,422 downwards.
AGTATGGCAGAAAGTCAGCACAGACCAACATCTTACACCAACAGGAAAATAAAGTCCAAATGTGTACATGATTTAGATATAGGCAAACTGGGAGAGCAAGCAATAGTTTATCTGTCTGATTTATATAGAAGAGAACAATTTATGCCTAAACAAGATTTAGAGAACATTACAAAATGCAAGGTGATTACATTAAATTGAAAGGATTTTTCACAAAAAACTCAATTCAGGGGGGCGGAGCCAATATGGCGGTGTAGCAACAGCAACATATCGCAGCTCTCACATAGCCACCACAAAATATTCATGAAATAGAACTCTAAACCAATCCTAGAACTCCAAAACGCACACAAAGATACTTCCCACTAAAGTCAGCTTGGCTACAAGAAACCATATCAGCACTGCGAACCGAAACCAGCCCGGCCTGAAGCCGCGGCTGTGCCCCGGGGGCAGCTGGACGGGAGGAGCAGAGGAGCCTCAGGGGAGCGGATTAGCAGCAGCTGTGAGCAGCGTTCAGAACTAGCTCAGTGGGAATTGCGAATCTAGGAGACTCAAGCAGTCTGTCTGAAAGGCCTCTAGAGCAGAAAAGCAAAAGGCAGAGGTTTTGCACCCACCTCCGCATTACAGCTTCCCACCCATGGCCTGCAGACAGCAGGGGGACTAAGCAATTTCTCTGAGGCCAGTGCTCTCGCATTGAGTGGCCTGGATCCAGATCACCATCTTGGGCCTTGGTCTTGGAGTCCTCGCTATCCAGTCAGCCAGAAATAAGTAGGAAGAGTCCCAGCATCCTCCTGAGAGCAACAGGAGCCAGGAGGACCCCAGCAATTTGGGACAGAGCTTTCCCTTCTGGAAGCAGAGCCCCACAGAGATTTAAAAAAAAATCACGGACTGAACAACCATGAGTAAGAATAAGCATAAGAAGCAAAGTAAGAACAGCTCCCAAACCCTAGGTTCCTTATTTGGGGAAAAGAAAGACCATGGGGGAGAGAGGGAGGAGGAGAGCGCAGCCAGAGCACCCCCACCAGCAGCCTCCATATAACATGAAGAATGCCTTAAAGCTAGAGATGAGCTGAAGAGTGATTTTCAAAACCAAATGAGGGAAGTGGAAGAAAAATTGGGAAGAGAAATAAGAATGTTGCAGGAAAATCATGAAAAGAGAATCAGCAGTATGACTGAAGAAACCAACACCCTAAAAAATAGATTAACTCAAATGACAAAAGAGGCCCAAAAAGCCAATGAGGAGAAGAATGCCTTAAAAAGTCACCTTTGCCAGATGGAGAAAGAATCTAAAACCATTCTGAAGAGAATAATTCCGTCAAAATTAGAGTGGAGCAAATGGAAGCAAATGACTTCATGAGAAATCAAGATACTATCAAACAGATCCAAACAAATGAAAAAATAGAGGGCAATGTGAAATATCTCCTTGAAAAAACCACGGACCTGGAAAACAGATCCAGGAGAGACAACTTAAAAATTATTGGACTACCAGAAAGCCATGATCAAAAACAGAACT
>CM053582.1:181086300-181110415 GCA_028627135.1 Pseudochirops cupreus | reverse complement strand
AGGATTTATGTGGGTTTATTTTATATCCTGCAACTTTGATAAATTATTTATTGTCTCAAGAAGTTTTTTACTTGATTCTCTGGGATTCTCCAAGTATATCATCATATCATCTGCAAAAAGTGATAGCTTAGTCTCTTCTTTACCTAATTTGATTCCTTTGATTTCTTTTTCTTCTCTAATTGCTACTGCTACCATTTCTAGTACCAGATTGAATAAGAGGGGTTATAGTGGACATCCTTGTTTCACTCCTGATCTTATTGGAAATGCTTCTAGTTTATCTCTGTTGCATATAATATTTACTGATGGCTGTAAGTAGATGCTACTTATTATTCTGAGATGCTACTTATTATTCCAGGAACTCCATTTATTCCTATACTTTCTAGTGTTTTTAAGAGAAATGGATGTTGTATTTTGTCAAAAGCTTTTTCTGCATCTATTGAAATAATCATATGATTTCTGCTAGTTTTACTGTTGATATGATCAATGATACTGATGGTTCCTGCTTACATTTTCTATCAGTTTACAATATACTGGGCTAATCATTCTAAGTGCTTCTTTTGGTTCTAGTGATAATTACAAATATTTTTAATTTCTAATTTCTTAAGTAGTATAAATTCCAAAACATTACACATTTCACCTATATCCAAATTAACATACATAACCACATCATTAGATAACTTAACAGCTTCTGAATAGGAATAATATAATTGTTTTAACATTAAAGTTTATAAATATTTCCAAATTATATAATTTAGAAATGTTTAAAACTTATATTCTACTAAAAACTTTAGGTGAATGCATTTCCACACCCCCTTTCACAGGAATTAATTTATAACTTTTTAAATTTAAACCACTGTATACATTTTCATAATAGCCAAGAGTTCAAATGATCAATCTGAACATTGTTTACATTTATACCCAAATATAATGGTCTCACATTTTATCAAATAAAGCCAAATGCTAATGTATTTCCCCAGAAATATCTTTAAGCCAATATGTGGCCTTTCAGAAGACACATGGCTTTCAGAAGACATGTGCTCATGTCTGTATGATCTTCATTTCATCTTTAGCCATTCTTATCTTCCTATCATAGACAAAGGGTTGGAAAACCAGTAAACTGGGTGTGGTTTTAACTTCTCTCTCCAGCAGGGCCTTAGGAATTTAATGATTATCTGAACTTTTTAGAACTAGATTCCAATAGATATTATCCCTTCTGACTTCCCATGACTTCATTTGTTGTTTTTGAAGTCAGGCTATAAATTCACCATCACTATTTATCTTCCAATCTTCTAAAGGTAGTGTGGAGTAGTGGCTCCTCCACCCTAATTAACACAATCAGGCCTTTTGCTTCTCCTTTCACCTCTGCCTTAGGCATTTCAGACAAACAGAAAAAGAAGTTTCACTTACCTATTATGTACTAAAGATCTGAACTTCTCTCTCTCTCCATTCTAAGTTTAGTTAGGCAGAGAGGGAAGATGTCTAAACTTCCAAAGCCTTTTTAATCTGGTAAAACATTTTCTCTCTTTCATGAATAGACAAACTTTACAGATATCCACACAAACAAATAAACAAACAAAGTAAAAGAAATACAGAGAACAAATAGTCTTAACCAGCTTTGCCAAATTTATCTCCCAAGGGATTATCAGGGAGGATTGAAGCAAACATTTCTTCCCAATTGACTAGCACCTTGTGGGTAAAAGCTGAACAATTTCCCTTTACCAGAGGCAAGTGGGATGGGCCATCAGCCACCCCCCCCCCCCTTTCCAGATCTAAGGTTTGGTCAGATATGTGGTCAACCTCTTGGTCCAGAAATTAGGGTGCTGAGACATGAATTCTGAGGGACCCTCATCTGGGACCACTCTTCAACATCTCCCCCAAAAACTGCCTCCCAGTTGCCTCAACTCCTGGCCAGATTCAGTTGACCAAGTCAACCTCTTAGTCCAGGAATTTCCCAACTCCTGGCCACACTTAGTCGACCCCACCCACCATCAAATCACCCAGGCCTCTCCTTACCTGTGTCTGTGCATAGACTTATGTGATTTCCAGTAATCTTTGTTCCCCCCTTTTGCACTCTCCCACCTTACCAAGAGGTCACTAGAAAAGAGCCAGTGGGACGTGTCTTACCTGTTGGTCAAGGCTGAGGAGCCCTCCACCTCTCCAGAGAGGAGTCCAAAATATCTTGGTAGGACCTCCAAACTGTTTGAGAAGAAAGAGTTCATAGTCTGACTCTAAGGTCAGAAAAGGTCTTTATTCTTTCTCATGAGAAAGGACTCTACCCCTTCTCACCCAACAAGGTGTCTGCAGGGAGAGAGCCCCAGGTAGAAGGCAGACCATGATTACATAATCTTCTAATGCAGAAACCTAACCCCCCCCCCAACTGGCCTTTACTTTTATTTGTAGGGGAGCTGTCCCACAACCTAAGCACAGGAATTTCTCTGAGACAAAGGACCCAGAAATATGTGGGTGTACATATCTTCTGCTGTGTTGGCTTTGGGGGAGGGTCTCCATTGCTCTAAGCCTGAAGGTCAGGTGACCTAACCCTAGGCCTAGTGAGTGTTGAAGCCATTCTAGATTTGATTTTTCAGACTGGGGAAACTTCACTATAAATTATCTCACTTCCTTCCTTCTTGCTTTCCTTTCCTCCTTACCTCCTTCCTTGTTGTTTCTTTCTAATAGTTTTGGATACTGGAAAATGTCCATCATTCCTTAACAGTAGGGTGCAACATATTATGAATACTAATTTGTGTGAAGGAAATGGAGTAAAAGCCATTATCAAAGAAATTTATAATCAATTCAAAAGCATTTATTTATAACATATACAAGAAACTTTGCTAATACTGTGGGGACACAAAGACAAAAGCAAAACCACCCTTCATCTCAAGGAAATTACAGTATACTGGAGAAGCTGGAAGTGGGGGTGGGGAGGGGTGGGAGGAGATTTGTCCATTCCAGCTATTAAGAGTGAATGATAATAGCTCTTCATACAGAGCACTGCACTGGCATGTAGGGAGAACTATGTTAGTAATTAAATTTTTAAAAAAGCTCTCAGGGGAAAAATGTAAGTAGGATCCTTTAAAAAATATATAATCCAAATAACATTTTTGCCATTAATTCTTTAAAGTCTAAATGAACAATATACTAAATCAAGCTCTAATTTGTGACATTTACTTACTTCTAAAGAATACAATTTCACACTGAAAACTTAACAATCAGGGCACCTGAACCATCTTCACATGCTCCTGTGATACAAAATGTTCAAAGATCTAAAAGAAATCATTTGGGACATTAATTGGATCTTCCATGACGTATTATTTACAGGAAGATAATTGCTTTGGGGTGGGGGGTGGGGGATGCAGAACCAAGAAGACATCATAAAAGCAGGAACTTGCCTGAGCTCATTCTCCAACTACCTCCAATACCTGTAAAAATCACTCTAAACAAATTTTAGTGCTGCAGAACCCACAAAGTGACAGACAGAAAGAAATCTCCTGTTGAAGGCAACCAGGAAGGTCAAAAATAAGGCTCTATCACACCAGGCTGGGAGCAGAGCACAGTCCCACAAGGGGCACACCAGAACAGACCTGTGACACAGACTGGCCAGAGTAGACTTCAGGGGATTGAAACACTGGGAGCTGTGGCAGCTTCCAGACTTCTAAATCCATAAATTCCAAAGAGAAAGTAATAAGTCAGTTGGGAAGTTCTGTTGGAAATAGATGAGAGAAGAGCTTGGTCCACTCCTCACCCCTGAGGCACAGGAGGTGGAGGCCACTGCAGCTGTTGTCATGGCATCTACCTCCTGAACTCCAGGCCCACAGATAGTGGGGGGACTGTCGAGAGGGTAAGTGCAGGACTCTCTTTGCAGGCACTGAGGCAGAATTCTCTTGCTTTGCCCTACTTAGATATAAGTTGCAGTCTTGGGTGGCAGTCCTGGTATGAGGAGCACTGGCATGGCAAAGCTTCTTGAGGCAATCTTCCTCACAGTTCTGAGGCAGGTGCCAAGAAGAAGTTCTCACAAGAGCTGTGGAAAACCCCAGAAATTTGGGACATAGCACTCTCAACTCTGGAAGCAGAGTTCTACCTTGACAAAAAAGTCAAAACTCAAATAATTTACTGTCAAGATGAATAAGCAGAGGAAGTGTAATCAAACAATAGAATTGCTTTTTGGAGATGAAGACAATTAAAACATGGAGCCAGAAGAAGACAGAAAAGAAAAAAAAAAACTCCTGCATTAAAAGCCTCCAAGAAAAATACAAATTGGGAGCAGAGTCAAAATGGTGGCTTAGAAGCAAGAAAACTCCGTGGCTTCCCCCATAACCACCTCAAATACCTATAAAATATGACTCCAAACAAATTTTAGAGCTCCAGAGCCAACAAATTGCAGAGTAACAAGGCTCTTGCTGAAGGCAGCCTGGCAGGCAGACAGGAAGGGGTTCATTAAAGTGTGCTGAGAGGCCAGATCAGCACCACATGAAGCTGCAGCTGGAGCCATTAGGCAGCCAGAATAAGCTGCTGCTGGAGCTTTCAGGAGAGTGGAACTCCAGTAGCTGTGGTGGTTTCCAGAATTATCAACCCATAAGAAACAAGGACTAAGAGAAAGGTCAGTGGAATTCTGCTAAATTTGGGGTAGAGAGTCTGGTCATTTGCCTCCAGGGCAAGAAGGAGCAGCGGTGGCCCTGCAGCCACCTCCACATGGCTGCTTCAGAGCTCCTGGCCTGCAGATGGCAAGGGGGACAACCAATCATTCAAAGGTTAAGTGCCCTTGCCTTAACCCACCTGGATTGGCATCATAGTCTTGGGTGGTGGTCCTAAGGTATGTGATCAGTGAGCCAAAGCCGGTGGGGGCTGCAGATATGGCAGCCTCCTAATATCTCACAGCAGCTGTGAAAACCCTAGCAATTTAGGAAAAAAAAGGTCTCTCCTCTGGAAACAGAGTTCTGCTGAGTACAAAAGTCAAGTAATTGACTAGCAACATGAGCAAACAAAGGAAGCAAAGCAAGCGCAGCAATCCAACTTTAGATTCCTTTTTTGGGGACAAAAAAGATCAAAGCATGGAATAGGAGGAAGGCAACACTGTCACAAGTCCCACACCAAAAGCATCCAAGAAAAACGTAGACTAGTTACAAGCCACAGAAGAACTTAAGAAGGATTTTGAAAACCAAATAAGAGAAGTAGAGGAAAAATTGGGAAGAGAAATGAGAATAACACAAGAAAATCATGAAAAGAGAGTCAGCAACCTGACTGAAGAAAATAACACCTTAAAAAATAGATTAACTCAAATGGCAAAAGAGGTTCAAAAAGCCAATGAGGAGAAGAATGCCTTAAAAAGTCGAATTTTTAGGTGGAAAAAGAATCTCAAAAGCTTTCTGAATAGAATAATTCCTTCAGAATTAGTATAGAGCAAATGGAAGCAAATGACTTTATGAGAAATCAAGACACTATTAAAAACACCCAAAGGAACAAAAAAATAGAAGGCAATGCAAAATATGTCCTTGAAAAAAACACTGACTTGGAAAATAGATCCAGGAGAGACAATTTAAAAATTATTGGACTACCTGAAAGCCATGATCAAAAAAAGAGCCTAGAAATCATCCTTCAAGAAATTCTCAAGGAAAATTTCCCTGATATTTTAGAACCAGAGGGTAATAGAAGTTGAAAGAATTCACCAATCACCTCTTGAAAAAGATCCCCAAAAGAAAACTCCTAGGAATGTTATAGTCATATTCCGGATTCCCAGATCAAGGAGAAAATGTTGTAAGTTACGAAGAAGAAACAGTTTGAAACTGTGGAAACATAATCAAGATAACCTAGGATCTAGTAGCTTCTACATTAAGGGATCGAAGGGCCTGGGATGTGATATTCTAGAGATTCAGGGAGCTAGGATTAAAACCAGGAATCACCTACTCAGCAAAATTGAGTATAATGTTCCAGGGGAAAATATGATCATTCAGTGAGGTGGAGGACTTCCATGCATTCTTGATGGAAAGAACTGGAATTGAATAGAAAATTTGACATTCAAATACAAGAGGCATGACAAAGTAAACTTGGAAAAATATTCATAAGGAACTTATCAAAGTTGAATTATTTACATGCCAACATGGAAAAATGATAATTGTAACTTATGAAACTTTTCTCAATATGAGGAGAAGTGAAGGGAATATAAAATTACATATGTATATATATATATATATATATATATATATGTTCATACTCATATGTCTACATAGGAGTTCTTATATGCATAAAAATACATATGTGAGTGTGTGTAAATGTGTACATATACAGAGGGCACAGGATCAATTGAAAAGGGTGGGATAATATTTTAAAAGGTGAAATTGAGTGGTATGAGAAGAATAGTGTGAGAGGAGATGGGGAGAAACAGAATAGGGTCAATACTCTCATATAGAAGAGGCATGGGATAACTGTTAACAACGGAGGGGAAGAACAGGAAGCAAAAGGGAATGGGTTAACCTTACTCTCATTGAATTTGGCTTAGGGAAGGTATGACATACACTCTAAATTGGGTATCTTGGCCTACAGGAGAGTGGGGGGAAGGGGATGAGAGGGGGGAGAATGGAGGGGAGGGCATGTTGGGTGGGAGCATTGTTAGAAGCACACACTCTGTAAAGGAACAGGCACAAAGTGGAGAATAGAATAATTGTGGGGGGTGGAATAGGAAGGAGGGCAATATTGTCAGTCTTTCACAATATGTCCATTGTGGAGATGTTCTGCATAACTACCCATGTATGCCTTGTATTGAATTGCTTGTCTTTCCAGTTGGGGGTGGATGACAAGGGATGAAGGGAAAGAATCTAAAATTTAAAGTTCTAAAATCAAATCAAATGTTCATACACACACACACACACACACACACAGACATATATATATATATATATATATATATATATAATCATTATTATTATTTTCACGCAACTGGGAAATAAGATATATAGGTACTGGGGTAGGAAGAGCCATCTTGCCCTACTGGGAAGTCAGAGGGGTGATTGGGGAGGATATAGTGTTGTACCCAAACCCAAATTCCAGGTCACTACCCACCCCCTGATGTGTAGCCCACCATTAAGCCCCCTTTATATTTCTGTCCTCATCTCTATCTTATATATTGTCATAGCTTGGAACAGCTTTAAGGCATGTCTGGGCATTTCTCAGGGCAAAGGTCCCTATTAGTATTCTATGTATATATATTTTTTTCCTTGAATCATTATGAGTGTACAAAGTGAAACTCACAATTATGTAGTAATATAGAGACCACCTTGTGCTGTTCCACTGACCAAGCAGGGTACCCACACCCCTTGGCCACAGCATGACCATTTCCTGTTCTGGGATTTTCCAGTTCTCCCTCACCCCATGACCTGCCACCCTGTGGAAAGAGCTGACTACCCCTGCTCTTCTGAGGGACACCTGAGTCACAGGAAGATTGCATCCCTGCACCATATTCCAAAATTAGCCCTGAACTATACATATAACCAAGGGCTGTTCTTTGCTTCTGTACGTCATGACTTCTGCTGGCTCCCCTCCCTGATTGTGGTTTTTGTGGTTTTAGCCTTTATAATCAAAGACTGAACCCCCAAAAGATCAAGACCGATTTGACTGAACCCTCTGGTAGTCATGTGCTTGCTTAATAAATCCACACCTAAATTTATCTTGAACTCAGGTTGTGGCTTGCTCCTATTCTCTGCAAAATAAGAGGAGAGAGCAGATTGGAGGATGGAGTTTACAATAGGATTGCTGGTTTGGGGTGGTGGGTAGGGAAAAGATGGGTAGAAAATTTCTGACTCAAAATCTCATGGAAATGAATTATGTAAACTAAAAATAAACAGAAGTTTTAAAATATAAAGGTAAAAGATTAGAGGTTGAAATAAAAAAGAAAATATGAATTGGTTACAGGTCATGGTGGAGTTCAAAAAGGATTTCTAACCCAAGAAGAATGAGAGAGCACTATAAAATGCAAAATGGATAATCTTCATTACATTAAGTTGAAAAGTTTCTGTACAAAGCCAATGTAAACAAGATTAAGAGGGAAGTGGGAATTGAGGAAGAATTTTCACAATCAGTGTCTCTGATAAAGGCCTCATTTCTAAAGTATATAGGGAATTAAGTAAAATCTATAAGAATACAAATCATTCCCCAATTGATAAATGGTCAAAGGATTCGAACAGGCAATTTTCAGAGGTAGAAATTAACAATATCTATAAGCATATGAAAAAAATGTTGTAAATCACTACTGATTTGAATAATGCAAATCAAAACAACTTTGAGGTACCATATCTCACCTTTCAGATTGGCTAAAATGACAAAACAGAAAAATGACAAATGCTGGTGAGGATGTGGAAAAATTGGAACGCTAATGCATTGTTGGTAGAGTTGTGAACTGATTCAACCATTCTGGAGAGCAATCTAGAACTATTTTGAAAGGGCTATGAATAGTCACATAACCTTTGACCCAGTAATACCACTTCTGGGGTTGTATCCCAAAAAGATCATAGAAGTGGGAGGTAATCCCATATGTATAAAAATATTTATTGCAGCTGTCTTTGTGGTGGCAAAAAACTGGAAATTAAGGGGATTCCTATCAATTGAGAAATGGGTAAACAAATTGTGGTATATGAATGTAATGAAATATTATTGTGTTATAAGAAATGGGGAGGAGAGGGACTTCATATTTACCAGGAGAGGCTTATACAAACTGATGCTAAGAGAAAAGAGCAGAACCAGGAAAAATTTGTACACAATCACAGACACATCATATATGTGATGACCAACTCTAAAAAACTGGACTCTTCTCAGCAACGCACAACTATAAGACAATTCTACAAGTCTCAGGATGGAAGGAGATATCTACTTTCAGAGAAAGATCTCGAAAGAACAGAGTTTATATGGAGTCTGAAGCATTCTACGTGCTGTCATTCTTTTCCATGTTTGGTTTTGTTTCTTCTTTCCCATTGTTCATCCCATTGGTTACAATTTTTCTATACAACCAGAGAAATGTCCAATGTGAAAATATGTGAGTTCATATATTTTATTGCATGCCACCATGGGGGTGGTGGGAGACACAGGCGAGAAAATTTAAAACTCAAGTGATTCTAGAACTGAATCTTGTGAACTAAAATTAAATTAAAAAATCAATTAAAAAAATCAAGTAAGAGAAGTAGATGAAAAATTGGGAACAGAAATTAGAATGACACAGGAAAATTGTGAAAAGCTAGTCAACAGCCTGCTAAAGGAGACCCTCAAAATACTGAAGAAAATAAAACCCTAAAAACTAGAATAACTCAAATGGCAAAAGAGGCCCAAAAGACAATGAGGAGAAGACTGCCTTAAAAAGCATATTTGGCTAGATGGAAAAGAAATTTCAAAAGCTCACTGACGAAAATACTTGCTTCAAAATTTGATTGAAGAAATGGAAGCTAACGACTTTATGAGAAATCAAGATACTGTAAAACAGATTCAAAAGAATAAAAAAAATATTTAAGGCAATGTGAAACATCTCATTGTAAAACTCAAGGACCTGGAAAATAGTTCCAGAGGAGATAATTTAAAAATTATTGGACTACCTAAAAGCCAATATCAAAAAAGAGTCTAGATATCATCTTTCAAGAAATTATCAAGGAAAACTGCCCTGATGTTTGAGAACCACAGGGCAAAATACAAATTGAAAGAATTAACTGATCACGTCTTCAAAAAGATTCTAAAAAGAAAACTCCTAGGAATATTATACCCAAATTCCTGAGTTCTCAGGTAAAGGAGTAAATATTACAAGCAGTTAATAAGAAATAATCTGAGTATTGTGAAAACACAATCAGGATAACACAAGATTTAGCAGCTTCTACATTAAGGGATTGAAGGGCTTGGAGTATAACATTCCTGAGGTCAAAGGATGTAGGATTAAAACCAAGAATCATATACCCAGCAAAATTGAGCATAATACTTCAGGAGAAAATATGAGATTCAATGAAATACAGGACCTTCAAGCAATCTCGATGAAAAGACCAGAGCTGAACAGAAAATTTGACTTTCAAATACAAGAATCAAAAGAAGCATGAAAATGTAAACCGGGAAGAGAAATCATAGGGAACTTACTAAAATTGAACTATTTATGTTCTTACATTGAAAGATGATATTGGTAATTCATGAGACTTTTCACAGTATGAGGATAGTTGAAGGCAATACATATGTATATATGTATATATGTGTGTATATGTATACACACATATATGTGTGTTTATATGTATGTGTGTGTATATAGGTGGGCATATATGTTTGTGTGTTTATGTGTGTACATGTATGCTTAGAGGACACAGGAAGACTTGAATATGAAGGAATGATAGTTAAAAATAAAATCAAAACATAAGAGAGGAACATATTGGGAGGAGAAAGGGAGAGATAAAATTGGGTAAATTTTCTCACATAAAAGAGACAAGAGAAAGCTGTTATAATGGAGGGGTAGATCAGGAAGATGAAAGGGAATGAGTCAAACTTATTCTGATTGGCTTTGGCTTAAAGAAGGAATAACATACACATTCGATTGGGTATGTTACTCTATAGGAAAGTATGGGGAAAGGGGATAAGAATGGTGATGATAGAATGGAGGTCAGATTGGGTGAGAGGGTAGTTAGAAGCAAACACTTTTGAAAATGGGTTGGGTCAAAGGAAAAAATAAAATAATTCAGGGATGGGATAGGATGGAGGGAAATAAACTTAATCTTTCACAATATAACTACTATTGTGATCCCAAGCAAAGGCAACTTCCAAGGTTCAGAATATCAGCTTAATAACTCTCCATTTATTCAGTGACAAATTAAGGCAAAACATTCACAGAAAAGAAAAAATCAAAATACAGCATTCACCATGTGTAATTCAATAATTTATTAAGTCCTAAATTCAATCACACAGTACTAAAGTCCAAGTACTATTCCATCCCTGGGGCAGTACATTCATTTAGTTGATCACAAAAATCTTCTCTCTATTCAGCTGGAGATTAGTTTCCAATTATAAACAAAGTACATTCGTTTGGTAGTAAGTCCTCAATTCAGTCACAAAGAATCTCAATGCAATCACAAAGTGTAAAGTCAAAGTACCCCACCCTGGCTAGTACATTCATTTAGTCAATCACAATGTCTCTCTTCTCAAATGGAGATTAGTTTCCAATAATAAACAAAGTACGTTCATTTGGTCAATCACAGAGCACAAAAATCAAAGTGCTCCACCTCTGAATCACAACTGAATTATAATTATCATCAATTAACCCCAAGCACTTTCTCAAAGAGGCAGTGGAGAACACAAAGGCCATCCACCCCTAAATCACAACAAGGTTATCATCACAGCATTCAATACCCAAGGAGGGGTCTTTTCTTCGTCTTGACTGAAGGCAAGTTCTCAGCAATCTCTGTTCCTGGGGAGACCAAGCTTAACAAAGCCACAATATACATTGCCAATGTCCTTATCAATTCACTTTATGCCTGCAGAACAGTCTCACAACCCTTGAAAACATCAACAAGACCCTTTCTGTAAACCTACAAGAGCATTCACCTTCAGGGCTTCTAAACCAACAGCAAAGTTCCAGGACCTCTGCAACAATAGCACTGTCTTCTACCAGCAGATGAATCTGGCAAAATAACATCAAAACAGACAGAAAAAATACCAGCACCATAGCCATGCAGTTCTCAGCAGCTCTAGATGGCAGTTCTCAAAAGTCCTGGGCAGCTGCAAATGGCCGTTAGCAGTCTGGGTGGCTTCAGCTGGCAGTTCTCTCTCTCTCTCTCTCTCTCTCTCTCTCTCTCTCTCTCTCTCTCAGCAACTCTGGGCCCCGGGAATTCTCCTCTCTCTCTGCCTCCATGATGCTGCTCCCCAAAAGTTCTTCTGGTCTCTCTTAGCTTGGGTCTCTCTCTAAATCAGTGGTTCTCAACCTGTGGGTCGTGACCCCTTTGAGGGTCAAATAGGGTTTCCTGAGGCCACCAGAAAACACTTATTTCCAATGGCCTTAGTAACAGACACACCACTGATCTAATTGCTTCCAGGTGGGTCTGCCCACATGTAGATAAGCCCACATACAAGTATTAAAGGGTTGCAGCATTAGGAAGGTTGAGAAACACTGCTCTAAATTCACTACACCAGCTCCTCTCAGTTCAGCTCTCTCTCTTCACATTAACAAGTCTATCCTACCAGTGGGATTCACAAGCTCTGGATTTTAACACTTAACCCAAAAACCAAGCCAATACAAGGGGATTTTTAAATTCCATTAACATTACAAATGTAGAAATGTTTTGCACAGCAAAACATGTATAACCTATATTTAATTGTTTGTCTTCTCAGTAGGGGTAGGTAAGGAGGGGAGAACAGAGAGAATCTGGAACTCAAAGTTTTAAAAACAAGTGTTTAAAAATTATTTTTACATGCAACTAGGAAATAAGATATACAAGCCATGGGGTATAGAAATGCTTCTTGCCCTACTAGAAATTAAGGGGTGTTTGTAGATGTGGTGGGACATAAGAGAGGACAGGTTGCGGGAAGGAGTATTCAGTTTTCTTGCAATTTTGGTGGGGTAAGGGAGAGTTGCAGAGAAAATTTGTAACTCAAAATCTTGTGGGAATGAACTTTGAAAATGAAAAATAAATAAATAAAATGGTTGCGCAATAATTAAACAAACAAATACTATACATTGTGTTAAAAAATCATTAGTTTATAAATTTTGATGTAGAATTAATGATAGTTTACCCAACCTCTTTATTTTACAGAAGAAAAACAGATACAGAGAGATGTGACTTGCCCAAGGTCACTTTGTGAGTGTCCAAAGGAAGATCTGAACCAATGACAGTCATTATACTTGGTTGTGAAATCAAATAGGATATAAAGCTAAGGATTTTTTGAAACCGGAGGGAGTGGGACATTTAATGAATTATCAAAATATCTTGAATTTTTTTAGAAATTATCTCGTGTTCCTCACACTGCATAAACTTTTATTCATACTTGTGTCTTACAGAGTGATTTTATTATTTTTACAAGATTATAAAGCCAAGCATGAGCAGATTTCCTGAGGATTACTCCTGTGAACAGCTTTTCGAGGTTCTAATTACACAGTGCATTGAACTCTCTATTTATTCAGTAACAAATTAGAACAAAACATTCACAAAAAACAAAGTGCAGCATTCAGAATATTTTAACTTCACAACTTATCACTAAAATGGCCACATAGTTCTCACCAATGTGGTCACATAGTTTTAAGCAAAAGATAACATTCATTTAGTAGGTCCTCCATTTAGTAAATCTTTAATTAAAATCACCCCTAAGGAGGCAAGCCTCCTTAATTGACAGAAAGTACAAAGGTTAAAGTCCTCCACCCATGGGTTACAATCAAGTTGCAATATCATCAGTCACTAATCAGTACCCTCTTAAGAGGTAGTGGAAAGTACAAAGGCCATCCACCCCTAAGTCACAATTAAGTTACAGTCTCATCAGTCAGCATTAAATACACAAGGAGAAGTCTTTTCATCTTGACTCAAGGCAGGTTCTCAGCTTCCATGGTTCCTCTTCCATGGTCCCAGCTTCTGTCCAAATCTAACCAACTCCTACCTGAGTTCAAAGGCAGACAGCTTGCAGTACCTTGTGCAGATCTCCATGCAGTTCCTGTTCCATATTGAAGCTCACAGTGTCTAATCCACCTCAAGTCCTTCACAGTTTCTGTTCCTGGGAAGACAAAGCTTGACAAAGCCACAGTTACATTCAGCCATATTGCCAGCATCCTCATCAATTCACTTTCTGCCTGTGAAATTAACATAGACCAAAAACAGACAGACAAAGTACTGACACCACAGTCATGCTTCCTCTGGAAGTTCTGGCTGGCCCATGGAAGTCTTTGGCAGCTCCAGCTGGTTCTTTGGAAGCTTTCAGCAGAAGTTTTGGCTGACTCTCCAGAGAACCTCCACCATAAGCTCCATTCTCAAAATCACTTTCTCCTTGAAGGTCTGGCTGGTTCTCAGAAGAAGCTCTACCACCATAAGCTCCACTCTCAAAATCAAAATCAGTTTATCCAACCTGGGCCTCTCCTCCTCAGTCTCCACACAGCTTGCTCCAAGAAGTTCTGACTCTCCAGCTTGTGCTTTTCCTAGGTATTAGCTCCTCCCTGTTCCACCTCCTTCCTGTTACATGAGAAACTCAATCCCACTGTGGGACTGACACAGTCGTGAACTTAGAACTAAATTCTAAACACCTGTTAGCTTGCCAATATAAGGGGATCTTAAAATTCCATTACTATTACAAAGACTTGAAATGACAAATTAAGGACTAAGTTCTAAGTGTCAAATAAATACTTCAGAGCTAAAGCTGCTATGGTTTAACAGATATATATTTGTAGGACAACAGTTTGTAGAATGAGTTCAGAGCAATTTGAAGAATGACACTATATTTAAATATGTCAAAACGATTGAAGAATTGGTTATTAGTATTCTGAATGAATGGGAAAACACAGATGTGAGCAACATGAGAAATCAAGAATTGGTAAGTTTTGCGGGATAAAGATGGTTCTTTCTCCAAGGGACAGGAACTTATATGGTAACTGGAAAAGTTTCAGAGATAGATTTTTTTGCCTTGGGGACAGATGGTAATGGTAATTGCCAGGATTCTGAGGTTGAATGATTTATGGGGGTGGGGTGAGAAGAACAAGGAGGATAGTGTTAACACTATGGGAAGAGTTAGGAAAATTTTACAAGTTTTCCACTTCAAGAAATGGATATATTGGTATTAAATCTATTTTGTTTGGTTTGTTGGTAGAAATTAAAATATCTATCAGTTATTTTACAAAATGGTTCACTTTAATTCCAAAAATCATTATTCATGAATATATAAACTGTATTTTGTACAGCTGAAGGAGAGGTGGAAATTTATATGTGTGTGTATATGTGTGTTAAAGTGAATGAAGAAAATGAAGAAGAAAATATAATAAAAGAAAAGCAGAACATCAAGAATTGGATCTTTGAGTGTGGATATTTGCTTAGAGGACAGAGCAAATCCTGTGAGGGAGAGAGAAAAAGCATCCTGAAAGACAGAAACTTTATTAGTATCATTTGTATATACATTGGAGTCTCATTCATTGTAAGTTTCTGGAATTTTCACTATTAATCTTTATACTACTAATGCTAATGTGTGTTTTGGGGGAGAGATAGCTTGAAGAATTTATTTGGAAAGCAATGCATTATTGTCTACATTTACTGTTGACTTGTCTTTGTATCCCTGTAAAGCCAAGCACGAGTAGCTTTCCAGAAGAATGTTACTGTGAACATCTTTTCAATGTTCTGATTGCACAGTATAGTGAACACTATTCACTAACAAATCAGAGCAAAACATTCACAGAAAATCAAGGTACGGCATTCACAATGTTACAACTTATCACATAAAATCAAAATACAGCATTCACAACAACTTATCACTAAAACAGCCACATAGTTTTCAAGACAGTGGTCACACAGTTTAGAACAAAGTACAATCATTTAATCAATCAATCACTTAGTAACTCAGTCATTCAATCATCCTTAAGGAGGGGTCACAAAATACAAAAGTCAAAGTTCTCCATTCATGGGGCACACTAAGTTACAATATCCTTCACTACTCTGCACTCTTTTAAGGGTTAGTGTAAAATACACAGGCTATCCACCTCTCAGTCACAAAAAAGTTACAATTCCAACGTCATAAGTAAGTTACAACTTCAATCAGTTAGTACTCAGTATCTACAGAGAGATCTTCATCTTGACCCAAGGTAGGCTCTCAGATTCCCTGGATCCCCTTCTATGGCTGCACCTCCTATCTGGACTTGCCAAACTGTCACCTGGGTTCAAAGGCAGATAGTTCCCACCTCCTTGTCCAGCTCTCTGTGCAGTCCCTCTTCCACAGTGAAGCTCATAGTGTCTAGTCAACCTTAAATCCTTCAAAGTCTATGTTCCTGGGAAGTTAAAGCTTAACAAAGCCGCAAGCAGACAACTACTGGCACCACAGTCATGCTTCCTCAGTCTTCTGCAGCTCCAATTGGGCCTTAGAAATCCTCAGCAGCTCTGGCTAGCCCTCAGACTCAGCAGCATCTCAGCATCTTCTCAGCAGCTATGACTGGCCCTTGAACTCAGCAGAAGTTTTAGCTGGTTTCCAAAATCAAAATAACTTCATCCAGGTTCTCAAAATAAAAATCATTCTCTCCTTCCTGGTCCTCCAAGAAGATCCGTCTGATCCAGCAGGAGCTTCTTCTTATATAGACATGGCATTACATCCTTCCTCTTTCAGCCATTTCCTGTTTCAACCTTTTCTTGTTACATCAGCAATAGGGGTTCATACCTTCTGTTTTTTTAACAGAGGCTTGATTAATTACTAAGTGCTAAGTACCTCTTACATTTTGCAATGCAAAGGGATCTTCAAATTCAAATTACATTACCATTACAATCCCCAACTGCTAGTGCTTTCATACTCCTAAACTTCTTGGCATTTAACTACTTTGTATATGCTTGTATTTATTCACATTCACACATATACATACATGTATATATACAAATGCATACATATTCTGTGTACATACATTTATACTTATACTTTTCCACTTCATAATATTGGGTCCTTTTGATTAGGGATTGATTCCTTTTATTAGTATCCACAGTGTCTAAAACAGTTCCTGGAACATAGTAGGTAATCCATACTTACTGAATGACTAATGAATCAATCAATTTAGAAAAAAAAATTCTCTTGGGAAAACTGGTCTTAGAAGGGTGTGTGACTTTAAATGAATAGTTCTTTGTAGAGTGCATGGGGAATCTATCGTGGAACATTTACATTTTGTATTCTGTGAGGCTCCTGAGTTTAAATTTACAATTTAATGTTTGCAAGTAATGCCTATTACTAATGAGTCCTCCATGAAATCCTTTCCATTACATTATGCTTGATTCATTTTCTGTTTGGTGAAGTCTACTACTGGATCTGTCACAAGCAATTAAAAGATAATTGTTTAAAATATGTTTCATATGCTCCAACAAAAGAATGAAGTAATTGCTAGGAGACAATACTTAAGTCAGACTCCCAACAGGTGAATGGGAGAGATTTCTCCCATTATTTTAAGAAGGCATAGCCAAAATGAATCTGCATTACAACAATATTCCCTGAACATAAACAAGACATTTATTCTCATGAATGGCATCTTAAACTCAAGAAAAACTTCTCTCTCTTTGTGATATTGTTCCCAGATCCTTTATTTCCTGTCTCCTAAAAATGAGATAGACACGCATGAAAGGGGATTTGATATTCAGGTCCATTTAAGAGGTTGGGTTTGTTGAGTGTTTTTGTTGCTGAAGTACTGCTGGGTACATTAGACAGATATTATGATCACTCTAAATCATTCTAACAATGGCTATGAATGAATTATGAGATTCAGAAGTGACTCCAGGAGATATGCTAGAACATTTGGAAATATTGTCATTTGATTTTAAAACATACTTTGCCTTTATGTGGTCTCAAAGGCCAAAGGAAAGATAACCACAAATATAAGGGAAATAGAGATGGAAGATATTAATGTGGGACATCATAAAGCTTATTTAGGAATAAAAAGATGCCTGCCCAGACAGACTAATCATCTATGTAGGATTTCGGACAACATCCAGTGCCAGATCAAAAGAAACACTGTCTTACCATACAGATTATTGTGCATTTTAAGCCAATATTTTGTTTTATTCCTTTTAGTTGTTTCTTTTTTTCCTCTAGCCTTTTTTTAACTCTAAAATGAAACCCCCCAAACTCTGCAAACAAACACTCAATTCTAAGGGAGATGAGGATTGGGATGATAAGGCAAACTGACAAAAAATCCACACACACACAGAAAAGACCTTTTACCTGACATTGTAAGCAATATTTGTCATCTGAAATTCATCTACTTTTCTACCAAAATGAAGGAAATATGTTGTAATATGTATCTCTGGCACCAAGATTAGTAATTTTAATGATTCTAAATTTGGCTACATTTTAATATTGTTTTCATTTCCATTATTAGAGACAGTTAGGTAGAAGTGTAGCACAGTAGATAGTATGATAAATTTGGAGTCACAAAAAAAAAAAAAACCAGACATGTTTAAATCACCAAAACCTGTGACACTGAGGTTCTACTCAACATACATCAAATTGGGAAAAGTGAGAAAAATAGGAAAATGACTTTTTTGAAAGGACAGCAGGAAAACAGGTACACTAATGCACTGCAGGTACATCTCTATATTGGTCCAGGAATTCTGGAAAGAAACTTTGAAGAAATACACTATGATGACTAAATTGTGTATACCCTTTTACCAAGCAAAACCAGGTAGAACTATACCCAAAAATAAATCAAAGAAGGAGTAATAACATTAATATGTTAAAACAAAAAAAAACACCACTATTTATATCAGCTTTTTTTTTTCTTTTGATAATAAAGTCCTACAAAGTGGTCAGGGGGTTAGGATGGTTTATTTGGGAAATGAGTGATGAAATAAGATATATGGATGTAAGATATGATGAAAAGAAAGGTTTCAGAGAACACAAGGAAGACATCAATCAACTTAAGTAGAGTGAAGTGATCAGAACCTGGGAGACAAATTATATAATAACAAAAACATTATGTGTAGCACTGAGTCATTCATTCTTGATTCACTTACAATGTTGCTGAAACTATGTGCAATGCTTTCCTGGAAATAATGCCACAGCTAACCGTGTATTAAGAGATTGAAGATAATAAATGTTATGCATATCTTGATAGACCTGTAATAGATTCAATAAGCTGAATAGAACACACATTTTTGAATTAAAATTTTGTTGCTTGTCTTTGAATATTGGTTAACAAACCTTTTTATTTTCCCCCTACAGAGGCAGAACCAAGATGGCTGATGGTAGGGACTCTCCTAAGTATTCCCCCAAATTGTATAAAGGCCTTTAAGCAATCATTCTAAACAAATTCTAGAGTGGCAGAAATGACAAAAAGATGGAGTGAAACACTTTTCCAGGCCAAGAAAACTTGGAGGGTCAGCAGAAAATGTCTGCTGCACCAAGGTCATAGAAAGCATTGTTAAACACAGGCTATGCCAACACAACCCCAGCCCAAGAAAACCAAGAGCAGACCTTGAAAGTCAAAGAATCATCATCATCATCATTATCATTAGCAGCAGCAGCACTAGCAACAGCACCAGTAGCAGCAGCAGGTCTTGAGAGTCACTGAATCAGCAGCAGCAGCAACAGCAACAACAGCTATTGCTTCTGAAACTCTCTGCCCAGAGGTAGTAAGGGGGTAGAACAACTGATCAGATTACCAGAGGGGGTAGAACAACTGATGAGATTACCAGAGCCTCTTTGATAGCACTGAGGCAGGACTCTGTTGCTTTGCTCACACTCAGATCTGGATCTCAGTACTGGGTGACAGTCCAAGGGTGAAGAGGAGCACTATCACACTAGAGCTTGGGGTTGCAGTAGAGCTAGAACTCTGGTCACAGTTCTAGGGCAGAAAAGAGTGCTTGTGGTCACTCACAGACTGCAGTACCAGCCAGGAGAGAAGTAAACATGCCTCTCCTTAGATCTTACCACCTTGGACAAACTGAAACCTAATAGGTCTCCATAGCTCTGTAAATAGTTGCGCAAACCAAAGAAGTTTGGGACAGTGCACCCTCTACTCTAAAAGCAGAGCCCTACTTTACTTTTATTTAAATAGTATTTTATGTTTTATACATTATATATCAAGAAAATTTCTAGCATTAATTTTTTACAAGATTTTGAGTTCCATTTTTTTCACTCTCCCTCCTTCCCCTCCTCTCTTCCCAAAATGGAAGAGAAATTGATATAGTTTATATATGTGGTATCATGTGAAAAAATATTTCTATATTCATCCCAGTTGTGGGAGAAGAAACAGAGCAAAAGGAAATAAAATCATGAGAAGAAATAAAATAAGTGAAAAATACGCTTCAAACTGCATTATGAGTTCATCAGTTCTTTATCGAGATATGGATGGCAATTTCCTTCATGAGTTCATTGTGTTGCTGAGAAGCACTGGGTCATTCATTCTTGATCATCATACAATGTTGCTGAGACTATGTGCAATGTTTTCCTGATTCTGAACGTTTTATTTTGCATCAGTTTGTACAAATGTTTCCAGATTTTTCTGAAATGTGTCTGTTCAACATTTTTAATGCCAAATATTATTCCATTTAATTAATATATCACAGTTTGTTTAGCCATTCCTCAATTGATTGGCATTCTGTCAATTTCCAATATTTTTTGACCACAAAAAGGGCTGCTATAAATATTTTTTACATGCAGGTCCTTTTCTCTTTTTTTGACCTCTTTGTGATTCAGACCTGGTAGTGGTATTGCAGGATCAAGGGGTACGCACAGTCTGGTTGCTCTTTGGGCATAGTTCCAAACCGCTCTCCAGGGTAGTTGTATCAGTTGACACCTCTATCTGCATTATGGTCCCAATTTTCACACATCCTCTCCAAAATTTATTATTTTCCTTTGTTCATTTTATTAGCCATTCAGATTGGTGTGAGGTGGTACCTCAGAGTTGTTTTAATTTGCATTTCTCTAATAAAAAGTGATTTTTGAACACTTCTTCATACGCCTATTGATATCTTTGATTTCTTCATTTGAAACCTTCCAACTCATATCCTTCGACCATTTATCAAAGGGAATGGCTTATATTCTCAAAAAATTGACCCAGTTCTCTACATATTTGAGAAATAAGGCCTTGTTATAGAAACTTGCCATAAAAATTGTTTCCTAGCTTTCCTTCTAATCCTGGTTGCGTTGGCTTTGTTTCTACAAAAGTGTTTCAATTTGATATGATGAAAATTATTTGTTCTACATTTCATAATGCTCTCTATCTTGTTTGGTCATAAATGCTTCCCCTCCCCATAGATCTGAAAAGCAGTGATTCCTGCTCTTCTAATTTGATTGCTTTGTTCTTTATTGTACCTTTTAGCAAGATGTAACTTCCTTACTTATGTCTTTTAATTAAGTCTAATTTTGCTTTTACTGTGTCTAAGATTGGGATTGCTACCGCTGCCTTTTTCTTTTTTTTACTTCTATTGAGGCGTAATAGATTCTTCTCCAGCTCCTTACCTTTGGTCTGTGTGCACCTCTATCTCCTTCAAGTTTGTTTCTTGTAAGCAACTTATTGCAGGATTCTGGTTTTTGATCTACTCTGATATCTGCTTCTGTTTTATCGGAGAGTTCATCTCATTCACATTCACAGTTATGATTACTGCCTATGTATTTCTCACCATCCTATTCTTCCTCCTGTTTGTCTTCTCTTTTCTTTCACCCTTTCCTACCTCAGCAGTGCTGCCTTCTGCCTACCACTTCCCCTGATCTGCCCTTTTTATGTAAGTCCCCACATCCCCCCTCCACTTTACTTAATCTCCTCTCTTCCTATTTCTCTGTTTGGTAAGATAGATTTTTTTTTTAATATTCAGTTGATTGTGTATATTACTCCCTCTTTGAGCCAATACTGATGAATGTAAGGTTCAAGCAATGCCCATCACACACCCTCACACCTTCCCCTTTACTGGAAGTAAAGGTCTTTCTCACATTTTCACAGGAGGTAATTTGTCCCATTATACCTCTTTCTTTCTTCTTCACACTTTGTAATTCTCTTTCTCATCTCTTAATTTTTTATGTCATTTCCTCAAATTTGCTTTATACTCATATTGTCTGTCTATGTATATTCCTTCTATCTGTACTGTTAGTGATAAATTTTTTATGAGTTACAAGTATCACCTTCCTATGTAGGGAAGTTTAGCTGTTTTAAATCCCTTATGTATTATTTTTTACCTGTTTATGCTTCTCTTGGGTCTTGATATTGGTGGTCAAATTTTTTGGGTTAGTACTAGTCTCCTCATTATGAAGACTTGGAATCCTATTTCATTGAATGTCTATTTTTTTCATTAATATATTATTATGTTTAACTTTACTCAGTAAGTGATTCTTGATTTTACTACTAGCTCATTTGCCCTCCAGAATATCATGTTTCTATGACCTCCAATCCTTTAATATTGCAGCTGCCAAGCTGATTCTGATTGATTCCCAGATATTTGAATAATTTATTTCTGGCCACTTTTATTATTTTTACCTTGACTTGATAGTTCTGAAATTTGGCTATGATGTTTCTTCGGGAAAGGTAGAATGGGGTAAATTATCTCATGTAAAAGAGGCAAGAAAAAAATTCTATGGTGATAAGGAAGAGGGGAGAGATGACAGGGAATAAGTATACCTTACTCTCATCAGAATTGACTCAAAAAGGGAATAACATACACACTGCATCGGGTATAGAAATCTATCTTGCCAAGCAGGATAGTAAGAGGGGAAGAAGATAAGAGAAAGGGGGGAAGGTCATAGGAGGCAGGGCAGATTTGGGGAGGGAGTAGTCAGAAGAAGAAACACTTTTGAGGAAGAATGAGGTTAAAGGAGAAAGAGAATACAACCAAAAAAGGATGGCAGGAAATGCAGTTAATAACAGTAATTGTGAAAAAAATGAAATAAGTTTCTAATAAAGGCCTTTTTTTTCAATCATATAGAGAACTGAGTCAAATTTATAAAATTAAGAGGCCTTTGCAAATTGATACATGATCAAAATATATGAACAGTTTTCAGATGAAGTAATCAAGCTAGCTATAGCCATGTGGGAAAAAAAAAAGCTTCAAGTATTGATTAGAGAAATGAAAATAAAAAAAAATTCTCACGTACTCCCTCATACCTATTATATTGACTAATGGGATAGAAAAAGAAAATAATGGATGGTGGAGGGAATGTCAGAAAAATGAGATAGTGTGCTGTTCATTGTTGTGAACTGATTCAAACATTCTATAGAGCAATTTGGAACTATGCCAACACTATATAAAATCGCACATACCCTTTGACCTAGTAATACCACCACTAGGTCTGTAAAAGGACCTACATGTACAAAAATAATTATAGTAGCACTTTTCTTGGGCAAAGAATTGAAAAGTGAGGGCATGCTCATCAATTAGGGAAAGGCTGAACAAATTGTGGCATGTTATTATGATGGAATACTACTGTGCTATAAGAATGATGCACAGGATGCTCTCAGAAAAACCTGGAAAGATTTACATGAAGTGATGCAAAGTGAAATGTACTGTGTACAAAATAACAGCAATATTATAAGATGATCAGCTGTGAATGACTTAGCTATTCTCAGCAATTCAAGACAGTTGTGAAGGATTTATGGTGAAAAATGCTATCCATCCCCAATGAAAGAACTGATTGATGCTGTCTGAATACTGATGAAGCATACTGTTTTTACTTGATTTTTTCTGGGTTTTGTCTATGTTTTCTTTCACAACATTACTAATATAGAAATATGTTTTGCATGACTCTACATGTTTATCAAATTTCTTGCCTTTTCAATGATGGGTTATGGGGAAGGAAAAAGGGAGGAAAAAATTTTTGTTTTTTTCACATTTTCTTTTGATGGTTGACTCTGCAGTATAACCTTAATAATTTCATCCTACTTTTATTCTGAATTAAAAAAACAAGTCATGTGCTTCTAGAGCTATAAGGACTCTGTTATATCTGAATTCTAGCATTTTATAGGTGAGAAAAGAAAATCTTAGAGAGAGGTTAAGTCCAACATCCAAAGTCACATTTAATACATGATTGAACTTAGACTTAATGCCAAATCTTCCACCCACCAGCTCCAAAGTACTTGACACTATAACATTATCTTTCTTGTTCTTCCTCAGATAATTATTTTACTGCTTGTATATTTTTTATTTTATCTAATTGTAGGAACTCTATGCTCTAGAAAAAAATCTAGCAATATATAATGTATATGTGCACATGTGTGTATATATACTCAATGAGCTTGAAAAATATCATTTTACTCTTTCAAACTTATTAGTTATTTCTTTTATCTTTCTATAACTTTACTTATTTACTATAGTTAAATTTGCAAATCAGTATGCACTATAAATACAATTCCCTTTGCCTGATGTCATCTGAATGAGAATATTATGTAGCACCAGAGAAAATAATTAAAAATAATTGTCTAATATTTTGTATTAAATTTATGAACATCATTAATTATTATTGTTGCTTTGGTTATTGAAAT
>CM053582.1:181046564-181085800 GCA_028627135.1 Pseudochirops cupreus | reverse complement strand
ATTGTGGCCACTGTAGTGAAAACTGTGTGGCCATTTTCTGTGATAAGATGTAATGTTGTGAATATTATAATGTTTTGAATGTTTGTCTTGATTTGTAATGGAATAAACAGAGTGTTCACTCTATTTTGTAATCTGAACTCTAAAAGCTGTTCACAGTAGCATTCCTTTGGGAATCTGCTGGTGCATGGCATTACAACACATAGAACTGTGAGGAGGACAACCTCTCCACAGCCTCAACAATACACACACACACACATACACACACACACAAACACACACACATTCCCTTCAACTATCCTCATACTGAGAAAAATCTCATGAGTTACAAATATCATCTTTCCATGTAGCAATGTAAATAGTTCAACTTTAATAAGCTCCTTATGATTTCTCTTTCCTGTTTATCTTTTCATGCTTCTCTTGTTTCTTATTTTTGAAAGTCAAATTTTCTGTTCAGTTCTGGTCTTTTCAACAATAATAATTGAAAGTCCTCTATTTTGTTGAATGACCATATTTTCCCCTGAAGTAATATACTCAGTTTTTCTGGGTGTGTGATTCTTGGTTTTAATCCTAGCTCCTTTGACCTACAGAACATCATATTGCAAGCCCTTAGATCCCTTAATGTAGAAACTACTAGATCTTGTGTTATCCTGATTGTGTTTCCACAATACTTAAATTGTTTCTTCCTCACTGCTTGTCATATTTTCTCCTTGACCTGAGAACTCTGAAATTTGGCTTTAATATTCTTAGGAAGTTTTTTGGGGGGGATCTTTTTCAAGATGAAGTTTTTAAATGAATTCTTTCAATGGCTATTTTGCCCTCTGTTTCTAGAATATCAGGACAATTTTTCTTAATATTTTCTTGAAAATTGATATCTAGCCTCTTTTTAATCATGGCTTTCAGGTAGTCCAATAATTTTTGAAGTATCTTTCCTGGATCTATTTTCCAGGTCAGTGATTTTTCCAATGAGATATTTCACATTGCCTTCTATTTTTTCATTCTTTTGGATCTCTTTAATAGTGTTTTGATTTCTCATAAAGTTATTTATTTGTTTCAATTTTCTCCTATATAATTTTGAAGGAATTATTTTCTTCAGTAAACCTTTGAACTTTCTTTTTCATAAGGTCAATTCTGCTTCTTAAGGCATTCTTCTTCTCAATGGCTTTTTTAACCTCTTTTACCATTTTGAATTATTCTAGGTTTTAAGGTGTTATTTTCTTCATTATTTTGGGGGTCTCTTTTAGTAAGCTGTCGACTTGTTTTTCATGATTTTCTTGCATAATTTTCATTTTTCTTCCCAATTTTTCCTCTCTTTCTCTTACTTGATTTTCAAAATCCTTTTTGAGCTCCTCCAAAGCCTGTGATCAGTTCATATTTTTCTTGGAGGATTTTGATGTAGGAGTTTTGACTTTGCTGTCTTCTTCTGCTCTGTTTTTATTGTCTTCATCACCAAAAAAGCAATTTTATACTTTGATTACACTTCCTCTGATTGCTCATCTTGCTAGTCAATAACTTGACTTTTGAGATTTCTGCCAAGGTAGAACTATGCTTCCAGAGTGGAGAGTGTTGTGTCCCAAATTTCAGGGGTTTTGCACAACTGTTGTCAGAGCTTCTTCTAGGCACCTGCCTCAGAACTGTGAGGAGGACTCCCTCTCCACAGCCTCAACAAGCTGTGCCATGCCAGTGCTCCTCACCCCAGGACCACCATCCAAGATCACAACTCATATCCAAACAGGGCAAAGGAAGAGAATCCTGCCTTCACACCAGCAAAGAGAGTCATGTAATTAGCCTTTGGACAGTCACTTGGTCCCCCCACCATCTGTGGTCCTGGAGCTCACAAGGCAGCTGCCATGGAAGCAGCTGTAGTCACCTCTACCTCCGCTATCCCAGGGGAAAACACTGGACTGTGCTCTTCTCTCACCCAGTTCTAAAAGAGATTCCCCACTAATCTTTTCCTTTCTCTTTGGTGTTTATAGGTTAAGAAGTCTGGAAACCACCATAGCTGCCAGTGATTCAATCCCCTGAAGTCTGCTGTGGCTGATCTGTGCCACCAATCTATGCCCCCACATTCCATGTTGGATTGCACTCCACTCCCAGCCTGGAGCAATAAACCCTTCCTGTCAACTTGCCAGTCTACCTTCAGCAGAATATTTGTTTCTCTCTGTCACTTTGTGTGTTATGTAGCATTGAAATTTGTTTAGAGTCATTTTTTGCAGATATTGGAGGTGGTTGGAGTGGAAACTCAAGCAAGTTTCTGCTATTACTCCACAATCTTGGCTCTTTCCCCTAGTTCTAGGATTTTTAACAACAATATTTGGAAGTCCTCTATGTTATTAAAGATACATGCTAACCCCCTTCCCCACATTAACACCATACTCAGTTCTGCTGAGAAAAAACTATTCTTGGTTGTAAGCCCATCTATTTTAACTTTTTGGAATAATGTGTTTCAAGTTCTCTATTTCTTTTTTTATTTGTTACTGTTGTTACTTCTCAGTTCTTGATTCCTTCCACCCCCTTTCTTGCTTCTGTAAGCTAATACTACGTATCCATAGTGACAGAATTGGAGTTCCTGCTTATCTGATCTTCTTGATTACTCAATGGTAGTCCTTGGACATGGCTAAGAGCTGGGTATGGACAGAGGCACAACTGCTTCACATTTTACACTCCTACTCTGCCTGGTAAACAAACTTGTGCCCACAATCACATGTTAGTATGATGCTGGAAGAGTTTAGCTAAACCTACTTAAAGATCTTTAGCCTTCACCCTGGATATGCTTCCCATATAAGAGTATGAGTGATAAAAGCTCTCACTTGGCTTCCTTGCACAATATCTCTGTCTCTACTTTACAGCCTCTTGCCATGCCATACAGTCACATACTGTGATTTACTTCCTGCCTTGGAAGGTTTTTCACAGCAAGCTTCTGGGCAAACCTTCTCCTGGTGTCCAAAAGTAAATATTTGTCTCTGTGCTGATCTTAATAAAAGGAAAAAATGTTCATTGATTCTGTTTTTTTTTCTTTCTTGCATTTCCCAATTACAATGTGGTGTATTGATTTTTAAAAATCTTTTTTGGAAGAGTTGTTGGGGAAACTGGGCTGTACTCCTTCCTATTTTTCATCTATCTTTGCTGGTGTCCCTTGAAAAATTTTTTAATTTTATCTATGTGAGTGGATTTGTTGGTGAGTCATTAAGATAACTTTTTTTTCCCCACCAAACCATTTTTTTAATAGTCAAGAAATATAAAAGTAAGATCTTGTGTTTTCATCACTTCTCTGTCAGCTTTGAATATAATGATTTTCTTTACTATAGAATATTTTTAAAAGCCTGCACATTCCATTCCTATTTCTTTATCTAACATGCCTTTGATTTTCTCCATTCAGCCACTAAAAGGTTTTCCTAAAACACAGCTCCAGTCAATTAATCCTCCTATTTGCAGGACTTCAGTGACTGTCTATTCCTCCAGGAGCAAATCCAAAATGCTCTTTTTGTCATTCATAACTTTTTATAACCTAGACCCCTCCTACCTTTCCAATTATCTTACAATTTACTCCCTAATACATATTCTTTGATCCTGTGACAGTGACTGCTTGACTGTTCCACAAACAAGACACTACATCTCTAGGCTCCAGGTATTTTCTCTGACTGGCCTTGTAAAGCCAAGCACAAGCCACTTTCCAGAGGACTGCTGCTGTGAACAGCTTTCAAGGTTCTGATTACATAGTATAGCAAACACTCTATTCAGTAACAAATCAGAGCAAAACATTCACAGAAAATCAATGAATGTTACAACTTATCACAGAAAATCAAAATACAGTGTTCACCATGTCACAACTCAACAACTTATCGTTAAAATTGCCACATAGTTTTCACCAAAGTAGTCACATAGTTTTCAAGAAAATACAATCATTTAGTAACTCAATCATTTAGTAACAGGATCATTCAATTACCTTAAGGGACACAAAGTACAAAAGTTAAAGTTCTCCACCCATGGGATGCAAGAAAGTTACAATGTCAACAGTCACTACTCAGTAACCTCTTAAGGGGTAGTGGAAAGTACAAGAGCCATCCACCCCCTAATTCACAAGTAAATTACAGTTTCATCAGTCAATAGTCAGTACCCTATTTCATCAGTCAGTACTCAGTACCTTTGGAGAGCTCTTTTCATCTTGACGCAGGGCAGGCTTTCAGCTTCCATGATTCTTCTTCCATGGTCCCAGCTCCCACCTGAATCTAACCAACTGCCACCTGAGTTCACAGGCAGATAGCTCCCAGTTCCTTGTCCAGCTCTCTGTGCAATTCCTGCTATATATTGCAGCTCACAGTGTCCTGTCCCCCTCAAATCACTCACAGTATCTGTTCCTGGGAAGACAAGGATGAACAAAGCCACAATAACATTCATACACATTAACAAAGTCAGAACAATATTTGTACAAATTACTGGCACCACAGTCATGCTTCCTCAGTCTTCAGCAGCTCCAGCTAGCCCTTAGAAGTCTTCAGCAGCTCTGGCTGGCACTTGGGAATCAGCAGCAGCTCCTGCTGGCCCTCAGGAATCCTCAGCACCTGCAGCTGCACCCTCACCACCATGCCCAAATCCTCAGGACCATATTCTGTGTTCTCAAAATCAAAACCACTTTATCCAGGGTCCACATGGCTTGCTCCAGGAAATTCTATACCATTTCTCAATTCTCATTGTTCTTTTCAGTTCTTCTCAATTCTCAGTTCAGTCTTCAGTCCAGCAGTAGCTAATTGCCTCCACAATGCTTACCCCAAGAAGTTCTGACTGTCCAGTGTGTGATCTTCCTATACAGTATAGCTCTTCCCTGTTCAGTGCCTTCCTGTTACATCAGCACCAGGGGTTCATACCTCCAGTTTCTTTACAGAGGCTTAATTTGAAATTGGTGCCAAGTACCTGTCAGCTTTCCAATACAAAGGGATTTTCAAATTCCTTTACTATAACAGTCCCCAATGCTTGGAATATTCTTCTTCCTCCACTCTGACTACTGATCTCCCAGGTTTTTTTTTTTTCAAATCCCACACTAAAATTCCATTCTCTACTGGAAGCATTCCCTAAACCCTCTTAATTCCAGTCTTTTCCTTCCTTTAATCATTTCCCATGTATCCTATATAATACTTGTTTTGTATATGTTTGTTTGCATATTATCCACCATTACACTGTAGCCTCTTTTAGGGCAGGGACTGTCTTTTGCCTCTTTTTGTATCTCTAGCATATAATACACTGCCTGACAAGGAGTAGGTGTTCAATAAATGAATTTTGATTGATTTTCCTCAAGATTTTAAAGAGATAAAATAAGTTTATGGGTCAAAAGGTATTGGTATTTTTTTTTGTCCATTAGTAATAATAGTTTGGTATTTACTAAGCAAAATAGATGAGATGTTCAAGCAATTTTCTTTCCCTGCTTTGACCATTTTGTCATCCCCTGACCATTGGTTCTCATAATTTTTGCTTTATATAATGTCATTTTTATTTTATTGGGTAGCACTTTATGGACTGTGACATTCCAGTCCATAAGTGTTGAATCTATTGTTATCTATGAGATATTTTTTCTCTTTAGAGATCTTTTTCTCTCTTTTCTTTTTCTTTTTTCTACTCCTCATTCAGCTATTATAATTCCAAAATTATTAATTTTAAATAGGTCTCAGGAAAGTTTTCTATAAACTTATAAAGTTATGACAAATAGACGATCTTCTGATCTGCTTTATTTGGGCCTGTGATGACTTTACAATGAAGCATAATTAGAAAAGGCTATGTTCTGATCTCTTTTGTGAATCACATGTATTTTGGCTTACCACTGAAGTATCTGAAGTTTAGTAGAACAATGTTATTATTTACACCCATAGACTCATGCTTTTGGATGCTGGTGAGAAACATTAGGTTACATATCCATACTCTGACCCCTTACTAAAGAATATACATATCCAAAGCCTTATCTTCCATTTCCATTATTCATATCACTGGGCATGATGTAAGAAATCATCAGCAACTAAAGAGTAAGTGGTGCCAACTGACAGACATGAGAAAGAGAAACAAAACCTAATTCCCCTTTCTTTTTTCCCTTTTTCAAGTGTGTAGCTTGCTATTTCATCAACTCTCTCTTAGACTTATAACAAACTGGAAAAGGTAGGAACTGTGACATGGTTCTCTTTTCTTTCTCCTTTGCAGGTAGCTCTGCTTGATTTTAACCCTAGGATAAGCTCACCACTTGGAAACTTACCATCATGGAAATTATGTCACCTTTGAGGTTAATACTTCATCACTATATTCAGTAGTCACTGCCCCTTTGATTGGAGGGTTGGAGGGAATAATTTAAAAAAAAAAAACACTTGCCAAAGTCTCCCTTTGTAGAGGGCACAGAATTTGCAGTGAAAGATTCATTTCCCTAAAGTTGCTTTACTTTGTTTCAACCCCATCATAATAATATTCCTCCGAGGATGCCCCAACTTTTTTTGTGTGTATGTGTATTTTCTTCCTTAATTAGATTACAATTTCCTTGAAAGAAAAAAAAACTATCACTTTCTTTGTATTTTCACTAAATAACACAATGCAGGACATGTCAGAGGCACTTTTAAAATATTTAAGTATTTCATATTTTATAAACATTATACTGAGTATAAATACTTGTTTAGGGGAACCTGAGGGTATATTTCTAGTCCTGTGACTTTTTCTTCAGATATGTAGTGTTCTATTTTTTTTTTTTGTTCTAGACCAGTCACTCAACAGATATTCTAAGAAGATTGTTTCCAGACAAAGTTCAGAAGTTTCAGAATCTGGACACTGACTGAAAAATGGAGCGCCTTTCTCCAATTGTGCTGCTTCATGGAGTAGAGGATTATCAATGACAGGATCATCAAACATGAAAGAATAAGTCATGACCTAGATGGTCAAAATGCTTGGACCTTGAGCTACTTCTCTAATATTAGTGGATAAGGTAAAAGTGAAATGTGTCAATTAGTCTCATAACTCATTCAGGAGCAGTTATCTATCAGAGGAGTATACAACCTGGTCCTGATTAGCGTGAATGATGAATCCTATGAAATAGTCACATTATTCTACTGAACTTCTTTTCAGTGTTAGCAGCAACTTTTGTCAGATAGTAAGTACTTGGCTATTTACATGCTACGGATGTGTTCATCCCATGAATATTCACAGTTATGATTAATAACTATATTTTCCCATCAATCCTATTTTTCCCATTTATCCTTCTCTCTCTCACCTTTCACACTTTTCCTCTTCAAAAACTGTTTTCCTTCTGACCATTGCCTCTCTCAATCCTCCCTCATTTCTGTCACCACCATCTCCTTGTAAGGCAAGATAGATTTCTACACCCAACTGAGTGCTTATATTATTTCCTCTTTCAGCCAATTCTGATGAAGTTTTGCCTTAATAACCCATTTTCCCCTCCACTGAAGAAAAGCTTTTTTCATGCCTCTTTTCTGTGAGATAATTTATATCATTTTGCTTCCCCCATCCCCCTTGACTCTTTCTGCTATCTTAATTTAATTTTCTTGGATATTATCCTATGATAGTCAAATCATAACCATGCACTCTGTCTACATATACTTCTAAATCCCCTAAAAATGATAAAGTTCTCAGGAAATATAAATATTATCTTCTCATGTCCTAATTAAAATTGCTTACCTTTATTGAATTTATTATGATTTCTCTTTCTTGTTTCCTTTTAATACTCCCCTTCAATCTTGTATTAAAAAGTCAAATTTTCTATTCATCTCTTGTCTTTTCATCATCAGGAATATTTGAAAGTACTCTATTTCATTAAATCTCTTTTTTTCTGTGAAGGAGAAAATTCAGTTGTGCTGGTTGTAATGCTATTTTTTTTTTGTAGTCTTAGCTTCTCTGTCCTCTGGAATATCATTTGCCAATCCCTCTGATCCTTTAAGGTAGAAACTTCTAACTCTTGTTTTATCCTGCATATGGATTAAATGATATTCATGGTTTTATAGCTTGTTGGTCAGAGTCTCAAATTATTCTCTAGCATGGCAGAATCAGTTCCCAAATCCATCAATAGTGTGTTAGTGTCTCAATTTTCCCACATCCCCTTCAATATTTGTCATTTTCCTTTTCTGTCATATTAAGATAATCTAATGCATGTTGAGTGGTATCTTACAGATGTTCAAAGTTGTATTTATCCAATGACTAGTGATTTAGAGCATTTTTTTTTCATATAACTATACTTAGTTTTGATTATATCATCTGAAAACTACCTGTTCATAGCCTTTGAGCACTCATCAATTGGAAAAAAAATGACTTGTATTCTTATTAATTTGACTCAGTTCTCTATATATTTGAGAAATAGAGCCTTTATCAGAGAACTTATCTCTAAAATTTTTTCATAGTTATGATTATTCTGTATTTTCCTCCATCTTCATCCCCCCAATTTATCCTTCTCTCTCTCCTTTAACCTGTCCATTAGCAAAAGTGTTTTGCTTCTGTTTTTTACTTACTCTACTCTGCCCTCCCTTCTGTCATCTTCCCCCTTCTCTTATTCTTTTCCCTTCCTATTTTCTTGTAGGGTAAGGTTGATTTCTATAGCCAACTGAGTGAGTGTGTGTGTGTGTATGTGTGTGTGTGTGTGTGTGTGTGTGTGTGTGTGTGTGATTCCCTCTTTCAGTCAACTTTAATGAGAGTAAATTTTGCCCACTTCCTCTCACATTCCCTGTTTCCCCTCCATTGCAAAATGTCTTTCATGATTTTATTACATCAGATAATTTAGCCATTTTACTTCTAACTCCCCCTTACTCCAATGCATTTCTTTCTCATAGACTGATTTCATTTTTTAAGATATCATCCCATCCTATTCAATTTACATCCATGTTCTCTGTCTCTATATGCTACTTTTAACTGCCTTAATAATGATAAAATTCTTATGAGTTACAAAAATCATCCTCCCATGTAGGAATGTAAACAATTTAGTCTTATTGATCCATTATTTCTCCCTTCTCTTTACCATTTTTTGGGGAGGTTTCTCTTTACAGTCACATATTTGAAAGTCAAATTTTGAGGGGAGAATTCTGGGAAGATATCAAAGTAGGTCAGAAAATTCCATGCTCTCAAGATTTGCCCCAGAAACAAGACGAAATAGCTCCCCAGGGCTAACATAGAGTGGTTAAAAATAAATGAGAGTTGAGGTGGAAAAGTGATCCTCCTGGGACAATCAGAGAAGATCTGAAGAAAAATCCTAGAATGAGTTTTGATCCCTGTGAAGGATAAATACCTCCAGGGTAGTTCCACTTAAAAAAATAAGCAATAAGTCTGCCTGTGGGAGGCAGGCTTGGCCCTAGATACAAGTACTCTTACCCCCAGGACAGTGAGAGGAGTTGTGCATCTGAGCTAGGGAAGATTGAGTTTACCTCTACTGACAAGGAACACTGGACCCAGCTGGTGGAGACATGGTCCTGGTCAAGAAAGAACCAGTACAGGCCTGGTAAGCACAAAAGCAGTAGGGAAAGGATGCTGCTAGATGAGGGCACTTAAAGGAGGCTGGAAGTCTTGGTTTCAGTTCCAGGCCACGGGGAAGAACTAAAGGAGAGTCTCAGGCCATAGGCAACATCCCTCACCCCAGGACTAGAAATGATTACAAAAAATAAACTACTACAAATTAAAAAAAAAATGAGCGGATCATAGAGAGTAGCTATGGGAATAGAGAAGACTGTGGTTCATCTTCAGATGAGGATACTGAAGTAAAGAAACCTTCTTCTACCCGAAAGAGTTATGTCAAATGGTCACCTGCCCAAAAAGAATTCATAGAAGAACTTTAAAAAATACTTTAAAAATCAAATGAGAGATTGAGTAAAAACAAAAAAAAATACAAAAAAAGCAGAACAATCCAAGGAAGACAAGATTATGAAAAGACAGTCAACCAATGAGAAAAGGAGATTCAAAATCTTTAGGGTGAAAATGACTCTTTGAAAATCAGAATAGGGCAAGGGGAAGCCAGCAAACTGATAAGAAACCAAGAAATAATGAAACAAAATATAAATGATGAAAAAATAGATGAGAAAATGTAACATCTCATAAGAAAACAATTATCACCAAAAAAGAGATGATGTAAAATGGATAATTTTGATTACATTAAAATTAAAAAAAAAGTTTTTACACAAACAAAATTAATGTAACCAAAATTAGAAGGAAAGCAGAAATCTGGGAAAACATTTTTACAGTCAATATCTCTGATAAAGGCCTCATTTCTCAAATATAGGGAGAACTGAGTTAACTTTATAAGAATACAAGTCATTTCCCAAAAGATAAACAGTCAAAGGATGTGAACAGGCAGGTTTTAGATGAAGAAATTATAGCTTTCTATATTTATATGAAAAAAATGCTATAATTCACTATTGATCAGAGAAATGAAAATCAAAAGAACTCTGAGGCACCAATTTACACCTATCAGATTGGCTAACATGACAAAACAAGAAAATGATAAATGTTGGAGAAGATGTGGGAAAATTGGAGCACTAATTCATTGTTGGTGGAGTTGTGAAGTGATTCAACCATTCTGTAGAGCAATTTGGAACTATGCCCGCAGCGCTATAAAACTGTGCATAGCCTTTGAATGAGATATTTCATAGTGCCTTCTATTTTTTCATTTGTTTGGATCTGTTTAACAGTATCTTTATTTCTCATAAAGTCATTTGCTTCCATTTGCTCCACTCTAATTCTGAAGGAATTATTCTCCTTAGTGAGTTTTTGAAATTCTTTTTTTCCATCTGACAAATTTGACTTTTTAAGGCATTCTTCTCATTGGCTTTTTGGGCGTCTTTTGCCGTTTGAGTTAATTTGTTTTTTAAGGTGTTATTTTCTTCACTCAGGTTGTTGACTCTCTTTTCATGATTTTCTTGCATCATTCTCATTTCTCTTCCCAATTTTTCCCCCACTTCTCTTATTTGGTTTTCAAAATCCTTAGTAAGCTCCTCTATGGCCTGTAACCAGTTCATATTTTTCTTGGAAGCTTTTGTTGCAGGAGTTCTGACTGTGTTGTCTTCCTCCCATTCCATGCTGTGATCCTGTTTGTCCCCAAAAAAGGAATCTAAAGTTGGATTGCTGAGCTTGATTTGCTTCCTGTGCCTGCTCATGTTGCCAGTCAATTAATTTGATTTTTGAGCCACAGTAGAACTGTGCTTTCAAAGGGGAGAGCTTTGTCCCAAATCACTGGGGTTTTCACAGCTGCTGGAGCTATTAGGAAGCACAGTCTCTGCAGCCACCACCAGCTTTGGCTCACTGGTCATGCACCTCAGAACCACCACCTGAGACCACAATCCCTATCCAGGCTGGTTAAGGCAAGAGCACTTAGCCTCTGAATGATCACTTGCCCCCTTGCAATCTGCAGGCCGTGAGCTCTGAAACAGCCATGTTGACATGGCTGCAAGGCCTCTGCTTCTGCTGCTTTCTTGCCCTGGAGGTGGATGGCTAGACCCACATTTCTTCCACAAATTTAGCTGTGTTCCACTGACCTTTCACTTAGTCCTTATTTTTTATGGGTTGATAATTCTGCAAAATGCCACAGCTGCCGGTGATCCATTCTCCAAAAGTGCTCCAGCTGTGGCTTGTCCTGATTGTCATGGGGCTAAGCTGTGGTTTCAGGACAGGCTGGGCTTGGCTCCCAGCACTCTGCAATGAGCCCTTCCTGTCCTACCTGCTGGGCTGCCCCCAGTGGGAGGTGTGTTTTTCTGTAATTTTCTGGGTTCTGGAGCTCTAAAATTTGTTTAGAGTCATATTTAATAGGTATTTGAGGTGGTTATGGTGGGAGCTGCTGAGTTCTCCTGCTTCTACACCACCATCTTGACTCCACTCCCCTATGCACAGCCTTTGAACCAGCAATAGCATTACTAGATCAGTATCCCAAAGAAATGACAAAAAAAGGGAAAAGAACCCACATGTACAAAACTATTTATAGCAGTTCTTTTTGTAGTGGCCGAGAATTGGAAATTGAGGGGATCCACAGCAACTGGGGAATGGTTGAACAAATTGTGTTGTGTGAATGTAATGGAATACTATTTTCCCATAAGAAATGGTAATCAGGCAGATTTCAGGAAAAAAAAAATCCTTAAAAGACTTACATGACTGATGCTGAGTGAAGTGATCAGAACCAGGAGGACACTGTACATAGGTTTTTGTTTTGTTTTGTTTTTTGTTTTCCTTTTGACATATCATATTCCAAGCCTTTTGATACTTTATGGTAGAAGCTGATTGATCTCATTTTATCCAGACTTTGGATCCATGGTGTTTGAATTGTTTCTTTCTGGATACTTGCAATATTTTTTCTTTGATCTGGGAGCTCTGGAATCTCCTTATCACTCTGCAATCTTCTGAACAGTGGTCCAACTCCCTTACTTTCTGTGGACTGTGAGTTTCAGAAGCTACCACTGACAATTCATTTGTTTCCTAAGGCTGGCTATTGGCTTGTCAGGGTGTGACCTACTCTGGACTCTCCTCCATTCTCACTCCAGTAAGACTGACTTTTTCTGAAGAACTTTTAAGTTCCCTTTGGCTGTAATTTTAAAAAATTCATCCTTTTGTTCATTCTGCTATTCTAAAATTTGTTTTGATACACTTTTGACATTATTTATAGGAAAATTTGGGAGGGCTCATATATATCCCTAGCTTTATTTTTCCATCTTTGGGATCTTATACTTCTTTATCATAAACTATGTACCAGAGTGGTGAATCTCTGTTAATAATAACTTAATCATAACAAACTTTTAGAGTCTATGATTTTATGAGTGTAAATATTCTCTTAACCTTCAAATATTACAACTTATTCACGTATACATTTATTAAGAATTATTGTGGCTGGGGAAAAAAGTTTTGTCAAAAAGTCACCTAATGATGGGACTCTACATTCAGGGAAGCTTGTGTCAGAAATATATCACTCACCTATATGTAACTATTTTGTAATTGGAAGGAATCTCCTGAATTTCTTTGTGCTCATTTGTCACAGTCTTGTTTATAAATAGTAACAATAACTCATATTTCTATATCTTTTTTATAATGATATTTTATACAAATTATAATAATTAGTGTAATGAGCATATGGAATTTACAGAGAATGAAGTTGAGGTTAGAGAGATTAAATGATTTTCCTATGATTTAACATGTAGAAGAGAAGAAGCATTATATACTGGAATGAGTCAAGACCCAGGTTCAAATCTTGCCTCTAGTCACTTACCACCTGTGTAAACCACAGCAGTTTGTTTAATCTCTCCTGGGCTTAGTTGCTCATTTTTAAATTGAGGGGATGGATTAGATAAATTTAAAGATATTTTTTATCTCTAATTTTGTGGTTCTATCATTCCAATTAATTAAAAGACATAATTTCTGACTGCATACCTCCTAGGCTTTTCATATTTCTACCATAATCGACACTCTTCCAAATACTTGTGAATTGAATGATTCAACTAATTGATGGATTGAGTGCTTTACCATATTATACTTATGGCACATACTCTTCATATTTCACATGCAATAGGAGTATGAAATTTGTTGTAGCAAAGTTTGATATTTACTCATTTTTCTCTATTCTCTGTAGGCCTTCATTGCTTATTTAACTTGTTGTGCACAGTGCCAATTTGCTTGAACAGTTGTTAGATACTAAACTGAGGATAGGCACAAGGACATTACACAAGGAAGGCATAAGAAATTCTTAAATGACAGATGGATATTTAATTTGAAGTACTGTAGCAATAACATTGGTGCTTTGGAAATACAAGCAATATACAGCTCAGCTGGCTTGTGGCTTTCACACATTGGCTGAGTTTGTTGGGCATGGGGGACTTTCACATTGATCCCAAAGAATAGAGAAAAGGCCACAGCTAACAGCATGTCATCCAGGAGGAAGCCAAAGTTATATGAAGAGCTATTGTGAGCCATTGTATGGGAATTATTAGCTAGTCCCTTCAGTCAAAAATTTACAACAGATTACATTTACTGGCAATAAAACCAAATAGATAATTGATCACCCACAATTTACAGAATACAATTCTTTGTACTTAAGGAATGTGCTGTTCTCTCAGAACAAAAAACACAACGCAAATTTCAAAATTAAGAAGATTGCTCTTGTGGATTTTAGAGACATCACTGGGATTTTTTAATTATCTTTGGTGCTGAGGCTTTTTACCTCTATGTGGTGTTGAGATCTCATTTATATCTCATTTGAGGCTTTGTTTAGGCATTGCTGATATTCATTAGAAGACAGATTCCTTGAGGGCAAAGACAATTTCATTGTTATCATTGTTTCCCCAGCGTTGGGCATATAATAGATAGAAAAATGCTTGAGAAATATAATTATATTATGTGTCTCCTTGATAAACTCTAGGTAAACTCTTATTCTGGGGATTAGCTATGGTTTTGGTGTTATACTGATGCTTACAATCACTGCAATTTTTGTCTTGATAAGATTTTCTCCCCTTTTTTAACCCATGCGATTTTCTTCAGATTGGCTATGACTTCAAGAGAGAAGGGAATCAGGCAGGGCACCCCAAAGACTCTAGTCAGCCACAGTTGTTGGTTACATCAGCAGAATTATCAGGTGTTTGTCACTTAAACCATGAACTATAAGAATCTATTCCAGGAACAGCAAAGATACAGTTTTTAACTAATGGGGAAATTTGTTTCCTAAATAAATGGAGCTATGTGAGACTAAAGCTTTCTAGGTAGAAGATGAGACTTTTTTGAGCAGAAGCAAGTTTCTGTAAAATGTTGAGGAATTTCGAGTCCAGTACAGAAGATCATCAGAGGATAAACATGTGATGTCGAAGAGAAAACCTTACCTCTCTCTTATACTACTTGAAATTTTGCACATTGTATAGGTTTTCAGAGAAGGAGGTCTACAGTCTAGCAACCATTCAATGCTTTATATTCATGAGAGGGGAAGGGGTCAGTCTCAAGGCATTATATATCCTAAACATTTGAGGACAATATAACTGCCTATAGGAAGTAATGGTCCTTGGAGGGATGGATGCTGTACTTTCTAGGAATCTCAAGTGCTTCTCCTAATGGAATACAGGATAAAAAATTCAATTTGAATAACAGCATTTCTGAAGGTGAATATATGTGTCCTTGGGATTTGGAGACTAGCAAGGAGAGAAACTGGACAGATCAGTGCTTTTGCAGGGGGGATCTAAGTGGAGAACTCAACCTTAGTGTAATCTCTGGGGAATATGCTTATCTAGTTTCATAGAAAAGGAGAGTTATATTTAAAGTTTGTGGACTCTAGTGAGAGTATTGCTGTATACTCTGGTTGTCTGTCAGTCAAATAAAAGTTGAGCATTTTATTAGAGAGCTAAAAACAAAACAAGCTATATTCAGAAGTTTCAGGTTAAATCCTGGGTGAGGATGAAAAAGGGCAAAAATCTGATATTTCCAGGAGAAACTGTGCAGGCATGAGCCAAAGGCATATTTTTTTCTTTAAAATCCCCTAATTTATCCCAATGTTCTCTCACCTCAAATGTGTACCTGCTCTATATGAATCAAGAAGTGAGTGTTTTTAGACCATGGATGATACATTTTTGCCCCCTAATTTTCTTCCTTTGGATTCCCAACCTACCAACTGTTATTAATAATGCTCTAAAGATGACACCTATTGTAGACTTAGATACATAATGAAAAAACATATGGCAGATGGGAAATTTGGGCTAAGGGAAAGGACCAAAAGAAGGGACCAAGTTTAGAATGGGATGAGGGAACAAAAAGATCCCAAAGGAGTTTGGGTTTGTTATATATATATATAGCAGTTTCTCTTTCTAGTTTGCAAAGTCACCTCGATGATAAAAATGAATATCATTTTATGAGCCAATTTTTCCACTTGTATTTTAAATGCTTGAATTAGTCCTAGCCTTTTTTGGAATGGATGAATTTCTCTGAACACAATAACATGCAGAGAAATCCATGTGTGGAAGGGCTACCACAAGAGCATCTTCAGTCATGCCCTTATCTAACTCCTCTGGGGAATTGAAATAATGAGACTGAAAGATGTTAACCTATTCTAATTTGGAAGCAACTGGACCCGACACCACAATAAATTAGAGGAACAGATCTTGGGGTCGATGGTGATTATAATTTTTTTTACAAAATTTGCATGTTTTCTTGGCTCTGTCTCTTACTTTTTAAATGTCTAACCTTCCAGCTTCACAACCCAAAATCTGAAATCTGTTTTTAAGGAGGAGAGATGTGAAGGAAGGGTGTTAGATGCAGGGGTTATAATGAGGTACTGTTGGGGAAAATCCCTTATCAGGATTAATGTGAAGGAAGAAAATTAAGAAGTAAAATCAAAGCAAAAACCATTTATTCATTTCAGTGCTTGCCAAGTAAAAAGCCATCATCATTATTAACTCTCACCTTCTCACCTGCCCTGTATTTCCAGAGGAAAAGTAGAAAGTCTTCCAGTCATCAGAAAAGATATAATTCTCATACATGGGCTTAGAAGTCATTGTAGAGAAAACTAATTATAATATCTGTAAGGTTATGTATTTGCATTGTGCTGGACATTATCTACAGAATTTTCCACTATCTTACCAAGTAACCTTGAGCAAGTGATATAACCTTTATGAGCTTAGGTTTCTGCCTCTCTTAAAAATTGATTGAAATAGATAAATTGTAAAGTCTCCCACAACTCTATTTCAATTAAGTGGTAGAGTAGGTAGTTCACTGAATTTTGAATCAGGAAGATATTAAGGTTGATTTCAAGCTCAAACATTTACTAGCTCTATGGCTCTAGACAAGTGACTTAACCTCTGTCCTTCTCAATTTCTTCATTTTTAAAATGGGAATACCAATACCATCTTTGTCTAGGTTGTTTGGCAGGTAAGTGGCATTGTAAATAGAGTGTAGGACCTGGAGTCAGGAAGACTTCTCTCTCTGAGTTTAAATCTGACCTCAGAAACTTACCATCTATGTGACTCTGGGCAATCCATTTAATACTCTTTGTCTCAATTCCTCATCTGTAGAATGAGTTGGAGAAGGGAGTGGCAAGTCACTCCAGTATCTTTGCCAAGAAAACCCCAAATGGAGTCACTAAGATTTGGACAAAACTGAAATGATGGAACAACAACTGTAAGATGTTTGGCAAGTCTTAAAGAACTATATAAATATTAGCTATTATTGTTTCCCTAGTGGTATGGTCCTGAAATCTATCATGAGGTATTTGAACTAGATATTTTCTACCATCTTATTTTGTTTCTTCTTATATTTAAAAGAACTTCTACTTCAATTCTTACTAACCCATGTAAGTCTTGAGCATCCCTGATTGTTAATAAAAATAAAGCATTTTTCAAACTTTACAGTTCTACATAGAACCTACTCATGCTAAAGAGTCACCTTATTTCACTTTGTCCAAATATCATTGATGATGGAAAATGACGTTATATCAATGGTATTTTCCATTATATCAAATCACCAGTTATTAACCATTTAATAAATATATGTTTTGTACCAGATGCTATTATGGGCATTTTCACCCTTAAACATGTGTGGTACAAGGATGACTCTTGCCCAAAATAAAATAAGCAGAAATATCTTTAAGTAGAGATGGGAAGGATTTATTCAATTATTTATCTTGCAAGAAGGGCAGTCTTGCTACCAGAGGCAATCCAGTAGGAGAGGCAAAATACAAAATGAAAAGTTGGTTATATACACAAAAGACCACCCTTCTTTCCCTCTCTCTTATTCAGTCCTGTTCCTGTTAATTAGGAACTGAGGCTCACAATCTTAACAGCAAAAATTTGCTGGCATTGCAGGTTAAATGTCAGTAATATCAAAAAGCAGAAGGTACATGTCTAGTGGACATGGATACAGACAAAATATGTTTTCAGTATCAACTCAGATATGAAAGCAGAAATAAATGTTCTAACAATATCTATATAGATATGAAAGCAGACAATATTTTATGAATCATGTGGATTTTAGGACATAGTGACCTGGCTGGAGTTCCACAACAGGATTTCCAATTTTATGTTTGTACAGGTCAGATGGTGTTCAGTGTAAACAAGTCTGGGACATCTGTGCCTGTGGTTAAATTTGCAGGGTCTGTGCTTTCCCCTCCTATGCATTATTTAAGCTTAGCAAAAATTCAACTTAAGACTAGGGAAGTAAGGCAAGGGTCCTAGGCTCCTAGCCCAAGTTG
Source organism: Pseudochirops cupreus (assembly GCA_028627135.1). Taxonomy (NCBI): domain Eukaryota; kingdom Metazoa; phylum Chordata; class Mammalia; order Diprotodontia; family Pseudocheiridae; genus Pseudochirops; species Pseudochirops cupreus. The sequence continues at coordinate 181,067,649 of CM053582.1, read as the reverse complement.
CTAAGTCTTTGGTGCTGTTACAATTCTGTTCAGATTTCTGGAATGTCACCTGAGAAGGTTTCACTTTTATTCCATTCAAACCCAACTTCCCTTGCCTTCCCTTCCCTTCCTTTTTTTTTTTTTTTGGCTTCTTTTTTTCTTCCCTCCCCTGTTTTTGTTACATTGTATATGCTTCCACTAATAATATCTATAAAAGAAAACAAAATTCTTCAATGTCAACCTTGGAATCCCAATGAGGTGCTTACAGGCAATTTTGGGAACTTGTGTTTACAACAAAACAATCTTAAAATAACGTCAAGATTGTTACAAAAAGGACAAGAAACAATCAAATCTTGACTCAAATCTTTATCTGTCCCAAACTTACTGAACTGAAAGACGTATGAAATGCATATAACTTGACATGTTGAAATGCTATAATCACATACTACTTAGAGGGAATAATAATGAACAATGAATATGCTTTACACACCTTACGATTTCCTTCCTTCTTCTTTTCTCCATGGCTTATGTATGATGAGGACAGGCATGACAGTAATATATTGTAAACATTACAAATTTGACAGCAATATCCTTTTTTTTTTTGTCTTTTTAAACCCTCTATGACTTAGGAGGAAGAATCTATCTTTATGGGAAAAAATAATAGAAATGTTACAGTGGCTGGTATATGAGGAAAAATGATAGTTACATCACCACCTACTATTTTGTTTTCTGTTTTGGTTTTAATCGGTCTCTAGATTTCAGCATATTTCTAATGATGACCTAAGCATACCAAATGATATCTTCCTAGAAATCTATGACTGAAAAAAGAAGTGAACCAATTAATTACAAAGGTAAAGGAAAACAAATGGACAGGCTGAATTAAGCACTGGAACTTATAGATTATAAGAATAAGTTACAGTGTTCCACCCTATTGAGTTAATCTCATTCTGGAGATCCTATGGAAGAATATATAAATGCACAAGAGGAAAAACATGGATATTTTGCTAAGCGAACCCATAATAGAAATATCTGTAAGGTCCTAGATTCATTCAAGTTTTGGAATAAGATTTCTTTCATCAATAGGATTCTGAGAGTGCAGATATAGAGCAGGAAAAATTTCCTAGGGCTTCTATTCTAGTGCTTTCGTGTAACAGACAAGGAAACTGAAGCCAAGGAAAACCAAAGTTTTCATTGGTTGAATGTATTAGAGGAGAGATTTGGGTCCAGGTGCTCAAAATGCAAGTCTAGCACTCTTCCAACTTCCAACATTACCTCTCCCATTTCTAATATTTGATATAGATTCTAAAAATTCAAATCTCTCTATGTATATACCAATGTCATCCATCCCCACATAGGAAATATTCCTCAATGAAAATGTCAGGGGAAAATCCTTTTTTTATTATTATTATATTTAGTTTGTGACATTCAGTTCCACAAGCTTTTGAGTTTTACATTTTCTCATTCTCCCTCTTTTACCCCCCTTCCCCAAGACATTGTGCAATCTAATATGGGCTCTACATATACATTACCATTAAACATATTTTCATATTAGTCATATTGTAAAAAGATTTATAACCAATGGAATGAACCACAATAAAGAAGAAACAAAACAAAACAAAAAAGAGAGACAACAAATAGTATGCTTCACTGTTCATTCAGATTCTAATTCTTTCTTCAGATGTGAACATTTTCCATCATGAGCCTTTTGGTGTTGCCTTAGAACCTTGCATTGCTGAGAAGAACCAAGGCTATCAAAGTTAGTGATCACACAATGTGGCTATAACTGTGTACAATGTTACCTGATTCTTCTCCCTTGACTCAGCATCAGTTCATAGAAAACTTTCCAGGTTTTTCTTAAATCTGCCTGCTCATAATTTCTTGTAGGAAAATAGTATTCTATTACATTCATATACCATCACTTATTCAGCCATTCCTCAATTGAAGGGCATCAAGAGGGGAAGATTTTACAGAATATTTGCAAAGGGGGAATACTGAGGTTGCCAAAAATAATAATTGGTAAAAAAAAAAAGGCACAATAAAAAAGATGTTTGCATTATCAAATATCAAAGAGGAATTGAATTCTAATCTTTCCTTTGACAATACAGGAAAGGTCACCTCTCTCTCTCTCTCTGTCTCTGTCTCTGTCTCTGTCTCTGTCTCTGTCTCTCTCTCTCTAAATATATATATATATATATATATATATATATATATATATACACACATATATATATATATGCATACACACACACATACATTTATTGATTGATTGATTTCTGGAGAGAGGAAGTAGAGCAACTGGGGTTAAGTGACTTACCCAAGGTCACATGGCTAGTAAGTGTTAAGTGTCTGAGGCTAGATTTGAATTCAGGTCCTTCTGACTACAGGGCTAGTGCTGTATTCACTCCACCACCTAGCCTCCCCATACGTGTATCATTTATGTGAGCACACTTGTATGGATGCATGTGTATACATGCATTCAAAACGTTCCTAGAAAGAAAATGAAAGCTGATGAAATCCTTTTTGCTTATCAAACAGTTTAGATAGCACAAATATAAGAAAGGTAAACAAATGCAGCAACCAAGAGCAATGACAGCATAAAAGAACAACAGAGAAATCATTACAGTATTCCTTTTTAAATGCACATGAAGACACAGTGGTAAAAGCAGAAGTTAAATAGAAATAATGGTACAAAAGGAATTCCCCAAATAAATAAGTGATTTAAGGATTCAAAAAAAATAATTTCCAAAAGAAGGAGAGTAGCAAAATAAATATGTTTTCAAGAAATATAATGTAATGTTATGTTATAAGAAAATATGGCTATGGTGAATACAGAGAAGCACAGATGGGTATAAACTCATGCAAAATGAAGTAGTAAGAGCAAAATAAAACACTAAAATCTACAATAACTACTGTAATGTAAAGGAAAAGTAATCAGAAATTAAGAGTGGACAATTACAAAAAACAAATGAGGTTCCACAGAATATATAAGATGACATCCTCTTTCCTTTGCAAATAATGAGATTCTAACATGGTGCTAGAATGTTGCATATATTTTCATGGTATTGATTAATTTTCCCAATTTTTATTTCTTCTTTTCTTTTTTTTAATTCTTTAAAAAAATATGGAATGAAGCCAAGAGGTTTGGAGTCAAGATGGCAGTGAAGAAGCAGCAAAACTCTGCAACTCTCCCCATAACCACCTCAAATGCCTATAAAATATGACTCTAAACAAATTTTAAAGCTCCAGAACTCGCAGAATGAGAGAGTAACAAAGCTCCCTCTGAAGGCAGCCTGTCAGGCAGACAGGAAGCGGTTCATCACAGCACTCTGAGAGCCCAGAGGAGCACCATATGGACCCGCAACTGGAGCCCTAGGGCAGCCAGAACTAGTTGCAGATGGAGCACAAATCACTGATGTCTGTGGCATTTTCCAGAATGACCAACCCATAAGAAACAAAGATAAAGTGAAAAGTCAGTGGAACTCTGATAAATTTGGGGAAGAGGGTCCAGTTGACTGCCCCAGGGCTAGAAGTGGCTGAAGCAGCGGCCCTGAAGCTGCCTCCACATGGCTGCTTCAGAAGCTCCTGGCATGCAGATTACAGGAGGGCCAAGCAATCATTCAGAGGCTGTGTTCCTGCCTCTGGCTGCCTGAATTGGGATCATAGTCTTGGGTGGTGGTCCTGAGGTGCATTTTCAGTGAGCCAAAGCTAGTGGAGAAGGCAGAAATGGTGGCCTCCTAATAGCTCCAGCAGCTCCAAAAACCCCAGGAATTTGGGACAGAGCTCTCCCCTGTGAAAGCAAAGTTCTACTGAACCTAAAAGTCAAGTAACTGACTGGCAACATGAGTAGGCAAAGGAAGCAAAGCAAACCCAGCAATGCCACTTTATATTCCTTTTTTGTGGACAAAAAGGATCAAAGCATGGAACAGGAGGAAGACAACACCATCAGAACTCCCACACCAAAAGCTTCCAAGAAAAATGTGGACTGGTTACAAGCCATACAGGAGCTTAAGAAGGATTTTGAAAACCAAATAAGAGAAATGGAGGAAAAATCGGGAAGAGAAATGAGAATGATGCAATGAAGTCATGAAAAGAGAGTCAACAACCTGACTGAAGAAAATAACATCTTAAAAAATAGTTTAACTCAAATGGTGAAAGAGGCCCAAAAAGCCAATGAGGAGAAGAATGCCTTAAAAAGTCAAATTTGCCAGATGGAAAAAAGAATCTCAATAGCTTTCTGAAGAGAATAATTCCTTCAGAATTATAATGGAGCAAATCAAAACACATGACTTATGAGAAAACAAGATACTATTAAAGAGATCCAAACTAATGAAAAAATAGAAGGCAATGTGAAATATGTCCATGAAAAAAAACACTGACCTGGAAAAAAGATCCAGGAGAGACAATTTAAAAATTATTGGACTACCTGAAAGCCATGATTAAGAAAAGAACCTAGAAAGCATCCTTCAATAAATAATTAAGGAAAATTGCTCTGATATTTTAGAACCAGAGGGCAAAATAGAATTTGAAAGAATTAGCCAATCACCTCTTGAAAAACATCCGTAAAAGAAACTCCTAGGAATGTTATAGCCAGGTTCTGGAGTTCCCAGATCAAGGAGAAAATATTACAATCTGCCAAGAAGAAACAATTTGAATACTGTGGAAACACAATTAGGATAACACCCAGGATCTAACATCTTCTACTTTAAGGGATCAATGGTATATGATATTCTGGAGATCAAGGGAGCACAGATTAAAACCAAGAATCACCTACCCAGCAAAACTGAGAATAATTCTCCAGGGGAAAATATGGTCATTCAATGAGGTGGTGGACTTCCAATCATTCTTGCTGAAAAAACCAGAACTGAATAGAAAATTTGACATTCAAATACAAGAAGCATGAGAAGGTAAACATGGAAAAGAATTCATAGGGAACTTTCAAAGTTGAACTATTTACATGCCAACATGGAAAAATGATAATTGTAACTTATGAAACTTCTCTCAATATGAGGATAGTTGAAGGGAATGTATATGTATGTATACACACACACACACACATATATACATACACATATATATGTGTGTATGTATATATCTGTATATACATATATATATATACATACATATGTCTATATAGGAAGGTATATATGCAAATGAAATACATATGTGAGTGTGTATATATGTGTACATAGACAGAGGGCTCAGGATCAATTGAATAGGATGGGATAATATTTTAAAAGGTTAAATTGGGAGGTGGGAGAGGAATAGTATGAGAGGAGACAGGGAGAGACAGAATGGGGTTAATCCTGTCATACAGAAGAGGCAAGTGATAGTTGTTACAATGGAGGGGAAGTACAGGAAGGCAAAAGGGAATGGATAAACCTTATTCACATTTAAGTTGGCTTAAGGAAGGAAAAACATACAGTCTAAACTGTGTATCTCGGCCTACAGGAGAGTAGGGGGGAAGGGGTTGAGAGAGAGGAGGATGGAGGTGAGAGCAGGTGGGGGGAAGGATTGTTAGCAGCACACACTTTTGTAAAGTGACAGGGACAAAGAAGAGAACAGAACAAGTCAGGGTTGGAATAGGAAGGATTGAAATATACTGGTACTGGGATAGGGAGATCCATCTTTCCCTACTGGAAGGTTGGAGGGGTGATGGGGAATAGGAGAGAACTGATTAGGGGAGGGGGTATGCAGTAGGATCGCAGTTTTGGGTGGTGGGTGGGTGAAATAGGCGAGAAAATTTGTAGATCAAAATCTCATGGAAATGAATGATGTAAACTAAAAAGAAATAGAAGTTAAAAAAATATGGAATGAAATACCTGAAGGAGGGATAAAAATATGATAACCTTGCCATTTCCCCTCTGACTTGATTAGTAAGTTACATTTTAGAGTTACCTTGCAAATACCATTTCATCAAATGATAAATAACTGCTTATGTGTTAAGTCAAAAAAATCACCAATACTTTAAGGATATTGCTCAATATTTTATATGCACAATCCGTCCTTATTTTTTTCTTGAAAAAGTATTCATAAAATAGTTGTGAAGTTGCAAGAGTTCTAAGATTTGTTTTCTGCTTTTTATTTTACTCTTGTTTTCCTACTTACAATTTTCAACCTATTTTTTGACTTGATTCTTGTTGACCTTCTTTACATTAAGGTAATTAAGGATTAAGTAATATGTAAAATCAATTTAAAAGATTTTATCAGTTTCTTCATAGAATCCCTTTATCACCACATATTTGCAATAAACTGAGATGCATATATTGTAAAAACCTTTGGAGAACATCTTTCTGCAAATGCTTACAACGATCATTGGGATGTCTAGTTGTGTAAATCAAATGATTTTCTTAATGAATTATATGTATGGAAAAAATGAATTCTATCATCCTCTCTATTTTCTCTTTTCAAGGTGAACCTATTGGAGGCAGTATAGAATAATGTAGACTAGAAATTGCAGGTAGAGCATCAGAGATCAAATCCCAGCTCTGACGCTACCGCTCTAATATTGTCAAATTAATCATTCCTTCTAGACTTCAGTATTCTTATCTGTAAAATTAAGACATCGTGCTAAAAGGGTTTTAAAGTCTTCTAGAACTCCAGTCTAAATGAATTAGACTACAATCCTTCCATTTGTATGCAACTTGTTTTTGCCTTCTGATTTCCTTTATACTGAGAATATCAAGATAGACAATATTCTATTTCTCAACTCTTACATCCATTCACCTTTCATCAGATGAGGGGGCTACATTTAGAATATGAATAGCAAGATACCTGTTTATAAATCATCTAAAAACTGATTTTTAGGATTCTCTGTCCTGTTTTCTATTATTAAATTTTGCATACAGAAATTAAACATATCTACAAAAGACAGGCCATTTCTTTTCTTGTTGTTACTGGTGAAATGTCATGATCAAAAAGTCAGTTCACTAACAATGAACCTCACTGCATGTTTACCTAAATGGATCCCCCAAAAGGGATAGTCTAAAGTTGAGACTGGGACTGTAGTCTAAACTTTTAGAGCAGAGATAGAAATAGATGTTGTACTTCACTGGCATAGTAATTTAGAAAACAGGGTCACCCTCAAGCATGCTATAGTATCAGAGCAGGATTTTTTGAAGGAAGGCTATGCATATACATACATGTACAATACACCACACATGTACACATACATGTACACATATGCATGCACATACATATATACATGTATATACACATACACAGGCATATGTATATATATGCATACAAACATGTATATGCATATAGATATCCACACACATATACATACACATATGCATATGCATATAGATATACATTCTTGTATATCAATTGACAAATGTTTTTCTATTTTCTATGTATTGCTTCACTTTGTTGTCTATAGCTATTTTTCAGTGTCTTCATTATAACTTAAAGTTTAAATTCCTGCTGATTTTTAATATTAATAATTCATTCTTTGTCCATATATATATATACACACTTATGTATACACGTATGTATGTGAATTCATGCACATAAATACATATATTTGTGTGTGTATATATATAGATTTATCTGTAATAGAAAACATGATTCTTTTATCTTTGAATTGAAGGTTTATAATGTCTACGTGCCCCCTGACTTAACTATTACTGCCAAAGCAAGACACTTCATCTGTCAACTCTTGATATTTTCTCTGTAAGTCCTCCAGGCCTGCAGTTGTCTCTTGACTAATCCCTAACTACTGGCTTCCCAGCCTTCTTCTAAGTCCCAACTAAAATCTGATCTTTTACTGGAAGTTTTTCCCATCCCCTCTTAATGCTAGGAACTCTCCACTATTAATTATTTATTAAATTTCTTTCTTTGCTTTGTATATATCTTGTTTGCATATTGTTTCCCTCAATAGATTGTAAGCTCCCTGAGATCAAGGACTGTCTTTTTGGTATTCCCATCACTTAACACAGAACATGGCATTTAGAAGATACTTAAGAAATGTTTATTGATTAACTATTCCTTCATCATTATAATGAGAAAGAAATTCAGCTTGATGCCCAAAACATTTAATACAGGTAGGTGGCTGTCTTTTTTCCTCTTGAGGTAGAAGATATGCACTTACTCTCTTGTTATGTCATGCAATTGCCAACTGTGAATGGCAACTACTTCTCGAAGAATATGTATACTCTGAAGGATGTATTTTAATTTAGGTATTTAAAATAGATTTGTGTTATCGCATTTATTTATATACTCTTCATTGTCAGCATTCTCTTGTTGAGAGAGAATTTTGATTGATTATTTTGATCTTTTTATTTTAACTGGTGATATATTTCAGATCCTCAATTATGGGAAACCATTTAATTTCCATGTTGTAAAACACAAAAGATGGTTATCATGTCTCTCATCATAACTTGTCTTCCTTTTCATAGTTCTTTTTAGCATCTGGCTTTTAGTCACTGACCCTTTTAATAAAAATGTTCCATATGCATTGCCTTTCTGGTTTTTTGTTTTTTTTGTTTTTTTTCATGTTCTTTTCACCCATATCTCACTAATCCTATGGAGTCAAAATCAATTTCTCTTATAATATTTTTTTCTTACTCATCTTTCTGACATTAATAGAGTTATACTAAACCTATTTGGAGCCAACTCCTCGTTTTCTTTCCAATAAAATTATTTATTCTTTGCTCAGTTAAATTCAGAAATCAAACTTTTTCTCTATTTGCTCTATTAAGTTTACAGTTTTATAAGTATATGTAATATTACATAATTTACTTTAAATTTGTCATTAATGCTTATTAAAAATGCATTTCAAGCAAATATATAGATATCTTTGTAAGGTTGATTCCAAGACTCAAACCAAATAAGCCTTTCTGCATGATTGCTTTTGCTATTTTGGTGTCCATTTTTCCTTCCCCCCTTCCCATCTTGCCCATTTATTCATTTAGGAAGACTAATACTTGTAGACATCAATGACAGTTCTTTCTTAACCTTCTACTTATAATTGAAAATAATTTTTGACATATAGCTTCTTCTGAGTTACAGAAATGTTGAGTATAACAATGGGAGTGTAGAATTCAAGGCCCTCTTGGAGTTTAGATGAAGATGGATTATTAATATTAAACATAAAGTGTTTTTTTTTCTTTAATACCATCCTCATTATATTGTTTTCATAGGGAAAGATAGATAAAGAATTTGTTAAGTACTTCTTATGTTTCAGGTAGTGTCCCAGTAGAAGTGCCATTCTAAGCATGTATATGGCAACCACTAGTTTTTCGATGAACGCCATTGTAGTAGTAGTAGTAGCAGCAGCAGAAGCAACAGCAGCAGCAGTAGTAGCAGTAGTGGTAAGTAGTAATTATAATAATAATAATTATCATTAATCTACTATGTGCCAGACATTGCACTAAGTAATTTTGAAATATTTCTCTTTATCCTTAAAATAATTCTGGCATGTAGATACTATTATTGTTATCCCTAACTTACAGGTGATTATGATATTTTATCAGTCTATTGTTTCCTCTATCTCATCATCTTTAACCATGTTTTCTGTCCTAACTGTGACCTCCATGCCCTTGACTCCTTATTTCTTTCCTAGGCCTTCACATTTACATTTTTTACACTTATCTCCTCCTCTAGCTTCACCTCTTAAGTTTTAGAAATGGGACCTTCATCAGAGACACTGGCTGTAAAAAATTCTTTCTCAATTTTCTGCTGTCCTCCTAATCATGGTTACAATGGCTTTGTTTACACAAAAACTTTTCAACTTAATGTGATCAAAATTATCCCTTTTGCATTTTGTAATGCTCCTTATCCCTTGTTTAGTTATAAATTCTTCCCTTCTCCATAAATCTGACAGGCAAATTATTGCTTGTTCTTCCCCATTACTTACAATATCAGCCTTATATCTAAATTGTGAACTCATTTAGGCTTTATTTTGGTATATTGGTCTCTGCCTTGTTTCTGCCATACTATTTTCCAGTTTTTCCAGCAGTTTATGTCAAGTAGTGAATTCTTATCCCAGAAGCTGGAGTCTTTGGGTTCATCAAACAGTAGGTTTCTATAGCCATTGACTACTGTGTATTGAGTACCTATTCTATTACGCTGATCTACTACCCTATTCCTCAACCAGTACCATCTAGTTTTGAATACTGCTGCTTTATAGTACAGTTAAAAATCTGGTATGGCTGGCCACCTTTCTTAGAATTTCTTTTCATTAATTCCCTTGATATTCTGGACCTTTTGTTCTTCCAGATGTATTTTGTTACTATTTTCTCTGCCTCTATAAAATAATTTTGGTAGTTTGGTATCACACTAAATAGGCAAATTAATTAGGTTAAAATTCTCATTTTTATTATATTAGCTCAGCCTAAGCATCAGCAACTGATTTTTCCCCCCCCAATCATTTAGATCTGACTTTATTTGTGTGAAAAGTGCTTTGTAATTGTGTTCATAAAGTTCCTAGGTTTGTTTTGGCTCCTATCTTCAGCTCTTAGACAAAAATTTCAGTTCCATAATATCCTTACTTGAGTATATTTCTCCTTAGACTACTGCTAATCATGGCTTATTAATCCCCAACCTTATGTACATTTGCTTACATGTACTTATAGAAGAAAGAACCAAAAGAAAGAGTTTCTTTTTTAAAACAAAATGAAACTAAGGGATGAGTAGTCCATCTTCTGAAATTCACCTTTGTATACAGAAGAGATATAGAAATATTTGTCTATCATTTATAGGAGCTAGATCCCCTTACACTTCAATTTTTTAAAAAGCCAAATGTTTTATCAACTGATAGAAGTTTAAATTGCTTGGGATATATATGTTAACTGGACAGAACGTGGTACAGGGCATAGAGTGCTGGGTCTGGAATTAGGAAGATATCTTCATGAGTTCAGATCTGGACTTGAACACTTATTAGCTGTGTGACCTTGGACAAGTTAGTTTACTCTGCTTGTTTCAGTTTCCTCTTCTGGAAAGTGAGCTGGAGAAGGAAATGGCAAACCAATCTAGGATCTTTGCAAGAAAACTCTCAGTGGGGTCATGAACTGTTGTACATGACCAAATAACTAAATAACAATGACATAAACACTCAAGATTAACCATTGAGGTAATTAAAATTGAAAAGTAGTTTGCTCCATATTGCTGTTTGGACTTCTACCCACACTTTCTAGAAAATTTTCATATAGCTACTTTTATTACTCCTACTACTAAGGGAGTAGAAAGGAACCTTGGAGGCTGTGGAGTACTAATGTAGCCAGAGAATGGAGACTTCTGGGGCCCAGTTAATAATCACCACTTCAAATTACCCTGTAAGAAGAGATCATTTAGATTTCATTGGTATGCCATACTGTCAATATATAGACACCCTCTATTTATTCACATAAGCAACACCTCTGTAACAAAAACTGAGTTTTTGAGAACTATTTCTAAGATGGTCAAGGTCTTGGTTATATAGAATGTTTCATTAACAGGGGTGGAAGACTGTTCCTTTCTGACTCTTAGGTCACATATCTTCTGACTATACTGCTTCTGTTTCCAATGCAAATATGTGTATGAATGGAAAAATATACTGTACTTGGCATTAATTAGAATTATAAGTGACAATAATCTAGAATACTGTATTCTGTTCTCTTTTCTTGAATTCAGAAAGGATCTTATAAATCTAGAGACCTTACGGAGGGGCACACACAATGGCAAAATGCCTTAGAACAATGCCTTATAAAGTTATTAAGATCATAGGAAGGAGTAGGGGATCCATAATGTGCTAGAGAGAGAACTATTGGAAGGCAGAGACAAAATAGTTGTCTCTCAAATGAGATAACATTTGTGAAATAATCAAGACAGTGTCTGATACATAATAGGTGCTTAATTATTCTTATTCCTGTAGTGGCAAGCAAACAAGTACTTAGCAACTTGTTTCAGTTGAGCCTTGCCATTGATTATATCAGTTAAGAAACAGACCTTGTGAAACCCATAGTGGGAGGGACTTGCCAAAAACAGAACAGGAAGAACATAAGAGGTGGGTTAAACAGGGAGGAGCTAATGACCATATAAGAGCAGAAGTACAAGGTGAGAAAGAGCAGTACTGAGAAGAGAACACTTGTGGTACCTGGCTCTCTGTTTCTCTGTTCTGTCTGTGCTGAGTTGTGTTTCATTACTTTGTATAGAATCCCTGGGACCTTCCTGGAATCCCTGAAAGAGGATTTTCTTGTCATCTGTTTACAGATGTCCTGGAGGAGGGTTTCCGAGTCCCTGGGGCTATACTGATGATTTGTGTTGAGTTTTCAGGCCTTGTTTGTGGGTCTGTGTTGAGCTCTCAGACCTAGTTTGTGGCTCTTTGTTGATTTCACAGGCAGATAAGGAATTGATGATGGTGCTGGCAATGAGGGTGAATGTTGTTTTGGCTTTGTTAAGCCTCAAGTCAAGATGAAAAGACCTCTCCTTGGATAGTTAGTGCTGGCTAAGAAGATCATGATATACTGTGCCCTAGGGGTGAGAGAACTTTGTACTTAGTACCTTGTACCCCTTTTATGGATGATTGAATTAAGGTTGATTGGAAACTAATCACTACTCAAGAAGAAAGAAGACATTTTGACTGAGAGATTAAGACAGTGTAATGTAGGGGTGGGAAAACTTTGACCTTTGTACTTTAAGGAGGATTGCTCCTTAAGGATGATTGAGTTAAGGACTTACTGAATGATTTCTTTTGTTTAAAATGATGTGACCACTTTAGCGATAAGTTGTTATGTTGTATTATTGTGAATGTTTCACCTTAGCTTACTCTGAATAAAAAGACAGTTTACTATACTGTGTGATCAGAACCTTAAAACTATTCACAGCAGCAGTCCTCTGAAGTGCTGCTCGTGCTTGGCTTTACAATTCCTGTTCTAATTAAATATTTGAAACAATAAATTATAGAAGACAGATATGTTTGAATTGGTTTAGAATCTGAGGATGACAAAAAAAAAACCCAGCAGCAATGAGTCATAAAGAGAATTTAGATTTAGAAAAACTTAGAAAGTAGGTGTGTTCTCCCTCACTAAATGTCTTTTGCTTTTAAGAATGGATCTTTTCAGCTTTCCTGTGATAGATGTGCAAGAACTTCTTACTGCAGGATCACACTTCTGATCGACATCCAAGCTTTAATTTACTCTGTTTCTAACCTAGTTCAGTTTACCACAGTTTAGATAATCTGGTTGTCCTCTACTGACTGAGACTCATGATGTTGGTCCAGGATCCAGTGCAGAGAATCAAAAGGCATAGTGTAGTGTACCTCAGGACTACAATGCTAATACAATTCATTAGTCTTAGCCTCCACTGTAGCAAAGATTGCTTGCCTCCCGTATCATAACTGATGCATATTCCAAGTAAAAGTCCAGATGATTTTCTCATCTGATGCATTGTAAAAGGCATCCTTTTTCTGATTCTAATAAGAATCGATGGCTACTGATGCTCTTCTACTTCTACAATAATATGATTCTGCAAAATGGGCATAAGTGTGAAAGAAAACAAAAGAACCATCCAAACCACTTCCCAATTTACATACAGCTTAATGCTGAAACAAAATATTTGTTCAAATATTTGCTTAATTAACAGATCAACATGAAATTTCTTAGCAGACTCATTACTCAAGTATGCAACCATGACAAATAGTTTTACTGCTGCTATGACTAGGACTATAAGTATGACTACATGACTATGACTACAACTACTACTACTACTACTACTACTTCTGCTACTACTGCTGCTGCTGCTGTTGCTACTACTACTACTACTATTACTACTACTACTACTACTACTACTACTACTACTACTACTACTAATATTACTACTACTAATACTACTACTACTACTACTACTACTACTACTACTATTTTGCCATTGGCCCATGATTGAATGCATTTCTCTTTCTACTTTATGCCTGCTAATGTTTGTGTCATCAATTCTATTTTGGGACTCTCAATTGAGTTTTTGAATATTAGTAAATACTTAGAAGAATGTTAAAGAAACATAGGAATCTAGAGACAAATGTGAAAATTCTAAAGATAGTTTTATTTTTGCATCAGGACCATCTTCTCTGTACTTTCTGCAAAGATTTTCTTTTATGCTGATCTTGAAAATTCAAGAAAATTCAAATTTCTTTCCCAAATTGATCATGTGTTACTGAAACCATACCTTAGATTCTCTAGTTCCATCTCCCCACACTGATTCCACTTTTAAATAAACAATTTCTCTTTGACCTTAGCCTTTGTTCTTTATGAAGATAACATTTTTTAAAAAATACCCTAATTCTACCACCATACCCATTAAGGAGATTTACTTGATTTTATAAATTACTTGAATTCCAGATATTTAGGGGTGAGTTTCTAGAAATGTATATCAAACTAGTGTTCTAAAACAATTCTATTATTCATACTGAATAATTATTCACAAAGTAAAGTTATTAAAAGTTGAAAAGTTATTCATAATCTTACCCATCAAGTCCATGGAGATCCTAAGGATCTCACAGATGCATTTGAACAAAGACAATAATAACAGACAGATACCTTCTATTCCTAAGTCTGTGCTCAGGACCAGCTTGCACATTTCCCTCAGTTGATTTTCTTACTGCATCAGACAGCCATAACATTCCTCACTGGTGTCTGGATTTATTCCTTATTAGCTGAAGTAGTGAATGCTTCCAACATTTTCTCCTCTGAATTTGAAAATTGTTCCTTCTTTATGTTTTTTATCTTTCCTTTAGAACAGTTGAAAAAGTCATCAAGCTTAGTATCCTTGTTTTTAGCACTCCTCATCATTTTGAAATCATTTTACAGAGATGCTCATTCCAGAGTACCTTGTATATTTTCCCCAATGATTATTTCCCATTTACAAGGAGAAAATTCCCATTTGCACTATGAATTCATTTGAGTTTCTCAGCTTACTAGAGTTCCTTGGAAATTCATAGGCTAGGGAAATATTATTTTATTTGAATCACTCTCCTAAAATTCAGATGGTGAATTTGTGGGTCTTTTTTTTTTTTGAGAGAGGTTGGAAGATTAATTCAGAAGATTTTTTTTCTTTTTTCTTTTTCTTTAGTCTATACTCAGTTAATTCTCTCATTTGTAACTAATTTACTTTTTTAGAATTTGAGGCTATAGATTCATTTAAATATAATATGAACTGTAAATAAACAGCACAATAATACTATCCTTCAAGCTCCAATACATGTTTTCATGAACTAGATTTTTATATAAAGAAAAATGCTTTCAACACAAAATCATTCACAAACTGAAACATCTAGGGGACCTCATGATTTAAAGAGAGCACTCCTTCCATTTGAACTGTGTTCATCATCCATAATATAGGCAGTGGCTTGTGTTAAACATTTGCTACTACATCTCAGTCCTTTTCTGTTACTAATAATCAAATCATTGATCAAAGTTTACTTTTTTATGTTTGCATTGATTAAAAAATTGTATGACCTTAAGATAGGCACAAATGACATCTAGTTGGAGGAGACTCGAAGTTTTATTTTTCAGGCACACTTTAAAAATGCACATTAAGTGGAGTGAGATATATTATTCTCTACACATTTCAATCTTTCTTTTTGATTATGAAAACAATCTGTTCTATGGATGATATATCTTAATTGGATGTCATACCAATCTTCCTGCTTTTTCCTGTCTATTTTTTCCTTTGTTTTGGGAGGTTATACCATTCATAGTCTTCCATCATTCTGCTCCATAATGAGTTAGAGCAGGATGTGCCCAAGCTGGTTTTGACTTTAGGTGCCTCTTTTCTCTGGACTCTTTTGGACTTCTTTTTGAGGAAACTATTTTAAGTCACTTATGTTTCTCTTAGAAATTATAATTAGTCAATGTATTTACTTTTAATTGCTCTGCAAGTTTCAGAGACATTGCTTTGTTTAAATAGGTCAGAAAGGAACTGTTTTAATTGTACATAGTGCTTTCTCATCCTAAACTTTTCTTATAATTTGGAACTGGTTTATCTGAGAGCACACAAAAAAGTGTAATTCTGGAACCATACTTTTGGAAACAATTAGTCTGTTAAAGATTTTTTCATTCTCAAGACTTCTGGGGACCAAGATGGGAGAGTAAATAGTAAATAGCTCTCACTCTCTTTTTTTGACCTCTAAAAACCCAGGAAATATTGCCCCAGGAAAACCGTTGGAACAGCTGAGCCAGCAGAAAGGTGGGGGAAAATGAGTCTTTTAGCCCACAAAGCTTCAGGGATTAATGAGAAAGGTCACTCTCCCTCTGGTGGAAGGGGAGATACACTGGACAGGAGGCTTTGCAGTAAGCCCCACCGCAGAAAACTAGCAAAAAAATCCTGAGCCCCACAGTGATAGAGCAGATAAGTGCCAAAATCAGGACTCCCCTACCCCCAGTACCTTGGCACAGACAGGGAATCACTAGATTCCAACTTGGAAAACCACCATGTGGGCTGATGGGCAGGTATCTTTCAGCAGTCAAATATCCCCTTCAGCACAACTCCAGGAAGACACCTCCAGACAGGCAGGCACCTCCCAGAAGCCAAACCTTCCAGTGCTTCAGAGCAGTCTGGTTGAGAAGGCATCCCTAAGGGGCTAGATGCCAATATGAGAATTTCAGTTTTGCTGACCCCAGCTCAGCACCAGGCAAGAAGTCAGACACATGCAGCTTCCAGCTACCAGCATCTGAGGCCCTGTTACATAAAGCCAATGACCAGATCCCTAGCCCATAGTGCAAGAACATAGGTCAATACCACCTGTGCTCCAGCAGGAGAGATCAACTTTAAAAGCTAGAAAATTGGCAAACATGATGAAGAAAAAGAAGAAATGGATAATAACCATAGATCCTCTTTCTGGGTACGAGGAGGATCAAAGCACAAATCCAGAAGAGGACAACATTGTTGTCCTGGCAAGCAAAGAAGTAGTTCACACCTTGTTTCAGCTATTGAATTAACACCTTGTTTCAGTTCAAGTTTCTTTTGAGCCTTGTATCAATTCTGTGAAGAAACAGAATGTGTCAACCCCACAACTTGTGAACTCTAGAACTCATAAACTCCTGCAACAGAAAGGGGAGGAGCTAATGACCATATATAAGGAGAGGCCTAGGCTATAGACCCCAGAACTGAGAATAGGGCTCTTGTTGTGGCAGAGTCAAGAAGGAGAAAACTTGTGCTATCCCAGCACTCTGTTTGTTCTGTCTGTTTTGATGTTTGTTTGTAATACTTTGTAAAGAAGCCCTGAGACCTTACTGGAAGGCTTGAAAGAGGATTTTTTGGTTGTATATTTACAGAAGTACTGGAGGAGGGTTTTGAAGGGCCTGGGACTTTACTGATGATTTCTACTGAACTCTTGGACCTTGTTTGTGAGTCTGTTTTGAATTCTATGTTGATGATTTGTGTTGTTCTCAGACCTTATTGATGGGTCTGAGTTGATTTCACAGGCAGACAGTGAATTGATGATGGTATTGGCAATGTGCATGATTCTTATTTTGGCTCTGTTAAGCTTTATCTTCCCAGAAACAGGAACTGTGAAGGACTTGAGGTGGACTGGACACTGTGAGCTTCAATATGGAATTGGAACTGGACAAAGAACTAGACAAGGAGCTGGACAAGGAACTGGAAGCTGCCTGCCTTTAAAACCAGGTTATGGTTGGAGCTGGAACCATAGAAGAGGAACCATGGAAGCTGAAAGGAAGCTTTGAATAAAGATGAAAGAAGACATTACTTGGATACTGTGTACTGATTGAGAAGATTATGATTTACTATGACCTAAGGGTGGAGAACTTTCACTTTCATACTGTGCATCCCTTAAAAAGGCAAGTCTCTTTAAGGCTGATTGAACGATTGAGTTAATAAATGACCACTTTGATTAAAACTACATGACCACTTTGATTAAAACTGTGGCCATTTTAGTGATAAGTTGCTGAGTTGTGAGGTGGTGAATGTTGTATTTAGATTTTGTATGAATGTTTTTCTCTGATTTGTTATTAAATAAATAGGGAGCTCTCTATATTGTATAATCAGAACCTTGAAAGCTGTTCACAACAGCAGTCCTCTGGAAAGCTCCTCGTGCTTGGGTTTACATTATGGCAGTTGGCAGGATATTATGCCATAATGTAAAGCCACTCACAAGCAGCTTTCCAGAGGACTGCTGCTGTGAACAGCTTTCAAGGTTCTGATTACACAGTATAATGAGATCTCTATTAAATAACAAATCAGAGCAAAACCTTCATAGATAATCTAAATGAAGCATTCACAATGTTACAACTTACCACAGAAAATCAAAATACAGCATTCACCATGTCACAAGAACATTTGTACAAAATACCTACACCATGGTCATGCTTTCTCAATCTTTTGCAGCTCTGGTTGACCCTTGAAAGCCCTTAGCAGCTCCAGCTGGCCCTTGAAAATCTTCAGGATCATAAACTCTGTTCAAAATATTAAAATCACTTTATCCCAGCCTCCACATGACTTGCTCAAAAAAATTCTGCCTCAGTTCTCAATTCTCATTCCTCTTCTCAGTTCTTCTCAATTCTCAGTTTAGTCTTCAGTGCGGCAGCAGCTGCCCCACCTCCATGATGCTTACCCCAGGAAAGCTGCTTGTGCATGGCTTTACAATTGTCAATATGCCCACATTTGAAACTTCAAAAGGGAATCTGAACATATCTCAAGTCCAAAAAGGCTTTTTGGAAGAGCTCAAGAAGAATTTTAAAAGACAAATCAGAGAAGTAGAAGAAACATTGGGAAATGAAATGAGATATATATGCAAGAAAGAGTAAATAGCTTGGAAAATGAAGGACAAAAACTGACTGTAGAAAACAATTACTGAAAAAAACACAATTGGTCAAGCAGGAAAAAAGGTATCCTGAAGAAAACAACTCCTTAAAAAGTAGAACTGGGGAGGGGGGGAAGCCAAGATGGCAGAGTGGGAGCATGAAATTTTATGAGTTCCCATCACAACCACCTGCAATACCTGTAAAATATAACTCTAAACAAATTTTAGAGCTATAGAACCCACATAAAGACAGAGAGAAACAAATTTCCCACTGAAGACAGCCTGGCAGGCTGACAGAAAGGGTCTATCACATTGAGCTTGGAGCTGAGTGCCGTCCTGTGTGACCTGCACAGTCCCAGATCCAGGGCAGACCTGACTAGCAGCCCGCACCAGCTGGAGCAGACTTCAGGAGAGTGAATCACCAGCAGCTGTGGTGGTTTCCAGACTTCTGAACCCATGAACACTGAAGAGAAAGTAAAAGGGAACTCTGTTGGAACTGGGTGACAGAAGATTGTGGTCCGGCCCCTGCACCCCAAGTGAGAGGTAGAGAAGGTGAGGCACCAGCAGTTGCTGCCACATGAGTAACTCCAGAGCTCCTGGCATGCAAATCAAAGGGGTACCAAGCAACCATTCAGAGAGTAATCCCTCTTGTTTGACCTGCTTGGATCTGGGTTATTGTGTTGGGTTGTAGTCATAGGGTGAGAAATATCAATGTGCCAGATCTGGTGGTGGCTGTAGAGAGGGTACCCTACTCATACCTCTGACAACATTTGCAAAAACCCCAGAAATTTGGGACAAAATTCTCCCCACTCCAAAATCAGGGTTCTACAGTGGCAAAGAGCTCAAAAGTTAAGTAAATGGCTGGCAAGATGAGCAAGCAGAGGAAGCACAATCAGACCACAGAATCATTTTGGGGGACAAAAAGGATCAAAACATGGAAACAGAACATGTCAATGAAGTCAGAAGTCCGGCATCAAAGGAATCCAAGAAAAAAATGAATTAGTTTCAGACCATCCAGGAGCTCAAGAAGGATTTTGAAAATCAAATAAGAGAAGTGCAGGAAAATGGGAAGAGAAACGAGAATGATGCAAGAAAATCATGAAAAGAAAGTCAACAGCCTGCTAAAGGAGACCTCAAAAAAATTCTGAAGAATGTAACACTTTAAATAATAGACTAGTTCAAATGGCAAAAGAAGCCCAAAAAGCCAATGAGGAGAAGAACGCCTTCAAAAGCCAAATTGCCCAGATGGAAAAGGAATTTCAAAAAATCACTAAAGAGAATAATTCCTTAAAAATTAGATTGTAGCAAATGGAAGCTAATGACTTTATGAGAAATCAAGATACTATAAAACAGAACCAAACAAATGAAAATATAGAAGGCAATGTGAAATATCTCATTGGAAAAACCACTAACCTAGAAAATAGATCCAGGGGAGATAATTTACAAATTATTAGAATATCTGAAAGCCATCATCAAAAAAGGAAACTAGAAATCATCTTTCAAGAAATTCTCAAGGAGAAGAATGCCTTAAAAAGTCGACTTTGCCAAATAGAGAAAGAATCTCAAAAGCACTCTGAAGAGAATAATTCTGTCAAAATTAGAGTGGAGCAAATGGAAGGAAATGACTTCATGAGAAATCAAGATACTATCAAACAGATCCAAATAAATGAAAAAATAGAAGGCAATGTGAAATATCTCCTTGAAAAAACCACTGACCTGGAAAACAGATCCAGCAGAGACAACTTAAAAATTATTGGACTACCAGAAAGCCATGATCAAAAACAGAACTTAGCAAGCATCTTTCAAGAAATTCTCAAGGAAAATTGCCTGGATGTTCTAGAGCCAGAAGCCAAAATAGAACTTGAAAGAATTCACCGATCACCTCTTGGAAAAGATCTGCAGAAGAAAACTCCTAGAAATATTATAGCCAGTTCCAAAATCCCCAGACCAAGGAGAAGGTATTGCAAGCTGCCAGGAAGAAACAATGTGAATATTGTGGAAACTCAATTAGGATAACCAAGGATCTAGCAGCTTCTACTTTAAGGAATCAAAGGGCCTGGAATATGATATTCTGGAGATCAAGGGAGCTTCAATTAAAACCAAGAATCACCTACCCAGCAAAATTGAGCATCATATTCCAGGGGAAAATATGGTCATTCAATGAGGTGGAGGACTTACAAACATTCCTGCTGAAAAAACCAGAACTGAAAAGAAAGTTTGACACTCCAACACAAGAAGCATGAGAAGACAAACATGGAAAAGAAATCATAAGGTACTTATGAAAGATGAACTATTTACATGACAACATGGAAAAGTGACAATTGTAACTGATGAAACTTTTCCCAGTATGAGAATAGGGCAAGGGAATACAAA
>CM053582.1:181016458-181046464 GCA_028627135.1 Pseudochirops cupreus | reverse complement strand
AAGGGATAATATTCCAAATGGTGAAATTCTGAGGTGAGAGAGGATTAGATTGAGAGGAGACAGGGAGAGTCAGAGTGGGGTTGAGCTTCTCATGGAAGAGGCAAGAGATAATTGTTACAATAGAGGGGGAGAACAGGAAGGCAAAAGGGAAAGAGTCAACCTTACTATCACGAATTTGGGTTAGGGAAGGAATGACATAAACTCTAAACGGGGCATCATGCCATATAGAAGAGTAAGGGGAAGGGGGATGAGAGGTGGGGTCATGGAGGGGAGGGCAGGGTGGGGGGAGGGCTGATGAAAGTTCAACTTCTGTAGAGGGACAGGGATGGGGACAGGGTGGAGAGTGTTTGGGGGGGCAAGATAGGAAGAAGGGACATGTAATCAGACTCTCACACTGTGCTCACTGTGGAGAGATTCTGCATAATTTCACATGTTCAGCCTGTATTTGAATGCTTGTCCTTTCAGTGGGAGTGGGTGATGGGGGAGAAAGAGAAAGAATCTAGAATCTAAAGTTCTATAATAAAATGTTAAAAATATATATGTATATATATATTATATATATACAATTATTATTATTATTATTATTATTATTATTATTATTATTATTAGTTTCATTAACTACATCCAACTGGAACTTGAGATACACAGGCACTGTGGTTGGGAGATCCATCCTGCCCTACCAAAAAGTCAGAGGGGTAACGGGGGAAGACATAGGAAAGAATAGAATGGGGGAGGGGGAATACACTGGGATGGCTGTTTTGGGGTGGTGGGTAGGGGAAAGATGGGGAGAAAATTTGTAACTCAAATTTCTTGGAAATGAATGATGCAAAGAAAAATAAAATTAAAAAAATAATTAAAAAAAAAGAAATTCTAAAGGAAAATTTGCCTGATGTTTTAGAACCAGAGGGCAAAATAGAAATTGAATAATTCACCAATTGCCTATTGAAAAAGATCCCAAAAAGAAAACTCCTAGGAATATTGTAGCCAAATACCAGATTTGCCAGATAAAGGAGAAAATATTACAAGTAGTCAGGAAGAAATGATTTGAATATTGTGAAAACACAATCAGAATAACACAAGATTTAGCAGCTTCTTCATTAAGGGATTGTAGGGCTTGGAATATGATATTCTGGAGGTCAAAGTAGCTAGGATTAAAACCAAGAATCACCTACCCAGCAAAACTGAATATAGTGCTTCAAAGGAAAATATAGTAATTCAATGAAATAGAGGACTTTCGAGCATTCTTATTGAAAAGAGCAGAGCTGAACAGAAAATTTGACTTTCAATACAAGAAGCAAGAGAAGCATGAGAAGCTAAACAGCAAAAAGAAATCATAATGAACTTATTAAAGTTCAACTATTTATTACATTGCTACATGGAAAAATGATAATTATAACTCGAGGCTTTTCTCAGTATGAAGATAGTTGAAGGGAATATGTATATATGTATATATATATATATATGTATATATGTGTGTGTATATATATGTATGTATGTATGAGGGTGTATGTGTGTATCAATACATATGTGAGTGTGTGTACATGTGATTACATATATACACAGACAAAGGTCATAGGATCAGTTGAATAGGAAGGGATGATATCTAAAAGGTAAAATTAAGCGGTGAGGGAGGAATTTATTGGGAGAAGGAAAAAGGGAGAGATAGAATTGGGCAAATTGTCTCATATAAAAGAGGCAAGAGAAAATTATTACAATGGAGGGAAAGAACAGGAAGGTGAAAGGGAATGGGTCAACCTTACTCTCATTTAATTTGGCTTAAGGAGTGAATAACATACTCACTGAATTGCGTATCTTACCCTACAAGAAAGTAGGGGGCAAAGGGATAAAAGGAGGGGAGTGATAGAAGGGAAGGAAGATTGGGGAGAGGATATTTAGAAGCAAACGCTTTTGAAAAGGGACAGGGTCAAAGAAGAATATTAGAATAAGTGGGGGGCAGGATTGGATGGAAGGAAATAAAGTTGGCTTTTCACAATATATCTGCTATGGAAATGTTTTGCATAACTACACATATACGACCTATATTGAATTGCTTATCTTCCCAGTGGGGGTGGGAGAGGAGGGAAGAAGTGAAAGAATCTGGAAATCAAAGCTTTAAAAATGAATGTTGAAAAAAAATATTTTTTTTTACATTCACCTGGGAAATAAATAAGATATATAGGCCCTGGGGTATAGAAATTCATCTTCCACTACTAGAAATTTAGAGGGGGCATAGTGGGGGGATATTCTGTGAGACTAAGGATCTTGGATTACAAACAAGGTAAGCTATCCAGCAAAATTGAGTATAATTTTTAAGGGAGGAGATGAACATTCAGTGAAATAGGGGAATTTCAAATCTCCTTGATGAAAAGATAAGAGCTCAATGGAAAATTTGATCTTCAAATACAGACTCAAGAGAGGCATGAAAAAAGTATGCAAGAAAGAAAAAAGCAGTATGTTACTCAATAAGGGCAGAATGTTTCAATCACTACATGGGAAGATGATACTTGTAACTCTTGAGAATACCTTTATTATGACATTTAGAAGGGGGTTTACATAGAGGATATGGGAATAAGTTGAGTTTGATGTGACAATAAAAATGTAATTAAATGGTAAAAAGTGATTGTACTAGGAGAGGGGTTAGGGGGAGGCAGAATAGGGTACATCACATAAAGAGGCACAAAGACCTATTACTGTAGAGGGAAAGAAGGGAAGGAGATGCGTATTGTTTATACTTTACCCTCCTCAGACTTAGTTCTAAGAGGGAATAACATACTCAAGTATAGAAATCTCAATTACTCTATAAGAGGCAGGAGGAGGAAGGGGAAAGAAAATAAAAGGGTAGATGGAAGGGAGGGATGAAGTAGTAAGGGGAAAGGGAAAGAAAAGGGAGGGGTAGATAGAAATGAGGGTAGATGGAGGGAAGTGGTGGTCAAAAACAAAACTCTATTGAGTAGGGAAATGGAGAAAGGAAAGAGAAAAGCATAAATGTGGGGAATAAGATGGAAAGAAATGTGCAGATAATAATCATAACTGTGAATGTGAATGGGATGAGCTGTCCCATAAAATGGATGCTGGTAGTAGAGTGGATTAAAAAACATGATCGTACAACATATTATTTACAAGAATTCCATTTGAAGCATATGGATACACACAGAATAAATGTAAAAGTCTGGAGTAGAATATATTATGCTTCAGCTGAAGTAAAAAAAAAAAAAGCAGGCATAGCAATCCTGATCTCAGACAAAGGAAAAGCAAAAAAAAAACCAAAAAAAAACAAAAAACAGAAACAATCCAATTAAAAGAGATAAGGAAGGAAGGAAACTGTATACTGTTAAAGGGTACCATAGACAACAAAGTAATGTCATTACTAAAGATTTATGCACCAATTAGTATAGCTTCCAAATTCATAGAGGAGAAGTTAAAAGAATTACAGGACGAAATTGACAGAAAAACTATACTAGTGGGGCAAACTCAACCTCCCGCTCTCAGAACTAGATGAATTTAACCACAGCATAATTAAGAAAGAAGTTGAGGAGATGAATAGATTTTTAGAAAAGTTAGATATGGTAGACCTCTGGGGAAAATTGAATGGGTATAGAAAGGAATGCACCTTTTTCTCCATGGCAAATGGAACCTACACAAAATAGACCATTTATTATGAAACAAAACCCTCACAATCCAATGCAGAAAGGCCAAGATATTCAAAACATCCTTTCCAAATTATAATGCAATAAATATTACATGTAATAAAGGGCCATAGAAAGATAGACTAAAAATTAATTGAAAACTAAATAATCTAATACTAAAGAATGAGTGGGTCAAACAATAAATCATAGCAAGAATCAATAATTTCAACCAAGAGATTACCAATAATGAGAAAATATTCCAGAATTTAGGGGATGCTGTCAAAGCAATTCTTAGAGGAAGTTTTATGTCTCTAAATACTTACATCAATAAAATAGAAAAAGTGGATATCTGTGAATTGGGCATGCAACTAAAAAAAAGGTAGAAAAAGAACGAATTAAAAATTCTCAAATATAAAGAAATCAGAAATTCTGAAAAGCAAAGGAGAGATTAATAAAACTGAAATTAAGAAAACTATTGAAACAATAAATAAACCTGAGAGCTTGTTTTATTTAAAAAAAATAGATGAACCCTTGGTTAATTTGATTAAAAAGGAAGAAAGAAGAAAACCAAGTTGCCAATTTCAAAGATGCATTCAAGACCAATGAACAAGAAATAAAAAAAAAGGAACTATTTTACCCAACTACATGCCAATAAATTTGACAATCTTAATGAAATGGATGAATATTTGCAAAAAATATAAATTACCTAGATTAATAGAAAAACAAATAAATGCTCAGTTAACCTCATTTCAGGAAAAGAAATCAAATAAGCCATCAATGACATTCATAAGAAAAACATTTTCAGGGCTAGATGGATTTACAAGTGAATTCTATAAAATATTTAAAGAACAATTAATTCCAATACTCTATGAACTATTTGGGAAAATTGGCAAAGGAGGAGTCCTGCTAAATTCTTTTTATGATACAAATATGATGTTGTTACCTAGGAAGAGACAAAATGAAGAAAGAAAATTATAGACCAATTTCCTTAATGAATATAGATTCAAAAATGTTAAATAAAATATTAACAAATAGATTATAGCATCTTATCACTAGTATAATACACTATCATCACATAGGATTTATACCAGGAATGCAGGTGTAATTCAATATTAGGAAAACTTTTATCATAAATCACCATATCAACAAAAAAACTAATATAAATCATATGATTATCTCAGTAGATGCAGATTTTTTTTTGACAAAATACAACACCAAGCCCTACTAAAAATAGTAGAGAAAACAGGAATAAATGGAGTCTTCCTTAAAATGATAAGTAGCATCTATCTAAAACCATCATCAAGCTTTATATGTAATGGGGATGAGGTAGAAACATTTCCAATTCAGATCTGGAATGAAACAAGGACATTCAGTATCACCACTGTTATTCAATAATTGCACTAGAAATGTTAGCTTTAGCAATAAGAGAAGAAAAAGAAATAGAACGAATTAGAATAGGTCAAGAAGAAACAAAGTTATCACTCTATGCAGATAATATGATGGTATACTTAGAGAATACTAGGAAATCAAGTAAAAAAACTACTTGAAATAATAATAAAAAGAACCTATTATTAAAGTTGCAGGATATAAATTAAATCCACATAAATCTTCACATTTCTACATATTACTAACAAAGCCCAGTGGCAAGAGATAGATAGAGAAATTCTATCTGAAGTTACTGTAGACATTATAAAATATTTGAGACTCTACCTGCCAAAACAAACCCAGAAACTATATGAGCACAATTACTAAACACTTTTCACACATATAAAGTCAGATCCAAATAATTGGAAAAATATTAGTTGGTCATGGATAAGCTGAGCTAATATCATAAAAATGACAATTCTACCTACATTAATTTACCTATTCAGTGCTGCAACAAACTACCAAAACATTATTTTATAGACATAGAATAAAATAATAACAAATTTATCTTCCAGAACAAATGATCCAGAATATCAAGGGGGTTGATGAAAAGAAATGCAAGGGAAGATGTTCTAGCAGTATCAGACCTTAAATTATATTCTGCAGCAATTATTGAAACTGCTTGGTACTGGCAAAGAAATAGAGTAGTGTATCTGGGGAATAGGTTAGGCACACAAGACACAGTAATAAATGACTATTGTAATTTGCTGTTTGATAAACCCAAAGACACCAGTTTGTGATAGGAACTCAATATTTTACAAAAACAACTGGGAAAACTGAAAAAAAAATAGTATGGCAGAAATTAGGCATAGATCAATATCTTATATGTTGGTATACCATATAACAAGATAAAGTCAAAACTGGTACACTCTTTAGATATAAAGTCTGATACTTTAAGCAAACTAGGAGAGCAAGAAATAGTGTATGACCAAACAAGAGATCAAGAACAATATGAAATGCAAAATGGATGATTTTGAGTACATTAAGTTGAAAAGTTTTTTTGTGCAAACAAAGGCAATGCAACTGAAATTTGAAGGGAAGCAGAAAGCTGGGAAAGAGTTTTTACAGTCAGTGTCTCAGATAAAGATCTCATTTCTAAAATATATTGAGAACTGAGTTAAATTTGTAAGAATACAATTCATTTCCCAATCAACAAATGGTCAAAAGATATGAACAGGCAGTTTTCAGGGGAAGAAATTAAAGTTATCCATAGTCATGTGAACAAATGATTTAAATTAATATTGAATATCAAAATGCAAATCAAAACAACTCTTAGGTAAAGTCCTCACACCTATCAGATTGATGTGACAAAACAGAAAAAATGATAAATGCTGGAGAAGATGTGGGACAATTGGAACACTATTGTATTGTTGGTGGAGTTGTGAACTGATCCAATTATTGTGGAGATCAATTTGTAACCATGCCCAAAGGGCTATAAAACTGTCTATACTCTTTGACCCAGTTATAGTATTACTAGGTGTATAATACAAATTGATGATAAAAATGGGAAAAGATCTCATATGTACACAAATATTTATAGCAGTTTTTTTTTTTTGTAGTGGCCAAGAATTGGAAACTGAGGGGATGCTCATCAGTTAGAGAATGGCTGAACAAGTTGTGGTATATGAATGTAATGAAATACTATTGTGCTATAAGAAATGATGAGTAGATGGACTTCAGAAAAACCTGGAAAGACTTATATGAACTGATTCTGAGTGGAATAAGCATAATCAGGAGAACATTGTACACAGTAACAGCAACATTGTTGAAGGACTTATTTTGATAGACTTAGCTCTTCTCAGCAATGCAAGGCTCTAAGACAACTAAGACATCTCCAAGACTCATGTTGGAAAGTGCTATCAAAATCCAAAAAGAGAACTATGGAATCTGCATGCAGAGCAAACCATATTATTTGCTGTCTTTATTTTGTTTTGTTTCTTCTTTCTTGTGGTTCCTCCCAGTGGTTCTAATTTTTCTATACAATATGACTAATGTGAAAATATGTTTAATATCTATGTATATATAGAACCTATATCAAATTGCATGCCATCTTGGGGAGATGAAAGAAATGCAGAAATTTAAAATTCAAAATGTTTTGGAAGTGAATGTTAAAAATATAAATAAATAAATGAGATTTGCTCATTCTCATTTTATCACTCAAAAGCTTTCCTCAGAAAGTCAAATTAAGGACTAGATGGAGTTGGTTTTATTGTACTCTCAATGGGATAAAAGAGACACCATTTCATTATTTTTTCACTTGACCTTTAAGTGTTTATGATGAGCCCTATAAAAAATATGAAATTGCTTCCTGCTCCTGTGTTATGTAATTAAAGATAATACAGGGAAATTCTTAAATGAGCTTGAACATTTTATCTTAACAAGAATCAATGTATCCCTTGATGCTCAGTGCATCAATATGGCAATGGGCTTAGAGGGACATGCCAAATTTCTACAATGCATAGTCAAATATTACAATAAAGTTCTACTTTAAAATCCCATTAGAGCAATAAATGTAACCTTGTGGGATCAAAGCCTATGGCAAGTAAGCCCAAGTTACACTGAATTTTAACAATAGGATTAGACTTTGAGTAGGAGTTGAATAAAGAAATATCTATCATCCAAGAAGCAATCTGGTCAATTTTTATTTTTGATGTCCATCTCCATATTGACCAGAATATGATGATTATTTGTTGTTCTTAGTCTATGCTGGGGAATTGTGATCTATACTGTTGGAGAACATATTCATCCCAGTGAAATTTTATATCCTTGATATCAATGAATCAATGAATCCCTAAGTATTTAAGTGACTATTAAGTGTTTTTAAAGGGATGTTCTTGGTGAACATTTTCATAACTGAAATCATAGTTAAAATCAAGCTTAGATTTTTAAGAAATCAGGAATAGATGACAATAATAGATAAATACTATTTCCATTTTTACAAGATTACTTGAATGATAGCTGAAGGAAATAATGTAAACATAGCGTATCTGAATTTATTTCTTTATATTCTTTCTTAAAGGATGGAGAGATAAAGAGTAATTGAGGGAAAATTCAGAACTTCTTGTCTAACTGTAATGCCATGCATGAGCAGCTTTGTAGAGGAATGCTACAGTGAACAGCTTTTAAGGTTCTGATTACACAGTGTAGTGAACACTTTATTCCATAACAAATCAAAGCAAAACATTCACAGGAAATCAAAGTACAGCATTCACAATATTACAACTTATCACAGAAAATCAAAATATAACATTCACAACAACTTTTCACAGAAAATGGCTACATAATTTTCACTACAGTGGTCACAAAGTTTTGAACAAAGAACAATCATTTAGTAACTCAATCATTCACAAAGTACTTAATTCAATCACAAAGTACAATAGCCAATGTTTTCCACTCATGGGGCATAATAGGTTACAAATCAATTACTTATTCAGTCATCAATCACTAATTACAATCATTTACTCAATCAATCATCCTTCATTATTCACTATTCAATCATTAGGAACTACAAAGATCCTGCACCCCTAGGTCACTAGTAAATTTACAATTTTTCACTCAGGACACAGTATAAAAGTAAAGTCTTCTTTCAGCTTAACTTGAGGTGGTTTTTTGGATTCCCTGGATCCCCTTCCATGGTCCCAGATCCTACCTGGATTCACCAAACTGTCATCTGTGTCCAAAGGCAGAGAGCTTCCAGGTCCTTGTCCAGCTCTCTGTTCAGCTCCTGTTCCACACTGGAGCTCACAGTGTCCAGTCCATCTCAAGTCCTTCACAATCTCTTTTCCCAGGAAAACAAGGCTTAACAAAGCCACAAACAGGTTCATACAAAGTACTAGAATCACAATCATGCTTTCTCAGTCTTTGGCAGCTCTGGCTGGCCCTCAGCTCTGGCTGACCCATGGAAATCTTTGGCAGCCTCAGCAACTCCAGCTGGCCCTTGGAAATCCTCAACAGGCTCAACAGCTCAGGCTGGTCCTCAGCTCTGACTGTATCTCATAAATCCTCAGCAACTCTGGCTGGCCCTTTGACTCATCAGAAGTTTCAGCTGGTTCCCAAAATCAAAATCATTCCATTCAGGTTTTCAAAATAAAAACCATTCTCTCAAACCTGGCAGAGACTTTCCTCTTGAGCATCCTCAGCTCCTCTTCAGCCTCCAGTGATCATGCTCCAAGAAAATCTTCCTCTCCCTCTCCGGGGCTTTTTTCATAATCACATGGAATTAGCTTGTTGTTTTATCCAACCCCTTCCTGTTACATCAGCAACAGGAGACAGGAGTTCATACCTTCTGTTTCCCCAACAGAGGCTTGATCAATTACTAAGTGCTAAGTACCTGCTACCTTTGCCAACACAAAGGGATCTTCAAATTCAAATTACTTTACCATTATGCTAACTTAACACAAACCCATTACTAGATAAATGAATCAACTGGCAAGCATTTATTATTTAACAACAATGAGCTGATCACTCTGATCTGAGAATACAAAGACAAAAATTAAAATGTTATAGATATAGGTCAATGGAAAGGAGGTATATATCAAAACGTCACAAAGGATCTATGTTGAACATATTCCTTTAAAGAATTTGACAAAATCTGACTCCATTAAATTCTACCACATTTCCTCAAAACGGGGACAATTTTGGGTTCTCAAAGCTTGGATGCACATAAGCAAGTCTATCAATATATCATGCAGTATGAGAAGATGCTAGAAAATAAATAAAAATGATGCAATAGTGAGAATTTTAATAATAACTAAACAATTGACTTAAAAATAATCCAAACTCTCAAATAATCCTTTTTACAGAATTCAGGTTTTCCTGACTAATTCTGTTTGCTTAAAATGCATACTTTTTTGTCTTATGCTCTGTTTTCAAAAAAAGGCAACGCTGTGAGTGTGTGTGTCTGTGTGTGTGTATGTGTGATATAGAGCTAGAGATATAGTTATACATCATACAGTTATTTATTGTTATTTTATCACAAACTTCTGTTAGAAATAATGACCCTGTGGGAAAATCCCTTCCTCCTCCCCACTTGATCATGTGGAAATGTACATATGCACACACCCCCATACTTACATGCTCATAGTACATTACCTTACTTTTCCATATTATTTACCATGTGCCAGGTACTATGCTAAGAGAATCAGAATTATTATCTCAGTCAATCCTCCCAGACAGTGGTGAAGTGACTTGCTCAGAGTCAGATAGCTAGTAAGTTTCTGAGACTGGATAAGAATTCAGGTTTTCTTAACTCAAAATCCAGCTTTCTATCATCTATAAACTAACTGCACTACCTAGCTGCACATATCTCATTAAAATAAATACATTGTTAAATCACAATGTATTGCGTAAAACACCAACATTAATTTTGAGTGTTTGTAAATACAGTTCTACTCTTTTTATCAGTAGAGTTAAATACTATATTATTCTATGTATCATGACATATTTCTATGAAAATTAATTATATCAAAAGAAGATACCTTAAATCAATCACATAGACTTACACACACACACACACACACACACACACACACACACACACACACACTATTCCATTTTAAAACATTTTAAATTACACTTATCTTTATATTTTTTTTTAATCTCTAGTTAGATACTTTCCTTTCAATGAGAGGACTTCTGTGATATTCTTGAGAGTTAGATCTATGTCATTTATAGTTCTGTACTTTTACCATTTAGTCTCTTATACACAATGTCTATCTAATAAATATAATTTGAAAAAATGAATTGAATTCATGTACTTTTATGTTTATATGAAACAAACCATCTTCTATGAGGTAGAAAAAAAATGCCACAACGTATTTTTTTGGCAAAATTTTATAACATACTTCAGGCAACTTTTTTTCAGAGTATTCCAAAATCTCTCTTTGTGTCTTGCCCTATAATATATTCTATTCCTTGCTGTCAAAAATAATCTTCAAGTGTTATTTTCAATGGGCTACTTTGGTTCTTAGTGCCATTCATTGACTGCTAATTGCTGCTTACATTCAATTGCAACTCATATGTTGTTAAGATTCAATGATAACTATTTGTCATGGCTAATCATTTCTTTTCTCTGAGACATGGAAAATACATTCCTCTTTTCTATACTAACCTTCTTTTATTTCTCTCTAAAACCTTTCCCTTTCCCCCTTCAAAACTATCATCCAATATCCCCTTCTTCAACAAAATTTCCACTGTATCTCCACTTAAATTATAACTAATTACTCCAGAAATTTCTTCCCATATTGCTTATATTCCCTGCTTTCTTAACGTTGTATTTGATGTTCACTAGCTGATATTTAAGTTGTGTCACAAATAGGAAAATTTAAACAAAAAATAGTATGGCTATGGAGTACATCAATAATTTCTTCTCATATTGTATTAATTGAAAGTAGGGTGCCACTGTGGTTGGGAGATCCATCCTGCCCTACCGAAAAGTGACATAGGAGAGAATAGACTGGGGGAGGGGGGACACACTGGGATGGATGCTTTGGGGTGGTGGGTGGGGGAAAGAGGGGAAGAAAATATGTAACTCAAAATCTTGTGGAAATGAATGATGCAAACTAAAATAAAATTTAAAAAAATTAAAAAAAAAAAGAAAGAAAGTAGGGTGTCAGGGGACTCATAGAACCCATAACAAGTGCATTGTATAGGAAACAAATAAAGAAAGGAACAGGAATTCAAAGGGATTGGGAGAAATTTCCTAGAGAAATGGAATTTGAGTTGGGGCTTTAAGGAATCCAGTGAAGTCAGTGCAAGAAGTTGATGGAAGAAAGCATTTTTCAGAATGGAGCACAGTCAGAGAAAATACTCTGTGTTGTTTGTGGGATATCTGTGAATCCGTGTCACTAGACTGAACATTATGTGCTAGAGAATTAGGAGTAAGATGGGAAATATAAGAAGGGGTTAAGATGGGCTTTGTATATGAAAGGGAATGTTTTGTATTTGATGTGGGTGGCACTATGGAAGTACTAAAGCAGCCATTTTCAACCTGTGGGTTATGTTCAATTTGTAACAATGAAAATACATCCTGCATATCAGACAGATTCATAACAGTAGCAAAATTACAGTTATGAAGCAGCAACGAAAATAATTTTATGGTTGGGGGTCACCACAACATGAGGAACTGTATTAAAGGGTCTCTGCATTAGGAAGGTTGAGAACCACTGTTAAAGTTTATTGAGTAGGGAGTTGGGGGGGTGGTGACATGGTTGGGGTAACTTCTGCTTTAGGAAAATCATTTTGGTGACCGAATAGGGGAAGGATTGGAATGGAAAGATCCTCAAGACAGGCAGACCCACCTGTAGGCTATTGTAATCATTTAGGTGTGAGGCAATAAGGACCTGCATTAAAATGGTGGCAATGTCAGAGGAGACAAAAGACAAGATTCAAGAGATGCTGCAAAAGTGAAATTGACTATCCCCAGCAACAGATGAGGTATTAGGAATGGGAGTGAGTGATAGTGAGGAGTTCAGCATGTCTCAGGTTGTGATCCTAAGGGATGGGAGAACATTGTGGTTATTCCCTACAATGATAGGGAAGTTAGGAGGTGTGGGTGGGGCAGTTTAAGGGAAAAGATAATAAGTGATATTTTTCAAAGTTTAAGATATCTTTTGAACATCAAGTTTGAGAGGTCTAAAAGGCAGTTGGAAATGAGACATCAAAATTCAGCAGAGAAGTTGGGGAAGAAGAGGCAGAATTCAGAATTGTCAGCATTGAGATGGTGATTAAATACATGGGAATTGATGAGAACAACAAGTGAATTACTACATAGACAAAAGAAAAGATAAGTTAGGACAGAATCCTGAAGGATATCTGCTGTTAGATGGCATGACCCAGAAGAGGATCCTGGAAAGGAGATAGAAGGATAAATCAGATACTTGGAAAAGAACTACAAAAGAAGGATGCAAAAACCTAGAGCAAAGGGAGCACAGGCAGAAGGAGAACAGGGTAATCAAGTGTCAAACAATGTAAAAAGTTCAAGGAGAATGACCATTGAGAAAAGGTCACTGGATTTGGCAACTAAGAGATCATTAGTAATTGTGGAGAGAATAGTTTCAATGGAATAAGGGTGAAAGTCACATTATAAAGAGTTTTAAAAAAAGTGAGAAAAGAGACAATGGAGGCTACTACGGTAGATGACCTTTTCTGAGAGTTTAATTATAATTCTTATAACTAGATAAGATTTAGTACTATAGATAGCAGGGTTGGAAGGATCAAGTGACAGTTGTTTTTTTGTTTTGTTTTTTTTTCCCCAGGATGTGACAAACATGGGCCTCTTTTCATTATTTCCTATTTATTTTATATGTAGTTTGTTTTGTATGTATTTGTTTAAGTATTGTCTCCCTCATTAAATTATAAGTTCCCTAAGGGGGCATTTTATGAAGTAGTCATTTTATGAAAGTTTGTTGATTGTTGACAGTAATGAATGAGTCAGTAGAAAGGAAGAGATTGAAAATAAGAGGTATAGTAGAAATAAAAGAGGGGGAAATCTATTGGAAGAAAAGTAAAAGAAAAAATAAATCTTTTCTTTTTTCCCTCTACAAATCCATTAATCACAACAAACAGCTCAGGTTTGTAGGTTAACATTTTTTACATAGGTTGATGGCTTGTGTATAAAATTAAACACTATGCAAGAGAACAAAGTTTCCAAAAACACTTGTCACACAAATTATTTTCTTTTTTTAATCAACTTCTGTTTATTTTTAGCTTACATCATTGATTTTAACAAGATTTTGAGTTATAGATTTGCTCCCCGTCTTTACCCACCTCCCCCCCACCCAAACAGCAATCCTACGATTATCCCCTGCCACCAATCTGCACTCTCCTATATCCTCCTTTTCCGTATTTACCTTCTCATGCTTCTTCTGTTTGAAGGTCAAATTTTTTATTCAATTCTTTTTTTTTTCCTCAAAAATGCTTGAAAATCCTCCACCTCATTGAATGACCATAATTTCCCTTGAAATCTTATACTCAGTTTTGCTGGGTAGGTGACTCTTGGTTTTAATCCTACCTCCCTTGATATTTGGAATATTATATTCCAGGCCCTTTGATCCCTTAATGTAGAAGTTGCTAGATCCTGGGTTATCCTGATTGTGTTTCCACAGTATTCAAATTGTTTCCTCTTGGCAGCTTGTAGTATTTGCTCCTGGATTTGGGAACTCTGGAACTTGGCTATAACATTCCTATGAGTTTCTTTTTGGGGATCTTTTTCAAGAGGTGATCAGTGAATTCTTTCAAGTTCTAGTTTGCCCTCTGGTTCTAAAATATCAAGGCAATTTTTCTTGGGAATTTCTTGAATGATGCTTTCTAGATTTTTTTTTTTGATCATGGCTTTCAGGTAGTCCAATAATTTTTAAATGATCTCTCCTGGATCTATTTTCCATGTCAGTGGTTTTTTCAATGAGATATTTCACATTGCCTTCTGTTTTTTCATTTGTTTGGTTCTCTTTAATGGTATCTTGATTTCTCATAAAGTCATTTGCTTCCATTTGCTACACTCTTAACTCTGAATAAATTATTCTCTTAAATGAGCTTTTAAGATTCTTTTTCCATCTGGCAAAGTTGACTTTTTAAGGCATTCTTTTCCTCATTGGCTTTTTGGGCCTCTTTTGCCATTTGAGTTAATTTATTTTTTAAGGTGTTAATTTCTTCAGTCAGGTTGTTGACTCTCTTATCATGATTTTCTTGCATCATTCTCATTTCTCTTTCAATTTTTCCTCCACTT
This sequence comes from Pseudochirops cupreus, assembly GCA_028627135.1. Lineage (NCBI taxonomy): Eukaryota > Metazoa > Chordata > Mammalia > Diprotodontia > Pseudocheiridae > Pseudochirops > Pseudochirops cupreus. The sequence goes on along the minus strand of CM053582.1, from coordinate 181,031,689 downwards.
CTCTTATTTGGTTTTCAAAATCTTTCTTAAGCTGCTCTATGGTTTGTAAGCCATCTACATTTTTCTTGGAATCTTTTTGGTGCAGGAGTTCTGACTGTGTTGTCTTTCTTCTGTTCCATTCTTTGATCTTTTTTGTCCCCAAGAAAGGAAATCTAAGTTTGAATTGCTAAGCTTTCTTTGCTTCCTTTGCCTACTTATGCTGCCAGTCAGTTACTTGGCTTTTGGGCTCGGTAGAACTCTGCCTTCAGTGTGAAGAGCTCTCTCCCAAATCACTGGGGTTTTTGTAGTTGCCAGAGCTATTAGGAGGCTACTGTGTCTGCAGCCCCCACAAGCTTTGGCTCACTGAAAGTGCATCTCAGGACCACCACCCAAGACAAGGATCCCAATCCAGGAAGGTCAAGGCAAGAGCACTTTGCCTCTGAATGATCACTTGGACCCCTTGCAATCTGCAGGCCATGAGTTCTGAAGCAGCCATATGGATGCAGCTGCAGGGCCACCCCTTCAGACTACTTCTAGCTCTGGAGGCAGTTGGCCAGATGCTCTCCCCTAAATTTAGCTGAGTCCCAATGATATTTTCCCTTTTTCCTTATGGGTTGGTAATTCTGGAAACTGCCACAGCTGCAGGAATCTGCTCTCTTGAAAGCTCCAGCCACAGTGTCTCCTAGATGGCCTGGGGCTAAAAACAAATGGGGCTGGGTTCTGCTCCAAGAGTGTTGCGGTGAGCCCTTTCTGTCTGTCTGCTGGACTGCCTTCAACAGGAACCTTTTTTCTTTGTCATTTTATGAGTTCTGCAGCTCCAAAATTTGTTTAGAGTCATATTTTATAGGTATGTGGGGTGGTTATGGTGGCAGTCACAGAGTTCTCCTGCTTCTATGCTGCCATCTTGACTCTGCCCCCATCCACACAAATTTTCATCACAGAGTTCATGCCATCAACCACTTACAGTTGTCTTTCTGGAATTCTCTATCTTCTATCTTAATTTCCCATTTAAACTCAATAAAAGTGCAGAACACATACACTTGTGGAATATTGAGTAAAACATCCTCTTCCACCAAGCATTTCTCCTGGTCCCTCATGGCTTCTGATTCAGTGACCATGGCAATAGAACCATAAGTAGGGTTATATTTCTATACCTTCTCAATATACATAAATTTCATTGTTAGTTTATTTTTCCAAGAGTGTTGTGAAGCACCAAAGTTACAAATTCTGTACACCCTTAAGAGTTATATAAAAGCCAATTATTGTCATTGGTATATAGTCACCATGCCTCCTTTATTGGTATGCAGAATGCCTTTTTCAAAAGCTCCACATACTATCCTACTATAACAACAATGCAATATTCACAAGGCCCATGGTGGTTATGAATACGCTGGTATAGTTGTGAATCCCAAAATGCAGTAGACTCTCAACATGGAGGGCAGAACCAATGCATTTATTCATAATATCAGGAAACTGAGTCCCAGAATCAGAAAGCCAAGTCCCAGGACCAGAAAGTCAAAGTCATTAGAGTAGCCACAAAGTTGTTACACATGGTTAATGCAGTAAACACCCACATCCCCAAGCCTTCACAACAGAACAGGCTCACTCAAGCAGGAATCCTCTTGTCTCACCCATGGTAGCTCATCAGCCTGGTTCTTGGAAGTTCTCAGCAGAAATTCCCAAAGGAAATGTCTCAGCAGAAGAAAGGTCTCAGGAGGAGTTCCAGCCTCTAAATCCTTATCCCAGGAAATTCTGACATTCCCAGCTGAGGCCTTTCCTTATATATGCCTTAGCTCCTCCCTATTCTGCCACTTCCTGTTACATCAGCAACTTCTTCCCACGGTGTTAATTACTTCTGTGTTAATTAAATAGCTTAAACAATATGTTAACTTGAAACAAAGTGCTAATTACCTGCTTACTTGCCAATACAAAGGTGCTAGGAAGATCTTCAGATTCCATTAACATTACACCTACCAAGTTTGAAGAGTGTTTATAAACCAATGCAAGCAGGACCTGGCATATACTTATCAAGTGGTTTGTTTTTTTGAATGAGGGAAGGGGTTAGTAGGAGATGTATACACACTCCATTTTAATCTTCATTATTAAAACTTTCTTAAGTCTAAACACTTTATTTTTAAAACATAATTTATTTCAAGTTTTTACCATTGATATCTATAAGATTTTGAGTTTTGAATTTTCTCTCTCACCCTCTCCTGCCTCCTCCCCAAGAATGCATGCAATCTGATACAGGTTATACTTATATATTCTTATTAAACATATTTTATGTTAGTCATGATGCAAAGAAGAGTTAGAACTAGTGAGAATAATCTCTAGAAAGAAGAAACAAAACAACAAAAGAAAAGGAGAAAAAAATGTGTGCTTCCATTTTCATTCAAACTCCAAAGTTCTTTTTCTGGATAGCAGTTTCCATCATTTTTCTTTTGGAGTTGTCTTAGATTCTTGCATTGTTGAGAAGGGCTGTATCTCTTAAGGTCACTAATCATTACTTCCTACAATGTTCTCATGGTGTAACAGCAAGCACCCTAGCATACCCAGGATGGCTGCTAGCACAGGTTCTTAGATATGCTTTTCTAAAGGAAAGCAACTTAAAATGGGTTAACAATCTTACTTTAATTAATCAAACATACATCATTTACCTAGTTCAGGGGGAAAAGTCAGCACCCTCAACTTCAGATAATACAAACAGAACTTAAAAGCAGGTTACAAGCAGACAAAGAAACAGATCAGCAAACAGGCTTCCAGCCATCTGACCATTACATCCATACCTAGTTAGCTACCAGAGAGGGAAGCACCAATATCTGGATTTTCAAAGCTGAGGGGCTCAATGGCTTCCCAGAGTCTAGTCTGGCCAAATTACACAACTCTTTCCAAAGTGAGCCCCAAAGCAAAAACTCACATCAGGATATATATAGTCTTTTCCTAGATCAGAGAATGTCACAACCCTCTTGACCCAGTGCCCAATCTCAAATAATAAGATGTGGGCATTCCTGAAAAACAAGTTTCCTGCCACAGACTCCATGTGACCACATTCAGCCTATTAAGGGAGCAGAGTATATTTTCAAATCAAGGAAGGTTCTCAGAGTCACTTAATCCTATCAAAGAGCATAGGGGCAGGGAAGATCTTCAGATTCCCAAAACACCTGGTTCTGCTAATTTCACTCTGTATCAGTTCATAGAAGCCTTTTCAGGTTTTTCTGAAATATGTCTGCTCCTTATCTTTTATAGCACAGTAGTATTCCATTATATTCATATACCACAGCTTGTTCAGCTATTCCTCAATTGATGAACATCTCCTCAATTTCCAATTCTTTGCCACCACAAAAAGAGCTGCTATAAATATTTTTGTACATGTGGATCCTTTTCATTTTGTAATGATCTCTTCGGGATATAGGCCTAGAAGTCATATTGCTGGGTCAAAGAGTAAACAGTTTCTTATGCTGATCTAAACAATCATCAAACAATAAATCAAACCCTCTAAGTATTTAAGTGACTATTAAGTGTTTTGAAAGGGATGTTCTTGGTGAATATTTTCAGAACTGAAATCATAGTTTGCTTTCTCCAACCTCTGCATGATATCTCTGAAATTTTAATGATCAGCTCCCAAAGGTCATTTAGAGTTGACTCCACCACATTCTTGTTTTAATGTATGTATTTTGGGGTCTAGGGGTGCTGGGAACTCTGAAATTCAGGGGCAAGCAAAGCAATTCCTTCCTTGAAAGAATTCAATCCAAATATTCTTTCTGTAAGAGACAGGGTTTATTGAAACAGTGGTGGGGGTGGACAAGATTTGAAGAATCTATGCTTTGGTAGATGAGACTAACCCTTTTATAGGGAAATGATTTGTGGGAAGATTTGGATGGGAGTAGACAGTAGGTTGGAGTGACTTGGAGGTAACAAAGACGGAGTCTAGATGAAATTAGGTGTGGGAAGTGGCCAGGACAATCTGGAGGTAACAGAAAATGAAAGGCTGGGCTAAGTTAGAGGTAACAGAGAATTGGGAGTTTGGGAGTGGGGCCACAATGAAAAGCCAGTTCAAAGGATTACTGGGATGGGGCTATGCCTCAAGTTAAAGCCAGAAACTTGGCGATGTACAAAAGTTCTAGGAAATTTCAGGGCTAGGGTGGGGTGGGGGTGGGGTTTCCAAGGCCCATACCCCATCATTCATATCTTCTTTAGTCCCTGAGGAACTTAAAGTAGATTGTTTGATATTTACATATCCACTGATAATACACTTTAAAAACTCAGTTTTCCAAATAAAAATTCTCCCAAATAATGCAAGATAACCTCCCTACACCTCCATGTAAACACTCAGTAGATATTACCAATCCCATACATTTGACAGAATGTGACCAGGTATTAAAAGAGTTGTCTCACCTCATAAACTTTGAAATCTAGTAATACATTCAGAGAGGGTGGATTGAGATGGTAAATTACTGAGGTTCAAGAATCCTCTGAGCTGGGCCTGAGCTCCAATCTTTGAAACACTAGAAGTTGTATTATCAGAAATAGTTTTGTGAAGATGAAGAAAAAGGAATTACCTATATTCACATTTAGCTGCATCTTAGCAGCCCCAGCAAGATTCGACTGCCCAGCAGGAAATAATAGTCTGCAAAGTTGTAACCCCCTTCAAATGACTCTAACACTGGTTATAACAGGTTTCTCTCACTGTGTTACTATGCACCATGTCTCATTAGGCTTCTTCAAGTGTAGTAGTTGCAAAGAGTCTTGACAGATCCCAAATGTCACTACAATCACTATTACCAAGTGCTGTCCCCCATGTGTAGCCTGCTTTTACTTTTGTTGAAGGAAATGTGGAAAGGCCACAGAGGTCTTTCTTAATGGGAACAGGCAATTTGGTTTCAGCTCTAAAATTAGGATTTCTGTTAAACTCCAGGAGAATCTTGATGGAAATTCACCCTGGTATGCATTTTATTTATGAAGATAAAGGTCAATCTCTTTATATGCACATAACCCAATCATTCTGTACTATAATACTGCATGTATGAATATTACATACATTTCTATATATGCATACATTGATATGTATGTGTAAGCATATGGGTATATGTACACACACATATGCATCCAAATTATAAAACATCTTTTAAATGCCAACTTTGCACAGGCATTTGTATAAGCACTAGGAATACAAAGATGAAGCAGCAACAACAATAAAAATCTGGTATAACAGGAGAGGATTAAGGGAGCATCAGTAAGGAGGAAGAACAGGAATGACCTCCCATTGAAACTAGTGCATGAACTAAAACTCAAAGAGGGGGCGGAATTCTCTATGAGATGTAAGTAGGAGTCAATGCCTATCACAGGGTATATACAAAGTCACAGAGGTAGATAATGGAATACTAAGGTAATGGGAAAGCAAAGTGAGGAGGGTCAGTTTCTCTGGAGCATGAATATGTGAAGGGAACAAAGGCTTTAGATTCCAATGTTATGAAAGGTGCATTCATATATACACACATCTATACATATATAAAATGTGTACTGACTAGCCATCTCTATTCTGTGGGACCTAGTTAAAATGGTTTTTCAAGATCTTTCCAAAAATGGAAGTTTTCATGCAGGCATTTGTAGGTCTGTCACTACACAATATGTTTTGCTGTAAGGTATCATCATTTGTAATTTATAAATACTCATTACTTAGAAGTAAAATTCACAAGAAAATTATCCTTCACTTTTGTGTCAAAGAGAGAATTTTGTAAGGAAAAGCATCTTAATATTTATATCTACACAAATCTAGGGATATGATGGACCTGGGTTTATGTGGGCTTGTGAGAGCTGATTGTTAAATTTTCAGCTAGATTTTTTTTGGTGGTATTTCATGAAAATACTACAAATCAGGGCTTGCTAATTGTTATATTAATTATCTGGTCTTAAGAAATTACTGGAAAAAATGTTAATTCACATTAACTTCAAAGCATAATATAATTAATACAGTATAGTATTGTATTATACTGTATTGTATTTTATATTGTATTGCATTGTATTACATTGAGTCAGTCAAGTCACATCATGCCATGTCATGTCATACCATACCATACCATACCATATCACATCACATCACATCATATCATGTCATCATTATATTATTTCATATCACATATGTTATTCTATCATATCATATCATATTATAATATAAAATATCATGCCATACCATATTATGTTATCCTATGTTATGTCATGTCATATCATATCATATCACATTACATTTATTATATATCACGTTATGTGGTATTATATCACATAATATCCTATATTATGTTATGTGATGCCATGTTATATTGTAATATTCTATACTTATAATGAAACTAGAGAGAAATTTATTTTGAGCACTTTGAACATGTAAGAATGCCCTTTATTTCATAATTGTCAGATAATTTCTTTTAGAAAGAATTCATAGTTCACATGTAATCAGTCATTTCCCCATCATATATTTCTGATAAAAGAGATAAAATGTCTCAATAAACATACATACCAATCTCTATCTCTAGAGTAAGACAGATACACGTATGTACATGAACATGTGTGTGTGTGTGTGTGTGTGTGTGTGTGTGTGTGTGTGAGATTCAAACCGAAACATTAAACAAATCAATGTGGAGGACTGGAGGGTGGAATACTAAACTTCTCCCAAAATAATTACTTTTATAAATGTCAGAAACTGAATTTCCAGCTACTCCATTTTGCTTCTGTAAGCTGTCCTTTTTTTTTCAAATTCACAGTACAAGATGCCCCTCCCACTTTTCCAGCTTCCTTTTGTTAGTTTGCTTCCTCCATTAGATTATAAACTCTTTGAGAACAGGATTTTTATTTTTTTCTTATTTCTATTTCCACAACTGAGCAAAGTAAATGTTTATAAAATGAAATTGAACTGAACTGAATATTAAAAAAAAATGCTAGGATTAGGAGTCAGAATGTCTGACTTTTAAATTTGCTGTCCATTTACTAAACTATAAGCTTTGATTGAAATTAATATAGCATTATCTTAATAGCTAATTATAATTTTGTGATCCACCCTTTTCTTCCTTATTTCTGTTGAGGTCCAACTCCTGAAAAGGTCAGTAAACATCTGAAGGGCAGAGCTGGCTGATAAAACTTTCCTAGCCCTTAAGGCCCAAGCTCTTTTAACTACATTGAGTGAGACATTTCTATTTAGAGTACAAACAGAATCCAGTGTGAGTGAGTCTTTGCCTGGGGGAAGAATCCCCTCTCCCTGCTCCCCTCCACCAGAGAGGAGAGCAACTGAACTTTGGAAGGAGAAAACTAGTTTAAGAGATACAAATAGAAATGGCTTCCCCTTCCCAGATGCCTTAGCCCTGCTGAGTCTCATGATGAAGCTAGGTTCTCAGCACAGGAACTTTTAGTCTTCCTCCTCATTTAATGTCCACCAATCAGGGTTGAGATTTGCTTGTCAGGAAAGTTCCCTTTCAGAAGGAATCTAAGAAAGTTGAGGATCTTCCTTAATATTTTTGGTTACCCAGAGAAACTACTGACCATTAATGTATTGATTGCTGGTTAGCCTAATTAATAAATTGATTATTAATTAGCCTGAAACTCTGTCTCTCATTATTTCCTTTGATCTCAGCTTCTTCAATGTAGGGTTGAATATCTTGCCTAATTTCCATATTCTAATGTAGCATACAGTCTATGTTTAATAAATCTTGCCTATCTTCCATGATATCTTTTTTGTATTTTAGGATGTTGGACAAGTCATTTTATCTCTGTTGATCTCATTTTATCTTTATCGATCCCCTATGTTGAACTAGATGAGCTCTTATGTGTTCACAACTCTGATGTTTTGGCCAGGCAATAAATAGAAATAGATAGAATGTAAATGCCAGTTTTTAGCAAAAGCATAAGGTCCAAGCTTATTCCCACGAGAGATTTGCAAAGTGAGTCCAAACACCAAATACTGAATTTCTGAATTGCAGGTAATTTTAAAAAAATAGATAATTTTTTCTGAAATATGCTCATTGAAGAAAAGGGGAGGTGAATCATAGAAGATACGCTATATACCTACTTGACACTGAAGCCACATCTCCATCTTACATTAGCTTTTATTCTCAAGGAAATAGATTGAAGGTAGAACTACAGGATTCACATTCACTCTGACTATCCAGAACCATTTCCCTATCTTCTCCTGACCATCACACTCCCCAAACCATAAATTGGCTCCTAAGTTCTTGGAAATGAGCTTTACTCTATTGCTGTTAGTGTGGACAACATTTGTTTGACCTGTCCAATGTTATTTTTTAATTTACCATTTTTTAAACATCTCCAGTAAGCATGAATTGAAAAAATATTTTTATGATTTTATGAAAGTAATTTCACCATTCTTCAGTTTTTTTTTCAGCTGTAAAATGAAGGAGAAATGTTAAAGTTCCTTCCCTATCAAATATTAAGTCACATTCAAATACTGCAACTTGGTAATGGTCTGTTGTTATAGACTTCCTTAACATTTTTGGTCCTGACTCAAGAATTTTGATTTTCCTAAAAAGGACTCTTATTTTTGGAAACAAACATTTTTATTGAAGTTTTCCCTCACTTTAAATCTTTTTTCTACTTAATAGCTCACATTTACAGCACAGTAGTAGTCAGATTCTAGTTGTCTTTGCCTTATAAAAGGTAATCAGTATAAGCTAAAGGAGTTGCGAAAGTAATTGACCCAGCTTCAATTACCAGCAGTTTCACTCTGTCAGGAGCTCCTGTCAGAAGTTCCCTGATGTGTGTGTGGGACACACACACACACAAATCTGTGTATATACATGTATATATATGTATTTATGTATGTAGACACATTCATACATACATATATATATATGACTGAACAACAAAATCTTCCTGACTTTGATAGATTTTGTTGTGTATACACACACACACACACACACACACACACACACACACACACACACATATATGTATGGAGAAAGAGATAGATATAGATAGATATAGAGATAGAGATAAATAGATAGAAAGACAGATAGATAGATAGATAGATAGATAGATAGTAGATAAATAGATAGTAGATAGAAAGATGCATGGATGGATCAGACTGGAATTTTAAGGTCTTCATTATCAGTTCCTATCTACCTTTCTACTCCCTGGTCTTATTTCATGTTACTTCCCCATGTATATAGTCTGTTTAAATCAGATAAGACTGCTAATTCTTCAAACACATGACATTCCATCTTCCAGGGCTATCCCTTTGTATGAGAAGTCCTCCATATCTGGAATTCATTTTATTCTTGCCTTCTTAGAATTTTGAGCATCTTTCCAGTTACAGTTAAAGGGCCCCCTCATAGCTGAGAACTGTCCTAATTCTCTCCAACTGTTAATATTCTCTCTCTCCTGAAATTACTTTGTATATATTTTATTTCATTCCTCCCCTCCCTCCTCCTCAAACCCAGAAGATTTTAAGATACTTAGAGTTATATATTATGACATTTCCCCTTATATTTTGAAGGTCTAACAAAGAAACTTGCATTCTCTAGGGTATAGGTGCTCCATTTTGTTGTTGTTGTTGCTGTTGTTGATTTGCATTGAGGGCAAGGTCAAACCTATCTAAATTTTCATTTAAACTGGAGGTCAGAACACAAAAATTCTAGTCCTGGATCTGTCATGAACTGGTTATGACTTTGTATAAATCTAGCAACAATAACATTTTTTTTTTGGATTTCATTTTAATCTTCTATAAAATCTGGGTGTTGGACTAGATGAACCCTAGGATTCCTTCCAGTTCTATATCCTAAGATTCTGCAATCCAGCAAGTGAAAAAATAACATTTTCTCTGGGTTATGAAATTATCATTGCTGGGTGAACAGAAAATGCCAAAATTACTTATATATTGTAAACTTCTGCCTCAAAGTTTTCTCTTGAGAAATCACTTAACTATTTCTTCCTTGGATCCTTTTATAGAGACAAGGTTTTGCCTGATAGGGCCATTGTTTGAGGTCCCTCTGACCATATCTTTATTTAATTTTTGCTTTTACCATTTGAGAGGAAATGCAAATACCACATTTGAGTTCTCTGCAAAATACCTTCTTCAGAAGGTCTTTTATTAATTAATCTTATCTCATTTGTGGATTATCTTAGTTTGAATGTTTCTCCTTAGGTCCAAGTTTAATTCTTGGTCTTTAATTCTACAATTTAAATGGAAAACAGTTTTCTTTGAAGTTGAAAATGAGCTTCCTAAAGAAATGAGACCCAACACTGTCATTGCAATTGTCATATTCACCCAGTTTCAGTTTCAGTTTACTGAAATTACAATTCTTAAATGAGGAAAATCACAATTTCCTGCCCTGCCACAGTGATTCTTAATTTAATTACTTTCAAATGGCGATCACTGCAGCATTTAAGATCCCTGTACTCTCTGAGGATCTTTTCCCTGCAATTGCTGAGATGTGCTTCAATAGTTTCAAAGTTTCCCAACATGATAATTGTTCTGCTTTCATCTTCCACAAGAAATGAAAGAAGTCTGAATTATTTTTCTACTAGGCTCATTCTTGCTTATATTTCTAAACTATATTATAATCAACCTTTTAAATTTTCAGTGTCTTTGCTTTTGTGATATGACAGTGCTGTTATGGTTTATTTAATATAGCCCAAATCTGCTACCCATCCCAGATAAACTGACTATTACATTGAACTGTCTCTTGAATTGTGGTTAAAAAAAAAAAAGCTATGGACAAAAAAAAAAAATCCTGAAATGAAATTATCTAAAACAATGCTGTGAATTAATGGATTAAATTTAGGCTTGATGAAATTTTTAAGCCCTATTCAGTTACTAGAGGTGACTTACCCTTACAACTTAACTAAGGAGGTGATGATAGTATTGTTAATGATTATTGACAATTATAATACTGATTAAATGATAAAAGCAATTAATTAATCAGCAAGCATTTATTAATTTACTCTGAGGCAAGCACTCTAATGGACATCAGAAATACAAGCAAGAAGAATGAAATAACTTCTACTTATATTCTAATGGGAAGGAAAACAAGTACATATAGAATAAATGTAAACAGAATATATACACATGTATGTATATATACACACACAGATAATTTTAAAGATAAGAAAACTGAGACAAAAAAAGCAGTTAAGAGATTTCCTCAACATCACAAAACTAGTAATTGTCTAAGTACAGATCTGAACTCAGGTCTGCCTAAATATGGGCTAAGCATTCTATCAACTACTTCACCCAGCTGCCTCTAGTAGCACTAAAACATCATAGTAACCGTTTGATATGCATTAATGTTGATTCAGCTCTATATGGTTTCACCAAAAAGACTACTTAATTATTTATTTTAGAATTTTTCTCTAATTAAATAAAACCTAAGTTTATTTAGATATTAAAAATTTAATTTGCCAGAGGAAAGTTAGAGAGTCTCAGGACTTGAAACTTCAATTTTATCAAAGCGTTGGTCTTCTCCAAGAAGACATATTAAGCATAAAGCTATCAAAATAGAAAGCATTAGCTGTATACAATAATGGGATATTAAGAGACTTCTTGGCATTTTAAAATCAAATTTAAATGAGAAAAAATAAATCAAATAATACCTCTGCAATGCTTGTCTTAACATAAACTTTCAAAATGTAAAATGAATGATAACAGATTTGGAAAATGTCCTAACAAAATTCAATACTGGATTAAAATTGACAATAACAACAATGATAGTGGTGTAGGTGGTTGTTGTTTTTTGTTCTCTAAGAGGAGCAAAATGGCATCACTATGCTTGTGTCAGGTTACAAGAGGATATGACTGATCAAACCAATTTGAGCTCAGAAGTCCATGTGAACATTTGTGATAGATTCTTTAAATTTGCACATCTTGTGTTTCTTCTGGGCTACTTCAATTCTGCTTTGCTCATAGAGTATAGCACCTTCTCTGATGAGGGAAAACCATGCTGGGCAATCCTGTGCCAGTGTCTCCCATGTCATAAATCACTTTCAAAGTTCTTAAGAGAGACCTTGAGAGTGTCCTTTTATTGCTTTTTCTGACCACCATGCGGGTGGTTGCTTTGTGTGAGTTCTCCATGAAGTAGTCCTTTCATTAATAATAATAATAACAATATGAAGAATAACAATATCAGGCCCATAACTTCAAGACAGTTGTGGAAATATCGACTCTTCCTTGTGAAAAAGGAGTGAGAAAATTGACAAACTTTCTCAGAGCACTTAATAAATACAGTAAAAATAAAATACAAAATGACTTTTGGAACTAACAGATAACACTTCACTAAACAATAGTAAAGACTTCTCATAGGTACACAATGATTTATATTTTGAGTCTAATGTAAAGAACTTTATCTCTAAATAGGTCTCTGAAATTGCTAAAAGAAAAAAATTACTAATGGTAAAAGGCGCCCTTCCTTTGGTGATAGCTTTATGAACTCATTGACAAAAAGAGTTGAATAATGACAAGGCATGGAATTGGAGAGAGAGTTCTGTGATGACAATCCAGTGACAGGCCATTACAGGAATTATAAAATGGCTGTCCTGAAAGAGAGGGGGCTTGTTTACTATAGATGGATCAGTCAGTGCCTACCATGTTCAAGGAAATGTGTTAAGTACTAGGGATTCAAAGAATGGTACCAAAGAGTCCGTATTTTCAAGGAACTCACAATCTAGTGGGGAAGACAACATGTAAATAATTATGTACAACCAAGTCATCTACATGATAAATTGGTGAAAATCAATAGAGGTAAGGTGCTAGCTTCTGGAGCATCCAGAAAGACTTCCTGAAGGAGGTGAGACTTTATCTGCCAACCTGAATGAAACCAGTGAAGCCAAGAAGAAATGGAGGTGGTGAGCATGAGGGAGAGCCAGTGAAAATATCCAGATACAGGAAATGAAATTTCTTGTTCCAGGAACAGCAAGGAGGCTAATTTCACTGGCTTGTGTCATTTCCCTAATGTCACTAGGAGAAGAAAGGTGTAAAGTGTAAGAAAATTAGAAAAGTGGGGTAGAGGAGGTTATGGACAGTTTTGAATGGCAAGAAGAGAGTTTTATATTTGAGCCTGTACATGAGATATGGCCATCCGAATTTATTGAGAAAAAAAGATCATATGGTCAGGTATGCAATTTAGGAACATCTCTTTGGAAACTGAAATAAGAAAAGAACTCCTGAGAACTTCTGAGAGCCAGATAGAACTGCCAGGAATGTGAATGGCTGGGAACTGAAACTGCTGGGAGCAAGAAGTGTGGAGGCTGGTCAGCTACTGCTGGAGAAAGAGAAGAGAACTGAGAATTGAGAACTGAGAACTGAACTGATAACTGAGAAGAATTGAGAAGGGAATTGAGAAGAACTGAGAAAAGAAAAGAGAGGAGAATTGGGAGGAAGCATGACTGTGATGCCAGTACTTTGTCTGTTTTGATGTTACTTTGTCAGATTTATCTGTTGATAGAGGACATTGCTGTTGTTACAGAAGCCTTGGGACCTTACTGCTGGTTCAGAAGCCTTAAAAGAGGATTTTCTTGTTTTATGTTTACAGAAATCCTGGAGGAGGGTCTCGCTGATGTTTTCAGAGGTCCTGGGACTATACTGATGACTTGTGTTGATTCCTCAGACCTTGTTGTTGGCTCTAGGTTGATTTCATAGGCAGAAAGTGAATTGATAAGGAAGCCAGCAATGTGAATGAATGTTGTTGTGGCTTCGTTAAGCTTTGTCTTCCCAAGAACAGAAACTACGAAGGACTTGAGGTGAGATAGAGACTGTGAGCTTCCATATGGAACATGGACTACACAAGGAGCTGGACAAGGAACTGAGAGCTGTCTATCTTTGAACTCAGGTGACAGTTGTATAGATTCAGGCAGGAGCTGGGACCATGGAAGAGAAACCACGGAAGCTGAGAGCCTGCCTGGAGTCAACATGAAAAGACCTCTCCTTGGGTATTTAATGCAAACTGAGAAGATCATGATTTACTGTGGCCTAGGGGTGGAGAACTTTGACCTTCACATTTAGATGATTGAGTTAAGGATTTCTCTGATTAAGAAGAAAGAAGACTTTTGATTGAAGAGAACAAGACAATGTGATCTCAGGGTAGAGAACTTTGACCTTTGTACTTTTTGCCCATTAAGGAGGCAAGCCTCCTGAAGGATGATTGAATTAAGGACTTACTAAATGACTGAGTTACTAAATGATTGAGTTACTAAATTAATGTAGTTTGTTTAAAAGTAAGTGACCACTTTGGTGAAAACTATGTGTCCTCTTTAGTGATAACTTGTTATGCTATAACATTGTGAACACTGTACTTTGATATCTGTGAATGTTTTGTCTTAGTTTCTTACTGAATAAATAGAGAGTTCACTATAATCAGAACCTTTAAGCTGTTGACAATAGCAGTCCTCTGGAAAGCTGCTTGTGCTTGGCTTTACAGTTGGGAAGATCTGAGTTTCTGAGTTCAATTCTCACTTCAGAGTTAAGTTAATAGCCACATGACTCTAGACAAGTTATTTAACTTCTGTCTGCCCCATTTTACTTTATTTGTAAATTTAGGATGATAATAATGGCCTCTTAACAAAGGTATTGCAATGGAAAAATATTTGTAAAAGTATCTACAAAATAAACTTAAAGAAAAAAAGCATTTATTAAGTACTTATTAGGTACTTTATTGATATCATCTCATTTCATTAATGAAATTCTCCTTCAAGGAAGGTACAATTGCAAGTATTTTAAAGTTAAGAAATTGAAGCCTGATGACTTGTCCACAATCATATAAGTAGTAATTTCTGAAGTGAGATTTGGACTCAGGTCTTACTGACTTTAGACTTAGTTCTCTATCCTTTGTCCCACTTAGCTATCTCTATGATGTATTACATAAATACTAGCTGGTTTGTTGTGGGTCTTTTTGTAGCGTTGGTGGTGGTGGTGGTTGTAGCTGTGAAAGGTAACAGATTTAGTTCTCTTCTATTTTTTTTAGGTTGTATGATTACAATGCAGATCATATATTGATTTTGAAGTTATTTTAGTGTGTTATTTAACGTATATATGAGGCTAGTTTCTTCCCAAACTCTTCTAGAGTTTTACCTGCAATTCTTACTGAATAAAGTATTCTTCCCCAATTAATCTATATTCTTAGACTTAGGGGGGCAGAGCCAAGATGGCAGCGTAGAAGCAGCAACATATCTCAGCTCTCACATAGCCACCCCAAAATACCCATAAAATAGGACTCTAAACCAATCCTGGAACTCCAAAACGCACACAAAGATACTTCCCAC
>CM053582.1:181000303-181015958 GCA_028627135.1 Pseudochirops cupreus | reverse complement strand
CATTTTTAAAAATGAATGTTGAAAATTATTTTTTAATGTAACTGAAAAAAATAGTAAATAAATATGATGACAAAGAAAAAGCAGAATGGGGGATGGAAACTCTAGGAGACAGTCCAACTTGCTGTGAGGACTGTGTTGGAGAACCTATAGGAGAAAGGATTTGCCTGTAGTCACATAGATAGGAAGTGATAGAACCAGGGCAAAAGTCCAAGTGGTGAATAGGAAATGTATGACCAGAAAAATGGATGGACTAATCATGTAGCAAGGGCAAAGAGCAAAAGATGGAGAGTTCAAATGCTACCCACAGTGGTAGTTCCACCTTCCACCAAAAAAGAAAAAGAAAGTAAGATGTCAAATATGCCCAGAGGTGTTTTTATCCTTATATAATCTGTAATTTAATGTCCAAAAGCAGGATCTTGATTCCAGTCCTGTTTATCTTCCTTCTGTCACTCTGATCATGTCATTTCCTACTCAAAATCCTTTAATTATTTTCTGCCTCCTAAAGAATAATATCTAAAGTTTCCAGAGGTGTCAAGATTGAGGCACCATGGCAGCTAAAAAAAAAATCTTGATTAAAATGGGATTCAGCAATGCTTAAGGAAAGAAATTAAAATAGAAAACAACATAGATAATGTTACATTGTGGTTTTCAAGGTCAATATACTCCCTTCATGAACATCTGTTTATATTTGAGTTTAATTTCACTGATTGAAACTATTTTACCTAAAACTCAATACTTTCATTTATCTCATCCCAAGTTATCTTTCCCATAGTAGTTACTACTTGCATACAACAACGAAATGAAATCAGTATCTCATATTAATGATGCACAATCTCCATGTATTAATAAAATAAGCATAGTCAAGTTTTGAAAAAAATTCCTGAAGGATGGATTATTTGATGAAATAGAGTATGCACAGTGATTTTATGGTAAATACCTTATATTGATGAATCCTGAAGAATATTACAACATTGATAATGTAGTCTACTTGTATATGACATATACAGTGATTATCTATGTTTGCATTTCAATTTGCTTGTGCAAAACCAATAACAATAATAACTAGGTTTTAGTCTGTACTTCAACAATTACAATCTGTGTCTTTATGGAAATCATTTACTTGCACGTGAATTTATGTGTACCTCAGTTTCCTTCTTTGTTAAATATGACTAATGAATGCTGTTAACCTCATGTAGCTATCAAGAACCTCTCATGGCATACTGCATGTGAAGGTTATCTGTTTGGGCAGCCCAGTTCAATTGAGGCTGTCTTTGAGATCAGCAGGGAAATTGATTGCAATCATGATTCTTATACTCAGTAACTCAAAAATAGAAATTACCATCTATGAACCACTGTTCTCTAATGTGGAATAATAATATCTGAAGTTAATATTTTACAGTGTTGCTAGGAGAAATAAACAATAAGCAAGTATGTCCCAGGTCCTCTGCCAAAGTCTGGAGGTACGAGGAAACTCAACTGAACCACAGCCACCACTGCAGATGCCGTGGCAACAAGAAATAAGCAAAACAAGTTCGTGCTCTTGAGGAACTCACATTCTGATGTTGGAACAAAGGCATGGATAAACCACACATATATTATATAAATGAAAGGTAATGTTAAAGAGTACACACTAGTGGAAAACAATCCATGTATGTTAAGAGCTTCATAAGCCTTGAAGCATTAAAAAAAATGCAACACTTGCTAGCTGCATATTCAAAAATATACAAACGCAAAGATTTATTGGGATTTTTTTTTCATCACAGGTCAAGGGAATGGTTCACAACATAGTACCAATGAGGCACTTTAAAAAATTAAGAAGATGTTAGAATTATTCCTTCCTTATTTCTGAAGTTCCAAAAGAAGTGCTGAATGGATTGATGCACATTCTGAGTTAACTGAATAGACAGAAATAGTCACAAAGTCAACAACACCACTTCACATTTCTGTAAAATTGCAATTAGTTCTTTCCATATTTTTGTACTGAAAATAATGCAACCATGAGAAATTGAGAGCTCAACCCATTTATTTTGAAAAATGGGAGGGAGAGCTATAAAGATGAAAATTTTACTAGGCTAGACTCATTAGATTCTTGTTAAGCTGCCTTATCCACATTCGCATTGACATTATTAGTAAATCACATAGAGGCAAAGTAGGCATTGGGGATATCATTGCCCAATTTTAAAAGACACAACTACCCATATGTTTAGTTCATCTCAGGTAGAGTATTGGTGGTGGCCATTTCATAACATTAACAAAGCATTTTCTTAATGAACAATGGACTTTAGACTAGACATACCAAATGAAAAATGGATATTTTGTTTCCTCCAATGCCCAGTAGAGGCAAATCAAAAGGATCATTGAAGCATACTCATGTCCCCATGTTTCCTGTTAATATTACCCTAATTAATCAATTAATTAATTGAAGTTAACTGCTCTGTCTCTGGAGTCTGAAACAGTCATTTTAATGTGTATGATATTAATATATTAATTAAAATTAAAATGAATAAAATTAAAAATAATTACCCCAACCCCTTCTTTCCAACTTTTCTTATGTCCCAATCCCCATTTCCCTCCCTTACTAACTTAGAAAAGAAGGTGTGGGAAATTTATATTATTAAATTACATGCTCTTTGGATATATTTTTTCTTAAAGCTGCTAAAATATACTTATTAATTCATAACTGAAGTGCTGATTTTGAAATCAGAAGATTTCAGTTCAAATCTTATCTCTGATGCTTACTTCCTGGATGATCTTAGGCAAAGTCCTCAAGCACCAGTTGCCTTAGTTTCCTCATCTGCAAATTGAGTAGGCTAAACTAACTGACCTCCGAAGTAAATTGCAGGTCTGTGTATTATTCTGTAAATGTTAACCAAAGTTCTGTGACCCAGCTCAGACAATCAGGAAAGGATTTGTGTATGAGGACACCTGAGGTAAACTTTGAAGTAAATATCTAGCATAAGCAAAGAATTGCATTGATTTTACTAGTATAGTCAGTGATCATTTCTTTCATTGACATTCCATTCCATTTGACAGGATATTAGAAACGATAATATTGGGCACTTATCTCACTGATCCTTTCAAACCCATAGGTTCTGCTGCAGGACAATTCAATCATATGCATCACTTTATACCAGAGATTTGATAGTATATGTAGATAAAGTATAATTCATTTCAGACCTTTTGTAAAAATAACCATTAAGCTATGTACATTTTAGTGGTAGAAACTGATGTTTTAAAAACATTTTAAAAAATAATGTCAACTCATTTCTTGTCAATTCAGATTCATCCTTTATTAAGTGACAGAGACTAAATGGAGAAAAAAAAACTGCAATTTTTTACAGTCAACTGTAGTAGGGGTAAGATAAGTCATACATTCTAAGAGGAAAAGTTATTTTAAAGCACAGAAAGCATTCCTAGATGAGCTCAAAAAGAACTTAAAATCAAAATTGCGAAATTAGAAAAACATTACAATAAATAAAACAGCTCCTTAAAAAGAACAATGTGTGAAATGGAAAAATATGGAAAAGGAGCTTCAAAAAAAATGACTGAGGAAAATAATGTGCTAAAAAAAGATTATAATTATAATTAAGCAAATTGAAGCTAATGACTCTATGAGGCACCAAGAATCAATCAAACAAAACATCAAGAATGAAAAATTAGAAAAAGAGGTAAAATATCACAGGGGAAAAATAACTGACCTAGAAAACAGATCCAAGAGAGATAATCTGAGAATTATTGGTCTACCTGAAAATCATGATGAAAAAGAGCCTGGACAACATCTTCCAATAGCTTATCCAGGAAAACATCCCTGAGATCCTAGAATCAGAGTGTAAAATAGAAATTGAGATAATCAACTGGAGACCTCCCGAACAGGATACCAAATTGAAAATTCAGTGAAATGTCATAGCCAAATTCCAGAACTATCAGGTAAAGGAGAAAATACTGCAAGCAGCCAGAAAGAAACAATTCAAATATTGCAGAACTACAGTAAGGATCACACAGGATCTGGAAGCTTCTACATTGAAAGATTTGAGGGACAGCAATACCATATTTCACAAGGCAAAAGAGCTCAGGTTACAAGCAAGGATCAGCTATCCAGAAAAATGGAGCATAATCTTCCAGGCAAGGAAATGGTCATTCAGTGATATAATGAACTTCCTAACCTTCCTGATGAAAAAGCCAGAGCTCAATGGAAAATTCAACCTCCAGTTATAAGACTCAAGAGAGACATAGAAAGGTAAATAGGGAAAACACACACACACACACCTTGTTATTTAAGAAGAACAAACTGTTAACACTCCTATATGAGAAGCTGATGCCTGTTAATACTGAGAATTCTATACTTATGGCAATTTCTAAAAGGGATATAGATAAATCTAGGGTATGGGTATAAGTTAAACAAAATGATGATAAAAACGGCTGCAAAGGGATTGCAATGCAAGAAAAGGAAAGAATGAAGCAGAAAAGGGTAAATTATGCCATACAAAGATGCATAAAAACATTATAGTAGAAGGAAAGAAAGGAGGGAGATGAACATTATGTGAGCTTTGCCCCCAGGGTTTCTAGTATAAAGAAGGAATAAAATAATCAGTTAAGTATAGGACTCTATTGAGAAGAGACATAAAACTTATCATAATAGAGGGAAATAGGGGAGAGAGAGGAGCATCACATGAGATCAATTCTCATCAATCTTGGTTCAAGGAAAAAATAACACACTACATTTAATATAAAAATCTATCATACCCTACAGGCAGTAGGAGGGGGGGAAAGCTTAAAAAAAAGGAGGGAGGTTAGAAGGGAGGGAAGAAGTAGTAAGAAGGAGGGTAAGAAAAGGTAGGGGGAGCTGATAAGGAGGGAATACTGAGGGAGGCAGTGGTCAAAAGGAAAACACTTAAGAAGAGGAAGGGAGAAGGGTGAAAAAATAAAAGCATAAACAGGGGAGGGAATATGATGGAGGGAAAGATACAGATGGTAATCATAACTGTGAATGTGAAAGGGATGAACTCTCCCATAAAATGGTGGCAGATAGCAAAATGGATTAAAGACTATAATCCTACAATACGCTATTAGAAGAAACATTTGAAACAGGGGGATACATAGAGGTTAAAGGTAAAAGGTTGCAGTAAAATATATTATGCCTCAGCTAAAGTAAAAAAAAGCAAGTGTAGAAATCCTTATCTCAGAGAAAGCAAAGCAAAAATAGATGTAATTAAAAGATACATGGAAGGAAACTATATCCTGCAAAAAGGCACCATTGAAAATGAAGCAATATCATTACTAAACATTTATGCACAAAGCAGTACAGCATCAAAATTCCTAAAGGAGTAGTTAAGGGAGTTAGAGGAAGAATTACATAGCAAAACTATACTAGTGGGGGACTTCAATATCTCCCTCTCTAAGTTTGATAAATTTAACCTCAAAAACACAAGAGAGAAGTTAAGGAAGTAAATAGAATTTTAGAGAAGATAGATATGGTAGACCTCTGGAGAAAATTGAATGGGGATAAAAAGGAATGTACCTTCCTCTCAGCAGTACATGGCATGTACACAAAAACTGACTGTCTATTAGGGCATAAAAACCTCACAATTCAGTGGAGAAAGGCAGGAATATTACATGCATCATTCTCAGATCACGATGCAATAAAAATTATATGTAATAAAAGGCCATGGAAGGATAGACTGAAAACTAATTGGAAACCAAATAACTTAATCCTTAAGAATGAGTGGGTCAAGCAAGAAATTATAGAAACAATCAGTAACTTCATTCAAAAGAATGACAATAATGAGACAAAACACCAAAACTTGTGGGATGCAGCAAAGGCAGTTCTTAGGGGAAGTTTTATATCCCTGAATTCATATATGAATAAGTTAGAGAAAATGGAGGTCAATGAATTGTACATAGAATTGAAAAAAAAAAGCTAGAAAAAGAACAAATTGAAAATCCCCAATTAAATATTAAATTAGAAATAATGAAAACCAAAGGAGAGATTAATAAAATTGAAATTAAGAAAACTATTAAATTAATAAATAAAACCAAGAACTGTTTTTATGAAAAAAAAATAAAATTGATAGACGTTTAGTCAATATGACAAAAAAAGAAAGAAGAAAACCAAATTATGAGTATCAAAAATGAAGAGTAAATCTACCTCCAATGAAAAGAAAATTAAAACAACAATTAGGAATTGTTTTGTCCAATTGTATGCACATAAATTTGACAATCTTAGTGAAATGGATGAATATTTACAAAAATATAAGTTGCCTAGATTAACTAAAGAGAAAGTAAATTACTTAAATAACCCCATCTCAGACAAAGAAATCGAACAAACCATTAGTGAATTCCCAAGGAAAAAATCCGCAGGGCCAGATGGACATACTAGTGAATTCTATCAAACATTTAAAGAGCAATTGATTCCAGTACTCTACAAACTATTTGGGAAAATTGGTGATGAAGGAGTCCTACCAAATTCTTTTTAGGACACAATATATGGTACTGATACCTAAATCAGGGAGTGACAAAATTGAGAAAGAAAATTATAGACCAATCTACCTCATGAATATAGATGCAAAAATTTTAAATAAAATATTAGCAAAAAGACTACAGCAGCTTAATTCAAGAATAATACATTTTGATGAGGTAGGACTTATTCCAGGAATGAAAAGATGGCTCAATATTATGAAAAACTATCATTATAATTGATCATACAAACCAACAAAACTATCAGAAAACATAAGATGATCTCAATATATGCAGAAAAAACTTTTGACAAAATACAACATCCATTCCAATTTAAAAAAATAGAAAGTATAGGAGTAAATGCAATTTCCCTTAGAAAAATAGGTAGCATCTATTTAAAGCCATCATCAAGTATTATATGTAATGGGGATAAAAATCCAAGCATTTCTAATAAGATCAGGGATGAAACAAAGATGTCCACTATCATCCCTCTCATTAAATCTGGTACTAGAAATGTTAGCAGTAGCAATCAGAGAAGAAAAAGAAATCAAAGGAATCAAATTAGGTAAAGAAGAGACTAAGCTATCACTCTTTCCCAATGATATGATGCTATACTTGAAGAATACAAAAGAATCTAGTAAAAACCTTCTTGAGACAATAAGTAAAGTTGACAAAGTTGCAGGATATAAAATAAACCCATATAAATCCTCCGCATTCCTATATATTTCCAATGAAGTCCAACAGCAAGAGATAGAAAGAGAAACCCCATTTAAAGTTACTGTAGATATTATAAAATATTTGGGAATCTACCTGCCAAACAAACCCAGTACCTTTATGAACATAGCTGCAAAATACTTTTCACACAAACTCAGATCTAACTAATTAGAAAAAAACATCAATTGCTCATGGCTGGGTCAAGCTAATGTAATAAAAATGACAATTTTACCTAAAGTAAATTACAAATTTAGTGCCATACCAATCAATCTACCTAAAAATTATTTTATAGGGCAAAAAAAATGATAACAAAATTCATTTGGAAGAGCAAAAGGTCCAGAATATCAAGGCAATTAATGAAAAGAAATGCTAGGGAATATTAAGAGAATTAAGGAAAAGAAAGGCTAAGGAAGGCGGCCGAGCCTTACCAGATTTTAATCTGTATAATAAAACAGCTGTCATCAAAATTTCTTCATACTAGTGGAGGAATAGAGTAGTGAATCAATGGAATACATTGGGTACACAAGACTCAGCAGTCAATGACTATAGTAATCTACTGTTTGATAAATGCAAAGACCGCAGTTTTTGGCATAAGAACTCACTATTTGACAAAAACTGCTGGGAAAACTAGAATATAGTATGGCAGAAACTGGGCATAGACCATTATCTAACTCTGTATACTAAAATCAATTCTAAGTGGATGTATGATCCAGGTATAAAGGCTGATACCGTAAGCAATCTGGGAAAGCAAGGAATAGTTTTCCTGTGAGATTTATGGAGAAGGGAAGACTTTATGACCAAAGAGAGTTAGAAAGGTTTATGAAATGCAAAATGAATAATCTCAATTGCATTAAATTGAAAAATTTCTGTACAAACAAAGCCAAGGTAACCAAGATTAGGAGGGAGGTGGGAAATTGGGAAAGAATCTTTACAACTGTGTCTCTGATAAAGGACTACTTTCTAAAATATACAGAACTGAGTCAAATCTATAAGAATACAAGTCATTTCCCAATTGATAAATGGTCAAAGCATATGAACAGGTAATTTTCAGAGGCAGAAATTAAAGATATCTATAAGCATATGAAAAAAGCCTCTAAATAAGTTTTGTTTAGAGAAATGCAAGTCAAAACAACTCTGAGGTAGCACATCTCACTGGTCAGATTGACTAAGATGACAAAACAGGAAAATGACAAATGCTAGAGAAGATGTGGAAAAATTGGAACACTAATGTGTTGTTGGTGGAGTTGTGAATTGGTCCAACCATTCTGGAGGGCAATCTGGAACTATACCCAAAGGGCTATGAATAATTGCATACCCTTTGACCCAGCAATACCACTTCTGGGGTTGTATCCCAAAGAGATCATAGAAGTGTGAAGAAGACCCATATGTACAAAAATATTTATTGCAGCTATTTTTGTTTCCAAAAACTTGGAAATTAAGGGGCTGCCCATCAATTGGTGAATGAATAAACAAGTTTTGGAATATGAATGTAATGGAATACTATTGTGCTATAAGAAATTAGGACCAGACGGGCAGAGTCAAGATGGCAGCATTGAAGGAGGAAAGCTCAGCATCTTCCCCCATAACCACATCAAATAACTAGAAAATGTGATTCTAAACAAATTTTAGAGCTCCGGAACTCATAAAATGACAAACAATGCTCTCACTGAAGGCACTCCAGCAGATGGATGGAAACGGTTCATCGCAATGCTCTGGGAGCAGAGCCCAGCCACATGTGGTTTCAGCCCCAGACCATCCAAGAGAAGCCCTGGATGGAGCTTCAGGAGAGTGGATCACTGGAAGCTCTGGGAGTTTTCAGAATTACCCAAGGACAAAGGGAATAGGTCAGTGGAACTCAGCTAAATTTCAGGGAGAGGATCTGGTCAAATGCCTCTAGAGCTGGAAGCAGTCTGAAGCAATAGCCCTGCAGCTGCCTCCACATGGCTTCTTCAGAAGCTTCTGGACTGCAGATTGCAGGGGGGCCAAGCTATCATTCAGAGGCAAAGTGCTCTTGCGTCGAGCTACCTGGATAGGGATCACAATCTTGGATGGTGGTCCTGAGGTGCATTTTCAGTGAGCCAAAGCTGGTGAGGGCTGTAGAGACAGCCTCCTAATAGCTCTGGCAGCTGTTAAAACCCCAGCAATTTGGGACAGAGCTCTCACCTCTGAAGTCAGAGTTCTACTGAGCCCAAAAGGAAAGTAACTGACTGGCAACATGAGCAGGCAAAGGAAGCAAAGATAGCTCAGCAATCCAACTTTAGATTCCTTTTTTGGGGACAAAAAGGATCAAAGCATGGAACGGGAAGAAGACAACACAGTCAGAACTCTAGCACTAAAAGCTTCCAAGAAAAATGTGGCCTTGTTACAAGCCATAGAGGAGCTTAAGAAGGATTTGAAAAACAAATAAGAGAAGTGGAGGAAAAACTGGGGAGAGAAATGAGAATGATGCAAGAAAATCATGATAAGAGAGTCAAAAGCAGAGTGAAGAAAATAACACCTTAAAAAATAGACTAACTGAAATGGCAAAAGAGGCCCAGAAAGCCAATGTGGAGAAGAATGTCTTTAAAAGTCGAATTTGATAGATGGAAAAAGAATCTCAAAAGCTCACTGAAGAGAATAATTCCTTCAAAATTAGAGTAGAGAAAATGGAAGCAAATGACTTTATGAGAAATCAAGACACTTTGAAACAGATCCAAACAAATGAAAAAATAGAAGGCAATGTGAAATATCTCATTGAAAAAGCCACTGACCTGGAAAATAGATACAGGAGAGCCATTTAAAAATTATTGAACTACCTGAAATCCATGATCAAAAATAGAACCTAGAAAGCATCCTTCAAAAAATTCTCAAGAAAAATTGTTCAGATATTTTAGAACCAGAGGGCAAAGTAGAACTTGAAAGAATTCACCAATCACGTCTTGAAAAAGATCCCAAAAACAAAACCCCTAGGAACGTTATAGCCAGGTTCTGGAGTTCTCAGATCAAGGAGAAAATATTACAAGCCGCCAAGAAGAAACAATTTGAATACTGTGGAAAAACAATCAGGATAACCCAGGATCTAGCAGCTTCTGCATTAAGAGATTGAAGGGCTTGGAATATGATATTCAGAGATCAAGGGAGCTAAGATTAAAACCAAGAATCACCTCCCCAGTAAAACTGTATAAAGTTTCAGGGGAAAATATGGTCATTCAATGATGTGGAGGATTTTCAAGCATTCTTGAGGAAAAAAACAGAACTGAATAGAAAATTTGACATTCAAACACAAGAAGCATAAGAAAGTAAACATGGAAAAGAAATCATAAGGAACTTATCAAAGTTGAACTATTTACACGCCAACATGGAAAAATGATAACTGTAACTTTTGAAACTTTTCTCAGTGTGAGGATAGGAGAATTGGAATATAAATGTGTATGTATGTGTGCATATGTATGTGTGTATACATACACTTATGTTTATATAGAAGGGCTCATATGCATATTAATATATATGGGAGTGTGTGAATATATGTGTACATAGAAAGAAGGCACTGGATCAATTGAATAGAAAGGGATGATATTTTAAAAGGTGAAATTGAGAAGTAGGAGAGGAATAGAATGAGAGGAGACAGTGTGAGACAGAATGGGGCCATTCATTTCCTATAGAAGAGTCAAGGGATAACTGTTACAATGGAGGGGAAAAACAGGAAGGCAAAAAGGGGATGGGTTAACCTTACTCTCATTGTATTTGGCTTAGGGATGGGATGACATACACTCTAAATTGGGCATCTTGCCCTGCAGGAGTGTAGGGCTGAAGAGGATGATGGTGGGGAGGGCAGGTTGGGGAGATGGTTGGTGGAAGCACACACTTCTGTTAAGGGACAGGCACATAGTAGAGAATAGAAAAAGGGGAGAGTAGGATAGAAAGGAGAGAAATATTATCAGTGTTACACAATATATTCACTGTGGAGGTATTCTGTGTAACTCCACATGTACGGCCTATATTGAATTGCTTGTCTTTCCAGTGGGTATGGGTGACAAGGGAGGAAGGCAAACAATATAAAATTTAAAGCTCTAAAATCATATGTTAAGTATATCTATATATTTATATATATATATATATATATATATATATATATATATATATATATAAATACGTATGTATCTCTCTCTCTCTCTATATATATATTATTATTATTATTATTTATATGCAATTGGGAAATAAGATATCGAGGCACTGGGATAGGCACATCCATCTCACTGTACCAGAAAGTCAGAGGGGTGATGGGGGAGGATATAGTACAGAGCAGATTGAGGGAGGAGGTATACAGTGGAAACACTGTTTTGGGATAGTGGGTAGGGGAAAGATGTGGAGGAAATTTGTAACTCAAAATCTCTTGGAAATCAATGATGTAAACTAAAAATAAACAAAAGTTAATTAAAAAAAAAAAGAAATGAAGAGCAGTCAGACTTCATATTTGCCTGGAGAGACTTATGCGAACTGATGCTGAGTGAGAAGAGAAGAACCTGGAGAAATTTGTACACAATTACAGACACAATGTATGTGTGACAACCAGCTTTGATTGACTGGACTCTTCTCAGCAACACAAGGTTATAAGACAACTTCAAAAGAGTCATGGTGGAAGGTGATGTCTATATTCAGAGAAAGATCTAGAAACAACAGTGTAAATGCAGACTGAAGCAAACTACCTGCTCTATTTCTTTTTTCTTTGTTTGGTTTTGTTTCCTCTTTCCCATTGTTCATTCCATTGGTTACCACCCTTCTTTACAACCTTACTAATGTCTAACGTGAAAGTATTTACAGATCCTATACTTGATTGCATGCTGCCATGCAATGGGTTGGGGGGAGAGGGAGGGAAGAAAATTTGAAACTCAAGGGATTGTGGAACTGAATCCTGTAAACTAAATGCAAACAAACAAATCATTTTTTAAAATCACAAAAAAAAAGAATCTTAACACAATAATGCATGAAATAATTCACAAAATTTTTCCTGAAATATTAGAACAAGAGCAAAAAGTAGAAGTAGAAAAAATCCACTGATCACCACCTGAAAGAGTTTCCTACAAGGAAAACTCACAGAATATTAGAGTTAAATTCTAAAACCCCCATATTAAGGACAAACTATTACAAACAACAAGAAAAAAAATTACATATGATGGTAACGCAATTAGAATCACACAAGATGTAGCATTGGCAACACTAAGAGATCAAAGGTCTTGGAAGAGTATATGTTGAAGATCAAAAGAATTTAGATTCTGGGCAAAAATACCACGGTCAGTGAACCTGAATATAATTCTGAATGAAAAAAAAAAGGGATATTTGATCAACTGTCAGGCTTTCAGGACTTTGTTAAAAAACAACAACAACAACAACACTAAACTCAATATAAGAATTGACATGCATGAGTCAATAGAAAGATAAGATATGTACTAATGATCAATTACAAGGGACTCAGTAAGGATAGAATGTTTACCTTTTAGGTGTGGAAAATGTAAAACCCATGTCTAAGATTGTTACTAGTAGTTAGGTAACTAAGATTGGGGTAGACCTGAGTATGATATGACTTCAAGAAGTAAAACCAGTTCAGGAATAGCTAAAAGAGTAATTGTCTTATACAAATGAGGTGCAAGAGGAAGAATCAGTGCAGAGGATTTAGTTGGGGAGGGGAACTGTTAGTTCTGGAAACCTACTTTCATTAGGAATGGGTTTACTGGAACAAAAAACATATACATTTAGAAGAGTATAAAAGTCTTCCAAATTTAAAAAAGAGATAAAACTCTAAGGGGATAGGGAGGAGGGAGAGGATAAAGAAGGGATCTCTAGACAGGAGAGTGAGGGAATAGGTTAAAAGGGGGTATAGAACAGCACTTAGATTTAGGGGAATGAGACGATAAGGGAGGGAGCTTTAGATGGGAGGGGGACAGAATAGATCCAAAGGGTGTAAAAAGAGGTGTTTATATTTAAGGCAATGGGAAGATAAGGGAGGGATTTCTGTAGTGGGGGTAGATTGATAATAGAGGTTTAGGTAGTAGGTAGAAGTAAAGTAGAGGAGGTAGAAGAGATAGGCACAAACATAAAAACAAGATTATGAGTACCATCTCTTAGGGAAAGTATATGTTTATTTATGTATGTGTATGTATTATATATCACTACCTATATATAAATATAGCCATACTCAATTGCAGTTATGAGGTGGTGGGAAGAAGGGGGAAAAAACACAAAGTAAAAAGTATACAGAAGAGGACAAAAGAAAACTTACATGGAACCAAAGAAAAGATGGACAGCATTTAGCTTAATGCACAGTATTTAATATATAGGCTTTTATGAAATGGGAAGTTATTGGTAGATATCTTGAATCCTCTCATATGTTCTGCTGGGCACATGAAATTTTTTTGCTTGTTTTATATTTCTTTATAACGTTTCTTCTTTTCTTACTATGTATTTAAATTTTAATCTTTAACTAATATTTTAAAAAAAAATAAAAAGAGGGAAAATAAAGACTACTTTGGTGTTTATAAGGAGAAAGAATTGGAAAAGTTAGAGAATAAAAATAGCGAGTCCAGCTAAGAAGTGATTACATGATATTGGACAAAAGACTGAGGGCAAAGGGAAAGTCTAATATAGGGTTAAGTGGAACTTTTATATTAAATAACAACCATTTAAAACTGAATAGAGAAACTTTGTAACATATTGGGTACAGAAAGTGAAGGGGAAGGAAAAATCAAAAATAATCCTGAGGTTTTATTCCTGGATGACTTGGATGTTGATGCATTTTATATATATAAGTAAATTTGGGAAAAGGGCAATTTTAAAAGGAAAGATAATGGGGTTTATTTTGAAGTAATTTTAATGCACAATGAGGCCTCAAGTGGTAGAAGCAACAGGCATTTGATGTTAGTGATATGGTCTAGGAGCTCAGAAAATAAATTAATGCTGATTGCAGATGACTAAGTAGTTCTGTGTATAGTCTTGACTTCTCTTTAAAATATTTCCCTTTTCCAAAATGAAGTCTAGAAAAGCTGTATACATACACACTCAGATATGTTCAATGCAAACACTTAATACACTGAGAAAGACAGATATATAGAGAACATTAAGATCATATCATACACACATAAAGTAAATATTTAACACATACACATATATATTTACAGACTATAACACACATATATGCTACATTTGAGGAAACTGAAGCCCAGGAAACTTCAGTGTGAAATGATGGGTTCAGAATTACACAGGTGGCTGAGCTGATTTATAGTCACTTGACTCCAAATCCAAGTCTCTTTCCACTATATCCAACTATATTGATTTTTTCCTTCTTTTCATACACATTTCTTCTCATGCATTTTATGCAGAAAAATATGAAGCAGCTTTTCTATCTCCCCATTTAAACTGGGTTAAGAAAATCAGCAAACAATGGTTTAGGCAGTATAGGAAGAATTTTGCTCTTTTCTGAGACCCAGCAGTTGCAGAGACTAGGGATCAGTCTCTTAGGAGCATATTTTAGCCAGATGTAAAAGAGCCAGTGATCTTAGAAGTCAAAAACGTTCTTGGAAAAGGAAATACTTCTGGTGAGGAGATGCAGAATGATAAATATTTTATCCAAGTTTGCAGACATAGTAAGTGATAAAGCTCCAATTTGAATCCAGTTCATCTGATTGCAAGTGTGCCATTCTTGCTACTACAACAAACTGCCTCTACCTAGTGTCCTTTGTCATTCTCTATCAATTAATTTAATGTCTTGAGTGGAGGAATCTCAGTCATCTCTGGAACAAGGTGTAAGAAGAGTTTAAGAATACATCAAAAGAGACTCTTACTCAAAGGGATATGTGCTTTTGAGGCATAGATTTTCCAATGGTTCAAAAGATTTATTTCTAAAAGTTATTCTCAGGTCTTGAAGAAACAGAATGTAAAGAACCACCTTAATCACTAAAAGAGCCTGCATATCCATGAATATTCTTAATGGTTCCATCATAGGGGAAGAACTCCTCTTATGGTCCATCTCTTCCTGGTAACTTAAAGACTTCTTAGTAAAGGACTCCAAAACAGCAACATTAGCACTTCATTATATGAACTTTGATGATAATATGACTAAGCACAGATATATTCATGTAACCAGATGTTAAAGTCCATCTGACAAAGCTACATGTTCTTTACTGCCTTTGGGAAGTTCCCTGAGATCAACTTCCTCCTCTGTAAAATAATGGAGTAGATTACATGGCCTCTTATCTGTGATTTTTATTTTTATTTTTAATTTTTTTTATTTACGTATTTACTTTTATTTTACAGGATTCAGTTCCACAATCACTTGAGTTTCAGATTTTCTCCCCTCCCTTACCCCTCCTCCCCCCATGGTGGCATGCAATCATATATAGGATCTGCAAATACTTTCACATTGTACAATAGTTTGGTCATATAGAAGGGTTGTAACCAATGAGTGATCACTGGGAAAAGGAAAAAAAAAAAAGCAAAACCAGACATGAAAGAGAAC
>CM053582.1:180953895-180999803 GCA_028627135.1 Pseudochirops cupreus | reverse complement strand
ATGTCTTTACTGAGTACTTAGTGTGTATATAGTCATATACTACACGACATGGTTGAGGTTTTATTTTTCTTTTAAGATAAATTTTTTTCTGTTATTTCTGACTCTGACAACATTTGTGGTTTTCTTGGCAAAGATTCTAGAGGGTCTTGCTTCTTCCTTCTTCAGATTATTTTACAGATGAGGATACTGAGCAAATATGATTAAATGACTTACCCAGAGTCACATGGCTACTAAGTGTCTGAGGCTGGATTTGAATTCATGAAGGCACATCTTCCTGATTCCAACCTCAGTGCAGATTATGTTTTAAAGTCTGTATAAAACATAAATAACTACTTATAGTAATAACATCATCAGTTTAGAGGTAGAAGTAACCTCACAAGCAATCTATTCTAGCTTCCTCATTTTATATTTGAGGGAAGTAAGGCCCATGAGGTTCAATGACTTGCCAAATATATACCTAAGGTAGTAAAGATCAGAGGCAATATTTGAACCCAGTTTCTCTAAATCTAGAACCAAGGTTCTCTCCACTGTACCACACAACCACCTCTTGCATGTTGCATGATGTACATCTAGTATGTTGGATTAATTATGTAAGGAAAGATAGGAAGTGCAATTCATCACTTTGTAAAAAGAATTATGGCTAAGGGATGTTAAATTAAAATGAATTGTGAAGAAGGTCTTGGCTTCCAGAAACAACAGGAGGGAGTGAG
Organism: Pseudochirops cupreus; assembly: GCA_028627135.1. Taxonomy (NCBI): domain Eukaryota; kingdom Metazoa; phylum Chordata; class Mammalia; order Diprotodontia; family Pseudocheiridae; genus Pseudochirops; species Pseudochirops cupreus. The sequence continues at coordinate 180,999,093 of CM053582.1, read as the reverse complement.
TATGATGGCAGAGATTACTGTCCTCCCCCCCTCATCTTACCCATCCTAGCCCTTTTTGTCATGGCTTTCCACTACCTCTACAGGTGGGAAGAGGACAGGAGCTGGGTCTGACAGGGCATGACATTGGGCATATCCACCATCTCATTGTCATTCAGCATACATATAAGCTAATTTAGAGTAAGGGTTTCTTCATTGTTTATAATGTCTCTTGTTTTGGGCAACATATAGTTGAATACATGTTCTATAAACTATATACATGTATGATAAACACTAATGTACTTCTGTATTAGCTCTAATGATATGGCTAGGAATTTAAAATATGTGCATGAATTTGAAAACAAAGTAAAATTTAGTTTAAATTATATTTATCAAACATTTTATTAAAAGCCCATTACATTAAAGGTATTGTTTTAGTTTTAGGGAAATAATGGGAGAATGAGAGTTTTTAATTTGTTTTGTTTCTCTAAAGTGATGTATTGGTAATTAGTGTATTATGAAGATCACTTACCATTAACAGTAGTGTAGTCAAAGATTAAAGGTTGGGTTGGAGAGAATAGACAACCACATCCCAATGTATAAGTATATATGTACGTATACATGGACCTATGTACATCAATCTCTCTATCTATACATACATATACATGTATACATATATATATATATATACATGTATATGTATACATATATATGTCTGGAAGTATGTATATTTTTCTCCCATCTATCCTTTGCTCCTTTGCACCATTAAGTGTGATCATTGATTTTCCTAATACACTAATATGCTTTTGTTTATGTATGTATGTATATATATATATATAAATATGCACAGATATATATGTATACATGGACACACACACATATACAGAAACACCAGTTAAAAGCCAGTAGAATTATAGAGTGAGAGTTCTTCACTAACCTTCAACGTATTTTGTGGTATTTTAAGTTTGCCTATACTAATTATATACAATTTGCATTAAACACTGGATAAATGACCTGCCCTAAAGTAAAGAAAGCCTAGCTTCAAGTCAGTGAGAACTCTGAGAGACCAATAGTGTGAATAGAAATACGCCTCATCTTTTCAGTGTCCTATGAAATACTCGATATTCTGCAACTCTTTTGGTCCCTATACCTCTTGGCTTTTAATATATCTCCCTGTACTCCCTATTCAATATAAAATAAATAAATTCTAGAGTTCATCATGCTTATAAGAAATCAAATAATCTAATTCAATTAGGATAACATCGTTATTTACCAAATATTTCCCATACACTTCCAAAATTTCTCATATCCCTGGGGGGTAGTGTGAGTACACATATTCATGGTGGGAATGCCTACTTTAAGACTTTAAGATTAATGGTCAATCTATAATTTTGGACCAAGTTTTGGAACTCGGAAATTTTTCCTACTTATGTAATCACAGTTTTAGACCCCCATTCTTCCAAAAACTTTATATCAAAGTTTTGATTCTCTTTTCAAGAACTCTCTTTGAATATTTATTTAGTATAAGTAAAATAGAAAAAAATTTTTACGATAAAGTAGTGAATGGAAATTCCTGTCTCCCCTCTCTACACAAAGAGATCTAATAGCCCTCATATTCCATATCCACTTATGGGAAAGTGAATAGTATCCAGACAACTCATGATTCTATGGTTTCAACTCACTGAAAAATTGTTTATAACGTTTTTAATAAACTAAATGCAAATAATTATAAATTTAACCATTATCAACAAACACAATCAGCCCAAAATACAAACAACAAAAAGAGAAATTTTAAATGCAATTATGAATCTCTTTTACCTACAATTTTTAAAAGGCATATTAAATTTAACAAGTAGGCAACAGAAAATAAATGATTTGGAGGTGGAAAACTGGAAGCCATAAATTAATGCAGGTACTGGTTGTCATCAAAATCACCAATGTTATTTTTCCCAACATCATCTGTGAAAGAAGAGATACAAGGTAGCAGATTAAGTTTTTTTTAAATTTATTCATTTGATTTTGGTATTGAGAATATCTAAATATGTTTTAGGGAAGGAGGGTGAATATGGAGAGGCTTAAGATAGTAGAGAAAGAGGAAATAATCAATGAGGCAAATTCGTAGAAGAGGTGAGAAAAGCTGGGAACACGGGCACACGTATAAGTGGTAGTGTTGGCAAGGGAGATGGACCATCTTTCTCCTTCAGGCTGGGACAAATGCGTAGGAAATGGGAGATGAAGTGAGAAATTTAAGGGCAGAGGCACATTTATATAGATGACCTTAACTTTTTCTCTGAAGTATTGGCTGGAACCCTCTGCTAAGGGGGCTAAAATAAGATTGTTTTGGATTAGAAGACTATTAGATAACATTTCTCATTTTGTTTTGTTTTTTTTTTTCTAAAGTTCATTACTAACAATAATATACTACTCATCCGCCAGATAATAATGTTATTTCATAATATGACATGAGCTGAAAAAGATTCTTACTTGGTTTTGGACATAGGGATGTTGTTAAACCCATTTTGCCTTTTCCACATACAAGAAGCCTATTGTTTAGCTTGGTGTTTTAGCATTCGGTTTATTGTTAAACATGGTACTGAGTGTTGGACTACTACTCATTATTGTAATCTTCCTGTGACAAATTGATATGAACTATTTTTCCATCAGTCAAGCTGAAAATGTCTGACATTTGAAGGATCTTTAGGTAGAAAAAAAGCAGAGCTGTCAGTCATAATAATAAGCTATTCTTGAATGATTTTTTTCTCCTAAAACGTCTTATAATAATCTAAAGCCAGGAGTACATAGCTTATCCAGGCCTATGTGTGATTTAAACATATGGACATATCATTTAATTTTGTTTTGCTTTTCAGAAGAAGCCAGAACAGAGCTGGATGCATCAAGACATGCTTAATAAAAACCTGATGCTGAGCATGGAATTTACAGTTAAATTATTTCCTAAGTTTCCTTTAGCAAAGTGATGGTGAGTTGCCCAGAATATAGGTCCAAAAATGTTATTGATTCAGCCTGCTTTGATCTCACAGTAGGAAGACTTCACCCAGCCCAGTTCAATGAAGAGATAAAGTAGTAAGATCAGGCCATAGCTCTGGTAGATCTCATTTTTTTCTTTGCCCTAGTAGTGCTGAAAATGGGATATGCTTGCAATTCCCAAAGCTTAACTTCTCCCTGCTGAGTCAGCCCAGGAGGTCAACCAAATCTTTGAGCTTCTACACCCTCTGTTTCTCTGTGACAAGCTCTCCAACTGAAAACTGAATTCAAATTTTTGAGATGTAATCACCATTTCTACAGAATTAGAACTTTCTCTATCTCTCTTTATCAGTCTGTCTCTCTTTCTCAGTTTCTCTCTATCTGTCCATCTTTATTTCTGTCTGAATCGGTCATATGCACATATGCTTCTTGACCTGGGTCTGTCTCTCCTTCCTTCTTTGTCTCTGTTTTCTCTGTCACTCCCTCTCTGCCTATCTCTTTCTCTGGTTATGTCTCTCTCAATCTCTAATTCTATCTCTCTGTCTCTATCCCTCTATTTCTGTCACTCTGACTATCTGTATCTTTCTGACTATTTTTCTCTATGTCTATGTCTCTCCGCATCTCTGTCTTTCTTTGTCTCCCTATGTCTCTGTCTATCTCTGTCTCTGTTTCCTCAGTCTCAGTCTTTCTGTCTGCCTCTGTTTCTGTCTCTTTGTCTTTTCTTTCTATCTTGGTCTTTCTGTTTGCCTTTTTATCACTGTGTGTTTCTGTCTCTGTCTTTCTCTTTTTCTCTGCACCTACCTCAGTCTCAGTCTCCCATTGTCTCACTGCCGTTGTCTGTTTCTCTGTCTCTCTGTCTCTGTCACTCTCTCCCTTCTTATGATGATGTAGTATTCACAACTCTTAAGCTACATTTATTTTCATGATGTGTGACCTACCTATTATCTCAGTTTCTGTGTTTTTGCTATGATTATTTTCCACACATGAAATGCACATCTTTCTTCCTTCTGCCTCTTGAAATCCCTGGCTTCCTTCAAATCTTTATATGAATGTGTATGCAGTCTCTCATATTAGAATGCAAATTCTCTGAGGGCAGGATATATTTCTATTTTTTCTTTTTATTCCCTGTACCCATCATGAGGAAAGCACTTCACGAAATATTTGTTGACTGGTTAATTGGCAATGTCTATTTGTTTATTGTGTTTAATACCCTGTAAATTCATGATACTCATACTTTCTAAGAAAAAAGAGAGAAATGCTGACTTGAATCTATTGTACACATATATTGAATAGCCCATTGTCATGGGCAATCTTCTGTTCCCCTCCACAAAAGCAGATAAGTTATAATTGCCTGGACTAAAAATCATCTGTTTTAATTTTCAAATTGTCTTTCCCCCATGTTGAACATATACAATTTGTTTTATTCCTTCCAAATTGGAGGGATGAGCAAGGGATCAATTGTTAATTAAATCACTACTGACTTTCTCATAATTATCATGAGGCAATTTGGAGACCACTCCCATTTAAGTTGGAAATTTTATATTTTTGGTGCCCATATTCTTATTGATTGTAAGGTAGGACTATGTGATCACTGATTTTCCATTCTGAAAATACTGTCCTTATTATAGAGAACATTGTCTGATATGTTATGTGCCATGTAATTATTAACCAATTATTACCATATACACTTGAATCCTAGGGTTTTTGAGCTGAAAGGATCCCTACAAAACTTCTAGTCCTACATTTTAATTTTACAAATGAAGAAACTGAGGCTCAGGGAGGAGACATGACTTTTGCAAGATCTCCTAGCTTTTATAGGGGATCTAGAAGGAGACTTAGAATTAGAAAGACTTGAGTTCATATGCCTTTTCAGACAATTGATGGCCATGTAATGCTGGATCATTCATCTCAGTAGCTTGTACCTCTGTTTAGTCAACTGTAAAATGAAAAGGTGGCACTCAGTAGCCTCTCAGGTTCCTTCTGACTCTTCTGGTCTTTGGATTTAAGCATGGTGCTCTGCATAATTAAAAGATTTCATTTGGTTACATGTTTCTTTTTTCTTAATCATTTATTTGTTGTAGAACCAGGTGTACTAGAATTTTAAAGGATTTTGATTGACAAGTTGAAATAGTTAACGTTTAGGTTCCTGGTTTTTTAAAGGACGTATTAATAATGTCTTAAATTTTAAGGAGGATTGAAACTTGTAGGAGTCTTATTTATTCTTTAGCTGAACACTCTTGACGTTACAGACATACTTAGAAATATCCATTACAAATTTATTTTTTGAAGAGGCATAGAAGATATAAAGCTGTTAGGAAATAAGAGATGGACCATGTATTACTATGTGGAAGCATAAGTTAAAGCAATGAAGGATATAAAAATGTACAGATAAAGTAATTAGAAATACTCCTCAAGATCGTCTCAAGGCCCAACCTTAAAGATAGCCCTTTAAATCTTTGGGAGTACAAACCTACCTTTGAATTATGGTTGGAAATGAAATGAATTGGATGGGATCAGTTGGAGTTCAGAAAACAGTGAATAGCTCCAACCTTATAAAATATAATTCAATACTAGTGGCCATGGTTTTCAGGAAGGACCCTGCCCTAATGTACCATTAGGGAATATTTATTGAGGAACAATATGAGAACTTTTAAAAATACAGTAATTCACCGAACCATCCATTCCTCACCCCACTCACATTTTTTACAGAAGATATACTGGTACCTAATGCTCTGCAAAATGATCATTTCAGAACAGTGAGTGAGCCCAGAGTTTTACCCTGTAGGTAAAGATTCACTGACTTTCTTAACCTTAGCCTACTGGGCCAAGACTCTCATAGACATAATGCAATTGGTGTCCAAAACAAAAAAACAAACAAACATGTAACTGGACAAACATGATATTTTTCTCTGTAATATGATACTCAGAACAGAATCAGGATATGGTAGATATAAAAAGATCCATATTGTCTTGTCCTTAGAGGTGAATGTTGCCGGAAATAAATATTCAGTTTGGGTAAAGTTGTTGATTCCCCAACAGTGGTCTGCAATAGGGATGCTGACATATACTTTGTATACAGTGCTGAAGAAAGAATCAGAGAAAGTGTACAGAGATCTTCTGGAAGAGGACAGGTGAATAGAGTTCTCTTATATTATGGTACAGAGAGGAAAACCCCAGTAAATATCCTCCTTAAAATAAAGTGAGCAGATCTTTAGTTTCTTATGTAAATGGTTTGCAAGCCCATAAAGACATTAAAGAGGGATATTAGTAACCATCTTTTGCCCTGACTCTAATTATCTTTCCTTTCCTTTTGCACATTTCCCAATAAATAAGAGAGACACATGAATAATTGGCTCTAAATATAATGAGTGATCTTTATGAAATAAGTATATTCTGAAAGTTTAGAAAGTTGAGTCTTGTTAATTAATGTGGTGATTGGGATCCTTATATGGCATGGAAAATTGTAATTTAAAGTGTGATAAAAGGTTTTCACATGACATGAATGACCCAGGTAGACTTTGGGCTATTTCTCACTTTTCTGACTTCTTGTTCCCTCCCAGAAAAATATGTCAATGTGATTAGACAACAGCCAGTACATGATCATCAGCTCCCTTTGTAGACCTATGGTTCATAAGAGTCAAAAAAGCAAAAGACTCATTAACTCATCCATTACTCCATTTGTTTACTTCTTTCTAGGTTAATAAGCAGAACTCATATCAGAACTCATAGTAAATAGAAACACAAGCCTGTATGCTGTTCTTCACATAATTCTTTTATAGTACTTACTGATTTGGTCTGTGTAAATCCCCCAGAAGATAAGGTTACTCTGTATGCTTCTGCTAGTGAGACTCTTGACAGCTCTAGTATGGTAACCGTGTTTGCTCCTTGTTGGAATCTATTTCTTCAGTCTTTCTTACTATCCATGAAATATAGCTCTTTGCCAAGCCTACAGTTATCCATAGTTCAGAGCAGGGTGATGTCTATTTGCTTTTTTTCAAATAATATTAGGGTTATATTTAAAGGTGAAAAAGAACTTATAGGCCATTTATTTCAATTTCTTAATTTTATACATGAAGAAGTTGAGACTTTCAGTGCTGAAATGTCCCACTTAAACTCACATAGATACAAGTACCTAGCCCTAAATCTACAGATCATATCTCTTAGATTCACCACACTTTGGATACAGGAAAGTTTACCATATTTAAATCCCTAAACCAACTGAAGATGTTAATGGTGATTCAATCTCTACTTCCAAAAGAAGTCAAAGTTGCTAAAGGAAGAAGGAAGTTAAGGAAGTAAACAGTTGGTTAAGAAGCTATCCAAGAAGTTACAGAAATAATTCTCGTGTGTTATGCCTCAAGGTTTCCAAATATTTCTATGATTCTTCAACTTAATTTTAAAAATAAGCTGACTTTTAATTCACAACATGAAAGATCTTTCTCACCTGTAACAGTAATGATTGAGTTGGATTAAGAAACAGAGAATGCAGATCAGTGGTTCTCAACCTTCCTAATGTTGTGAACCTTTAATACTTATATGTTGGCATATCTGCATGTGGGTGGACCTTCCTGGAGATGGATAGAGGAGCTGTGTCTTGGTTCCTAAGAACATTGGAAATATGTGTTTTCCGATGATCTTAGGTGACCCCTGTGCCCCCTGTGAAAGGGTCATTCTATACCCCAAGGAGTGGCGACCCACAGGTTGAGAACCACTGTCCTTCACTGAAAACTGTCTTGACTGGCAGAACACTGACTGTATTACCCCACTTTTGAAGAAAGGATGAGGACTAGAACCGGATATTCAGTAGAAGGAACAGGATTAAGAGCAAATTACCTAACTTTAAAAAGCAGAAATAAGCAGGCATTCAGATTATACATTTTCACTTTTCCGCTTGACCTTTTTCTTTCCCTTCTAGGATATAAGAACAGCAGTCTCCTTACTATAAAAACCTTTCCCTTGGTTTGGTTAAGGGAGCCCCTATTTCTCTCTCTGTATTATTATTCCTCTTCTAGATATTGGAGCAAAAGAATATCTAATAGCTCCACAGCTTCTAATAAGGCTCAGTTCCAGGGTACTTTTGCACCTTTTCTCTGACAATGCTCTTGCACCAAAAATGCCTCCAACTCTGTGGCCTCTTTCTCCAGTTGGTAGGTTGCCCTTCAGAATCTCTATTAGAATGTATAGGAAATAAAAGCCAGGTTCACCTCTTACCAATTCTCTGGACTATTTTTTCAGTTTCTCCCCTCAGGCCTATCTGTCCCCAATTTCCATCTTCCTTTGTGAAGTCTCTTTTCATTAGAATGTATGCTCCATTTTTTCCCTTATACTTGTGCTTCCAGCACTTAGCACAATATATGGCTCATAATAAGCACATAATAACTGTTCTGTCTATCTACCTTTCTATCTGTCTGTCTGCCTATTACAGATCTATTTAGCGCAGAGGTTAATGGAAGGTTCCTCTTCTGGATCGCAATCTTTTTATGTGTTCTCTCTTCTATCTTTGATGGGAGTTGGAAAGTCTGTAGATATTAATAATATCAAGGTAAGCCCCACTACAACAAGGATGGCTATTGATCATTATTGATCATCCCATTTCCTTTACAGAAAAAAAAATTCCATGTTTTGTATTTTGATGGTCATTGTAAAAGAGTCTATATTCATTCTAGTTTAGAAATTTTTGATAGAGTTGTATATTTGTGAATAAGCTTTTAGATCTTCTCAACTTCTCTTCTCTTCTCTCTCTCTCTCTCTCTCTCTCTCTCTCTCTCTCTCTCTTTCTCTTTCTCTCTTCCTCACTCTCCTCTGAATTATGGAATTGAACAGCAATGGGAAGCTTACAGTTTCTTTAATGATTTGACGTTTTGAAGTTCCAAGGAAACTTGGGCACTATGAAAATTGAGAATTATGCAAGTTCAATACCATACTATGACATAGGAAAAAAATGATATTTTAGAATCTAATCAATCATTCTTAGTAATTGCTAAGTCCTCAAATATTCAGAAGGTAAAGAATTTAGCAATCCACGGTCCCTAAAAAAAAGGAATTATGGTTGCTTGACCTTTACCTCTGCCTCATTTGTCTTAATATATTTAGGCACCCAATTCAGCTGCATTCTACAAAAAGAAACTTTCTCCCATCTTCTCAATCACTATTTCTCTCATGCTCCTTAAATTTACTTTTATCTAGTTATCTGCAAAAATAATGTATCCCCTCTCACCCTAAGTAAAATGCAAGTTCCTTTGAGGCAAGGAATTTCTTTATCTTTGTATCTCTGATGCCTAGATAGATGCTTAGTATGAAATAAGTATTTTTTAAATCCTTGTTAACTTGAAATGAAATAATTTAATTATTCACTCTGACTATCATTTCATATCCATTTTAGAAACATTATTAAAACTTTAAAAAGACATGTAATATATATGCATATATATAATGTGTGTGTATATACACACATGTCTCTCTCTATATACATATATGCATATATCTATATGTGTGTGTATGTATATGTGTATTGTGAGTATACATACACAAACACACACTTTATTTAGAGAACTAAAAAAAGTTTGCTGACATCACCAGGAGCCTAGAAAGGGAAAGGAGATGGGAAAGAATCATCAAAACTACTGAAAAGTACTTCTTCTACCCTAAAATTTCCAAGATGGAGTATCAGGCCACAATTATATCTATATGCTGTAGATCAATTATCTGTGCTCTTAGTGCATGATAGGTTTAGAATAAAAATAACTATCACTGATTGCTATAAAAGGGTGGAAAATCCTTGATTTACTTTTGCCAGCTTTGCTATCTCTTACCAAAAGTGTATAATAAATTATAAAATTCATTATCAAAATAAATATGAAAAAGAAATAAATGATATTATACTGATTAGAACAAAAGAAAAATACACAAGAATAAATATGTTCTATCTTTGGGACACAGAACCTACAAGAAAAAAATCTATTCTTAGAAGTCTCTATGGTTGTAAGTATTAGAAGTCAAGAGATAAAGTAGTGTCTCACTTCGCAATTTTGCAATGCTAAGGATATTTCCAGTTCATCATTCAGAAGTTTATTTTTTGCTGCTCTGAATGGCCTCTATCTAACTTATCCAATGTGTGTCTGCCCCTTGTGCATGTATATAGTATCATTCTGTGCAATCACTCAGTCAATCGAAAGTTGGATTCACCTATAGGCTGTCCCTCAGAAAATCTGCTTCAGGGTTGAGAAGAAATGAAGTTACATATATTATATTTAAAATGACTATACAATACCTTTGGGAAAGAAGAGGGACCCCAGTGGCATCCAGTAAAATCTTCAGATAGATAGTGATTCTTGAGTTGATACTTGAAAGAAACCACAGATTATATAAAGTGAAGGTGAGAAGAGATAGAATTACAAATGAGGGGGATGGCCACTGCAAAAATAAGGCACAAGAAATGAACATGTGTAATGAACAGAGATTAGAACAATCAGACTGGAGAACAGAATTCAGGAGGTAAATGCAGTAGGGTGGAGGGACAAATATGTAAGATTACTGACAAAACAAGAAAGATCCAGGTCATGAAGAGTTTTAGAAGTGAAACAGGAGAGGCAAGCCAAGATGGCAGAGTTTGCCTGAGCTCCTGCTTCAACCACCTCCAAAACCTCTAAAAAAAGATTCTAAACAAATTTTAGAGCTATAGAATCCACAAAGTGACAGAGAGAAACAACTCTCCCACTGAGGGCAGCCTGGCAGGCCAACAGGAAGAGTCTATTGCACTTGCCTGGGAGCAGAGCGCAGTTCCACAAGGGCTGTGCTGGTGCAAACCCAGGGCACAGACCAGCTTGAGAAGACTTTGTGAAAGTGAATCATTGACAGCTGTGGTCCTTCCTAGAGTTCTTAACCCATAAACACCAAAAAGAAAGTGAAAGGTCTGTGGGGGAACTCTGTTACAACTGAATAAGACAAGAGTTTGGTCTGGCCCCTGCCCCCAATGGGGTGGAGGTGAGGTGGCGGCCCCAGCAGTTGCTTTCAGAGCTCCTGGACCACAAATGGTGGGGGGACTATGCCTTGCCAGAGGGAAATTGCTGGAATCTCTTTGCTGGTGCTGAGGCAGGATTCTCTTGCTTTGCCCTGCTTGGATCTGGTGGTCTTGGGGTGAGGAGTGCTGGCATGTTGAGATTGTGGAAAGGCAGTCTTCCTTACAATTCTGAGGCAGGTGCTTAGAAGAAGCTCTGACAGGAGCTGTGCAAAACTCCAGAAATTTGGGACACAGCATTCTCCACTCTGGAATCAGACTTTTGAGGTGAGAAAGAGTTCAAAACTCAATAAATTGACTGGAAAGATGAGCAAACAGAGGAAGCAAAATCAAACTATTGAATAATTTTTGGTTATAAAGATGTTGAAAACAGAAACAGAAGAAGACAGCAAAGTCAAAACTCCTGCATCAAAAGCCTCAAAGAAAAATATGAAGTGATCTCAAACCACAGAGAAGTAGAAGAAGGATTTTGAAAATCAAGTAAGAGAAGCAGAGGAAAAACTAGGAAGAGAAATGAGAATGATGCAAGAAAATCATGAAAAGTCAGTAAATAGCCTGCTAAAGGAGATCCAAAAAATACTGAAGAAAATAACACCATAAAAAATAGACTAACTCAAATGGAAAAAGAGGCCCAAAAAGCCAATGAGGAGAAGAATGCCTTAAAAACCATAATTGTCCAAATAGAAAAGAAATTTCAAAAACTCACTGAAAAAATTAGATTGGAGCAAATGGAAGCTAATGACTTTATGAGATATCAAGATACTATAAAACAGATTGAAATGAATGAAAAAAACAGAAGGCAATGTGAAATATCTCATTTGAAAAACCACTGACCTGGAAAATAGATCCAGGAGATATAATTTAAAAATTATTGGTCTACCTGAAAGCCAAGATAAAAAAAGAGCAGAGATATGATTTTTAAAGAAATTATCAATGAAACCTGTCCTGATATTCTAGAAGCAGAGGACAAAAATAGAAATTGAGAGAATTCACTGATCACCTCTTGAAAAAGATCCCAAAAAGAAAACTCCTAGGAATGTTATAGCCAAATTCCAGACTTCCCAGGTCAAGGAGAATATATGACAAATGATCAGAAAGAAGCAATTTGAGTATTGGCAAACACAAGCAGGATAACACAAGATCCAGCAGCTTCTACATTAAGGGATCAAAGGGCTTAGAATATGTTTTTCTTGTGTATCTTTTTATGTCTTTCTTGAGTCTCATAATTAGAAATCAAATTTTCCATTGAGCTCTGTCTTTTTCATAGGGAAAGTCTGAAAGTCCCTTATTTTATTGAATGACCATCTCCTTGCCTGAAAGATTATGCTCAGTTTAGCCGGGTAGTTGATCCTTGCATGCCTTGTGAAATATCAAATTCCAATCTCTCTGATTTTTTAATGTACAAGCTGCTAGGTGATGTGTAATAATGACTGTAGTTCCGTGGTATTTGAATTGTTTCTTTTTGGTTGCTTGCAGTATTTTCTCCTTGACTTTGTAATTCTGGAATTTGGCTGCTATAGTTCTTGGAATTTTCAATTGGGCATCTCTTTCAGGAAGAGTCCTATGAATTCTTTTGATAGCTGTTTTACCCTCTGATTCTAGGATCCCTGTACAGTTTTCTTTGACAAGCCCTTGGAGGATGTTGTCCAGGCAGTTTTTTGTCAACATGGCTTTCCAATAGACCAATAATTCTTAGGTTATCTCTGTTGGATCTGGTCACCAGGTCAGTTGTTTTTCCAGTGAGATATTTTACACTTTCTTCTAATTTTTCAATCTTCATGTTTTGTTTGACTGACTCTTGATGCATCATAGAGTCCTTAGCTTAAATTTGACTGATTCTAATTGTTAGTGAATTATTTTCCTCAGGTAGTTTTTGAAGCTCCTTTTTTAAGGAGGTATTTTCTCCTGTTAGATTTTTTGACCTCCTCTCCCAGTTCACAAATTTTACTTTTTAGTGATTTGTTTCCTTCAGTGAGATTTTTTTTTCCAATTTGATCGTTGTAGATTGAAATTTATTTTCTACCTCTCTAATCTGGCTTTCAAAATTTTTCTTGAGCTCCTCCAAGAATTCTTTTTGGGCTTGAGAGTAGTTTATATTTCCTTCTGTCCTCTCAGGTGTGGATACGGTGTCCATGGTGTCTCCTGAAAGTGATTCTACTAGTTCACAATAATAAGATTCAAACATCTTTGGTCTTCCCTTTGCAAGTTACTTCTGGCCCATTGTGATTTCCTATTTCTTAACCTTTAAAGGTGTATTACTGCTTCTGGGTGACAGAGGGCTCTGACCCATGTTTCTCAAGCTCTGAACTAGGTGCCTGGTTCTTGACTTTGTGTGCTGTAACCTCTGGGCATCTAGACTGAGGCCATGGCCAGTGTGTTGCCTGAGTTAGGGATGAGTGGTTGGGCTACTTCCGATTTCTGCCCTTGGGCTACAGCTCAGGCAGGCTCAGCAGCTGGCATCCAGCAGAGCTGGTGTCCACAGATTTCCCTGGTGGTGCTAAGGCCCTCCTGAGCTTGTGTTGTTAGCCCTTGTTGACTCCAATACCCTGGGCTTTGGGAGCTCCTGCTGGTCAGCTGAGGTGTGGCTTGTTGGGACCCCTGCCACCCTTCACTTCAGACTCCTTACTCCTTAGTTACACCCTTTTTCAGTTACTCCTAAGCCTCAGGCTATTTCCACTATTTCAGGATTTAACTCTGTGTGGGACATTTACCTCTGGGTTTTCTGGGTCAGGGGGGAATTGGAGCAGCTAGGGATCATTCTGCCTTCTTTGTCTCTGGAAATTCAAGAAGGTGATTTTTAAACTTCCAGGCTGTGGGCTGATAGCCCCAGGAGAACCTTTTGTCTTTGCTGCTGATTCTGTGCTTTCTCTTACCCAGCTCCTACCCATCTTCTATCTTGTGATGAGAGGGCTGCAAATCACCCTTGGGATGGGTGAGTCTGCCAGCTGGGGCTCCTTCTCACTTGGCTATAGTCTGCTCTCTGGTCTGTGCTGGTGCAGCCCCCACGTCTTCCATGCTCCCCTTGCCCAGACTTACGAGGGCACTTTCCTGGTCTGGAAATCTGCCATGCTCTATCTCCCAATGGATTCTGTCACTCTAAAATCTGTTCAGATTCACTTCTTACAGTTTAGTGATGGATTCATGGAGGAGCTTAGAAACATTCCTGCTTCCATTCAGCCATCTTGGCTCCACCCCTAGGGCTTGGAATATATTTCCAGAGGTCAAAAGAGCCAGGATTAAAGCCAAGAATCACCTACCCAGCAAAACTGAGTATAATGCTTCAGGGGAAAATATGGTCATTTAATGAAATAGAAGACTTTCAAACATTCTTGATGAAAAAACAACAGCTGAACAGAAAATTTGACTTTCAAATACAAGAAGCAAGAGAAGCATGAAAAGGTAAAAAGGAAAAAGAAATCATAAGGAGCTCGTTAAAGTTGAACTGTTTACATTCATACATGGAAAGGCAATATTTGTAACTCATGAGATTTTCCTCAGTATGAGGATAGTTGAAGGGAATATACATGTGTTTATACAGAGTGCACAGGATGAGTTGAATATGAAGGCAAGATGTGTAATAAATAAAATTAAGAGGTGAGAAAGGAATATATATTGGGAGAAGGAGAAAGGGAGAGATAGAATAAGGTAAGTTATCTCACATTAAAGGGGCAAAAGAAAGCTTTTACAATGGAGGAGAAGAGCAAGAAAGTGAAAGAGAATTAGTCAACCTTACTCCCATTGCATTTGGCATAAAGAAGGAATAACATATACACTCAATTTGTTATCTTACCCTACAGGAAAGCAGTGGAGAAGGGGATAAGAGTGGGGGAGTGATAGAAGGGACAGCAGTTTGACAGAGAGGGTAGTTAGAAGCAAACACTTTTGAAAAGGGACAAGGTCAAAGGAGAAAATAGTTTAAATATGGGGCAGTATGGGAAGGAGGGAAATATAGTTAGTCTTTCACAGCATGACTACTATGGAAGTGTTTTGCGTAACTATATATGTATAGGCTAAATTGAATTGCTTGTCTTCCCAGTGGGGATGGATGAGGAGAGATTAAGGTAGAGAATATGGAACTCAAAGTTTTAACAACAAATGTTAAAAATTGCTTTTACATGCAACCGCAAAAAAAGATGGTCAAGCAATGGGGTATAGAAATCCATCTTGCCCTACTAGAAAGTTGGGAGAGGGAATGGGGAGGGGATGTAAGAGAGAACATATTGGGGGAAGGGGTATTCAGTATGCTTGCCATCTTGGGGATAGAGGGAGAATATATGTAACAAATTCTTGTGGAAATTACTATTGAAAACTAAAAAAATAAATAAATAAATTTTCAAAATATTAAAAGCAGGAATTTGTATTTCATTGTAGAGTCAACAAGAGACCACTGAAATTCACTGTGGAAGAAGATGAGATGATCATTATTAGGAAAATTATTTTTGTGGCTTTTTAGAATAATAATAATAAAAGAGATACTTTAGACAGAGAAAAGGTTGGCTGTCTTTGAGTTTGGTCAGGAAAATCTGTGTTGAGTTCAACCTCTGACATTTACTTCATGATCATGGAAACATCATTTAAATTGGATAATGCTAGAAGAGACTAATTATGAATTATAGAAAAGGTGGTAATCTGCATTATTAATTTTTAGTAATGAGATTTTCCCCTATCAATGAATTCAAAGACTTTTATTTCCCCTTGTTACACACCCCCACAATAAATAAAGTTTATTTTGTATATGGCCTTACAGATTTCTTCTACGTTGTTAAAACCTAACAAAAACTAGTTGATTAAGATAAGTGGAGGTGTCTTTTGATAATCATTTTGCATATGAAGATTTTGAGTCTCAGAAAGTTGCATGACTTATGAAACATCATCAAACTACTAAGTAACAAATCCCACTCTCAACTCCAGGTCTTCTAATTGCAATACTTTTTATTAATTGCACACTTTCCCACTGCTTCACCAATTGTTTATTTTAAAAAATGGCAAACCATTGCATTTATTCATCTACACTATTTCACAATTCCCCCTTTGTGTTTAATACTGAGTATTTGTGAAATAGCTGATTAGAGTTAAGAATGAGGTAAATAGTAAAGTATTTGTTAAGTTGAATTATATTGAATTGAATTGGATTGTGTGGAATTGGATTAAGTTGAATTGAATCTTATGGAGACAAAACCCAAAACTTTGTGTTAATTAGTACTTCACTCAAGCCAACGATAGCAACATGTTTTATTTCTTTTAAAAAGTGGTCTCATGTATAGAATCTCATGGATATTCCAGAGTTTATTAAAGAGAATGAGACAAATATGGACTATTTTTCTGACCTTTATCTTGTGAGACAGAGACCAAGACACCAACATATATACCTTTTTATGTAAGGTGTAATTATTAGTATTCAATGTATTCTGTCACTTGTGTGAGTGTGTAACATAATTCAATTTAATTTGATATATCTCTGAAGTGAAGGGACTCTTGAAAGAAATAGAATCTCATTGAGAAGACTAAGGACACACATGCTTAGAGAGACTGAACAATTGCTTAGATTGGACTGATCAGGAATATATGAGCTCCAGAAGGTATAACTGATGATAATTTAACAGAAGTATTGATAAACAGTTGCCAGAGAACCAAAGTTGCCTCTATAACTACCCACTTTGGTGGGATGGGACATGCTGAGGCAGTCAAGAGGCAGGTCTAATTGTTACTGACTTTTCCTTGCTGATTCAAATGTAATAATTTGCATATTCTTCCTCTCCTACTACTAAGAGAAGAAAAACAATTTGTATTGCTGCAAAGTTATATTTAGATAAAAACTGAATGGTTCAAAATAATGATGACTAAGCTTTGTCTCAGAAAAAAGATTTGAGTAGATAATCTTAGCCCCATGCTTTGCAGAAGTTGGGGGTAGAGCATTGGCTATGGCATACGTTAAACTTTTAATGCATTGATTAGTCTCACTGAACTTCTCCCTATTCTTTTCTTGTTTTCTACTCTCAAATAAGAGATGGCTTTCTGTGAGTGAAAGGGACACAGGAGAACATGTAGGTAACTTGCAAAGAAAAATATCAGAAAATATATTAAAATAAAAACAAAATTGTTTTAATTGTTTAATGAGTGCTAAGAGAGTCTTCCATAAAGTATTGCTATTAGCAATTTCTATAAATTTGCTCCATTGATATGAAGGAAAAACAAATTGGGGATGCGAAAACAAAAGACAAATTCAGACTTTTTTGTTTAAATTGAGTAGTGTATCACAAGGAGTTTTCTTCTTTTTTTCTTGTCCCTGCACCCCAGCATATTGGGACTCTTGAGATAAGTGATAAAGGATTTTCTTGACATATTAATTTTACTAAACACCCCTATGGTGGGTAATGTTGGTTATCAAGTTTGTGTCAGGGTGAAATCAGGCTAGGGAGTGAGGGAAGGCCTAGTTGCTGCTCGGTTAAATTACTTTACTACAAGAGATCATAGAGGAAGGAGGAAGACCCATCTGTACAAAAATATTTATTGTAGCTCTCTTTGTGGTGGCAAAAAACTGGAAATTAAGGGGATGCCCATAAATTAGAGAATGGCTAAACAAGTTGTGGTATGTGAATGGAATGGAATACTATTGTGCTATAAGAAATGGGGAGGAGATGGTCTTCATATTCATCTGGACAGGCTTATACAAACTGACGCTAAGTGAGAAGAGCAGAACCAGAAAAAATTTGTACACAATCACAGACACATTGTATGTGTCAGGACCACCTTTGAAAAACCAGACTGTTCTCAGCAACACACACTTATAAGAAAACTCTACAAGTCTCAGGATGGAAGGAGATAATCTACATTCAGAGAAAGATCTAGAAAGAACAGAGTTTAAATGGAGACTGAAGCAATCTATATGCTAGTGTTCTTTTCCATATTTGGTTTTCTTTCTCTTTTCCCATTGTTTACTCCATTGATTACAACCCTTCTATGCAACCAGACTAATGTCCAGTGTGAAAGTTATTTGCAGATCCTATACTTGATTGTATGCCACCATAGGGTGGGCAGAGGGGAGAAAAAGGATGGGAGAAAATTTGAAGCTCAAGGGACTGTGGAACTGAATCTTGTAAACTAAAAGTAAATGAATCAATTAAAAAAAAAAGATTAACCCAGTATAGAACTAGAGGGAACATTCTATAGCTCCTTCTGATTAGCTGATACAACTTCAGGGAAAAACCTGTTTCAGGAAATTTGACTGATCATTACAAATTCTTGTTAAACAATGTTTAAGTGGAAACCTATTTGTTAGGGCTTGCTTTTATATTTCAGTAAAACAAATTCATATGGACTGTTAAAAAATTACTTCACTACATTGTCCACATAAACAGACACGCAGAAAAATCTTTCTATAAAAGCAGTGAAGGGAATCATCACATAACAGGTCCTGTCTTTTGAAAGGAGATGTGAAACCCACATACCAAAGCTGGGAAACACCCAAGGAATAACTAGCTTTTTTTCTTCTTAAAGAGCCCAATCTTCACAATCACTTAGCTACATATTGGGTACGCATTTATTTGTTTCTGTATGAGCATATAGTGTGTTCTCTGTTGTTCAGTTTCCCAGCAGCTCTATGAAAATTTTTAATATGGTTGTGAATGGGACACATGGTCAAACAGAATCATGTTGACACACTTTTGCATTTATCCACATATCTACAAATTCTATATATGCTTGTAAAACTACTTTATGTACATATCCATGGACAGATACATTTTATAAATATGAGAAATTACTTAATTGTCTTTATGTAGGATATATCACCCTGGGATTAGTACTAGGCCTAATTCAATTTGTTGACATAAATTAGTCATGATAGATCAATCCAAGAATCCTTGTTAATTTGCATTGCATATAATTGTTACATAGTTAGTTTTCCTAATTTTTTTTCCCTATAAATACTAGCTGGTTCAGGGAACTGACAACTTCACTTATAATCCACAAATTTTATTCATTTAATTTTTTCAACTTTTACAGCTAATGCACTAACATATGGAACTTAGAAATAAAATAACATCTCCTGTCCTTTAAATATGTAAAATACATTTAGTTTCATCAAGTGCTATATATGTTCCTTGACTAGTCCTTAGAAAAAAATTATGTGAGAAGACAGTGTAAGGACAATTTTCTACATTTATAGATAAGGAAAATGAGGCTCAGAGTTAATAGGTGACGAGGTGACAATGGTCAGTCTTCTGACATTAGAGCAAAGATATTTCTACTATACCACACTATCTGTCTCTACAGTGGGACTTCTTAACCTCTGTGTGTGTGTGTGTGTGTGTGTGTGTGTGTATGTGTGATGGACTCCTTTGGAAATATAGTGAAGTGTATGGACTTTTCAGAAAAAAGATTATTAAATTCATGAAATAAAACATGAGAGATTACAAAGAAAACTATATTGAAATGCAGTTTATACACGTATGCTGTTCAGTCCTTTCAGTTGTGTCCAACTCATTGTGGCCCCACTTGGTGTTTTCGTGGCAGAGATACTAGAGTGGTTTGCCATTGCCTTCTCCAGTTCATATGACAGATGTGGAACTGAGTCAAATAAGGTTAAATGACTGGCCCAGGTTCACACAGCTAGTAAGTATCTGAGACCAGATATGAACTCAGGAAAATGAGTCTTTCTGACTCCAGACCCAGAATTCTATCTACTTTGCCACTTAGCTGCCCTTACACACATGCACACACACACATAAACATACACATGTATGTCTTCTTGATTCCAAGACATGTCATACTCAGTTTTACCTATCTTTAGCTGCTTCCTTGAAAATTCAATATAAATGTTCCCTACCACCTTAAATTTAAGATATCCAAAACCAACCCCAATTTATTTTCAAGTCTCCTTTCTTTATTATATTGCTTATTTCTGTCAAGGTTGTCACCTTTTTCTCAACCTCTTCTGTTGAAAATATTAAGTGTTTTGGAACTTTCCCCTCTTTGAACCACTTACAATGGAGAAAGGAATAAAAATAATTTCAGTGATTCTTCTGTGCCAGACACCATGTTAAGCATTTTCCAAATATTATTTTAGTTGATCCTTCCAACAATCCTGGGTAGGGGGAGTAAAGTGTTATTATTATCCCCACCTTACCATTTAGGAAACTGAGTCAAAAAGAGGTCAACTAATTTTTCCTAGAGTTGGCTAATTAGTATTTGTCTGACACCAGATTCAAACTCGGGTCTTCCTGATTCCACACCCTGGGCTCTATCCATGGTACCATCTACCTGTCCCACAACAAAACTGATTGCCTAATAACCACCATAATAGCATATTTATCTGACTTTTAAGATTTAGAAATTGCTTTATCCCTAAACCTGTCCATTAAATAATAAAGTTATGTCATCCCTATTTTTAAGTTCCAAAAATGAAATTCAAAGAGATTAAAAGATTTATCCATAAAAATCAGTAAATAAGAAAACTAGGATGGGTCAAATCTGGGTCTCCTAACTCTAGATATTGAAACATTTTTAATACTCCCTGCAATCTCTTCGAGGTTAAATCATGGAAACCCTTTGAAATGTATATTTTTTTCCTTTTTTTTTTAGACATACTGGTGACACCCTTTCCCACCCCTCTTAATCCCTCCTCCTTGTTGTTGATGTTTTTCAGTCATCCAGTCATGTCTTTGTGACCCCATGGACTATAGCACATCAGGATCTTCTATCCTCTATTACTTCTCAAAATCTATCTAAGTTCATGTTCATTATTTCCATGATACTATCTACTCCTTTCAAGCTCTGCCATCCTCTTTGTCCTTTTGTATATATTCTATCCCAACATTAGGATCTTTTCCAATAAGTCCCATTTTCTCATTATGTGGTCAAAGTGTGTAAACTTCAGCGTCAGTATCTGACCTTCTTGTGAATAATCTAAATTGAATTATTTAAGTGTTGATGGATTTTATCTCCTTACTGTCCAAAGGACTCTTTAAAGTCTTCTCCAGCACCACAATTTCAAGGTGTTGATTCTTTAGTTCTTAGCTTTCCTTATACTACAACTCTCACAGCCATGCATTGCTTCTGGGGGAAAAACAACAAACAAAAACCACCACCAACAAGAACATAGCTTTGACTATATAGACCTTTGCTGACAAGGTAATGTCTCTTCTTTTTAGCATGCTGTCCAGATTCACCATACTTTTCCTTCCAAGGAGCAAATGTCTTTTAATTTTATGGCTGCATTCAGGTCTGCAGTCATCTTTGAGCCAAAGAATATAAAATCTGATATTGCTTCCATTTGTTCACTTTCTATGGAGGTAGTGATGAGAACAGTTGCCAAGACCTTAGGGTTTTTGTTTATTCATTTGTTTGTTTGTTTTTTGTTTTATGTTAAGTTGCAAGCCAGCTTTGACATTTCTGCTTTTTCTGCACTCACCAAGAGACCTTTTAATTCCTCTTCTCTTCCTGCCATCAGAGTGGCATCATCTACATATTTAGGATTGTTAATATTTCTCTTACTGACCTTAACTCCAGCATTTGATTCATCCAGCCTGAAATTCTTCATAATGTATTCTGCATATAAGTTAAATAAATGAGAAGACAATATAATACAGTCTTACTCTACTTTTCCAATATGAAACCAATCAGTTGTTCCCTGTTCAGTTCTAATTGTTGTTTTTTGGCCTGAATACTTGTCCCTCAGGAAAAAAAAAAGTAAGATGATATGGTACTACTATTTCTTTGAGGACTTGACACATTTTGTTGTGATTCACGTAGTTAAAATTTTAGTACAGTCAATCAAACATAAGTACATGATTTTTTTTTTCTGGAACTCCCTTGCTTTCTCTATAATCCAATGAAAACTGACAATTTGGTCTCTAGTTCTTCTGACTCTTGAAAAACAGTCTGTTCTGATAATTGTCAGCTCACATATTGCTGAAGTCTAAGTTGCAGAATCTTAAGCTAATCTTACTGGCATATAAAATGAGTGCAATTGTTCAGTAATTTGAACATTCTTTGAAGGCATTTCCCTACGTCAAGACTAGAGTGTAAAGTGATCCAGTGGACACTTTTTAGTTTTCCAAATTTACTAGCATGTTGAGTAAAACACTTAAACAGCATCAAATTTTAGAATTGTAAATAGTTCAGTTGGAATTCCACCACTCCTGTTAACTTTGTTGTTAGCAATACTTTCTAAGACTCATTTGATTACATTCTCCAGAGTGTAAGATTCTGAGTCAGTGTTGGTAATATTAAGATCTTTCATGTATAGATCTTTTATGTATTCTTGTCACCTCTTCTCAACCTCTTCTGCTTCTATTAAGTCCATATAATTAAAAAAAAATTATCATGCTTATTCTGGCAAGATATTCCCTTGATATCTCTAATTTTTCTTGAAGAAATTTTTTTCTTGAAGAAATTTCTTTCCAATTCTATTGCTTTCTTCTATTTCTTTACATTTCTCATTTAATAAACCCCTTTATTTCTTGCTACTCTCTAATTCTATATTCAGTTGGGTATATTTTGCACTTTCTCCTTTGCCTTTCACTTTTCTTCTTTCCCTAGCTATTTGTAAAGTCTCATCAGAGAGCCATTTTGCTTTCTTACTCTTCTTTTTCTTCATATTTGTTGTTGTTGCTTCCTCCTGTAAGGTATTACAAATCTCTCTCCATAGTTCCTCAGATACTCTAGCTGCTAGATCTAATCCCTTAAATCTCTTAATAACTTCCACTTCATATTTTTAAGGGATGTTGCTTAGGTCTTATCTATATGGTTTGATGGTTTTTTTTTTTCCACTTTCAACTCTGAATCATGCAATTAAAAAGCACTTTGTTCACATTGTTCTCTTTGTCTTGGTTCATATTCTTGTCAGTGTTGGGAATGCCCTTCAAGCTTTACCATGCCTATACAAGTTCTGGTTACCTTGTGAAAAAGTTTTAGCTTAAACTCAGTTTCTTCTATGAAAATGTTCAGATTCAACACATCTCTGATTTGGAAGGCTGATTATATGTCATATAGTCTAACTTGTCCTGAACGGGAATTTTACTATACATTTGAAAAACAAGTTTCTCTTTAAGCTCATCAGTAATGAATAAACTGCTACTTGCTGAAGACACAATTTTGGACAGTTCTAATTATTTAGAGTTCTCTCACCAAACAATATGATATTTCCCCCATCAGGCAAGCAAAAGTTGAATTACTGTGAATGTGTGTGTTGTTGTTGTTGTTGTGTATACCAGTTCTTCAAATATTAGATGAAGTAAAAAATGCTATCATATTCCATCCAAGCATCCCTTTACTCATCTTCCCTATTTCAGAGTAAACATCCATCTGCTATTATTACCAGTGTCTTCATTATCCTCCTTTGCCTTCTTTTGAATGTAATCTCAACTAATAAATAACTCTATTAAAATAGCATCTCTAGAACTACAATAATTTTTTTGATATCAAGTGGGGAAGGGTGTATCAGGATTATTATTCTAATTCTGAACATTGCTTCTCTTAATTTATTTTAAGACTGAGGTACAACATTTAGCTGCCTTTTTATGTTGTCAATTCATATTCATCTTTCAGTCCAGCATGATCTCAAAATCCTTTGTGAATTTTATGTCCCAATTGCACATTGATTTCTCCAGCTCCCAAATTCATATAGCATTGTTTTCTCCTGTAACATTTCATCCTTTATGACATAATGCCTTATTTTTTTTGTATTATGTAGTCTTTCAAAAACCTTATCTCTTTAATTAGATTGGAGAGCCCTTAAGTATGTGGATTGTGTCTTATGTTATCCTTTTATCCCTTGCTGAGCTTAGCTCAATACTTTGCCCATAGTGAGAACTTAATAAATTATTGTTGGACAATTCTTACTGTTTTCCCTCCTTATGCTTAAAGGCAAACACAGGGTACAAAGAGTACTCTGAATTTCACTTTTTTCTTTTCATAATCCAATGAAAGGACATAGTTTCTTCAGATGAATATTTTAACAATTTGGATCAAAAATCAACTTGGGTTCCTTATATTATAGATGTAGTTTACATGCTAACTGCCAGCCATCTCATCACAAGTATTTTGGAAAAGAATAATCTCATATTTGCTCTGCAGGCCTTTAGTAATAAAAGCTTTGTGCATGAACTTGGATCTAAGCAATCATATCAGTATAAAAAGCTGTCATGATACACCCTCATACTCAAATGAATACAGTGTGGCAATGTCTGATGACCATATAAAATCAACAAATGAAATTAAAGGTGAATAAATCTGAAGGATGCAGACAATAAAAGGGGATGTGGGATAGCAGTGAATGAGACTACATCTTCTATCTCTTAAATCAAGCAAAGAGCACAGTCCATCTGATCAATTAATTATTTTGTACTTGCCTTTATTGAATATAGCAAGTACTGTCTTTATGGGTCCCTTAGGAGGAGATGGGAAAACATATAAATGCCTTCTCAGGCAATTTTCAACAAATGTGCTGATCACCAGCATCCTAAATGGATGTTGTATATTTATTCATGGAGCCAGTAAACAGTTGTTGCTCAAATCTTTCCATTTTAGTTCTATTGGAGAGTGAAGGAGTCATTTCTATAGTCCTTATTGAGGACAATTCAAGTTTGTGTGTGTGTGTGTGTGTGTGTGTGTGTGTGTGTGGTGTGTATTCACTATTATATGTTTTCATGCATTTCTGTTATTTATTTTACATACAGAAAATACTTAGTTTATCCTATCAGTGTTTAAAACTTAGTAAATTAAAGGAAAATGTTTTAAGAGCCTAATTTCTTGGATTTCCTGAATGCAAAAATAGAACTAATAAAATCAGAAGTACATCAAAACTTAAAAATAAAGATATTTTTAAGCTTCTTTGACTCAGTTAAATAGGAAGATATTGATAGATGCACTAACAGACATAGAGATAGATAGATAGATAGATAGATAGATAGATAGATAGATAGATAGAGATAAGTATATATGGATTCATCTGTCTATAATATAAATATATGAACTTATATATGTGCATATGTATTTATATATGATGTGTATACACAAATATGTTCCTAATACTTATGCACATACATATGTATTTACGTATTACTCTCCTAATCCACATAAACCCTTGGAGGACATTTTTCCAGGCAAAACTTGTATGTATCTTCCTCTCAGAGTTCTAGCAACTCAATCCCCCATTCTGATGTGTTGTCTATTGAATGTTTTCAATGAAATAATAGCACTTCGTGAGTATTTAATCAATTGACATTTACAAAGTGACATTTATGGAGAAGATACAGCATGAAAAGAATATACTTTCATGAAAAATTGGTTAGTACATACTATAGCAGATACTACAGTGCATTCATTCTGCCATATTCACTTCTGAATGTGGCATGGTCAATGGACACATTTAAACCCTTGCTTGTAGGACCCAACATGTTGTCTTCACTGTCAGTTCACTATTGGACTGGATCCTGGTTGCTTCTCAGGGCTTTGCCGGGAAATTGAAAGGCATTAGATCATAACTGCACTGTGAAGTATATGTGCTCTTCTCTCCTATTTCTTAGAGTGTTGATGAGTTGGATATATGTTTGTATATATAACAATATATATAACAATACTTCTTAATATATGTATTTATATACATGCATGTGTTAAACATGTGCACATTGTTACATAATCTTATAAATATATGTATGACAGAGGGAGAGGGAGAAGGAGAGAGAGAGAGAGAGATACAGAGACAGAGACAAAGAGAGAGAGACAGAGAGACAGAGAGAGACAGAGACAGAGAGAACTGGATAATAGGATAATATCTGGATAATTTCTCCCCTCAATCTTCAGTTTTTACTGCATACATTCTGAGAAGGGATAACTGTCCAAAGGTATTAGGTGTAGTGATAATGGATGCTGCTATAAAGAAAGAAAGATAATATCTAGTTGAAAGGATGGCATATAAGAAGGAAAGGAGAGATGATGCTCTAAATGACATGAGAGCTGCCATCTGATGATAGGCTCTGCACTGTCGATGCTTGCCTATCCCAGATGAAACCATGATTGTGGTTTCACTTTCAACAGAGAGGATGGAAACCACAGTACACCTTAAACCTGTCAAATATGTATATGAAAAAAATGTATACTCATATAACGAGAGGTTAAAATTGTTTTGTGCCTAATGAGGATCAGACACTTTTACAAGATTCCCTACTGCACTGCAATCAGTGAGGAACATTAAATTAAAAAAAAAAATTAGAGTAAAAGATGTCATCAGGAAATGCATGGAAGAGAAGGTGGGATCATTAAGCATCAAGATCAGGGGAAGATAAATGGATGGCTAGAGTCCTACCTTGGTATCCTCATGATGTTGAGAGAAAAAAAAAAGTTGAAGAACACAACAGGCATGTTAAGTGAATCCTCAATAGCAAAGTTATTCATCATTGGAGGGAACATCTCGATTGATGAGATCCCAGATCTACATAAAGGAATTTTCTCATTTCATATATTTCATTTTTGTCAAGAGATTATTTATTTTCCCTAAATTACTTTATCTATTACTGTAACACATCACCATGGGATAGGTGACAAGTACCAGAACTATCTTGTTTTATGAACCCTAATCAAAGTATATAGCCGAAACAAACAAAAACTGAAGACAACACTTAATAACAGTGGTTTAAATGACTATATTTAGATACTTGTGGTCTAAAAGAATCTCTAGATCTAAACAAAAATGGAATTTAAAGGTAAAAATATATATATATGTATATGTGTGCATATATATATGTACACACCCATATATGTGTATATATATATGTATATATGTGTGTGTGTGTATATATATATATGTATATGTATATGTATATGTATATATGTATATATCCATTGCATTTCAGGTTATTTATATACATAAATAACCTGAAATGCAATGGATGGTAATGAATTTCAAGCTCCCTGGGGATGTGTTTTCTGTCCTTTACTCATTATGATGGTAAGTGTCAGAGGGGCTAGTAAAAAAAAAAAATCAGCTGCTAAATTAGTTTTCAGGCTTAATAGTTTGTCTGAAATCTTTGTTAAAGTCATTGGAAAAATATATTTTTCTAATTTAGGATTTATGCTAAAAAAATGAATCATGGGTGAAGTATTAATTTTAATCAGGCAGCAACTTCTCTAGAATACTCTCAAGTACTTTTTAATGTATTGGTTATTAAGCACAATATTTATATGTACCAATGTGTATATATATATATATATATATATATATATATATATATGTGTGTGTGTGTGTGTGTGTGTGTGTGTGTGTGTTTAATTTAGTAAAATTATACTTGTGGATGGGAAGACTTTTAAAAATGTATAATTGTGATTTATTAAAAGAAAAAGAAAAGCAAGCTACATATTAATCTGCCAAGCATGTGCCTTTTTATTCAATAGAATTGACTGACAGAAGTTTTCAATATATGCAGGAATTTTATTCTTAGCACAACAATTGTTAACTGCATCAATTTCTAATAAGCTATGTTATCAATGAAGGTTAAAAGGTTAATTACTTTTTAAATAATTATTAGTTCAAAATAGTTCAATGTATTGCATACACTAAATGCATATTGGACATAAATTTCAATAATAGTAGAATGAAAAACTTAAATAATATTTGTCTTCACCTAAAGAACTTGAATACTAGTATTTGACTGAAAAGTCAGGATATAATTGTAAATCACAAAAGTGAAATTCCAAACTTCAAGTTATAGCTATTAACAAAGAATCATACTTCATAGAATTGTAGATTTAGAGCTATATGGGTCAACATTGACTGACTAGTCTAACACTAATTTTATAACAATTGGTAAGGATTGGATGACCAATCACCTCCTCCTGATTTGTAGTTCTTTCCAATTTGAGAAGAACTAAAATTGAGATATCATCTCTGTTTCAGGGGGAGATTCTCCCCCCCCCCCCATACATAACTATTACAGGAGTTTTGCAGGAGAATGAGGAGAGAAAGGAGAGTTGGCAGTTGTCATAGGGCATCAGTATGAAAGGAATGGCAGATGGTATATGTCACATTTGCAGGTCCTTCTCTCTGAGCATTAGAAATGATCTGTATGTAAATGGACAATCCAAGAGGAACATTTGACTGTGAATTTTATCCCATTACTAACAAATTAATAGGAAAGCTAAATGGAAAAAAACAAAACAAAAAAAACAACAAAAGAAGAACAAAGGAATTAAGGCTCCACCCAGCACTAACTTTATTTCTTTTTGTGTTTTTCTTAACTTATTTGAATAAAGAAGACATTTGTTGGATTTAATAGTGTTTAGTTCTTATGTTTCTGCTTGTTCCTTTGTGTGTGGCACAAGGGCATAATTGGAGTCATAGGTGAGAGAAGAATTTTTCCTAGGGTGAGAGTGGGAACTCAAAATTAAAAAAAAAAAAGAGGGGAAGCTCAAATCCTATGCCATTATTAGAGTTCTCTTATAAAACTTGGTTCATAAACACAAACCATGTCACAGCTACTATTTTAAGGGCAAAATTACCATGAATTAGGACCTTATTTTATAAATCTGCCTCATATTCATGAGACAAAGTTACATATTATTGTGTGAGCTGAAGCTTCAGGAAGGAAAATGCTCTGCCCCAAATCCTACAGACACTATTGGCAGTGACAGGATTTAAACCTTGACACTGAATCCTAATTCAACACTGTTTCCACTGAATTATGTTCATTTTTTTAAAGCAAATTGAACTTAATAAAAAAAGGACCAAATGAGGTGTAAAATTTGCTTACTATTGTGTATGGCATGACATTATTTTGCTGTTTGTCTTGCATTGTTTCTGTCATTGTTAAAATATCTTACTATCAACGAAGGCAAAAGGAGTGGCAGAGCAGAACAGATATTTGTTTTCCTTGTAATTAAGTCATTCCATGGATTTTCCTCTTAAAATAGAGTATGCTGTTTTGTTACTTTATTTGAATTTGTTAATCATGCCTGCTCTAATTGTGTTAGATACATTACCACTGAGCGTATGAAAAGACTTAGCAGAATCCATAAACATTTGTCCTTTTTGAACAAATTCTAACAAATGATAAAGTGAACAAACTTTGGTAAATAATAAAGAATTTAAAAGAATTATTTTCTCTTATATTTATGTTTTCCTTCTTGGTCAACTTCACATTGGGTCAAACGGCTGAATCAATGCCTCACTCCGTACCTACTGAGTTATAAAATATTAATGTAAGCATATTCACTAAAGGTACCAATGCAATGAAATCTTTTTTTTTTTCCTTTGGTCTCTTATACCTTTGGAATAATCTGGCAACTTTATTATAGATGTAGATATACATATAGATATAGATAGATAGATAGATATAGATATAGATATGTATATATACATACACACATACATATAGATATATATGTATATATATACACACAGACACATACACACACATATATAATATATCATGCTTCTTCAATAAATTGTCTTATACATTTTGCCCACTCCCTTATTTCATATATATTTTATTACCTATTTTAAGTTTACCTAAGATTTCCCAAGAGTAAAAACTGAAGGAACATGCCTAACTATCCCTACTTGATACCTGCATTTAAAAATAGTACAAGGTACCATGCAAAATGATGGCCCCAGAGACATGTCGGAATTATTTGACAACCAATGACATATCTGACTTACTCAGAGGTCATTGTAATGTCTGTGTCTCTAGTTGGTCATTAAGATTTACCAGATAGAAAAGTTTCACTGAATTTTTCTAGTTTTCACTTTGACCTGCTTTATCTGACCTCATTATATATAACTGAAATCTGACCATTAAAAGCAGTTATGGATTTCTCTATTAATTGCACATTTTCAATTCTACCTACATAGAACATTTCATTGAGTGAGACATAGACAGTTAAGGAGACACAAAGTTTAGATAAGAAAGTGTCAGTCTTAGTAGACCTTATATTCTAGCATTGAAATGGGATATAGACACAAATAAATTGTAACACAATATGCTACAAAATTACTCAATTAGAGGGGTGCAAAAAAATATACTATGAACAAAGAAGGGTCCAAATAACATCTATAGCTATGTTATAAGAAATGACAAAATGATTATTTTTAGAGGAAGCTGGGAAGATTTCAATGAAGTAATGCAGAATAAAGGGTACAGAGACAAGAGGATCATTTATTTAAAAAAAAATAGGGAAATAAGATGATAGTTTTAAAGACTCAGTAATGCAGTAACTAACAATGATTTCAGATCACTGATTAAACGTGGTAGAGAGGTGATAGACCTAGATGAAGAATAAAACAAATGCTCACTTATGACCAATGGAGAAATTTATTTTATTTGATTATTCATATTTGTGATAAGACAGTGGTTCTCATCCTTCCTAATGTCATGACCCTTTAATACTCATATGTGGGCATATCTGCATGTGGGCGGACCCTCCTGGAAATGAATAGAGGAGTGATGTCTCAGTTCCTAAGATCATTGGAAATATGTGTTTTCCGATGGTCTTAGGCGACCCCTGTACCCCTGTGAAAGGGTCATTCGACCCCCAAAGGGGTCGCAACCCAAAGGTTGAGAACCACTGTGATAAGAGCTTTGTTTTGTGGGCAGCAGACAAGGGACTAATAGACAAGGAGAGACTCAGGATTAAATGGTGAGGGGAATGATTGAGGTTGCAATCTGCTGTAGAAGATAGGATAGGTCGGGATGATGAATGCCAGTAGAGGGCTTGTGTTTGGCTAAAAAAAAAAAATCATGTCATCATCAGAAACTAGAGAAAAGGAGAAAAAACAGGAGGAAATAATGTCAAGAATTTAGGACAAAGAGAAGACTTGAATCAACTGTCTTATCAATATAATCCATTCCTTGGATCACCTATTTCCTTGAAAATTAAAAAAAAAAAGGAATTGTTAGCCTTGCTTCTCAGTATATTCTGAGATTTAGCACTAATATCATTCTTATATTATTATGACCTGCTTCCTTTTAAATATTTATACTAATACCTACTCTTTTTCAATTGTGTACATTTAAAAAAATCTATCTTGATGACCAAACACATACTAGTCTTCTTGGACAACTCTCATTTTTCCTCCTACCTAGAATGGTTTCCTTTCATATCTTCACAATTTCATTTTAAGATTTCCTCATCTCTTCTGAGCTGACATTTCCCTAGATACTTAGTTTGTAGAACTTACTGATCTTTCCACTGAACTTTTAATATTCACTTTCCAAAAAATCTAGGTACATGTCACACTACCCAGTTTTCTCCTTCTATATAACAAATTTTGTTCCACAGGGTAAAAAAAAAAATCTGATTCCTCATCTGATGTCAGTGATGTAAGTGAGGGATGGTGTGAGAAATTCTGTGGTGCTGGAGATGAGTAACAATTGTCCCTATTTTTAAAAAAATGACATAAGAGGAGAGGTGAATTTCTAAAACCCTAGACTAGTTATATTACCATTGATTCCAGACAACATTCTTAACAAAAATTATTAAAGTGCTGTTCTTGTTGAATCATTCAATCATGTCAAACTCCTTGTAACCACATGGGCCATAATGTCCATGGAATTATCTTGGCAAAGATACTGGAGTAGGTTATCATTTCCTTCTCCACTGGATTAGAATAAACAGAGGTTAAGTGACTCAGGTCTTCCTGACTCCAAGCCTACCATTCCAGTCACTGAACTACCTACCTATCTCCTAATTAAAGAGCTAGTCTTAAGTATTTAGAAAGGGAATGACTTTCTAAAACAGGATTACTTGAATTGCATTTCCTTTCTTTTTTTTGAAAGGGGAAGGCAAGGCAATTGGGGTTAAGTGACTTGACCAAAGTCACACAGCTAGTAAGTGTCAAGTGTCTGAGGCCAGATTTGAACTCAAGTCCTCCTGACTCCAGGGCCAGTGCTCTATTCACTGTGCCATGTAGCTGCCCCTACTTTTCTTAACTAAACTTATAGGTAAGGGGGAAAATGATTAGAAAATGACCATCTAGAGACTATACGGTATTCTGAGAATACAGTAAGACATTGGAAAAAAAGTCTTAACATTATTGCAGTCAAACATACTACTATTGTGACTGTTATTACCTAATAATTATATTTATATCACTTTAAGATTTGTAAAATAATTTACAAATTCTATACATTTTTCATCTTACATCAACCATGGAAGGTAGGGGCTGTTATTATTCACATTTTATATATGAGGAAACTGAATTTGAGAGAGGCAAAGTACAGGCAGCTAAACGGCACAGTGGATAGAGCATGAGACCTGGAGTTAAGAGAATGTGTGTTCAAATCCTTTCTCAAACACTTATTAGCTGTGTGACCCCTACTTAAAAAGTCACTTAGTCTCTCTTTTGCTAATATTTTTGACCTGTGAAATGGGATAATAATAGCACCTACCCCCAAGGGTTATTTTGAGAATTACAGGTAATAATATTTCCAAATCATAAAGAATATACGAATCCTAGCTATTATTATGATTAGTATTAATAACAACAATTAATCAATCATTAATATGTCTCAAGCATTTACACTGTGTCATACATTGTGGTAATTGCTGGGGATACCAAAAAATGACAAAAGACAGTTCGTCCTCCTTGAGGAGCTTTCAGTCTAATGGATGGGGGGGGGGGGAACATGCAAATAAATACATGCAAAGCAAGCTATAAATAGGATAAATAGGAAATAATCAATAGAGGCAAGGCACTAGAAACAAGAGGGTTGGGGAAGGTTTCCTGTAAAAGATTGAATTCTAGTTGGGATCTGAAGGAAGTCAGGGAGGTCAAAAGGGAGATTTGAGGAAGAAGAGATTTCCTGGCATGGTGGACAGCCAGAGAAAATATCCTGATCCATGAGATGGAAAAGCTTTTTCATGGAACAGCCTGGAAGCCAGTGTCACTGGATCAAAGAGTACATGGGAGGGAACAGGGTATAAAAAGACTGGAAAAACAGGAAGGAGCTAGGTTATTAAGAGCTTTTAAAGACAAACAGATTATTTTATAATTAACTCTGGGGTCAAGAGGGAGCCACTGAGATTTACTGAACAACAGAATGAGATGGTTTAGGATAATCACATGGGTAGCTGAATGGAGGGTGGGTTGGAGTGGGGAGAGTTTTGAGACAGGCAGATCCACCAACAGGCATTACAATATTGGAGGCATGAGGTGATAAGGGCCTGTACTAAAGTTCCAGCAAGGTCAGAAGAGAAAAGAGGGTGTATAGGAGAGCTGTTACTGAGGTGAAATCAAAAGACCTTGACAAGATTAGATATGAGGGGCAAATGGTAGCAAGGAATAAAATAAACCACCTAGATTGAAAGACTGAGGAATTAGGAGGATAGTGTTCTCCTTTATGGTAATAGAGAAAAAAGGAAGGAAGTTTCAGAGGGAAAGATAATGTGTTCAGTTTTGGACGTGTTTAATAATAACAACAATAATATTAAATAGATAAACAGATTCTGTTAATAGCACAATTGCATTCCCCCCAGTCATACCACTATAAAGTGTCTGATAGCATTGTAACATTTTTTTGTCTTACTCCAGGTCCAACACTATAGACGTAACAACACTTAGTGGCCGCTATCTACTATGATCATTTAACCTATGTGAGTTAGCAGTTTCTTTGTTCACAGTGTGCTATGGTTAGTGAAATCATCCCTATGGTCCTTTCTAGTTCTAAATCCTATTCTTCCAGGATTGAGAGAAATGGAAGTATCTATTACATTGAATATAGGACAGGTTTATTAATTGGTTTCAAAGAGTTGAGATTAAAGATCCATGTCAAGCTGGAGGGAGGGTCCTCATTAGCATGGTGCAAGTTCTGTCTTAGAGTATGGTCCTTAAACATTTCTTTTTTCTCCTTTAGTACTATGAACATCTGGATAAAACAATACTTCTCATGATTTTATTTCTTTTTTTTTGCATCTGAAGACAAAACTGAAATTTAGAAATATTAAAGATAATTTTTATTATTAAAATCCCAACATCTACAGGAAGACTTTCCCAATCTCACTCAATTCCATCTCTTAATTATTGGCTAATTATTCTTAATATCATTTATTTGTAAATGTGTTTTTCTTTATTTTCTCCTCCTTTCCATTAGATTGCGAAACTTTGAAGGTAGAGACTGTTGTATGCCTCTTTTGTATCCCCAGAACCTTAGAGTGGTTAGCACATAATAAGTGATTAATGTTTTTTGCTATAAATATGTACATATTCACATGGGCATGTATGCACAGATACATACATTTAAACATACACATAATACTTATAGCAATGATTTTATGGTAGAAAAAAAGGAAATAAAGTGGATGTGTGCTGACAGGGGAATGACTGACACTGGCAAGTAAAAGTAGCATAAAAAATTAGGGCAGTACAAGTTGTTATTATTTTTTGAGAGTGAGAGATAGATTGATAGACAGAGACAGAGAAACAAAGGCAAAAACAGAGAGACAGAGAAAGCTCTCCCTGTTTTCAAGGAATTCTCCTTAAAAATTATCTTTGGAAAAGTAACTATTTCTAACTTTCATGGCTACTTATCTGTTTTGGAACCATGCTAAATATCTTAAACTTTCTCCATTATAAATTCTTTATTTTTATTTCTTTTGGTTGCTTTATGTATAGATACCTTTCTATATGTGTGTATATGTATATGTAAATATGAGTCTACCTGACTCAATTGCATGGCAAAAAGTTTTTTTAACATTTATTTTTCTTTTAGGTTTTGAGTCTTAAACTCTATTCCTTCCTCCCTTCTTGCTCTTTCCCCTCCCTGAGATGGGAAGCAGACAAATATAGGTTGTGTATTTACGACTGTTAAAACGTTTCCATATTAGTCATTTTGTACAAAAAAGACTCAGATAAAAGAAAAACAATTTTAAAAAGGGAAAAGAAAAATAACGTGCTTCAGTATGTGTTCAAACAATATCAGTTCTTTTTCTGGAGACAATAAGCTTCATTAGTCCTGTGGGATCATTTTCGATTCTTGTACTGCTAAGAATATCTAAGCCATTCACAGGCTTTCTTTGAATAATATTGCTTTTACTGCTTATGGTGTTCTCCTGATTCTGTTCGCTTTGTATCGGTTCATGTAAGTCTTTATAGTGGATGTGGAACCTTCCTACAGGCTTCCCTTGGGTATGGGTTTCTCTACTGACTTGCCCAATAGGTAAGGCCTTGCTGCAGAGTTGCTATGGAAACAGAATCTTTCTGCTGACTAGTCCTGAAGGAGGGATTTCCTAGTTGGCCTGCCCCAGGGGTGGAGCTTTGCTGTTGTGCTGCTATGGAAATAAGGCCTTGCCACTGGTAGGCCTCAAGGGTGGGTGTCATGCTGTTGGCCAGCCCCAGGGCAGGATCTCACTACTGGTCTGCAATGAGGTAAAGACCTTGCTTATGGCTTGTGTGTATGGTTGGTATTGCTGGAGTGGGGCCTTGCTACGCTGCTCATTCTGTTTGTTTACCTATGGGGCTGCTGGTTTGCAAGAGAGAACGCACTCACTGGTAGATTTCCCTAGGCTTATGAGACTTGTTTCCAGCGACCTGACATGAAGCTGGCAGCTGCTACTCTGGGACCTTGCTCCCTACCCACCCCATTGAGATAGACTTTTCCTGTCCCTCTGGTAATCCCAGGCTCCTGAATAAATTCTTAGGCACTTTTCAAGTTGTTTGGAGGGGAATGTGGAAGGGCTTCAGAGAGTTCCTTTCTCATTCCACCATCTTGGCACTAGAAGTTCCTGTGCACTTTAATTTACCATCATAAGCATGAACTTAATTATTTCTACTTGGTGATACTTCTCCTGTAACAAAGGTAAACAGTTAAGAATTTTTCTGTGTGAAATCCTGGAAATCACAAGTTTTTTTTTTCTTTATATCCTAGCACTTAGCATTGTTCATGTATCATAGTTCTTGGTTACTCAATGCTTGTTGATTGATTGCTTGACTGATGATTTAGTACTAAGATGGTTTTAGAATAAAGAGGCAGAACTAATAAAGGCAGAACTAATAAGTAATTAATGTACTGTAGTTATTTTGTCAAGCCACATAATGAAGATGCAGAATAATAAACATATTTCTGCATTTCGTTGAGGCATCACTAATCTAAATGAAGGTTAATGCCTTATGCTTCTTTGCATGTGAGACACAAATGTTAATGGGGGGTATTTTATTTCAAAACTAATAGATGGTTATTTGCAATAGATAGAGATTACTAGGGAAATTGCTATGTCATTGAAAGTACTCCCTAAACTCAGTAAGCACAGTTTTCTTGTTTTCTCTACATTTGCCATTTTCAAGATAACTAAATGAGTGCCTTTTTTTATAAAACAGAAGCTCTTCGCCACAAAGAGATGCAAATATCTGCATAATTCATTCTGAAAGCCTCAGCATTAGTTTTCATATTTTTAAAGCCTTCGTTCTTACAGTAAAATTCCTCTTTATCTCAGTAAAAGAAAATGACTCTCAACACTCATCCTCAACTTGGTTTTGTAGCAGTATCTTTCACATCACCTACCTTAATTGTTAAAGCGCATGGAAAACACAGTGACATGGAGTGAGTGTAAATATTTTATAAGCTTGATTTAATTCCTGTCTCTTTCAATAGTCAATAGTTTCTTGATGTGGTTGTAAGAAAAAGAAGAAGGGTCACTGCTTCCTGAAGAACACACTGGCCTTTTTTTATTATCTAGATAAATGTTTTGTAGAGATCATTAACTCTGTGTTTTAGTATCAATGGACTTGTGAAACTTTCCATCAGAATGATAGATATTCCTGTTGATTCCCAATGCTATCCTTAGGTAAAGATTAGACTCAATAGTCCATGAATTAAGTATAATTAGATAGATAGATAGATACACAGATAGATAGACAGATATGTGTATGTGTACATGTGTGCATTTATGTATATCTGCGTATATATAACAGCTATTATTCAATTTATTCTGTTTTTACTCAGCTGTTAAAATGTGATTTTTTTTTTTCCTTCTGTGACTCTGGCCATTTAAGGTAATTAGTGGCCTGGAGATTTCTTCTGAATCTCATTTTTGTACCTGTGTGTGTGTGTGTGTGTGTGTGTGTGTGTGTGTGTGCATGTGTGTTTGGGTCTATATTTGCCTTAACAAAGAGAATCAATTGTACTGACCTGGTGGACATTCCTTGAATCTTTGTTTTCTAACGAAATTGATATCAGAGTATGGATTGTATTCCAGTAAGTTTTGAAGTATAGTTCTGTGACCAACGTTTTATCTGCAGGTTGAGTAGAAGACTGCTAAATTCTAAGATCACACACATACACACACACACATACAAACACAGACATTTGGCCTCAATTCTTTGGCCAAATAATTCATTTGGCCTCAGAAATATGTGAGAAATTGTTTCCATGGCTTTATTTCCCACACAAATAAGAAATCATCATTTGGAAAGTGGGTAGTAATGCTTAGGATAAATCTTTCCACTATTGTAATTAGCATTTCTATTACATTGTATTCTAGATATATATATATATATAATTTCTGTTGGTTTTCCTATTAATGGCATTGTCAAGGTTATCTTTTGACTTGTGATTTTGTTATTGTGGCTGTCCTCACTGTTGGATCCATTCTTCCAATTGTTTCACCAATAAGACTGCGAGAATTTTGGGAACATTCCAAATATTGTTGCTTACTTACTTGCATATTTCTCCAAAAATATAGATGTACACAGAAAAAAAAATCTATTGATAGAATCCATTCTCAATGTTTACTAAATTACTAGATATTTGAAAAACATTATTCATTCATCAAGTATTTATTAATCAACTATCCTACAAGGAAGAAGCATTGGGTTAAGATGACTCAAAGAGTCCCCGTCATGAACCAATACTATCCATTCTCTCTCTCTCTCTCTCTCTCTCTCTCTCTCTCTCTCTCTCTTTCTCTCTCTCTCTTTCTTTCTCTTTCTCTTTCTCTCTCATTCTGCAAATAGTGATATTAAATTTTGAACTTCCAGTGATGAAAGAAATTTAATTCATTGTGTATTCTACAGCAGCATTTTTTCATCAATACCTAATGCTAACATCTTGTCTGATTTGGAGAGTAAAAATGGAAGAATATTTGTTTGTGGATCTTTGCTTCTTTTTGCTCTGTTTCACTCTTTTAAGTTTTTAGCAACCAATATGAACAACTATAACTATGCATACAAATGATTTGTGTAAGTATGTACCTTTATGATTCTATACAAACAAAGCCAATGTAACCAAGATTAAGAGGGAAGTGGGAAATTGGGAAAGAATTTTTACAACCAGTGTCTGAGAAAGGCCTTATTTCTGAATGTGCAGGGAACTGAGTCAAATCTATAAGAATACAAGTCATTCCCCAATTGATAAATGGTCAGAGGATATGAACAGGCAATTGTCAGAGGTAGAAATTAAAGATATCTATATGAAAAAATGCTCTAAATCACTATTGATTCGAGAAATGCAAATCAAAACAACTTCAAGGTACAACATCTCACCAGTCAGGTTGGCTAAGATGAGAGAACAGGAAAATGACAAATGCTGGAGAGGATGTGGAAAAATTGGAGCATTGTTAGTGGAGTTGTGAACTGATTCAATCATTCTGGAGAGCAATCTGGAAGTATGCCCAAAGGGCTATAAATAATTCCATGCCCTTTGATCCAGTAATACCACTTCTAGGATTGTATCCCAAAGAGATCATAAAAGTGGGACGAAGATTCACATGTACAAAAATATTTATTGCAGCTCTCTTTGTGGTGGCAAAAAACTGGAAATTAAGGGGATGCCCATCAATTGTGGAATGGCTAAACAAGTTTTGGTATATGAACATAATGGAATACTATTGTGCTATAAGAAATGAGGATCAGATGGACTTCATATTTACTTGGAGAGGCTTATACAAATTGACGTTAAGTGAGAAGAGCAGAACTAGGAGAAACTTGTATACAATGACAGATACAATGTATGTGTGACAACCAACTTTGATAAACTGGACTCTTCTCAGCAATGCACAGTCAAAAGACAACTCTACAAGTCTCAAGATGGAAGGAGATGTCTACATTCAGAGAAAGATCTAGAAAGGACAGAGTTTAAATGGAGACTGAATCAAACTACATGCGATCTCTCTTTTCCATTGTTCATTCCATCGGTTACATCCCTTCTATACAACCAGACCAATGTCCAGTATGAAAGTATTTGCAGATCCTATACTTGATTGCAAGCCACCATGGTGGGGGGGAAAAGTGAAGAAAATTTGAAACTCAAGGGATTGTGAAACTGAATCTTATAAACTAAAAATAAATAAACAAATCACTTAAAAATAGTATTTACCATTATTTCAATAGGTACTACATTAAATTTAGTAGATAAAAAATTTGTAAAAAAAAATGTAGTCCCTGCTCTCACCAAATTCCACCTTAACCAAGACATAGTGTAAAATCTTAGTCTACATAATTCATACCAGTCCAGGATCATCCAGTAATCCAAACTCTAGTATACTGAAGTCTATACAGTTTGAACTCTTTTACAAATTCTCCCGTATGCCCATCATATCTCCTTTCATCAGAATTCCTCATATTTGAAACATTGTTCCTATAGCATGAACCGCTATCCATCCCTATGAAAGCTATTGTACCTAAGGCATGTTACATATTCAGTAATGGCTTTGAGTGTGAGTAGGCTGGTGTTTACTTTAGGACTATCTTTTAAATCTTCCAGCAAAATTATGATTGTGGCTTTCATTGTGTTTTAGGTGGGTGTTCTTGGTTATATAATAACAGGACAGAAATAATAATAGTTGTAAGAATCATTATTGTCTAGAATGTATACAGAATTATGATAGGTCAGGTGTTATGTGAAATATTTTAAGATATTGTCTCATTTTATCATTACAATAATTCTAAGATGTAGGTGCTATTATTATCTCCATTCACAGCTGAGAAAACTGAGGCAAAGAGAAGTTCAGTGATTTGCAGAGGGTCACACAGCTAGTAAGTGTTTGTGACTAGATCTGAAATCAGGCCTTCCTGAGATCAGCACCAGCACTCTGTCCACTGTAACATTTGCATGCCCTTTACATGTCCAAGGGACTGTAAGACTTTTAAGTAAATGCATAAGTCATATTAAAAGAAAAAGACTAATAAATCTATCTCTCAACAATCAAGTCCCAGATTTTGCTGTAACATGTATTTATTACTTCTTTGACTTCTATGACACACACACTCGCATACTTCTCCTTTTGCCTTTTTATCTGTTCCTTATCTATTACTCTGCTTCCTCTTCCTTCTCAAACTTCTGTAGTATAAGCATTCTCCATGATTTTCCTACTTTTTTTGTTGTTCATCTTTTTTTTCTCTGAAACTACACTTCTGATGTACCACTTACTCCATTTCATCAATCATTCTATACAGAGACTCCTAAATCTGTATCTCACATCATGACTTCCCCTCTTTGATAAGATTATTTCTATATGCTCACTGAACATTTCTAGTTAGATGTCTTACGACTACTTCACTCCTTATAAGTTGAAACTGAATTAATCATTCTCCCCAATCCTTCAAGTCTGCTTTTCTTCCTGTCCTCCTTAATCAGAGAATGGTATCATTTTTATTTTCCTCATAAACACCAATATTGAGCTAAATCTAAATCCTTCATTCCACACATTCACCTAGTTTTCAAATCCTGTTGCTTCTATCTCTTCAATATCTCTAAAATCCATCACCATTGCCACACTTCTAGTCCCGGCTCTCATGTCTCTTACTTGGACCTTGGACTATTGTAATAGCCTCTCGAGTGTCACTGCATCCAATCTCATTCTAGAGTCCGTCCTACAAACTATTAGAACTCTTTCTGCTGCAGTATACTATTACCTATATTACCTTGTTCAAATAAAATCTCTTGTTTCAGTTCTACTCATCTGTAAAACAAGGGTTTGGATTAGAGGACTTCTACGTTCCCTTATGAATTTAAACATGTAATACTGTGAAGCACATGCTATGTCCACCATACTGTCTCCCATGTTTAGGAGTCCTAGGTCCTTGTCCCAGGTGTCAAAGGGAATTCTTTGAATATTGATAGTCACCTTTAGAAAGTATATTTAAAGTACATTTAGCAGAAAGAGATATTGAACTTGTTCTTCTTAGATCAAGTGGGAAGAACTATTTTCAATAGGTGGAAGTTGCAAAGAGACAATTTTCGACTTGATGTAAGGAGGGGAGAGAAACGATAAAAAAAAAATTCTATATAATTAGAGTGTCCCAAAGTTGAATGGGCTGCTTCTGAATATATTATTGGGTTCCTCTCAGTCGAGGTCGTTACAGAAAGACTATGTCATCACTTGTTGGGATTATTTTGGTGAGAATGCTTGTCCAGGTATATGATGAACTAAGGAGCTTTGGTTATTTTGTAATTTTAGCTACATGTTGAAGGGTCAGTATGATTAGACACCTGAAGAACTGGAGTGAGGGACCTAATAGTTTCATGTTGAATGAATAATCTATATACATGTAAGATGCATGTGTGTGTGTGTGTGTGTGTGTGTGTGAGGGAGAGAGAGAAAGAGAGAGACAGAAACAGAGACAGAGACAGAGACAGAGACAAAGTGAGAGGCAGAGACAGAATGAGAGTGAGAGAGAGAGAGAGAAGGAGAGAGAGAGAGAGAAAGAGAGCACACAGATCCCTAGGACACTCCATAGGAGACTTCTTTCTAAATAAAAACAGTAATAGATAATGTTGATTGCAGCCATTCAACCAATACTATCATCTAGCCCATATCTCCACGTCTTTCATAATAATAACTTTGGAAAACTTATAAAAGGCTTTGCTAAAATTAGGTAAACTATCCAGCATTCCTCTTACCCACCTGGGGGGGAAAAAAGGTTTAATTTGATATTGTTCTTAATGCATTTAGTAGTACTAGTAGTTCTTGTTGCTGTTGAAGATTTTCACTTTTGATTAAAAAAGTAATTCTCCTCACTAGAGAAAAGAGAATAAAACTAGGATTTTTGTTTTCTGTTGCCAGCTATCATGATCTCATCCATCCTGAGGTGTATTCCTTTCCTTTCTTTGATTCTACTCTTTTGCTCAATGGACAAGAGACCTTTTCATATTGTTCTTGCCTTTCTTTACCAGTCTGAAGTCATACAATCTTTGGCACTTCTGACATTTTTCAAAGTACCATTTCATATATGTCATTGTATGCTACTGTCAAATGCAATGTTTCATTCACAGTAGTCACTTAATCAATGGTTATTTATTTAAATAAAGGAACAATTCACCAACCTCTACCCCACACAAACCTTGTTTGCATATTCTGTTCCTTGTCAAGTGTGTGTGTGTGTGTGTGTGTGTGTGTGTGTGTGTGTGTGTGTGTGTGTGTGTGCTTGTACAGAGCCATGTTACAAATATGGATCACTTGAGGTCAAATTTTCCTTCTTGTCTTAGGCATTAATTAATCTCAATTTAATTAAAAATACGCACTTATGTTCAGATATCTGAGAACATGGGTTTTATATCTGGTTCTTTTCTTATTTTTTTTCCTCTCCCGTTTTCTGATCCTCTCTATTGCACTTTCCCCACATGTTAGGTACTTCTATGATATCTATCTTCATGAATACTTGTAGGGAATTTTTACCTTCTTTCAAGCTTAAAACCTTTAGATTAATTATTCAAGAGTGTAAGCAAAAAACAAAAACACACTTGCTTTCTTTTTTTGTCAGTTATTTACTATCCCTGACATAATTTCCATAATTTCTGTGTTTTAAACTATGGTAAAGAAATCCAAATCCTTTTCTCAGAAACCTTTTTGTTAACCAGCTGTTATTTTCCCAAATCTGCCTTTCTCTTCTCAACCCCTTAGTTCCAATTGGCAGCAATGACAGAAACACCACCTGTGCCCCTCCAGTCTTCAATTATTTGCCTAAGACGTCTTAATCTTTAGCCATGTTTTCTAGATTCTTTCCTGCACTGTTTGTACCTATGTGAAACATTGGAAGTGGGTAGTACTGATTCATTTTAATGAGTTTTGGAACAGTCTCTTTCACTCCTTAGAAACATCTCCCTGGAAAAGATAGAAGATTACTCTTTCATAGTTATCAAGTCAAAATATAATTACAACAACATTCAGCAGGGAGGTAACAATGCTATCTATATCTAATTCATCTGACCCTTCTTGTTAGATTACCTTGCAAATGGTAGCACCTGCATATGAAAAGAATTCCTTTGGAGACAAGCAGAAAGTTTGCTCTTAGAAGGCCAATTCCCACCCCTTTTTGTAAAAGCTTCATTTAGTTCCAAGTGCTGATGAGTTATTCTTCTTTCTTATCTCTGTGGTATTGTGGCCCAAAATCCAACCTCCTGGCACAGGTGAGGATTTTTACTGCCTCTTTGCATTATTTTTCCCCTTCTTTTTTAATCCTATTCCATCTTTTGTTCTTTCTCTCCTTCCTTCCTTCTTAATTCCTTCCCTTACTTTCTTCCCTCCCTCCATTCTTTCTTCCCTCCATCCTTTCTTCTCCTTATACTTCCCCCTCTCTCTTTGACTTATTTGATTTTCTTGTCTACTCTCCCCTCCTCTCTCTTCTCTGGCCTTTACTTGGAGCACAGAGACTACTTATTTGATCATTTCTGAAAAATAATAAAAGGGAAAGTCAAACAAAACCCATATATTTCACTCTTCATGAGCATCATGTTAAATTTCACACTGCTTAGCATACTTACTCAAAGTTAGTAGATCTTTAGTTGTTTTTTTTTTAATTCCTATTTAGAGTCTCTTTATTACCTTGACATTTACAATCAGTTTCTTTTCCTTTTTCTTGATAACTTCTTCTAGTCCATTTCATGTCTTACTTTGTCTTGCCATCTACTTTCTTGTTCTCATTGAATCCCCCCTTTTCTCCTTTCACTTCTTAAATGTATTAAGATCTTCCAAATTTATGGTTCCAAAATTCATTCTCTAAACTGATCTGTAAGTCTTAATCTACCCAAATAACATTTTTACAATTCATTTTTTTTTCTTGTTTGTTTATGGATCTCTTTTATTGTCTCACATGAATTTCTTTTGTATAAGATGGGACTAGGGTGTTCAAAGGATTATAGTACTGAGTTCTGTAAAGAACTTTAGAATGCATCTAACCCTATCCTCCTAAATTAAATTATACACATACAGGGGTGGCTTGGTAGCACAGTGAACAGAGCACCAGCCCTGGAGTCAGGAGAACCTGAGTTCAAATTTGGCCTCAGACTGTTAACATTTACTAGGCATGTGACCTTGGGCAAGTCACTTAACCCCAATTATCCTGTCTTCTCCCCTCCAACAAAAAAAAAAGAAAAAGAAAAATTAGACACATATGCATACATATATATCTATAGACACATATATACATTATGTAATAGTAACATAGCAATACCGTATATATATATATATATATATATATATATATATATGTGTGTGTGTGTGTGTATATGTATATACACATTACCCTTTACTTTATGTTTCTATTTCTGTATCTTTTTTTATTTTTTGCTCTTTTTTTTTTGGATGGGAGAAGGCAGGGCAATTGGGTTTAAGTGACTTGCCCAAGGTCACACAGCTAATAAGTGTTAAGGGTCTGAGGTCAGATTTGAACTTAGGTCCTCCTGACTCCAGGGTCAGTGCTCTATTTACTGTGCCACCTAACTGTTCCCAAGAACCTAAACTATTAAGGAATGTCTCTTCCGGGGACAGGTTTTGAACTCAGGTCCTCCTGATTCCAGGAGCAGTGCTCTATTCACTGCACCACCCAGCCGCCCTTTCTATATCTATATCAAGAGAGGGAGAGAATACCAGGTCTGCAGTCAGGAAGACTTGTCTTCTTGGGTAAAAATCTCTGACCTTACATATAACTGGACAAGCACTTGATTCCATTTGACTCGTTTCCTCATCTGCTAAATGAAATGAAAAAGGAAATGGCAAACCACTACAGTTTCTTTTCCAAGAAAATCCCAAAATGGGGTCACAAAGAATCAGATACGACTGAAACCTACAAAATT
The DNA here is from genome assembly GCA_028627135.1 of Pseudochirops cupreus. Lineage (NCBI taxonomy): Eukaryota > Metazoa > Chordata > Mammalia > Diprotodontia > Pseudocheiridae > Pseudochirops > Pseudochirops cupreus. The sequence goes on along the minus strand of CM053582.1, from coordinate 180,954,120 downwards.
TGTGTGTATATGCATACATACACATATATATATGTATATATAGAGAGAGGGAGAGAGAGAGAGAGAGAGAGAGAGAGAGAGAGAGAGAGAGAGAGATGTATATATAGAGAGAGAGAGAGAGAGAGAGAGATGTATATATATATATAGATATATATATATATACGTAGAGAGAGAGAGATCTGTGTATATATATAGAGAGAGAGAGAGACATATGTATATATAGAG